>CM056380.1:26128739-26773390 GCA_029718625.1 Synaphobranchus kaupii
TGTATCCTTTCAAACTCAAAGTGCTAGAGTACAGAACCAAAATAACGAGATAATCAATGTTACTCACTTCACCTGTCAGTGGTTTTAATGTTGTGGCTGATCGGTGTATATCTATGGTAAACAAACGGACCTGCCGACATTTTGCTGGTAGCTTGCCAACAACATTGAATAAAATAGTACTTTTATCAATCATTTTTAATTACATGAGAAAAATACGTACGAGACTGGTTATTGTTTGTATTGACAGAATCCGCTTCGTTCCAGTTCGTATACATGCAAGACGTGTCATTTTGAGACCGTTTTAGCTGCCCTATAGAAGTGAATGGAGAGCGACAAATACCCTATTCTGGATTATCACCCCAGGGGAGCACAGAGCAAGTAACAAAGTGTTATTTTTGAGATCCATACATTTATCTACTTGCAAAACATACAAAACAAAATATGCTTACATTTGTATAATGTAGCTACAATCTTATTGGAAAGCTGAACTGGGGGACTGGCGGTTTATGTGGGAATTCGGGAGCATCCAGTACTTACAGTCGCTGATGTTGATGATCAATTTGTAATTCTGAGATCACAGTCACACGTGGAAATATGCATTTCAGGAAACCTTTCGACAGGTTGTGCTTGAATTTCTATGTTTCAAGCGGTTGTTCAATTACATAGCCTATGACTACTTGCCATCAAGCGACGAATGATGTAAATACTGACACTTTTTCCGTGAATTTCATGAGAAATGTTGTTGCACAATGGCACATACGTGCATTTATTTGTGCGTAGGCCTACAACCTACAACAAGAATGTAACGTACACCATTATCACAACTGAAACACCTGAACAAGGCCACTTAACTCGCTATGCAAGCTATTAAGTTCCGTTTATTAGTTGGTAGTTAGTACGATGACGCTATAACTTACGTTCGGTTCCTGGCCAGCATTAGCTAACGTTAGCTAACATGAGGTACACAGAAAGGTTTGTGTAGAGCTAACGTTACCAACCAACTGGAAAGGGGCAGTATTAAGAGTTTCTGCTTAGTAGTTACAACAAATACATATTTGCCGACCTCATGAATATTGGCGATTGTTTTGTCATCTTAATTAAAAGAAATCATTAATATAGACTCCAATTAGCTGTACGAAGACAACAAACACACATGGCTGCAATGAAAAATCTGCTACAGGAATTCCCTCCTTCTTCCTCCTCAGTGATTTGTGAATGCATTGTGGATTTGCGTCACTCAGCCCAATTTCGCTAGCTGATTGTTCTTCGCTACCGTCACTCAAACTACTTCTTTTGCTCGCACTCTCCCCACCCACTTTCCCTTGTGCAATCCTCGAGCCCCATGTCTTTTGCAGTACCCATTCGAAACATCTGTTCATAAGTAATGCTTTGTAGCATATACATAAGGTTGCATGTGAGTTTCATTATTGGTGCGCATTAAATCTGTAACCGGTAATCGTGCTCTCTCTCTCTCTCTCTCTCTCATTTAGAGGTAAGTGTCTAGTCTAGAGATTAATTGAACTCACCCAGAAATGACGGTCTAGCGTGACCTGCTCCTTGGCACTTCGAATCGTCCCCTACTCTCAAATGACTGACTGAGGTTTCTTCTTCTCCACACTCCTGGCCGCATAGATACGCGCCCGCCAAAATACACAATGGCGGATCGCGCATGCGTACGAGTAGTTCATTGGCCCTTGGATCATACAACACAAAATATTACATATGTAATTTGATTGCATATAATTAAATAAAACAACAAAAGCAATACAACAAGGAATACATTTTATGAGTGAACATAGTAGCTTGCTGAATATATTTAGCATTGTCCATTTCCTGATGTTACTGTACTCGGAGGTGGAAATCCAGGGGACATAAAGTAAAAGTTCAGCCATGTGTTTCTTCCACCCATAGACTCAGCCAGCTGATTTTACTAATTAGTTCTACCTCCTTGCTGAAGAATTACGTTAATGAGCAAATCCAGGTGATTGGAGCAAAATACTGGGGCGGACTTTTACTTTATGTCCCCTGGATTTCCACCTCTGACTGTTCTGTATGTGTGTGTATAGTGGGGTGCAAAAATTTGGGCACCCCTTGTCAACATGCCTTTTGCAATTAATATCTAAGTGAACAGAAGTTAACCTGACCTCTAAATGGTACAAAGTTAAACATGACACATTTCTTAAAAGAAAGATTACTTTTTATTTAAATTTTTTAAATTTTCAAAATAATTTAAAAAAAGGAAAACGGCCCTGTGCAAAAATTTGGGAACCCTGTCAGTTAGTAGGCTACTTTATAACTCCTCCTCAGGCAGCTATAACAGCTTGCAAATGCTTCCTGTAGCCAGCTAAGAGGCTTTCAATTCTTGCTTTTGGACTTTTTCCCTATTCTTCCTGGCAGAACACCTCCAGCTCAGAAATATTCTCCTCCTCCTGCACGGCATGTTTGAGATCTCTCCGCAGATTTTCCCAAACTTTTGCTTTAAAATTTGAAGAAATGTTTAACTTTGTACCATTTAGAGGTCAGGTTAGCTTCTGTTCACTTAGATATTAATTGTAGAAGGCATTTTGACCAGGGGTGCCCACATTTATGCACCCCACTGTATATACAGTCATGTGAAAAAGTAAGTACACCTCCAGATAAGTTGTTTCTTTTTAGACATACAGTGAGCACCATAATTCATTGGACAGTGACACTTTTTTTGTTATTTTGGTTCTGTACTCTAGTACTTTGAGTTTGAAAGGATACAATGACAATGGGGTTGAAGTGCAGACTGTCAGCTTTAATTTGAGGGTATTTTCATCCATATCGAAAGAACCATTTAGAAATTATAAAACCTTTAGTACATAGTCCCCCCCATTTCTGGGCATCAAAAAATATTGGACAGTTTAACATAATGTAGAATAAAGTAATTATTTTTTATATTTGGTTGCATATCCTTTGCATGCCATGTCTTTGCTAAGGACCTTGATTAGTAGAATCAGGTGTGTAACTGCTTGGTTTTAACAAAAGCCCGCACCCACACCGGCCCTTGCGGGATAAGGTTGAAGACCCCTGCCTTACACCATCACTCTGCTGCCAGATATGCAGTAGAAACCTGAAGGGTTTCTTTTCCTATTGAACTCTATGGAAAAATAAGTCAGAAGAAGAAACCCTTCAAGTTATCCATCCATATCTACTGTATTTCTGGCACAGAGTGATGATTAAAGGCTTGTTTGATACGTCAGATCCTTGATGACTTAAGCCCTATTCGGACGGGATAAGTTTGACAGGTTAGCTCGTTACAGGTTTTGTGGTTAGCTCGTTTTATCAGTCTCATACATATAAAGTTTTAACGGTATAAAACTATAAGGTCAGGGATATTGTTTATTCCCGACCGAAACGCGCATAGCAAAACAAAATACAAACAAAAGTAGAAACCAGCAGTAAAATGACCTCAACTGGGTATTACAGGTTTTATGCTAGCCTATCAATTGATGTCAGTGCTAAATAAAATGTGTTTCAATACTTAACGGTAACAAAGGGAGGCCAGTCCTGATTCCGTAAGTGACATCAGCTCGTCAGCTGGTCCAAGGTCCCGGCAGGTGCGTGGACTCCTGGAGACTTCTTCACCGAAGTCGAGTTGCGACAGGTTTCCAGTCAGGTCGACGTGGATGTGCACAGATCTCCACTTGGGTCCGGCCGCAGGGGAGACAGTAGAGGAACATTTTGAAGAAACGTGTCCTCAAAACAGCTGTTGAAAATAAACCAGCTTGGTTTATTTCGTGGACGGTGGCAGGCCAACTCTGTCTCAGTGATCAGGCAAGATGCGGGTTGGGAAACGCAGCGAAGTCCGTCCGGATTCTGACCTAATTTGACTCGGTCTCGAACATTTTTGACTCAAATTTCTACACGAGACCAATAATTCTTTTTAAATTATTATTAAATATTTCATTTTAAATGACAAAATGCTTTAATAAAAATGCATTTCTACATGTAATGTGTAAATATCCTGTCTTTCTGTATCTCGGCACAGCCTTTGATGTTCCTAAACGCATCTTCTCCGCCATTCATACACTACCTAGAGCTGCGGTTTTTCTTTCACTCACACTCACGGTCAGGAATCATTCGGTTATAACATTGATAGCTAACGCACAATTTTCATGCTTGTTAAGCTAGACTACAACCTGCTACTAGCTATTATTAGCTTATGTTATGTCTGCCGCTTCGGCCTTTGAGACCAGTTTTATAGCCCTGTATGTGTCTGTTTGTGTGTCTGTGTGTGTGTAGGGGGTGGAGGTAACAGTATTGGTACAGTAACAAATGCTTGTAATGTAAATTGTGGTTTAATAAATTAGAAGAAATGGTTTTTAACCCCTGGTGATCTTCCCCTTTTTCTTGAAATATGCTCATACAAAGTATATTTTTTTCCATCTAGCTTTGCCTTTGTATTCTGATTATAAGTCTATGTTATTGTAGTATAGCAATATAACAATTATGAAAGATTTGCATGCTATTTCATTCTCGGTCTCGGAAAAGACTCGGTTTAACCCGGTCTCGGTCTCGACTCCCTCTTGGTCTTGGTCTTGACTCGGACTCCAGTAAGCCCGGTCTTGGTCTTGACTTGGACTCGACTAAGGTGGTCTTGACTACAACCCTGCCGTCCGGGTTCAGTGGTGCGTCTGGTAGGAGTAAGACTGTGTCTTTCCCATCAGAGCAAAGTTGGTAAAGTTTCATGGGTTTTTATGCTCAAAAGTCACTGACAAGACCGAACCTGTTCCTTTGATCCCAACTGGTTGATGGCTTTAGGGCACCCATACAATTGATTGCCTTGGACCCATCAATAAACACAGATGGATCAGCCATTTCCAATCACCTCAGGGTGTGCGTGCGTGTGTTAAATTGGGGTCCCCCCTCTCCTTCTCAAAAGAGGGGGGAGTTCCTGCCCAACCTGGTGCCTGATCGATCAAGCAGTCTGTGTTCATCTCAGAGTCACATGAAGAAGGGTACAGACACTCCATTGTGCCTCAGTCTGATCAGGAGTGTTAATTGTGAACGACTCCGCAGGGGGCCCAGTCTCATGATCAGAAAGCCAGAGTCCCAAAATGTCCCTGTGTATCCATTACACCGTTATTATTTTCACATTAACAAATGTCCTAAAAAGACCTAACCATACCGACTAAGGCAAAACAAAGGCCAAAATAATACCAAACACAAAACAATACAGAAGCCCAGAGCGAAGGAAACGTGGGCTTAAATAGCTCTGAGGTAACCAAGCACAGGTGTGGATGGAGAGAAGCTCCGCGATAAAGACGGGGCGGAGCAAACATCCACTAAAAGGGCAGTGCCCTCGCATGGCTACCGAGGAAAACGACTGCAAGGGAAGAACTCGTCAAAAACCATGACACATACAAGAATGGTTTTTTTTATTGCAAAGACACGTTTACAATATTAACTGTTCACTCTTAGCCTGTTAGTTAAACAATTCGGACCATGGCCAAACCATGGCAGTAATACAATAGGCTAGCTAACGTTATGGGAACAGGTATCCCATGGCCATTTGTCAAGCAAAGAAAAAAGTTTAAATGCAGAATATCATCTGGTTAACATCGCGTTACATTAATGTAAAAAAGAAAATTTGGATGGATCTCTATGGGAATTGGGGGGTGGGACTAGATTTAGCTGTGAATTACACTGGAACAGTATGGAAACACATGGTTGGCTAAATGGTTCTAAGTCATCAAGGGTCTGACGTATCAAACAAGCCTTAAATCATCACTCTGCTGCCAGAAATACAGTAGATATGGATGGATAACTTGAAGGGTTTCTTCTCCTGACTTATTTTTCCATAGAGTTCAATTGGAAAATTTGTCAGGAGAAACAACCGTTAAAGTGATCCATCCATATCTACTGCATATCTGGCAGCAGAGTGATGGTTTGAGGCTTGTTTGATACCTCAGACCCTTGATGACTTACAGCCATTTTACCAATCGTGTATTCCATACTGTTCCAACATAATTTACAGCTAAATCTAGTCCCACCCCCCAATTCCCATAGAGATACATTCAAATGCAGAGACGTTATAGTATCGCTTGTAAGAGTACCAAAAAATAATATATCAAGAGTCTTTTGATGTTGTTGGGTCACAGATATCAGGAAGTCATGGAATGCAAAGGATATGCGACCAAATATCAAAAATTTAAAGGCACAGACAACTTAGTGTATGTAAACTTCTGACCCACTGGAATTGTGATATAGTGAATTAAAAGTGAAATAATCTGTCTGTAAACAATTGTTGGAAAAATTACTTGTGTCATGCACAAAGTAGATGTCCTAACTGACTTACCAACACTATAGTTTGCTAACAAGAAATCTGTGGAGTGGTTAAAAATGAGTTTTAATGACTTCAACCTAAGTGTACTTAAACTTCCGACTTTAACGGTAGGCTATAGATCTATAATTCACATTTGTACATTAAGGGCAGCCTGTGTACAAACTTGAAAACTAAATGTCACCTGCTGCTGGAGTGCATAGTGTGGTTTTTCATTGTGACTTATACCATGATATTCTTCTCTAAATTTGCTGAGTAGAATCATCCATACAAGGAGTAGCCTATACTGGGCATGTGCCCTAGGCTTATACCACCACCTGAAAGGGGGAGTGTAAGGTTCGGAGAACCAAACGCCACAACCAAGGAATCTGAAAGCGTATTTCGTTAGAAATACGCCACTAAGCGGACAGCTGGACAGCTCCGCAGCAACAGGGGAAATTAAACAAAATAATGGGAATAAAAACCTCCCGGCGTAAGCCAACACAAAACAACCCCAAAAGAGGGCAAACTCGGCGATAGCGAGTAGTAAACAACAAAGGAACCTCACGCACTCACACAAGAGGCGTATTACTAGAGGTCAGAGAAAAACAAAAGAAAGCCTGTGTGACAAGGGCGAAAGAAACGTAATAGAAATAAAACCTGTACCTACAGCTCTAGCTGTGAACGAGCTGAACAAAAGGTAACAGGTAGGAATATAAAAGGATAAAGAGAGAAAAGGAAACCAAAAGACTAAATAAATCTTTACCCTAACTCTTTAACCGGACTACCTACGTTTCTGACGAGTAACAACCAGAAACATAGAGACCGCTATCCTTTACCTTACCGACTCCGATAGTCAAAAGCAAAGACAATATCGAAGCGTCGGAAAAGCGGAAGTCCTGGGCTATTTATAACTGGCAGGAAATCCAAAACAGGTGAAAGGAATAATTGCCTGGTGAGATTCAAACATCCGATAGATTGCCTCGAAGTCGTCAAACAAAAGAACGACCGCAGAAACAACAGCAGGCTGCCAGAAACCATGACACCACCCATGAAAATCACTCATGTTGTTACGAACCAGAAACGGGACGAACCCAAGTGCAACGACCAGGAGACAGATTCACAAAGAGGGTGTTTAATAAATTAAGTGTTGGGGTAGTCCCAACACTGTACAAGAGGGGAAAAAACACGATATCACACAGGAACAGTATGTAGCCCGGGACGGGCTGCTCCAAGCCGGAGCTGGACTGGCAGGCCTGGAATGTTTCGTTCCCAAACCGGAACTGGACTGGACAGGAACTGGACCGGGAGGTCCACACCGGAATCTGGGTCTGGAACAGTTTTGTTCCAAACCGGAACTGGACTGGACTGGAACTGGACCGGAAGGTCCACACTGGAACACGGGTCTGGAACGGATTTGTTCCAAACCGGAACTGGACTGGACTGGAACTGGACCGGGAGGTCCACACTGGAACTGGGGTCTGGAACGGATTTGTTCCAAACCGGAACTGGACTGGACTGGAACTGGACTGGACTGGAACTGGACCGGGAGGTCCACACTGGAACAAGGGGTCTGGAACGGACTCGTTCCAAACCGGAACTGGACTGGACTGGAACTGCTGGGGAGCGGCTCACTACGGCAGGACAGGAACTGGACCGGATTGACTGCACCGGTACAGAACAAAAACAAAAGGT
The DNA here is from genome assembly GCA_029718625.1 of Synaphobranchus kaupii. NCBI lineage: Eukaryota > Metazoa > Chordata > Actinopteri > Anguilliformes > Synaphobranchidae > Synaphobranchus > Synaphobranchus kaupii. The sequence continues at coordinate 26,136,721 of CM056380.1, forward strand.
AGGGTTAGTGCAAGGGAAGGCACGGGAATGACCGGGAGGTTCTCACGGAGGTGCAGGGTTTGAGAGGGAGGTGGTTGGTGAAGCACGGCAGAGATGGGTGGTGTGGCGTAGCTGCGGTAGGTCCGGAAGGAGCTGACTGTCTCCAGAGCTCCAGGAGCCGGTGCCGAAGAACTCGTTGGCTTCTTCGGTCGGACAGGAACAACTGGAGGGTAGCCAGGTAGCAAGCTCTCCCGGAGCCTACACGAGCTGGAGGTGGAGGTACCGCAACACACACAACGATAACGGGGGGAAACGAACACTGCCACGGGTGAATGGGAGCTGGGTTAGATGGAGGAGAAGGGAAACAGGTTAGCTGCATGCACGACAAGAATTGACGGGGTGGTTAACTACCAGACTGTAGTTAGGAGCCGAACCCAAGCTGCACGGGGATAATATTCCCCGACCAAGCGAGTAGTTCTCTTTAACACGACCAGGAAAACAACGAGCATGAACACCGGGTGACGAACGTTAACGAACTGGCGCCGACTGGCAGCCAGCCGAAGGACTAAATAGTGAGGTTAATAATAGAACTAAACAAGGGACAGGTGTGGAAAATCAGCAGGAGTGATTACAAGACACCAGGTGAGGGAATGCATGCAACGAGGGGGGACGGAGTGAAAAGGCGGAAGTGAGACAACCAAACGAACAAGACAGGGAAGGAAACGCCCAGACCGCAGCAGCGGGGAAAACACGGACAAAAGGATCCAACATGACACGGAGGGAAAACAGGAAAATACAGAAAACGAACAGGAAGGGAGCGGAACATTACAGTACCCCCCCCTCAACGTACGCCCCCTGGCGTACCTGGCGGCCTGGTCTTAAGAGGGAAGCGACTGTGGAAATCCTGGATCAATGATTGATCCAGGATGAGGCTCCTGTGGAGCCACGACCGCTCCTCAGGACCATACCCCTCCCAGTCCACGAGGTATTGAAAGCCCCGACCTTTACGGCGGATGTCGATGATGTGGTCCACCGTGTAGGCCGGGGCGTTGTCGATGACCCGGACGGGTGGAGGAGGGAGGGTAGGGGCACTGAGGGGGCTGGAGGCGACAGGCTTGATCTGTGACACATGAAAAACGGGGTAGACCTTGAGGGAGGAGGGGAGGGAGAGTTTAACAGAAACCGGGTTAATGAGACAAACAACAGGGAAGGGACCAATAAAACGGGGCCGAAGTTTTTTAGAGGAGGAGGGAAGGGAAATGTTGGAAGTAGAAAGCCAGACCTGCTGACCGGCTCTGTACTTAGGGGCTGCGGTCCTGTGCAGGTCCGCCAGACGTTGGGAACGGGCATTCGAGCGCAGGAGTGCGGTGCGTGCAAGTCTCCACACGCGTTTGCACTTGAGGATGTGGGATTTGACGGAGGGGACTGCTACCTCAGCCTCCTGGGCCGACAGGAGAGGAGGTTGGTAGCCTAATGAGCACTCGAACGGGGACAACCCTGTAGACGCACTCTTAAGAGAGTTATGGGCGTACTCTACCCAGGGAAGAAAACGGCTCCAGGAGGCGGGATTGCGTGCAGTGACGCACCGCAGGGCGGCCCCCAGGTCCTGGTTCGCCCTCTCTGCCTGGCCGTTAGACTGGGGATGAAAACCAGACGACAGACTGGCCGAGGCCCCCAGGGCTACACAGAACGCCCTCCACACCTGGGAGGAGAATTGGGGCCCACGGTCCGACACAATGTCGGATGGGATCCCGTGCAGCCTGACCACATGAGACACCAGGAGCTCCGCAGTTTCGAGGGCGGACGGGAGCTTAGGGAGGGGAACAAAGTGAACCGCCTTGGAGAACCGGTCCACAATTGTCAGAATGACGGAGTTGCCTTCTGACAATGGTAGACCGGTGACGAAGTCTACGCCAATGTGGCTCCAAGGACGGCCCGGAACAGGGAGGGGAAGGAGAAGACCAGAGGGAGGCTGGTGGGAAGCCTTGCTCCTGGCGCACACCGCACAGGCCAGGACAAAAGCACGGGTATCCTCCTTGAGCGTGGGCCACCAAAAACTCCTCCTGACGAGGGTGGTCGTTCTGGCAACACCTGGGTGGCACGCCAGACAGGAGGCGTGAACCCACTCAAGGACCTGGGAGCGGACGGGGTTGGGGACAAACAGGGAGGAGTTAGGGTTACTACGGGGGTCAGGGTGGGAAGTCTGGGCGGACCTCACAATCTCCTCAATCCTCCACGAGACCGCAGCCACCATACAGGAAGCCGGTAGAATGGACTCGGGGTCAGCAGGACTGGAGGGAAGGGAAAAAACACGGGATAAGGCATCCGCCTTGATATTGCGGGAACCGGGGCGGTAGGACACAGAAAAATTGAATCGGGCAAAGAATAATGACCACCTCGCCTGTCTGGCATTAAGCCTCTTAGCAGATTTTAAATAAATGAGGTTTTGGTGGTCAGTTAAAACAATAAAGGGGTTACCTGCCCCCTCCAGCCAGTGGCGCCACTCCTCAAGAGCCAGCTTGATGGCCAGAAGCTCCCGATCCCCGACATCATAGTTCCGCTCGGCGGAGGACAGCCTCCGGGAGAAGAAAGCACAGGGATGGAGCTTGTTGTCCAAGGCGGCTCGTTGGGACAGAATGGCCCCCACGCCGGTGTCGGAGGCATCCACCTCAATCGTAAATTGGCGGGTAGGGTCAGGGTGACAAAGAATAGGGGCTGAGGAAAACCGAGTCTTAAGGCGTTCAAACGCGAGCTGAGCCTCGGAGTTCCAACAAAAAGAAAAAGCAGTGGAGGTGAGTTTGGTTAGGGGAGCAGCAATGACACTGTAATTACGGATAAATCTACGGTAAAAATTGGCAAAACCAAGGAACTGTTGTAGGTGCTTACGAGAGGTGGGTTGGGGCCATTCTGTCACCGCCTTGATCTTGGCAGGATCCGCCCGGATGCTGCCCTCCTCGATGATGAAGCCGAGGAACGGGACTGAGGAGACGTGGAAGGAGCACTTCTCTGCTTTGACAAAGAGCTGGTTTTCCAGCAGACGCTGGAGAACCTCCCGGACATGGAGAATGTGCTCCTGAGGGGACTTAGAAAAAATCAAAATGTCATCGATATAAACAAACACAGTTTTCCCCAACAGGTCTCGCAGGACGTCATTTACCATGCCCTGAAAGACTGCCGGGGCGTTAGTAAGGCCGAAGGGGACCACTAGGTACTCGTAGTGGCCCAACGGGGTATTGAAGGCAGTCTTCCATTCATCCCCCTCCCGTATACGCACCAAGTGGTACGCATTACGGAGGTCGAGCTTTGTAAAAATGACGGCCTGCGAGAGGGGTTCAAATGCAGTATTAATAAGGGGAAGAGGATATTTGTTGCGGATGGTTATTTGGTTTAGCCCTCGGTAGTCGATGCAGGGCCGTAGTGAGCCGTCCTTTTTCCCCACAAAAAAGAACCCAGCACCAACAGGAGAAGAGGAGGGGCGGATGATGCCCGAGGCGAGGGACTCATGAATATACTCCTCCATGGAGAGTTTCTCCGGGCCCGACAGACTGTAGAGACGACCCGACGGGAGCTTGGCTCCTGCCAGCAGGTCGATACAACAATCGTAGGGTCGGTGAGGAGGTAGGGACAGAGCGCGTGATTTGGAGAAGGTGAGGGAGAGGTCGTGATATTGCTTGGGGACGTTGGACAGATCGGGTTCGGGTAAGTTGGTGCTGGAATTCTTGGACCCCGGAGGGGGGAGAGCGGAACGGAGACAGCTAGCCAGGCAGTGGCTGCTCCACGCCAGGATACGACCGGCTTGCCAGTCGATATGAGGGTTGTGAAGGCGGAGCCAGGTCTGACCCAAAACTATGGGGGATTGTTGCGAATTAATGAGCAGAAGTTGAATACTCTCCCTATGATTGCCGGATAACACGAGCTGTACGGGAACGGTGGAGTGGGTGACTAACCCCAGACCTCTCCCGTCTAACGCAAAGGCAGTGATGGGAGAGGGTAGTAGATCCGTGGGGATGCCGGCCCTCCTGGCGAAGGTGATGTCCATAAAGTTGGCGTCGGCCCCAGAGTCGATAAGGGCCGACGAAACTTCGGACTTGTCCCCCCAAAGGAGAGTGGCCTTGAAGACCAGGCGATTCTGAGCTGCATGGCAAGGTATGATTGGGCTCGTCAGTACGCCCAGTTTTACTGGCGAGCCTATTCTTTTGGGCGAATGGGGCATGAGGCGATCTGGTGGCCTGGTTTGCCACAGTAAAAACAAGATCTTGATCGCAGGCGACGTTGGCGCTCTTTGGCGTTGACCGCAACTCTGCCCAGTTGCATGGGCTCTTCCTCAGAGACACCAGACGCCGCCCTGGATCCAGAGGCAGAAGGGTGCGAGCGAGTGTGTTGTTGATGTTGATGCTGATGACCGGAGTTCCCCCCTCGCTCACGGGACCGGATACGGAGTCGGTTGTCAATAGCGATGGCCAGGCTAATAAGGCAATTGAGTGACGTTGATTCCTCACGGGTGGCAAGTTGGTCCTTTAATTCTTCGCTAAGCGCCTGGCGGAAAGCCCCCTGAAGGGCGGTGTCATTCCATCCGGACTCCGCTGCGAGGGTACGGAATTGTATTGCCATTTCCGCGACACTGCGGCTTCCTTGACGGACCCGAAGTAGGCGTTGTGTTGCGTCCCGCCCACAGGTAGGGTGATCGAACACTCGCCGCATCTCAGCAGTGAAGGCGGCGAAGTTGATGCAGAGCGCGGCTTGGCTGTCCCAAATGGATGTAGCCCACTCCAGGGCACCACCTCCCAAACTGCTCATAATGAAGGCGATCTTACATGGGTCGGAGGCGAAGGAGGAGGGCTGCATCCGGAATACAATGTCGCATTTCATCAAAAATTCGCGACACTTTCCCAATTCCCCGCGGTATAATTCTGGGTGTTGAACGCGGGGCTCACGGAGAGAAGTGGGCACAGAAGGATCCACCGGCGGGTCCGGCGCGGGCGGTGTAGGGCCCACAGGAATACGCGGAAGCGGCTGGTGAAGAGCTAGCTGTGCTACTTGCTCCGTGATGACCCTCAGCACCTCCAGCACGTCATCCAAACGTCGGCCCTGTTGGTCGCTGACCGCAGTTTGGCAGGAGAAGGCGTGGCGAATTTGCTCTAGGTCGGCTGGGTCCATGATTTTTGGCCAGTTCGTTCTGTTACGAACCAGAAACGGGACGAACCCAAGTGCAACGACCAGGAGACAGATTCACAAAGAGGGTGTTTAATAAATTAAGTGTTGGGGTAGTCCCAACACTGTACAAGAGGGGAAAAAACACGATATCACACAGGAACAGTATGTAGCCCGGGACGGGCTGCTCCAAGCCGGAGCTGGACTGGCAGGCCTGGAATGTTTCGTTCCCAAACCGGAACTGGACTGGACAGGAACTGGACCGGGAGGTCCACACCGGAATCTGGGTCTGGAACAGTTTTGTTCCAAACCGGAACTGGACTGGACTGGAACTGGACCGGAAGGTCCACACTGGAACACGGGTCTGGAACGGATTTGTTCCAAACCGGAACTGGACTGGACTGGAACTGGACCGGGAGGTCCACACTGGAACTGGGGTCTGGAACGGATTTGTTCCAAACCGGAACTGGACTGGACTGGAACTGGACTGGACTGGAACTGGACCGGGAGGTCCACACTGGAACAAGGGGTCTGGAACGGACTCGTTCCAAACCGGAACTGGACTGGACTGGAACTGCTGGGGAGCGGCTCACTACGGCAGGACAGGAACTGGACCGGATTGACTGCACCGGTACAGAACAAAAACAAAAGGTAGGGTTAGTGCAAGGGAAGGCACGGGAATGACCGGGAGGTTCTCACGGAGGTGCAGGGTTTGAGAGGGAGGTGGTTGGTGAAGCACGGCAGAGATGGGTGGTGTGGCGTAGCTGCGGTAGGTCCGGAAGGAGCTGACTGTCTCCAGAGCTCCAGGAGCCGGTGCCGAAGAACTCGTTGGCTTCTTCGGTCGGACAGGAACAACTGGAGGGTAGCCAGGTAGCAAGCTCTCCCGGAGCCTACACGAGCTGGAGGTGGAGGTACCGCAACACACACAACGATAACGGGGGGAAACGAACACTGCCACGGGTGAATGGGAGCTGGGTTAGATGGAGGAGAAGGGAAACAGGTTAGCTGCATGCACGACAAGAATTGACGGGGTGGTTAACTACCAGACTGTAGTTAGGAGCCGAACCCAAGCTGCACGGGGATAATATTCCCCGACCAAGCGAGTAGTTCTCTTTAACACGACCAGGAAAACAACGAGCATGAACACCGGGTGACGAACGTTAACGAACTGGCGCCGACTGGCAGCCAGCCGAAGGACTAAATAGTGAGGTTAATAATAGAACTAAACAAGGGACAGGTGTGGAAAATCAGCAGGAGTGATTACAAGACACCAGGTGAGGGAATGCATGCAACGAGGGGGGACGGAGTGAAAAGGCGGAAGTGAGACAACCAAACGAACAAGACAGGGAAGGAAACGCCCAGACCGCAGCAGCGGGGAAAACACGGACAAAAGGATCCAACATGACACGGAGGGAAAACAGGAAAATACAGAAAACGAACAGGAAGGGAGCGGAACATTACACATGTAGGCCTATACACCTAAATAGTATGAAATATATGAAACCATACATCTCAGCATACTGAGTAGTAGTCTATATGATTTCAGTCATAGTATAACATGTAGGCCTAATTGGCATTGGATAAAAGCTATCTAAGTTACCAATATGTTATTTTGTTGCCATGGTTCAAATGTTAGCTATCAATATTGGTGTAAGAGAAATAGAGTAATCGCCTACACAATACTGCAGTAGGGAAATACAGAGCCTTTTCGTAGGTCACTATCGTGGGTGGCAGCACATTTTAAGAGTATGAATAGGCTCTTTGAGAGAAGGAACCAATCTGCCCAGTGATGAGTAGCCTACATGTTGTTTGAAATGTACAGTAGACCAACACACAGAACAGTCAGATATAAAAAATAAAAAAACGGAGTACTGGGAAGTGTAGAGAGCTGAAGTTTGGCTTGGTGGTGCTCATTTGAATTACCTGTCTTCTGCGGCTTTTGACCAAATAACGTCTCACTTTAAACGTAGTTTTTTGTTATTAATTGGCATCTGACCACGCCGTTTGTCCATGGTCTTCGAAAAAAATCCCAGCAGACTGGTTTCGAGACGTCACCAGTTCGTGACGGAAACCCCTTTGTCCAATCAGTTTGTGGGATAAGATGCTTAGGGGGAACGACTAACCAATTGATGAACCGAATGGGCGGACCTATAGTCATATTATATTCCGCGTTTCTAGAGACTACACTCCAGGCGCGACCTTGGTTTCTCTGCGCCTTTGACGTCGTAATTGGAAACATTAAAATATGTCGAAAGAGGTTAGTTTATCAGTGCTATAACCAAAATTGTTCCGGTTTATATATATATATATAACAGTTCAAAGTATGAAATAATGTTGCAGTTGAAGATGATGTAGTTTATTTATCGTTTGCTAGAAGGCTAACCGAGTTAGCTACGTGACCTGTTCTAACGTTATAGACTAACTAATTTAGTTAATTAACGTTAGCTGGCGAGGTAACGTTAACTGTTAGTAGTGCTCATATACAAAGATGAAGTCCGTCTTGGTATAATGAGTTTGTTATCGACATATAACGTTAGCCAGCAACGGCATTTGTAGATTAGACCTAATTCTACACAACTAGCTCGCTATCTGAAGCTAAATGGCTGGTTTGCGCAATGTGATGGGTTCTTCAACTCCGCCATTTCGCAACCTTTAAAGACCGCGTGGTTGGTAACCGCTTTAGTAAGCATTTCGTGTATTCTCGTCAATTTATCTATAGTATATCGTGAACGTTGATATGTGTATTTCTGATAATTATCCGAGTTTGTTCTTAGAAATGTTTCTGTTCGGCAGCTGTAGAAAATCTTTTGTGTCAGACGGCTGGCTGAGAGCGTTCAAACATGGCGTCGCACGCGAACCCCTGGATTGTAATTTGCTGTACTCCTTCAGTTGTGCATTTATACAAATAATTGATGTCATTAGGTTATAATGTATGGCTATTATGGATCTGATGTGTCCACAACTGAGAAGTCAACAAATCTCTCTTCAGGCCCCCCGTGAACCAGAACAGCTCCGGAAGCTCTTCATTGGAGGGTTAAGCTTCGAAACGACGGATGAGAGTCTGCGAGCCCACTTCGAGCAATGGGGAGTGCTTACAGACTGTGTGGTTAGTGAATGTTTTGGGTACAATACTTTTTGCTTGTGCACACTTGGTGCAGAGTGACCACTCACACGTACACATCTTTCAGGTAATGAGGGACCCCAACACAAAGAGGTCAAGGGGGTTTGGCTTCGTCACATACTCTTCGGTTAATGAGGTGGATGCAGCTATGGAGGCCCGTCCACACAAGGTGGACGGCAGGGTGGTCGAGCCGAAGAGGGCGGTGTCCAGAGAGGTGAGCAGCCTTGATGACGTTTGGTGCACAGAACTTGAGGTCAGATAATTTATAAATTTGTTTTGGCACATTCTAAATTACTTGAATAATTATTTTTGCTTTTGCAGGATTCCTCTAGGCCGGGCGCTCACATGACTGTGAAAAAGATCTTTGTTGGGGGAATCAAAGAGGACACAGAAGAGCACCACCTGCGTGACTACTTTGATCAGTTTGGAAAGATTGAAGTAATTGAGATCATGACCGACAGAGCCAGCGGCAAGAAGAGGGGCTTTGCTTTTGTCACATTTGACGATCACGATTCGGTGGACAGGATTGTCAGTAAGTGAATTTTAATACCATTCTGCTATGGCCCATAGTTCTCAGAAAGTACCCGGATTTGACACATTGGCTCCAAAATGTTGTTTGCACAACATTGGCAAACCACTACCGGTGTATCACTGATTTAAGATGCTGTCAGAGGAATATATAGGTGTTTGCCCCACTGTTTTATGAAGCCTTATTTTGTTTTTTATAAACCTTAGTCCAGAAGTACCATACCGTGAACGGCCACAACTGTGAAGTCAGGAAAGCGCTTTCAAAGCAGGAGATGACAAGTGCAGGGATGAACATGAGGGGTAAGGCAGTGTGTGCATCAGTCCTGCGCCAAGCCAGTATGTGTTGGTGGTATTCTGGGTGGGAAAAGTCCTTTTTTTTTCAATAAATGTGTTCACACATTTTTAGGACGAGGTGGTGGAGGAGCTGGTAACTTCAGCAGAGGGGGTGGATATGGAGGTAATTGTTATTTTGCTGTCATGGTTCAAAGAACTTGTGCCTGTCAGTCATGCAGTTTTAGCAGCAGATTAGTTTTACCAAAATGTTACTTTATACAGTATTGAACCTATTAACTGTATTAGCAAGGAATTTACAGGTGATGTAGAATAGTTTCTTTAGCTCCAGAAATGTCTTGTAGAGCAGCAGGTTTGTTTGAGTTGCTGTGCTGTCATGTCTGTGTAGGTGGATTTGGAGGAAGAGGAGGTGGAGGCTATGGTGGCGGAGATGGATATAATGGATTTGGTGGTGATGGTGAGCATTTTACGTGTGCCCCCCCTTCAGGCGCTTTTTAGCATCACATGCTCCAATGGTAATGCAACATGCATGTACAAACACCAATTCCAAAAAAGTTGGCACAGTATGTAAAATGTACATAAAAGCAGAAAGCAGTGGTTTGTAAATACTTTTACATATTTCATTGAAAACAGTACAAAGAAAACAGTGTTTCCCTTATATGCACCTAGCAGCAGGATGACGCCGCTGCTGAATTATTTTTTGTAAACTTTTTTGTAAACAAAACAAAACAATCCACTCTCGCCCCTTGCAAAATGCTGGAGTAAACGGCCTTCTAAACATTTTAGAGTAACGTAAAAACGTTTTAAACGTAAAGCACTTTCATGGAAAAGTTGCTGTCATAAACTCATTTGAAATGCGATTGTGTCCAAACTTTCTAAGCAAAGCTAACTTTCAGCAACGTCATATATGGCCGTCAATTGCTCCTATCTCTTTAGAAACTATATTATTTTGCGCTACGGACGCTTCATATCCAGGTCAATTCACACACTTGTGAGTAAAGCATATAAACGAGAAACTTTGTGCTTACCTAAGTGTAGGCCTATATGATAATGTCAGCACAACGATTATAACAACAAACACCGGGTAGATGTCAACAAGCAAGCAATGTTGATCACGGATTCAGGATTATCATTCGCCGAAGGGAAAACAGTCCTACGACTTCACGTGAGTATCGCACAGTAACGTTAGCTCCAGCAAACACAATCATTTGATAGGAATACGCAAGTAAACGCATATCTGTTAAATAAACAACATTTGCACGATCCATGATACGTTTCGTTTCGGTAAAAGTATTCCACATGCACCGATTATTTATCTCTTCTTCCTGGAGGCGGGCCTTACTATGCGCAAGAGTATTCTATAGGTCATGTCTCGAGGGCCATCGTGACGCGCGAAAGCTGTCAATCTCAGACAACTTTGACAGATTCCCTTAAAGAAACGTCATAAATGTAAGTTATTTTATCATTTAAAATGTCATTACATTTAAGTAAATTAACAATGTTTAATAATACAACAGTGTGGTGATGCAAGTTAATTCTGGAAAAAAGGACAGTTAAGAATGAATAATTGGAAGAATGAATGACAGCTAGCTAGCTGCTAGCCAACACCCAGTGGATGTAAACGGTCACCCAGTGGGTGATATGGGTCACAGTCATTTAGCAGTCTAGCTAATGATATAGGCCTACGTGAAGCAAGTTGTGTAACGTTGACACAATTTGCTTCATGTTAATGGACAGTGCTAGCTAGCAAATGCAGCTGTTTTGGCGAGAGAAGGACATAGATGTACAACATGTTGAAGTGCTGGGTTGCGTTCGGATCCAAAATTAATGCTTTCTTCCTGTCGTTCCCTTCCCTGTTTGAATCAAGGGAAGGGAACGACAGGAAGAAATAATTAAATTCGGATCTGAACGCAGCCCTGTAGTCATGGCGGGTGTAGGATTATTAGGATTATTATTAGGATGACTTTTCCGCCAATGTTTGGAAAGTCGAATTGCCCCCCCCCCCCCAACCATAATTGATCCCTCTCCCATGTAAAGCTTACAGTCAATAAAGGCTGCAACAATGGTAAAACGCCCGTAAACATAATATGAATTATCGACCCACCCCCTCGCTACTTCAAACGGTAGTAATGGTTTATCTCATGGCCACAACAAGTTCGAGTTTATGAAAGCACAAATGGGATATGTAGTCAACAATTAGAGGTGATTGCTCAAGCCAATAATACTATGGACTTCAATTCCCATAACTCAGTGTTTTAGCCAGTGTATTTTGTAACGTTATGGATGTGTTATAATCAGGTTGGTTGTAATGGAGAAGTCAGACCGCAAAAAAAGACGAGAAACTTCACGGAATATGAAATCGAGATGCTCATTACGGGAGTAGAGCAGATGGTTTGTTTGGTGTATAGGCGGCCTTTGCTACGTTTCACCTGAAACAGTCCTCTCAACTGAAAATCAAATCAAAATCCCCACAGTGAATAAAAGAGCCGCCGGCCCAGAAGTTTCCCCATTCAGGTAGGCTAGGCTACTGTAGGTGCTGTTCCTAACCTAGCTACTAACTAGGTAGTTAGTAACTACTCCTTATTTTTCTACAGTCTATGCCTTATATATACGTAAAAAATGTACATGTTTTTTCATAACAACAAGCAATGTATTACAGCCGCGAGTGCGATAACGTTAGGTAGCACTGTGGAAATGTCGACGTTGCTGGATAGGCTCCTAATTGGTGAAATTGTGGACACATTGACAAACTAGAGACTTAATGAACAATTCAAAAGACAAAGCAAATGATAATGAGCCAAACCTGCATTGTGTTAAGTTTAAGGAAAAAATTAAGGTACTTAAAACACAAGTGTTCAACTACTGAATTAGGAGCCTATTGATTCACCTCAGTCTTTAAATTGATCAGTTTAAAAAATGTTACCTTGTATTATTGTTTGCAAGATAGCACTGTAAGCACAATGTGAACCTGGCATAGTCTTCATGGTATGCATAACTGTTTCTGATATAATTTGTTTTAAGAGGGTAAATAATCCCTCTAAACATGAAAAACACCTAATTAAGAAAAATTAACAGCTTGTTAAAATTTTGGGATTGCAATTGTGGTTGGAACGGAAACCAGCATACACAGGGGGCCCCCAGGACCGAGTTTGAGAACCACAGAGTTTAAAATGTTATAAACTTATCTTATGCATTAATGTACTGATTAGCCTACCATGGCTTTAGATTTATATGAAAGCATCTCAAATCTCGCCTAGTGCTTTGAATAAATAAATCTTCTCCAAAATGTTCATAAATAAAACATTTTATTTTAGGAAATGCCCTGGGTGAGGTTGTGTAGAAATGCAGGAAATTAGTTTTAAAAGGCTCAAATTTTTCTGGGGGAGGACCCCCAGATACTTCATATTGTTTTGCTCACGGGAATGGTTGAGGGCCTCGGTCCAATAGTCATGGTTTACTACTGTTGGATGGTATATTATTAGTGTCCACCTCTATTATCATCACAAAGAACATTTACTGTTTGTGGTCCCCCCCAATATTCAAATGAAACCTACGCCCCTGTCTGTAGTTGTCCTTGTACTGTATGTACTTAAGGCCTCAAGAGTCCTTCTGGTGCCGGCAGACGCATAGAAACCTCCCGGCAGGGCGCGCTTTGTGAGCGCACAAAAATGTATTATAGGAATTTTTTAAAAAATTATATATATAAGTGCTTCACCTCCGCTGCTACAACTCCATCCTAGGGGAAACACTGGAAAAGATACTTGTTTTACCTTATCAACAATTTATTTTTGTAAATATACGCTAATTTCAAATTTTATGCCTGCAACACGTTCCCAAATAGTTGGGACAGGGGCAAAAAAAAAAAAAAAGACTGGGAAGTTAAAAAAAAAAAAAACACGTTTGGAACAGGGTCTGAAGTATCAAACGAGCCTCGAACCATCACTGCTGCCAGATATGCAGTAGATATGGATGGATCACTTTAAAGCACAACTGAACTTTGGTAGAACTTGGGTTGTGTAGTTACCTGGCCATGATATGAGCCGAAATAGTGGCGAAATATGTTCGTTAGTTGCTCTGTGCTCCCCTGATAATCCAGAATACGGTCTTTGTCGCTCGCCATTCACTTCTATGAGGCAGCTAAAACGGTCTCAAAATGACACTTCTAGCTAGGGCTGTCATACGATGGTTCGATATTCGAATGCTATTCAAATTGCAAAATAAAAAATTACGTTTGAATCTGAATTAACATTTGAGAAAAAAAATGCAGCGTCTCTTTCGCAGATAAGTGTCTGGCTGCATTCGAATAGTCAAAAATAACACTTTTTTTTTTTTTTTTTCTCCTTTCCTTGCAACTTTTCCTTGACCTCGCCAGAAAACGTCATGGGGGTCACGGAAAAGTTGGAAGGAGAGATTTACAAGGAATATAGCGTAACTGGAATTCGAACATCCTTCTCTACCTTGCGTCATGGTGCGATGTCCAGTCGTATTGACATGAATGTTCAACATAGCGAACTACAACTTCACGAAAAATTACGACAAAAGGCGCATCATTGCCGTCTGCATTTTCACTTGAACCATTCGTTTTTATTCAAAATTAGCATCTTAATAAATTTGGTGTATTGTCTGATTTTGTCATTGTTTACTTTCTATTATAAGCCAATACTAACCAACAATACTAGCTATTCACATTTAGATTTCTGGCATTTCTCAGATGTTCGCCTTTGAATTCGGTAGGTTCCGGAAAACTCCGATGCTTATGAAAACATTGGCGGCATTGCATTGTGGGGCGCGAATACTACCTTCCTTTTGAAAAGGATAGTCCAGAGCATCCTTTGTGAAAGGACGGATAAAAGGAATCGTGAAGCTCCTTTCCTTTTCAATATAATACATTTGAACGGTCCTTAGCATGGCTACCCGGAAACTATTTCCGGTTCATGCGATCTAAAGCAAAGGATCCTTCCTTGCTCAAATTTGACTATTCGAATGCAGCCTCTGTCTTCCTTTCAACTTGGGTTGTGTTAAACCAAAAATCTCTAATTATAGCGTCTCCTCTGTTGAAAACGGAAGACGCTGCATACGGGTCATTGCAATGCTTGTACTGGATGGACACGGCACTCTCAATAGCAGATTGAAAATCAAATGTAGGCATATTCGTCGAACTTTAAAGAGCCAATAATTCAACAGCAGCAGCATGGCAGAGAGTTCGGAAACCAGCTCGGCCGCGGAGAGAGTGATTAGCACTCCGAGCAATCTAAAAAGCCCCGTTTGGAAGTACTTCGGTTTTTGGTCAGTGAACGGCAAAATTGTGGAACCTCGAGACAAAGTTGTATGCAAGCTATGTAAGCTACAGATGGCCTACACTAAATGTTAAAACTATGCTATGTTAAAACTATGCTGATCACAGTTCCCTCTCCAAAAGGTCGAAGATGGTACTTTTCTGTTTTTAATAGCACTTTATTGTAAATGATCCCTCAGGATCTAAATTCTTTTTAGTAACATTTCTCGAAATTGTGTGCCTTAATTTTATTCAAACAAAAGAATTATAAAAGTATATGTAGATTTTAAAGCCACCTCGAATGTTAACAGGTTTTTTTTCAAACTTGACTGCGTTCATGTCTATGTTCAAATAAAATGTAGCTACCTATACTAGTTATGTGTCTCGTTGTATTGGTTTGCCCTCTTGTGGACCTAACGCGCAATAACACAGCCCGAAAGTTGATCAAATTGTAACATTTTAAAATTGTAATAGATATTCGAATATATTCAAACATTCAAACGTGATTTTTGTTGACAGCCCTACTTCTAGCACGTATATGACCGGGAAAGAAGCGGATTCTGTCAATACAAAAAATAACCTTTTTTTTTTGTGTAATTAAAATTATTTATAAAGTACTATTTTCTTCAATGTTGTTAGCAAGCTACCAGAAAAGACTACCAAAATGTCGGCAGGTCGGACCATAGATTATATACTAGTTATAGGAACGTTTGCTTCTGTGGAAATTTGGACCAATGAGTGGTTTGACGCATCGTCGCATTAACTTTTTCTGGCACAAGAACGTTGCCTACCTACCGGATCTACGTTCCAAATAAAATATGAAAAAGCAAGAAAGGGGCCATTGAATTAAAAAATAAAATACACTACTCACAAAAAGTTAGGGATATTTGGCTTTCGGGTGAAATTTATGGAAAATGTAAGTTCACGCTACAGTGATATTATACGTATCATGAAAGTAGGGCATTTAAGTAGAAACATGCAATGGTGATTTCCTCATCTCAAACAATTTATTGAAACAAAAGCCAACAACAGTGGTGGGTATACCACAACAAAAATGTCAATGTCTCAATAACTTGTCATGTGCCCTTGAGCATCAATTACAGCTTGACAACGACGTCTCATGCTGTTCACAAGTCGACTTATTGTCTGCTGAGGCATGGCATCCCACTCTTCTTGAAGGGCGGCCCTCAGGTTATTGAGGTTCTGGGGTACAGAGTTACGAGCCTCTACACGGTGAGTCAGCTGATCCCATAGGTTTTCTATGGGATTCAGGTCTGGAGAAAGTGCAGGCCACTCCATTTGAGGTACCCCAGTCTCCAGCAGCCTTTCCCTAATGATGCGACCTCGATGAGCTGGAGCATTGTCGTCCATGAAGATGAAATTAGGCCTGTGTTGTTCATGCAGGGGCACAATGACTGGATTAATGATGTTATTCAGGTAGTATGGGCTTGTCACTGTACCATTCACAAAGTGTAGGGCAGTTCTGTATTGACTAGACACACCTGCCCACACTGTAACACCGCCACCACCAAAGGGTCATCTGGTGACAAGAGTGGCTGATGCATAGCGCTCTCCTTGACGTCTCCAACATCGTTGACGGCCATCATTTCTGCTCAACGTGAACCGACTTTCATCAGAGAACAGCACTGAGGCCCACTGGTCCCTCGTCCAGCGTAAATGCTCCCTGGCCCATGCAAGACGATGACGCCTGTGCCTGGTGGTGTGGTCAGGTACCCTTGCAGGTCGTCTAGCACGCAGACCACGCTGATGTAAACGGTTTCGAATGGTCTGACGTGACACTTGGGTGCCTCTCACCTCCCTTAAATGTGCCTGGAGTTGAGTGGCATTCATCATCCGGTTCCGCAGGGCACTGTTCACAATGAAGCGGTCATCAGTGTGGGATGTGGCCAAAGGACGTCCACTTCTATGCCTTTCTGTGACTCTTCCAGTCTCTCTGTATCTCTGTTGCAACCTGCTGATGACACTCTGTGACACTCTAAGCTCAGTGGCCACTTCCCTCTGAGAACATCCTGTTTGAAGCCTCGCAATGGCGAGGTACTGTTGATCAATTGTTAGGTGTCGTCTTGGTCTCATGATGTCAAAATGTGAACAGCATGATGAAGAGGACTGTTTAAATACCAATTCTAATTGAACCAGGAAATTTATTGGTCGATTCATGGATCAAACACCTGTTGTGAATTTTGCCGTTCAGCTCCTTGTTAGAGAACAGCAAGTTGTGCAAAAAGTACTGAAACATTGAATAGTTGGACATGTGCATTCAAAAGTTTAGAGAAGGTCAAATTAATTTCACCTGTAAAGGTTATAGTGCATTTTAGGTTCATCCTGAAATTTCACCTGAAAGCCGAATATCCCTAACTTTTTGTGAGTAGTGTATGTACGGGGACTGGTTATTGTTTGTATTGACAGAATCCACTTCTTTCGCGGTCGTATACGTGCTAGAAGTGTCATTTTGAGACCGTTTTAGCTGCCCCATAGAAATGAATGGAGAGCGACAAATACCCTATTATGGATTATCACCCCAGGGGAGCACAGCGCAACTAACGAACATATTTTGCCACTGTTTGGACTCATATCATGGCCAGGTAACTACACAACCCAAAGTTCTACCAAAGTTCAGTTGTGCTTTAACCTCTTAATGCCAAACGCCCCCTAGCGGTAACGCGGGCGTGACGGAAATTATTAAATTATACATTTCATTAATTTAATAATATATAATAAACTGCTTACCTCAATATTTTGATTAAATATCCTTATGATATATCCATTCCTTCTGGGAAAGTGGTTTTTAAGCCCAAAACGTCGAGATAAAACTTTGTAAATAACGTTGGAAACTCTGACCTAATTCTCAAACATGTATTGCAGCTTGATGTCACACCATAAACAATGTGCTGGTAAACTGTTCTGCTTAATTGTATTTCACAAAACTTTGGTTTAAAAAATCATTATACCTTTAGGCTTCAAGAAAAAATACTTTAAAACGTCCATAAGGCTGTACATGATTTTTTTCCAATTTTAAACCGACTTGTGCTTTTTTGCACTTGATTACGACTCGTTCGGCTGTGTTCACTTTGGCGTTGTGAAACTCAGCCAGTTTCTGGAGTACCAATCCAACGGCTTAGTATATGTTAGCCAGAGTGGTTTTGAACATGCTTGCAGAGAATTATGCAAAACCGTCGTCAATTGGGTGTATTTCTTTGACTGATAGCACAATAGGCCTATCTGAAGTGGGAAAAACTGTCTTCGACCTGCCTCCACTCCGAGTATTATTTGCTTTCCATTGGGTTTTAAAACTGTCTGTCAAATATTCCAGCCAATAGCCAAGACTCTTATCTTTCAAAAGAGCCCTCCTTAAACACATTCCTTCGTAAATGAAGGCGATAACAGCACTGCGTATGAGGAAGTGGCACTCACGCGTAATTATCGAGCCAAGATGGCGCAGTGTTTTTACCTTGTAGCGTAGCTCGCTACATTCCGTTTAGCAAAGCACAATTAATTAGGTAAGGCCCGCAGTTACATTTTTTACTTTAGAGTATTTTTGATACAGTTTTTGTGTAGTTATGTCGAGATTTTTGAGGCGTTTATCCGTGCACCAAGTGCTAGACGAACTGGATAAGCCAGAAGATGTTTTTGCCGAGGGAGACTCATCCTGTCTCAGTGACGCCGAATCCACTGATGACCGAGATGATGTTGCTGACATGTAAGTTGTTTTATCATACTAACAGTGTTATGCTATAAACGCATTGAATTTCACCATGGCAGGTAACGTCGTTAGGGCTGGTGGTATTACCGATTTTTCGATATACCAGTGTGAATTCACGCAATGCCATGCGGGTTCGTAATTACATTGTCAACTGTATTTTATTGTTTTTCATACAATTAATATTACAAATTGCACATTCCAACGGTATGATAAATAATTCATGAAGTAAACTTAGGGTGTATTGTCTGTGTTGACAAACTCGCACGTGTTACGTGGCGTTGCCAACAACACAGATGTTTGGTGTAAGCATCGAAGGAAATTTAGCTGCAATGCGTGAATCCCTGTGTTTCTTCTGTGAAGCTAACTAACCTTATATACTTATGCATAAAATCGGTCCCTCTCAGCTAAATTAATATAGATAGTATTGCCTTTACAGTGGCAAGCTAGCAAGCATCCCTGTGTTTTCCTGTCTGTTTATTATAGTTTATACGAGTATTAGGAATGGAAGTGTGGTGTTGCTGATTTGCCCACAGCTTACTGTGAACTACAGTCGACGTTCATTGCTAGGGATAGCTGCTACATTATGCGAAGGATGTGCTTTGCCTTGTCTGTTCTGTAGTGATCTTGATGTCTCTGTGCGCACTTACTGTACGTCGCTTTGGATAAAAGCGTCTGCTAAATAAATGTAATGTAATGTAATGCAAGCAAAATTACAGGTAACAAGCAGCTAGCTATCTATTTGTGTCTGAGATGAGCTACTAAAACGATTTTTTTGAGTGTGAAATGGCTTCTGGAAGTGTTTAGTAAAGTCATTGTTCCACCTGAGTAAATTGTTCTGTATGCAGTACAGAAGGCTGTGCAGGTAAACACAATGGTAATTTATGCATGGTATGAGGGAGAGAACATGATAACATGAGGGAGTACTTGTTGATTATTATTATTGTTGATTGTTGTTGTATAAGGGGGACTAATGGGTATATCAACATGGTGGACAATTCCATGGACAGGGTTAGTGGGATTTGTAATGATGCAGATTGCTCTCCTGAGGGAATGTGTAGTCTAAATGGCTTCTGTATGAATGGTTAAATAATCTCTCCTCAACCTCCACCCCCATGTTTTGATCCTTTACCTTTTTTTGTTTTTAGTTCATTTTTTTTAGCTTTTTGGACCCTGCCATTTTGTACTTTCTTTGTGTAAATACGGTAACTTCAGCAATTAGAGGCAAGGATCTTTTTATTTGTTACAGCAGGGGTGTTTTTATTTTTTATCTAGGAAACTGGTGGACTTTTGATTTTTTATCCACTGCACTTTTAGTAGTACACCTTAGTGCACTTGTATATAGTTGATATATGTTTGTCATGTATAAAGTTTTGCCTCCTAAAACCCAACCCCAACGTCCCTGTCATAGGAGGTGCCAACAGAATAAAGGACAGGACTGGCAAGCATTAATGTGTAGGGAAGTTTCATACTATTCCCATTATTCATTTGAAAACCTGTTTGCACATTCCTGGACTCATTTCTGGCTAATGGGGCTCTGGTGAAATACACAAGATTCACTGTGCTGCTACATGGGTTTTGACAGCTTTTTGTAACCTTGGTTAGTTAGTTGTGTAATATGCAGAACACCAAGAACACGTCTAAAAATGAACTTTTATTGCCAATATTGACAAATTATCTAATTTTATTGTAAAAACCTAAAAAATAAATCATATTGAGACCTTTCTGGAACATTGCCATTTTTGGCACATTTGGCACCATTTGGCACACGAAAAAGGTTCACCTGAAAAAAACCCTGTAAAATTTGAATGGTTTGAGATATTGACACCAGATTGTTACCAGAGGTAGGCAGCATATTGATGAATCAGATAGAGGAGTCATTTCCTTGATTGCATTTGTAGCTCCCCAGGTAAAAATTCTTAAACTTGAATGTAGGTACCCGTTTTTTAGTTTTTTTTATATTTTCTGTACATAAATTGTTGTAGTTAAGTATCAAAAACTGGATTTCTATGAGTTCTCACTGCTTAGTCGTAATACTGCAGGTGTCTGCTTTAATAAAAGCCATGAACCATATTTGTACCATTTATAGTTTTTGAGATAACCACCTTTGTTTGTCACTAGTGAAAACAGGCAAAATTTGGCCTATTTTGCCCTCGGTAGGAAGAGGTTAAGGGTTGTTTCTCCTGACTCATTTTCCTATTGAACTCTATGGAAAAATAAGTCAGGAGAAGCGAGTGGTATCTGGCAACAGAGTGATGGTTTGAGGCTTGTTTGATACCACAGACCCTTGATGACTTAGAGCCATTTAGCCAACCATGGGTTCCATACTATTCCTGTATAATTTACAGCTTAATCTAGTCCCATCCCCCTATTCCCATAGAGATCAATTCAAATGCAGAGAGGTTTATAGTATCGCTTGTAAGAGTACCTGAAAATAAGATATAGAGTATTTTGATTAGGGATGTTAACGGTTAGCCGTAAAAATAAAAATATCCGAATATGCTTAACAGCTTACCCGTTAATTAGCGTAATAAAAAAAAATCTGCATTTTGTCGTTGATGTTATGGGTTAAATAATGGGGGAGATGTCATTATTGGGATGGCAGGTATGCCATCCGCCAAGTTACGGCTTGGCGGGGCATGCCCCATACCTATAGAGCACCGAGAGTTTGGCACTTTTCAGGGTTTCCTACAGAAGTAACCACAATTACCATAGACTGTCAGCCCTTAAAAACATTAACTTCTGTATGTTCTGACTTCATGTAACCACACAGCATTCAGATACAACTTCACACATCCACACAATAAAGCCCCAAACTTGGGTTATTTTGCCGTTTTACTCCTTTCTCCTATTTTTCCTGCCAAACTGCCTGCCTCCGTCGCGATGTTATCCAATGGGGAGAATTATTCTTTGAGGGTATGGTCCGTATACCTACTCATCAAGCTTATCGCCCAATAATAATGCTTCATACTAATGTTTTTTAATGTCAATATAGCTAATGGCTTCATTCTTTCCAAGAAGATCAGAGTTGCTGTCTCTGACACAGAGGATTGTGGGTTCGAGCCCAGCAGGGCACATGCTTATTTTCCACTAAAACAATGTGCAACTGTTAAGTACTTTTCATTTATTACACCGTTATTATTTTCACATTAACACCTTAACGTATTTTTATTGCAAAGGCAAAAGAGGTTTCCAATATTAACTGTTCAATGTTTCACTTGTATTTCACTTGTACTATATCACACCCTCGCTCTTGTCTGGTTTGGGGAGGGTGTTACGCTCTGCTCTTGTGGTCATGACTGACTGAAGTCCGAACCTCAACATACCCTTGCCTCGGCCAACATTTCTTTATTCATTCATTTTGTCACTTCAGCTCTGTTCACTTTATCCTTTTCACACATAAAACAATGTCATCATAAAATGAACTACTAGGAAAATTAAGAATTGACGATAATACATTAAGAATTGACGATAGCCTACTATAAGCTGCAATCCCTTAAGACATCGGATTTATAAACCTTCAATTCCCTAAACATATATGATTCATGGTTAGTCACTATACTATACAAAAAATACTATAGCCTCCGAACATTGCTCTAGTCTACGGTACTCTGCAGACAATGTATCTTACTGCAAACACTTTTAATTATAATTATAATCAGAAGAATAATCTCTGGTAGGCTACTTTCTTAGTAGCATCTATTGTTTTCTTGCTGGTTAAGATTCCTGGGAAATATGTGTTGTCCAATTAAGCTTGTTAGCCAACGTTAGTTTTTTGCCAGAGAAACGTCAGTCAGCTGCTAGTCAGGAAGCAGGTACAGGCTACTACGAAGCGAATCAACATGCCTTACATCCATTGCACTACAGAAAACTAAACTAAACCTAGCTACATGGTCCGGTACCAAAAGATTTCCCACAGACAACGTTAGACTACACTACCGGAGAAAAAAAAACACGAAGGTATTATGCTGTGCTTATGAAGTTCGGCAGCTCGTAGCCCAGACATGGAAGCTTGGAGTTACGCATCCGACAAGCCAATGTTGAATAGCCTAACGTTATTTCTATAGAATACTAATACGCCTATTTTACAACTGTATTTCCATATTTTAGGCTGTATGTATTTCTTTCAGCTACATTGTGTTTGCGTCTAGCCTATTGTGCATGCATGTCTCCATATAGACTTGGTTAATTAATTTACATGCTTTATGATCCATAGTTCAGGTGGTGCTGTTCATTGTATTTCATTAGACATTAAATACAGCTCATCTACAAACTTTTAATGTAATTGTGGGCTATCGCTAATAGGAGAAATGTTATCATTCTCGTGAGTAGAGGGCGTTATGGTTACGCGAATGTCTGCATGCATTTATTTGGAATGCATGTACTATTCTGTATGCATGTCTCTCTCGATGTCATTATCTTCATGCATTGTTCATCATTAGTTAGCTACCAAAAATAAGTAATATTTGAACAAAAATGTCTCGGACGTAAAACAAGCCAATTTACTCACGCATAGCCTACAGAGCGCTGTCTAAGTCCTTAATTCCAACTTGCAAAAACTAGACCTGCCTTTAAAAGTATTGATATCAAAATGTGGCCAAGTTACAACTAACAATATTGCCTATCATAGCTCACACTAAATGAACTAGCTCTATTCCAAAGCAATGCTATCCAAATTTTCCTAAATTATTTAATGCAGCTTGGCCCTGTGTTTCTTCATATCACCTGCATCTTCATATCATATGCATATCACATTTGTTCAATGTGTGGTACTCATTATTGTCATTTACGATTGGAAAAGTCATGTAATGTGTCCCCAGCTTTAGCCAGACGCTATCTGCGTGTGCCGGGGACATCCGTGCCCCAGGAGCGGGTGTTCTCGGCAGCGAATCTTACCGTAAACAGACTAGCATACACACAGATTAACACCAGAACATGTCAACATGTTAATCTTCCTGAACAAAAATGTGTAGGCTAGCTAATAAGTAGACTAAATTTGATTTAGTTTAGCCTAGTTCACGTCATAGCCTAATTGTATTTTTTTATTTTTTCCCTCAAGAGATCCGGCAGTAGCATAGGCTAGTATGTGCCAATGTCCATTTAAAAATAATTAGAGCTACAATGTAGGCTGCTATTTGTAGGCTATACAATGTATATTACACCTTATTATTTGTTATGTTGAATGTAAGCAATAAATACCATTCTGAGAAATGTCCATTCTGTGTAGGCTATGCATGCATTTTTAATTCGGGGGTTTTGGGTTGGGTATTATGTGGGTCATAACTGTAGAACGTTTCAGCATTTCTAACCGTTAATTAACCGAATAATGATGTTGGCTAACCGGTTGCCAAACTATCCGTTATCAACATCCCTAATTTTGATATCCTTTTATACCCAGTCAGGATAGCTTTACCTGTGGAATGTTCCAAATGGGTTTTTTTATTTTTATTTTTTCTCCCCTGTCCCAACTTTTTTTAGAACGTGTTGCAGGCATCAAATTCGGAATGAGCGTGTATTTACAAAAAAAGTTGATAAGGTAAAACATGAAATATCTTTTCTTTGTTCTGTTCAATTAAATATGTGTAAAAGAGAATCTACAAATCACTGCTTTTATGTGCATTTTGCATACCGTCCCAACTTTGTTAGAATTGGGGTTTGTACTATTATGATTAATGGTTGTGGTTTTCTTTCTCCTTCAGGTGGTTATGGTGGAGGCCCTGGCTATGGTGGTAACCGTGGATATGGCGGAGGACAAGGATATAGCAACCAGGGTAGTGGTTATGGAGGAAATGGAGGATATGATAACTACAACGGTGGAGCCGGCGGCGGTGGTGCTGTTGGTGTTGGTGTTGGCGGCGGGGGCGGGGGCAGCAGCAGCAGCGGTGGTGGTGGCGGCAGCAACTTTGGGGGTGGTGAGTTTTGTTTTTGCTGTTCATGTTTTCAGGTGTTCCCACCGACAGCATAATTTGACCCTTACTGCTTTGCCAAAACACTTTTTAGTGATTTTTAAAAAAAATGTTCAAAGGTGGACCATTGCAAGTCATTCCTTGCTTCTGCTTATTTAACTGAAGTGTGTATGAGGGGGGGGGAAAACCCTGATCTTTATTATTTTTTGCAGGAAGCTTTGGGGGCGGTGCAAACTACAATGATTTTGGCAACTACAACTCCCAGTCATCTTCCAACTATGGCCCAATGAAGGGAGGCAACTTTGGCGGTAGCAGTGGGGGCAGGACCAGCGGGGGCCCATATGGCAGTAAGTCAAAAACTTTATTGCTGGAACCATTTTGGGGAAATTGGTTTTAGCCCCCCCCCCCCCCCCCCCCCACATACAAGGCTGGTTGTGTTGAATTGGTATGAACAAGATGGCTGGTTGTGTTGAATTGGTATGAACAAGATGGCTGGTTGTGTTGAATTGGTATGAACAAGATGGCTGGTTGTGTTGAATTGGTATGAACATGATGGCTGGTTGTGTTGAATTGGTATGAACAAGATGGCTGGTTGTGTTGAATTGGTATGAACAAGATGGCTGGCCATTCCACAGGTGGGTACGGTGGCAGCTCCAGTGGCGGGGGCTACGGCAGTGGTTCAGGAGGTCGGCGATTTTAGCTGATTTTAGCTGATCAAAAGGTAAGCGGTGCATATGTAACCACCCGGTTAGCCTGTTAGTCTTGTCATTTCCACCATGTAGCTTTTCCTAGTGCCACCTTGAGTCTTCCACAAGTATAGAACTTGTATAGACTATTGGCTTTCTCACTCGACACTCGCAGCAAGGGCTATCGTTACAAAGAGTGATATTGTGCACTACTAATTAGTACTGTTATGTTTTTAGTGAAGTTATGAATTTGGGGGATCCAGCAGCAAGCCTTCACTTTCTCACCAACCTGGTCAAAATTGGCCACTCGGCGGCAAAAAAAGCCTTTGATCACAAGTTTCCAATACTCCAGCGGCTGCAAGCCGCTCTCGCGACTGGCTCTGTCCAGTCACAAGTTTTGGAAGACCGAAGGCTTGCTCCTGTCTTAAGATCCCTTAATGTAGCTTTCTTAATGAGAACACTGCACGGTTTAACAATGTTGTTCCGTATTGTTCAACAGGACTCAGTACTTAGGAGAGGAGAGCCAGAGAGGTGACAGGGAAACAACAGGCTTACAGCCATAGATCTGCTCAGCCAAGCACAGTCGTGGCAGTTTACAGATGTCACATGAAGAGACATGTACAATAAACTAGAGAAGAAAAAGAAAAGGAAAAAAAATCATGTGGGAGGGGTGGGGCTTCAAACAAGTGTTTGTCAAATGCTCTCAAGCTCTATTATTTTGTAGTTGCTTTTTCTGTGAAGTGTAAAGCATTCCCAGGTTTTATGTGTATTTTTCTCTTCCTTTTACACCAATATGGTGGGTTTTTTAAAATGTAACTGCAAGAAATCAAGTTGAAATAAACCATCTTTCAGTTCTTTTTTATATTGTGCATTTACATTTTTTCAAGTCAGGGTTCAGCTATCAAAGCTTCTTACAGCCAGATGTAAATTGGTTTATTTGGAACTAGATTCAGGGGTCGAATATTTACGTCACACAATCAAATGTTGTTTCAGTAGAGGTTGGGGCTGTTTGTGTCAATTGAATTTAACACGGCCAGCAGTGCTGCTGTTTGGCTTAATCATCAACTAAGTATTAAACCGACAGTACATTGAGTTTTCCCGCAAATACATTTGGATGAAAATGCACTGTAGGGCATTAGCAGTCTCGACTATAGCAGTAGTCGGCCCCTTATGACGCCATCTGTCTTGGTGACAAAATATGGTTTAGTACTCCACTGGGGGGTGGTGGGTGGGTGTGTTGTGTATGCAGGACAGACTTGATCCCAGGTTAATAGCTGGTTTGCAGTCACAATGGCTGTTTGGAGGCTAGCTTACTTGCAGAGCGTGAGGCTAGCCTTGGAGGCCAGCTGAGGGAGAGACGTAGCAAGATCTTCGCAAGGAGCCAGAGAAGCAGGGGACAGTCTTGAGTACAGAAGGTTGCTCTTGTAAGACTAGCAAGCGGCAGCTACAAAAGGGTATTTTATACCATGCTAGTAGGTAAGAACAGATTTTTCAACTTTGTACCTGTAATGTTTGTTGAACGGCAGAGTAAATGGAGGCAGGGTTTGTGTCAGACAGCAGGTTTGCTTGGAGTGAGTGCTACAAAGTACATCATGTTACGTGAATTTAAAAGTATTGATTCCCACTACGTGCTCTAATTTACATGGGAGGGGGTAAGTGGGAAAGTTTTGGATCTGACCAGTGATTTGCTATTAAGAGCCTGCCTGGTTGATACAAACTCTTACTGCTAGTGTCATTGCACATAAATGCTGCCAATGCACCCAGTGCCCTCTGGGAACTTGGTTGAAAGTATTTTAACCATTACATTTTACCAGTAAATGTAGTGCACTGCTAGTGATATAATGCATGCAAGTGAGAGTACTTTGGTTTGAGGCCTGGCACTGTGTGAGTCAGTATGCAAGGGAATTTTGTTTGCTGTTTAGTTAGAACTGTCATGGCCCTATGACAAATGTATAATTATTGGTAATGTTTCTTGTGAACGTTTGTTTGCCCTCGCTTGTTTTGTTGCTCACGTTCGGTGTTTTCTCTTATTAGGTTACTGATCTGGAGGCTGCTCGTGGGGTGATGTCACTGTTGGCAGAGCCGTTGAGAAAGAAGGTACGGACACCCCCCCCCCCCCCCCCCCGTTTGAGTGCAGTGGTACGCTCTGCAGGACTTGAGGATTAAATCTCATTGTGCTGGTGCTAAATCCTATGGAGCAATGTAGCATTTGCCATTGGAAGTGATCTGTAATGTTACTGAATCTCTGGAACAGTAAACTGTAACATTAACCTGTGCTTTGATTTGCAGGCTCATTTTGGACTTTGGAGGAGTTTGGTGTGCCTTTTTTAAAAATGTTATTTTATAAACTATGAAGGCTGCTGGATAGCCTTTTGCCCATGTTTTTTTTTTTTTTTTTTTTTTAAATAAAGTGTATAATTTTTTTAATCAAGTGTGTGCACTTTCTGTTGTGGTTTAAGTGTGCAAAAATCCTGAAACCTTAATCCACAAGCATGTGAATAAAAAGTTCTAAATGCAGCGTGAGGTTTTGTTTGAGGTGAGGTCATGTCGTGAGGTCTGACTTAAACCGTATCTTCAGCATGTATGAAGCTCTTGGCTTTTGTCAGCAGTTGCATCATAGGGCAAGTTAGTGGGTGTAACTGATTTTAGATTTGAGATAAAGGAAAGCTTCCTTTGGTACCATTTCAAAGATTGCATAAAATGTACAGAGGTACTAATTATGCAACACTATTTTGTTCCCAGTGTTTCCCATACTGTAACCTGGTTGTCGGTACATTCCCAAAAGAGACTAATTGGTCCTGTGTTGTGTAGTTCTGTTGATCCTTCTAGGACTTGAAATTGTTTTAAGTCCAGTTGGTTATTCAACCCCATGGTAATGTACTGCAATGAGCCTTCAATGGAATTGCGCCAGGGACATGCCACTGTTGCAATGTGCTGAAAACAAGGATTGGCTGTTGTGCAGGGGTGCCCGTTGTCCCGTAGACGGGCGAACGCCTTGGCATAGAGGTCCGAGAAGCTGTGCTTGTCCTGTGCTAGGCTGCATTGGAACTCCGCCCCCTCCCGTGCCAGCTGCTCCTGCTGCACTCGGAGCCGGCCCAACTTGCGCCAGCAGCAGTTCTGCACCGACACCTTGTTCTTGCTCCGTCTGCAGATGTCCCGGACCAGGGCCAGCTGGGGCTGTGACCGAATATAATCCCTGTTCCCTGCCCCGGTCTACTATGTACCCTGTCCCCTCACTTTGCAAGCAGTGTGCGAAAGAAGTCCTGACACCCTTACCAAACTAGAAGTAATTGGTAATTTCTTTTTTTTTATTATTGAGAATCTCAATCGGTTTACATGTGACAATGGTTACAAAGTAGATTATGAATGAAGATAGAATTAACAAAAATAAAGAGTAAATGTATATAAATAAAGAGTTTGTAACATTAATCAGGGTATATTGCCATGGCAACTTCCTCTGCACGGCTAACCTGCACATTAATGGATTAGACATAGGCTGTGTCCAAATCAGAGCCCTGTCTTCTGCGCCCTGTCTCCTGCGTACAGTGCACTGGCAGAAGTGTGCTGTTTAATGTGCACTGTTTAGCAGTCCGCAAAAATATCCGCCATACTATTTTCCAACCGCAATGTGGAAGTGTCGTAAGCGGGTCATAAGACGTCCCACCAGTGTTGCCATGTCTGCAGTTTTACAGCTAAATTGGGATACTTTGAAAGCGCAGTCACGGGTAAAAATGAAAAGCATGCACTTATTTAAAAAAGTAAAAACATTTCTATTTAAAATACGTTGGTTTCGGTTAAAAATAGCCTATAATTTGGGGTCGTTTTGAGTCACCGTTTGGCTGGAAAGTCTTACAAGATCTGGCAACCCTGTGCCCCACTCTTGTGCTGCCATGTAGCGTGTTGTATTTGAAGGAAAACGTCAGTGAAGCTGCGCCTCATTTTTTTTAAACGAAGCTTCACGTCATATTTATGTGACCAAAATGGTTGTGTACTTATTGAACAGTGTTTTCCCGAATGTACTCAGTGAAACCCCGGAAGTAAGTGTGTCATCCGGGTGTTTGAAGTATACTGCAATTTGAAACATTTTCGCATTCTCTACAACTTTCTCCCCCTATCTACTCACCAAGGCTACTCAACAGTGTGGAAGAATGCTGATTCGGACACGGCCATAGATTGCAAGACATGTCTTCCCCAAGGAGGTTATACGGCATGCAACGGAGCTATAACCAAGAATAATTAATAAGCTACATAACTTAGCTAACGTTACCCAGATAGCATGCTGATATCGGACTACTAGTCAATAGAAATCGGACTATGCTGGTCGTTTTTCGTCCAAGGATGCGTCAGCGAGGCAAAGTTAGTAAATAAGTTGGAGGATTGCATCTGGTGAGTTGGCAGCGGTCTGCGAGTGGAGTGAAGCTAGCGCCCAGCACACTAATGGATCTTGCAGATGTTCCTCTCAGGCCATTTTGATGCCTGCAGAACTGATGCCTTACAATCACCCAATTCCCCAATGAGCACCATCCATTCATCCAATCCTCCATTCGTCCAATCAATCACTCAATTCCCCAATCATTCAATCTGGCTCCGTAATAATCTCATCAACCACTGAAGGAACCCCACACATTCCCTTTGTCACTGAAGGAGACCGTGAACATGTTACAATTCTTCATAGAGGTCACAGGCATCTACATGCCCCCATGGAGTCGGTCAGGGGTTGGTCAGTTCCTGGAAAAGAGGACAGAGAACTAATGGAGATCTGGGGTGCGTCCCAATATTCTTCACTCCCCACCTTCCGTCCTCCACTCCCCCACTACCACTCCTCTACTACCCGGAAGTATGTGGAGGAGGGGAGTGGAAGAAAGGAGCAGTGAAGAAAATTGGGACAGCGAATCTGCTTCACCGTCATCAAAATCGCTGTCGGCTATTGATGAAGTTGCCCTTTCATAACTTTGACGCCGAACCCACAAATATTCCCAAAGCCAATCACAGATCTACCACATGGTCAGCCCATTTAAAGCTGCAAAATGTATTTTAAGTTACAAGTGCAAGTAACCTATAGTTGCATCAGTGTAAACAAGCCTGTATTGCGGTTCGCGTCGAGACACTAATTAACATATAATCAGCAACATTAGATCAAAGTAAATGTTGTAGTATAGGCTACGCAAACAATTTACTGTAATATCCCGACGTCCCTGATGTCTGAACATACCGAGCACTAATTCACCTATAGGCATAGGCTACTGTCATTTCTGAAATCTAATTTTAAAACGTCCTTTGGACTGGTTGAATAAATTCATTAATGCATATTCACATAGCTACTGAAATGGTAGCTGTCATGCTTAGGCTATATTTATGTAAGCTTACAGTCATGTTCGTTAATAAGCAACGTTAATGTGAAAGCAAATAAATAAAGCTGTTTCCCCGACTTAAATTGCCAAATTTTTATGTAGGATATGAACCACAAAAAACGGACTGGCATTTTGTTATCCGTTGTAGGATACTATGTCCTTTGTGTGCTAATAGCCTACTGAAGCACACACTATTTAGGCTAAATATCTTGCATTGGGGCATCATTATCTTGGGGAAATTCATATAAGGCATAGCTACGCATCATCACTGTTGCCTCTGTAGGCGTGAGCGCGATGATGTCACCCAAAAATGTGAAAAAACTTCCACAGTAGCATACATCGATGTATGCTTCGCCGGAGGGGAGGAAAAGCCGAGTTTGAAGCCGCTTCGCTGGTCTTCTACACTATTGGGACAGTGGAGGGAGGGAGGACACAAAGATCGGTTTCTGGGGCACGGAGTAGCGGAGTGGTAGTGGAGGAGGAAAGTTTGCATTTTTCAACTATTGGGACGCACCCCTGGACTGCATTCATTTGGTAAAGTGCCACAGAGCAGTCTCACAAAGGGGGATGATAGGAGCTGTAGTTCAGAGTTCATCAAACATTTCAAAATCTCAACCTCTGGACTTCACCTTTACCTATGCTGTATGCAAAATGCTTTGAGACACTGGCTGCATTTGAATCAAATTTAACACGCTCCCTTCCCTTGCTGTCTTCCCTTGAGGGATCTATCTTGTGACGCAATTTGCTACGAGCAGCAAGAAAACTTAAAAGGTGCTCTGCAAGGGAGGATTGACGAAAAACACCCGAACCGCCCTCGCAACATTTTGGAAGTGCAACACCTACATGGCAGAGTTGCCAGAAAGAAGCCTTAAAGCATCTGAAGTATGCAAAAGAAAACCTTGAGAAGCCTGAAGCATTTTGGAACAATGTGCTTTGGACTGACGAAGCCAAAACGGAACTTTTTAGCCACAACCAAAGAAGGTATGTTTGGAGAAAAAAGAGAAGAAGATTTGTAGAGAAGAACACCTTGCCAACTGTTAAGCATTGAGGTGGATCCATTATGCTTTGGGGTTGTGTGGCACAGGAAATATTGTGCAGGTGGAAGGAAGAATGGATTCCACGAAATATCAAGACATTCTAGAGGCTAATGTTTGAAGGTCAGTCCAGACACAGAAGTTGAAGACAGACTGGGTATTCCAGCAAGACAATGATCCAAAGCATACCTCAAAATCAACCGTGAATTACCGCCAGGAAAGACGGATGAAGGTTTTGGAATGGCCACCACAGTCCCCAGACTTGAATATTATTGAAAATCTGTGGAGAGATCTCAAACAAGCCGTGCATGCAAGGAGGCCGAAGAATATTTCTGAGCTGGAGGTGTTCTGCCAGGAAGAATGAGGGAAAAATTCCAAAAGCAAGAATTGAAAGACTCTTAGTTGGCTACAGGAAGCGTTTGCAAGCTGTTATAGTTGCCCAAGGAGGAGTTACAAAGTACTAACTGACAGGGTTCCCAAACTTTTGCACAGGGCAGTTTTCCTTTTTTTATGATAAAAATTTAAAATATTTAAATAAAAATAATCTTGCTTTAAAATTTGAAGAAATTTGCACAATAGGGTGCACGTGGTCTTGTAAAATGGTTTCATTTAAGGCCTGTTCACACTGTCCTTAGCCCCAGGCTAAGAGAGATTTTAGCCCAGGGCTAAGCAAGTGTTCACACTCGCACATTCTAAAGTGGGCTAGCACCAACCTTAGCCCTGGGCTAGCTGACCTTTAGTTGTACTTTCAATTGTTATTGGGGGCGCATTAAAACGCTACACAAGCACTGTACTTGTGTATAATCATAGCATAATCATGGAAAGTAAAACAAATGAGTCTTCTTGGCTTTTTTCAGAGGAGAAGAAAATGTAACAGAAATAGGCCAACAATTTAGATTGCATCTAAAAAGCGATTATGCAGGTTGTATTTTCCCATATGGCAGATAGCGTGAATGCATTAATATTAGCAAGCTAGCACAGCTAAACGTTAATTCTGGTTATCTTTACTAATCCTCTTTTTGATGGACAGGTTGTTCACTATCTTTTTACACATAGATATACCTCCCTGACACACTTGGAAGTTGGAACTATTAATATTATATTCCCGCACAAGATGGCGTGGAGAGCTTAATGATAGAAATTATTAGAAATTAAGATTATTGGCTTGAACCATGATAAAAACAAGACTGTTGGAAGGCCTACTTACTACACACATTTGCATCTGTTGCAAACTATAATGTTGTGGTGTTTGTCAGTTTTGACTCTTGTTTGGGGTATTCATAGTATAGTAGCCTATTGCCACTATTATTCAGTCCCTCCAGTATTTTGCGATGTCGCGATTGCAACCCAGATAGCAAGCTGTTCGCTGTCCGACCATCTTTTTTTGAGTGGCGCAAAATCAACGTAATTCCGCAAAAGTTGCAAGAGCTTGCATTTTTTTCCAATCACTGCAACTTTCCCGTGAAGAATTGTCAAATCTTTGTGTTACGAGACCCCAGTTCGAAGGGCCCGCAACACAAATGATTTCAAACACAAATAGGCAATTTCAAAATGTTTTTATTAAAATATTTCCTCCGTTGTACCAAGTCTCATAAAGCAGGCTCAGTTTCCCCATTATTACTGAGCGTAAAAATGGTTTCATAATAAAAGCGCGTTTGGGTTCTCTGTGTTTACACATAGGCTAGGGGTATCCAAGGGGCCAAGACTGGGCTTTCGTTTTGAAGCTCACTTCCTGGTTGGGCTGGGAGCGGCCATTGTGCCGTTGCTCACTAGCGCCACTGTGGTTGGCTCCAGTATAGGTCTTTCACCATGTAAGTCAATGGCAGAAATGTGGTCAAAATACTCAGTCAATACTTTTTTCCCACAAAAACATATAATTGCAATAGGTGTCTTTCCTTCATCATGCCTCAGCATGTGCTGATTTTTTTAAATATTGTGTCGTTTGGACAGGGTATTAACATTTGTTCAGGACCAATCAGAGGAGAGGTTGAGTCCTGGGGTCACTGGCATAGATAGGTTCTATAAGGTTCTCACTGCCCTCACTCGGACGGGCGGGACCAGAAGGGGGAGACAACTATCATTGGTCTAAAATGCGCCCTGGCGTCTTGGGACCTTTATACAGTCTATGCTTGGCACAGGGAGACATGCTGTATTAAGTCGATGGAGAACATCCCTTAGTAGCCTACCGTGAACAAGCTGTTGTTTTGTGGACGCAGTTCATAACATAATAAATTGACTGCCTTGTTGCTCATCTTCAACATGTTTGTCATCACATATTCATTTTGGAGCGAGCTATGATGCGTCTACTACAAAAAAAAATTGCTCTGTCACAGTCGAGTTAGCAGTTACCCAAAAAGACGGTGGTGGTTTGCTCATTTAAGACTATGGGGACAGCTTGC
Source organism: Synaphobranchus kaupii (assembly GCA_029718625.1). NCBI lineage: Eukaryota > Metazoa > Chordata > Actinopteri > Anguilliformes > Synaphobranchidae > Synaphobranchus > Synaphobranchus kaupii. Next base: position 26,170,160 of record CM056380.1, read on the forward strand.
TACCTTTCTAGCGGCGCTAGGGATATTTATAATAAAAGTACTCTTGTCAAAATAACATATGTGATTGATATCAAGCCTACAGACAATAATTCCCGTTAGGCATCACTTCAAAAGCGTTTCCACTTTTGGTATTTAGCTAGGGCCTAATTGCATTTGCCCTGCATAAACTTTTTAAAACTTGTGCTTGTTTTAAATGTCATAGGCCTAATTGTTTTTAAATGCTCAATTTCATTTTACTTCTATCAGTTATATGTGACCCAATTGCGATCAATCTAGGCCTACATCCGCGATCACCATGTGCCTTTGTGGGAGGGGGGTGACATAGCTAAATTAATATCTAACGCTAAATTAATAAGCTAGCTAATGTCTTTGAACAATAGTAGGCCTATGAATGTGAAAAAATAATTGGTTGTTACAATTCCAAACAAGCGCCCAGACATTTTTTTTAAAACAAGCCCAAAAAACCTGCAACCTGTCACTTCAGAAAGGACTTTGCAAAAAACAAGCCCAAGTCACATAGCCTATGTATTATAAGCAGTCTTGGCAGCTCTGGTAATAGAGTGCTACAGTTTGTAGTCCTAAAACCCGGAAGTGAGTTAGCATTTTTGAGCCATGGGTTCCCTTGCCAGATTTCCAATGGGGTCTTACCATGGGTTCACCAGCATGCCACCATCCCATGCTGGTCACCAGCATGCCAGCACCAGCACCAGCATACCCCCATACCAGCATCTTATGCTGGAGACCAGCACGCAACCATTCTAGCATCCCATGCTGGTGATCAGCATATAAGCACAACAGCACCCCATGCTGGTCACCAGCATACCACCATCCCATGCTGGTCACCAGCATGCCAGCACCAGCATACCACCATCCCATGCTGGTCACAAGCATGCCAGCACCAGCATACCACCATCCCATGCTGGTCACCAGCATGCCAGCACCAGCATACCCCCAGACCAGCATACCATGCTGGTCACCAGCATGCCAGCACCAGCATACCCCCAGACCAGCATCCCAATGGGATAATATTGACAAATTGTCTAGTCAATATAATTTTGTTTGTGGTCATCACCATGGAGACGCATTCGCAACATATCATATGCTCGGGAATGTCCGTTGGATCTGCAGCAACAAAGTTTACCATCGGTGATCGCTCTTCACCGGAGTTGAAGATGTCGGGACTGATCTGGCTTAATGACACTGGACATCTCGGGACAGCGGGGGCTATTTTTAATCATGGCAAACATTTACACTTTAATTCACTTGATTAATGCAATGATTCTATTGAATGTCTTTATTTGATATGTTTGCGTGTTGTGGGTCTGCCCCACTGTCTCTGTCTTTTTGTTGTTGCTGGGGCTACAACTGAAGTTCCCAAATGGGAAAATAAAAGTTTATTCTATTCTATTCTATAAGGTGTGCTGGTAACTAGGGTTGCAAAATTCCGGGAATATTCAAAGGTGGAAACTTTCCATGGGAATTAACAGGAATATATGGGAATTTACAGGAATTTACAGGAATAAACTGGAAATGTTGGCGTTATTTGTACTAGCTGTATTTACCTCATCATATGCAGACATAAATATAAACATTTTGTTTTGTCATAAGAAGATATCCATGCAAACATTTGTGAGTAGAACTTGGATTCTTTCATTGAACAAAAAACATGAATGTTGAATAAAAGAAATGTAATTTTAACAAAGCACTAAAACAACTTATTTTAGATGAGAACTGATACATTTGTTTTTTTAGTATTACTGACTTTAGTATTACTGATTAATCCTCGTCCAAATCTTGACAAATTACTTCAGTCAGCGCAAAAAAGTGTGAACTTTAAGAATCTGGCTCAAAAGTGTCTCTAGTGGTAAAATATTAGGTACTGCACGTTCAATCTGTGATTGTTCAGAAATTTCATCCAACTGACGTATTCCTCCCGGTGCGGTGACGAAATATAAACCTGATAGTTCGGTGGCTACGCCCTGAAGTTTTGGAGTGACGGCGGCCTACTGTAAAAGCGAATCTCAGCGGTTGATCTGCGTGGAGAGGAGAATCAGGAGATAGAGCAAGCGAGTGATATAGCTAACTTACAGTTGAGCTTTTTTGAATATTCTAGTTATATTTTTGGTTGGTATCTTGATAGTCCCTTGTTTTTTCATAGTTCGTTTTTCAGCAGGAATTAAAGCGGAAAAAAATTTCACGATTGAAATTTTGCTAGGCCAAGTTAAAGGGGACATGAAGCACTTGGTGAAGTGGCTCTGGTTCGTTAGCTTTTTACCTTAAATTAGATATGACCGTGCGTTCAAATCTCAAACCAATCCGTATTTGCTGGAAAAAGAAGTTGAAATTCGCTTTTTTTCCACTAGGGTGCAGCCATCTTGGACCAACTGCGGTCGTGATGTCACTAGGTTGGTCGGTCTCTGCTGCTCAGTGTATTCCTATGGGAAAATAGCTGACTTTCATATAGCGGTCTTTTTCTATTGCCCCAAGATGCTCAAATGAGTATTACCGAACAAAACTTAATTTAAAACTGAATTTCCACGAACTGCTTATGACCCGTTCTGACCATAGCTTACTGCTGTGACCTGACGAGCCGGCAACTGCAGCGCCGCTGCATTGCCTTGATAAACGGTTTGCGAGCTAAAGTCGTGTCTAGCTAATATTGCCTATATAAAATAAGCTTTAGCTTGTGATGCTAGGTTGCGGTAGGTATATTTGCAGGCTGTTAACTAATATATCAAGGCAATGCAGCGGCGCTGCAGTTGCCGGCATTATTAGCTAATATGGTCAGAAGCAGTTTGTGGAAATTCAGTTTTAAATTAAGCTTTGTTCGGTAATACTCAATTGAGCATCTTGGGGCAATAGAAAAAGACCGCCTGTGCATTTTATGTTTTATTTTTTCCTCACGATACATCGTTGAGCTCACTGAAAGTCAGCTATTTTCCCATAGGAATAGAGTACTCAAGTGAGTCCGTCAGTCGTGGGCGGAGTCTGGTTTCGGAAGTAAATTCCCTATGGATGAATAGAATGGGCTTCGGAGACTATCGACTATTTCTTGAAATCTGATTTATAGAATGAGCCGAAACGTTCCTGGATTAGCCTGTGTGGTACAAGGATATAGACCATATATCGCATGTTACAATTTTTATTTTTTAAAGTAATGCATTAATCATTGTAGTTCGACTTGTAGTCCACTTTAACGGACTGCATATCCAGTACTGCAACGCATGGGTGGTTCTTAACCAATAGGAGATCATCATCTCGTCTGTCTGGAAATTCTTGGGCAGATGGGAGTACTGCAGCTGAAGATGAGTTAACGTTAGCTTGCTAAGTAGAGAAGCCCGCCCGACAAGGTCAGAAACTGCGCTACGGTTAACCACATAAAGCGATTCTAGCTTTTAGTCCTTCAAGCTAGCTAGCTAACGTTAGAAAAAAAGTGTTTAAAAAAAGAGCTGTGTGCTACTGCTGGCTAACGTTATATTACAACGTCCGGAGACAAGGCGGAATTATGGGACATCGACTTTTTAAACAGTTCCAGCGCTGATATAATCACAAGAAAATACTAAAACGTAAAATATACTCGAAGCTGGTCCAGAAAAACGACATAGTTTGCGAACGGGCGTTATATTGAACAATCCGGGAAATTAACGGCAAGATATAATCAGTAGAAATGGTTTAAAAGTAAGCTTTAGTTAAAGTCTATGCTCTAAATGAATGGGGAATTTACTTCCGAAACCAGCGTGACGTAGTCACTTGAGTACTCTATACACTGAGCAGCAGAGACCGACCAACCTAGTGACGTCACGACCGCAGTTGGTCCAAGATGGCTGCGCCCTAGTGGAAAAAAAGCGAATTTCAACTTCTTTTTCCAGCAAATATGGGTCGGTTTGAGATTTGAACGCACGGTCATATCTAATTTAAGGTAAAAAGCTAACGAACCAGAGCCACTTTACCGAGTGCTTCATGTTCCCTTTAAGGTCCCAACCATAGACTATAAAAATATGGACAAAGTCACTGTGACGTCATCCATTGCCTTCCCACGGCCTCGTAAAAACCGAATTGAAGCTCAGGATGCATTTTTCGCCGCCAGTTTGTACAAACTGCGTCTGCTCCGTGGAGCCGAAGTGACGTTATCGGGATCAGGGTCAACTGGATATGGCCCGGGCACAGTATGATTGAGAGTTCGGGGTGGAGAAGCCACAGAACTATAAAGCCCATGACCTGACCAAACCCACCATTTTGCAAAACGAACTTGCGGTAAACTTCCTTAAGTTGCTAATGTTTTATAATATAACATTTCATTTTCATCCTTGATTTTACTGTGTCATTTATTCGCATTGAATGTGTGGAATTCGTCACATAATTAACGTTCATTCAGTTATCTTCAATTTATATTCAGCTAACATCGAGGGGGGTTTGGTATGCGGCTTGAGCGACTTCGGTGAGTGAACGTTGCTAAGCGGAGGCTGAAGAACGCCATTTTGGGCATTTCGTTTGTTTGTGGATTGATTGACTTTATTTTAGGAATAAAACGACGTTTGACTTAGGATTTGCGGACATCGGGACTTCTTAAATTGGGTATTGTAGGGAGCAGTTTGTGAGAATATCGACCGACGGCCTGTATAGGTCCGGAACGGTATTCTTACACTGTTCCTTGCACACTCTGACAGGATGGCAGGGAGGGAGACGGATGATAATAACAACAGCATGGAATTAAGTGGGGAAGATGAGAGGAGGGAGAGTGAGTGGGAAGAGGCGGGGTGTAGTAAAGCCAAGAAGGCGAAAAGTCGCAAAAGAAAGCGCAGGTGGATCGGAAAGCGAGGCAGTTAAATTGGCAGGACAGGAAAAACAGAAGGGAGGGAGGATATGACAAAGAACAAGTGGCAGAAAAAGAACAGCAAGATAAGAAGAAAGCATGGATAGAGAAGAAGAAATTGGTGACCTTTATAGCTGGAGTACTAAATGCAACACATGAGATTAAATCTAAAACTGAAAGGATTCGGGTAATTGTGATAGCTGCAGAACACCATTTGGGTATGATTGGTTTAAAATGGGAAGAAATGATGAACTCAAGGCACAGTCAAGTCAAGAGACAACAAATGTGGGATGATATTATTAATAATGTTAATCCTACAATGGAATGCAAGAAGCCTTATTGCTAATGGGCAGGATTTTAGAAGGTGAGGAGAAAGTCCCGAAGACAGGATTGATAAATGTAGTGGGAAGATTCGAGGGGGAAGGGGGGGTAAAGAAGTTAGATCCGCTTAAATTAACAAAAATCATTAGGAGGGAAGTTGGGGAAGTAAATCATGCGAGAGTTTTAGGAGATGGAAACTTGTTAATAGGATGTAAGATGGAAGCGCAGGTAGAGAAGGCAAAAAAGATGACTATTATTGGGAAAATCAAAGTGTCCAGGGTTGTAAGAGTTGGAGAACAGAGGTTCAATGGTAGCAAGGGGGTGATCTCTGGGGTTCCCCTCGGTGTTAATATGGGGGAATTAAAGGAGAACTTGAAGGGGAGGAATAGTAATGTGAAAAATGTGAAAAGAATGACAAGGGGAATAGAGAAAAAGGAGACTGAAACCGTATTGATAGAGTTTGAGGAAAAGGTGCTTCCAAAGGAGGTATATTTTGGATTTATAAAATATAGTGTAAGGGAATACATACCAAAACCTATGAGATGTTTTAACTGTCAGAAATTTGGGCATGTGGCCAAAGTGTGTAAAGAAAAGAGAAGATGCGCTCGGTGTAGCGGGGAGCATGAATATGGGAAATGTGGAGAGGGAGTGAGACCAAAGTGCTGTAATTGTGGAGGTGATCACAGCGTAGCTTATTGGGGATGTAAAATGATGAAAAAAGAGGTGGAAGTACAACAGATAAAGGTGAAGGAAAAAGTATCATATGCTGAGGCAGTTAAGTTGGCAGGACAGGAAAAACAGAAGGGAGGGAGGATATGACAAAGAACAAGTGGCAGAAAAAGAACAGCAAGATAAGAAGAAAGCATGGATAGAGAAGAAGAAATTGGTGACCTTTATAGCTGGAGTACTAAATGCAACACATGAGATTAAATCTAAAACTGAAAGGATTCGGGTAATTGTGATAGCTGCAGAACACCATTTGGGTATGATTGGTTTAAAATGGGAAGAAATGATGAACTCAAGGCACAGTCAAGTCAAGAGACAACAAATGTGGGATGATATTATTAATAATGTTAATCCTACAATGGAATGCAAGAAGCCTTATTGCTAATGGGCAGGATTTTAAGAAATTTATAGACAGTCGGAGGGAGAAACCGGACATTTTGTGTGTTCAGGAATCATGGCTGAAACCCCACTTAGACTTTGTTATGTATGGGTATGAGGCAGTTAGGCGAGATAGGAAAGAGGGGGGAGGAGGGGGCTGTGTCACATTTATTAAACAAGGGACTCCTTATAGAGTACTGGGTATTGGAAAGGAACTAGAGTATGTGGCAGTGGAAGTATGGGTTGGAAGGAAGGAATTAGTGGTAGTGAATTATTATAACCCTTGCAAGAAAATAGAATTAAGCAAGCTTGAAGAAATAGAAGGGCAAAATAGAGCAAGTATTATGTGGTGTCGGGACTTCAATGCACACAACACATTTTGGGGGAGTGAGAAAACAGATGTTAATGGCCAGGAAATAGAAGACCTGTTAGATGAGAGAAATTTAGTTTGCTTAAATGATGGAAATAAAACAAGAATAGACATTAACACAGGAAGGGAGTCAACGCTGGATCTTACATTGGTATCAAATAACATTGCTCACATATGCGATTGGAAAGTGTACCAAGAGGGAACTATAGGTAGTGACCATTATCCAGTTTTAAGTACGATAAACATTAATGCAACAGTGACTGAAATAGACAGGGGAGGAAAATGGGTGTTTGGGAAAGCTGACTGGGAGAAGTTTAAGGAAGTAAGTGAAGAGTGTCTGAGCCAGATTAATGCTGATATGACCATAGAAATCCTGGATAATGAAATAGAAAAAGGTATTAGAGTAGCTGCAATGAGATCCATCCGTAAGAGTAAAGGCAGAATAAAGAGGAAGGCAGTACCATGGTGGGATGAGAACTGTAAAGAAGCTGTGAGAAACAGAAATAAGTTGTTTAAACTATTGAAAAGAACCCATAACTTTCAACATATGATAGAGTACAAAAAAGCTCAGGCGGTGGTAAGGAGGACAATAAGGCAGGCAAAAAGGACATACTGGAGAAAGTTTTGCAATTCGATTGGGAACACAACCCCAGTAGGAGAGGTGTGGGGGATGATCAGAAAAATGGGAGGGGACAGAAGGGAGTGGAGTTATCCAGTGTTAACAGATGGAAATGAAGTCGCAGTAACTAATAAAGAAAAAGCTGAGTTATTGGCCAACACGTTTGTTAAGGTACGCAGTTCAAATAATTTGTCATGTGATGATAAAGAACTTAAGTGCAGAAAGTCTGAACAAATTGTTATTGCTGTATAACAAGGTGTGGGATGAAGGTAGAATACCTGAGAGTTGGAAGGAGGCAGTCATTGTTCCTATAAGGAAGCCAGGGAAAGATGCAAGCAAACCTACAAACTATAGACCAATTGCATTAACTTCTAACATATGCAAACTGATGGAACGAATGGTAAATGAAAGATTGATGTATTCTCTAGAGAAAGAGAATATAATTTCAGGGTGACAAAGTGGATTTAGGAAAGGGAGGGGTACTTTGGATCCAATAGTATGTCTAGAAGATGAAATAAGGAAAGCGCAAATTAATAAAGAAACAGTAGCAGCAGTTTTCTTTGATGTAGAAAAAGTATATGATATGTTATGGAAGGAGGGGCTTCTGATAAAGTTACATGCAATGGGAATTGGAGGTAAGGTTTTTAACTGGGTAAAGGACTTTTTGAATAAAAGAACCATCCAGGTTAAGGTAGGATCTGAAATGTCCAATAAGTATGAGATTGAAAATGGGACACCGCAGGGGAGTGTGATAAGTCCTATATTATTCTCTATTATGATAAATGACATATTTGGAAATGTATCAGTAGATATGGGAAGATCATTATTTGCAGATGATGGCGCTATGTGGAAAAGAGGTAGAAATTTGAACCACATAATTAAGAAATTACAAGAAGGAATAAATCAAGTTGAGATGTGGAGGAAGAAATGGGCCTTTAAGTTCTCAGTTGAAAAGACTAAAGTAATGTTCTTCACAAGAAAGAGGATTAGAGGAAACACTCATTTGAAAATATATGGAAATAATTTAGAGACAGTAGAATCATTTAGATTCTTAGGAGTGTATTTTGATTCCAGACTAACATGGAGGGATCACATTAAATGTATTATGGATAAATGTAAAAAAGTTATAAATGTGATGAGATGCCTTGTAGGCTTGGATTTAGCATCCTTGAAATATATATATGTATATATGTAGCACTAATTCGATCAAGGCTGGACTATGGGAGTGTTTTATATGGATCTGCAGCAAAAACTGCACTTGCAGGATTAGATGTGATCCAGGCCCGGGCTCTCAGATTGTGCATAGGGGCAACAAGAACATCACCTGTGTGTGCCATAGAAGTTGAGACAGGAGAAATGCGGCTGAATTTACGCAGGAAGCAGCTCAGAGTCAACTACTGGATGAATTTGAAGGGGCATGGAGATAACCACCCAACCAAAAAAGTACTACAGGCCTGTTGGGAAAGGGAGGGTACAGTAAAATAAAGTTTTGGTGGGACAGCGGATGCAGCAGCAAGAGACCTGAGAGTGTATGGGATGGAGTTCTGCCCGACGGTGATGTGGCCTCCAACCCCTGTGTGGGAAATGGAGACACTGGTGGTAGATTTAGAGCTGCTTCAAGATAAGGCAAAGAAAAATGTAGATTTAGTACAAGAGTTTTATAGCTATACAGAAAGTAGATACACAGGGTATGTTCAGGTGTTTACGGACGGATAAAAAGATCCAATAACAGACAGCACTGGCTCTGCAGTTGCAGTTCCTAGCCACAGAGTTGCAATATGCAAAAGGACATCAAACTCCTTAAGTGTATATACTGTTGAGTTGTATGCCATTTGGATGGCTTTAGAGTGGGTTGAGCAAGTCAAACCTCAAAGAGTTCTGATCTGTAGTGACTCAGCATCTGTTCTATACAGCCTAAAGCTAGGCACATCCAAAAAACGACAAGACCTACTATTTGAAGTAATAGAAATGCACTCGAGAATAATAAGACAAGGCATTGTGATCACATTTATTTGGGTTCCTGCGCACACGGGCATTATGGGTAATGAGAGAGTGGACAACCTAGTCAAACAAGCTGTTAAAAAAGAAAACATAGACACTATAATAAAACTTTCAAAATCAGAAGGAAACGGTATTGCATGGAAGAAAATTAATGAAGAGTGGCAGCAACAATGGGATCAGGAGTTAAGAGGAAGACAGCTACATGCAATACAGAGTAGAGTGGGCACTGGGAGAAGCAGGGGAGGAAATAGAAGAGAGGAGGCAGTGATGACCAGACTAAGAATAGGACACAGCAACCTGAACGGGACTCTCCACATTATAGGGAAGCACCAAAATGGATTATGTGACTATTGTCAGACACCAGAAACAGTACAACATGTACTTGTTAACTGTAGAAAATACATACTAGAATGTAAGGACATGATGGAGGGAATGAAAAGAGCAGGGCTAGCAGGAGGAGATGTAAAGGGCATACTGGAGTGTGGTGAAAGTGGACAAGGCAGGAAATGTTTGATCAGCTATCTTAAGAGAACAGGACTAATAGGGAAAATATAACAAACCGGACAATGTAGGAGTTAACTAACTCCAGAAGATGGCAGTAGTGCAACACTAGAGATGCAAGCTGCCGTAAAACCCCAAAGAAGAAGTAATTTGATTAGCTAGATAGCATACCAGCTGAGCTCGGTAGCCAAGCTAGACACACTGCATCACCACCACACATGGACGAACATAGGGTAACGCTATTGCTATCAACTATATTGACGGTCAATTAATCACATATGTTATTTTGACAAGACTACTTTTATTATAAATGTCCCTAGCACCGCTAGAAACGTAGCAAGCTGACCCCATAGTCTTAAATGAGCAAACTACCACCGTCTTTTTGGCTAACCGCTAATTAACTCGACTGTGGCAGAGCAGTCTGTCACGGTTTGCCGCAGCATGAAACCCTGTTCTGAAAACTTCCAGATAAAGTGGGGATTGTAGGTTAGTGGGTTTACACGCTAGCTAAAGCACAATAGCTACATTAGCTGCATCATAGCTGGCATTAACTTTCATCTGCATCCTGTAACCTAATCACAAACATTGTAAACATTTACAAACGCAGACTCCGTATTCTTTTCCGATAAATTATTGGTTTTATTTTAAACATCCGCGTATTGAGTCAGTACAAACATACCGCTAACACTTTGGCTCTATTCCACGCACATTTTCTTAATTTTTGGGACTGAAAAAAAATTATCCAGGTGTAGAAATGTCCGGTTAGGGTTCTAGCTGGAGCAGTTGGCTAACGTTAGTAACATTAGCTAGGCAATCACTGTAGCTAGCCAACTTACATGGCCAGCCAGCAAGGATGACTTTAAGGAAGTCGAATAACTGTTAAATTAAAATGGCTTGCCATAAGCTATCGTTAGCTTGCTAGCTAAATGTTAAAACGACTTGCCGTGAGCTATCGTTAGCTTGCTAGCTAGCTAACCCAGCATTGCTAAGCAATGGTAACATTCATGAGAGATTATGGCGATTGCATACAGGAGGGGGTGGAATAGCTAAATTAATATCTAAATTGATAAGGTTATACAGGTATGGAGCAATTGATTTGAGATACTTAACCCACTTTGGCTGCTTTCTCCTAGATGCTGGGCCTGTAGTGTAGCTGCAACATCCCCTTCTGTCTCACATCTCACGAAACAGTATTTTTTTTGTAGTAGACACATCATAGCTCGCTCCAAGCAAAATTAATATGTGATGACAAACATGTTGAAGATGAGCAGGTAAGGCAGTCAATTTATTGTTTCGAACTGCGTCCGCAAAACAACAGTTTGTTCACGGTAGGCTACTAAGGGATGTTCTCCATCGACTTCCACTCAAAAATACAGTGTGTCTCCCTGTCCCAAGCATAGACAGGATATGTGAAAAGCCTTATATTTCAAGCATGGCCGACCCTCTGCAAACACATACCAGGCTTCCCAACCTATTTTGTTAGTCGTCTGCCCCCTTACATCGATAATGGAAGATCAGGTTAAGTACCTGACAGGCAAAGGGTTGTCTGTGGCGTGTTGGGAACATAGACTGTATAAAAATATGGACAAAGCCACTGTGACGTCACCCATTGCCTTTCCACGGCCTCGTAAAAACTGAATTGAAGCTCAGAAGTCTTTTTCGCCGCCCGTTTGTACAAACTGCGCCTGCTCCGTGGAGCCGAAGAGGACTCAACCTGTCCCTCTCATTGGTCCTGGCAGTGAGAACCATATAGAACCTATCTATGCCAGTGATCCCAGGACTCAACCTGTCCCTCTGATTGGTCCTGAACAAATGTTAATACCCTGTCCAAACGACACAATATATTTTTTTAAATCAGCACATGCACAGGCATTAGATGAAGGAAAGGCACGTATTGTAATTACATTTTTTTGTGTAAAAAATTAATTGACTGAGTATTTTGACCACAATGCTGCCATTGACTTACATGGGGAAAGACCTATACTGGAGCCAACCGCAGTGGCACTAGTGAGCAACAGCACCAGGAAGTGAGCTTCACAACGAAAGCCCAGTCTTGGCCCCTTGGTTGGGAAGAGTAGAAAGGCCACCGATGTAGAAATCGCAGCAGGGCGATTCAACATAGTGTTTGGATCACCCAAATTACTTGTGGGCACCAAGAAATGGAGAGACATGCTACAAACAGACTTTTATCTGGAACGCCTCATCGGAATGGCAGTTGATGAAGTGCACACCGTAGTGCAATGGTAAGATATAATTGTCTTATTTCAACTACAATGGAAACAGTCTCGAATATGTTACAATGTTTTAGTCAGCTAGCCAGCTAACGTTACTCGTTAGTCTAAATTGTTACAGGGCAAACGGATATAAAACGACCGGTTCTGTGCTCTGCATGTAGGCTTGCTAGTGTGAACATTTGGTTTTAATATTAGTTTACGGTAATGTTTACAAAGATGTCTAAAAAGGTCCGGTCAGGTCAGGTTCTGTATCTTTCTTAGGTGTGATAGACTGTTTTAATGGAGATCGCCGTGCCATTTTAGTGCATCACATTTGTTTCATGCGGGTCTGGTTTTCTTGTAGCGCTGTTTCTGAATCGACCGCCCTCTGTAGCACCTCAATACGTCACGGAACATAGACGGTCTGCGGTTGGTTATCTTGCATGTTAATCAAATGCGCCAACTTGTCAAAGTGGGCGGCTCTTTACCACGTTAAGCAAGTCTATGGACCAGACTTTGTGTTCATCGCGAGACTACGAAAGCCCAGTCTTGGCCCCTTGGTCCCAACCTATTTTTATACAGTCTATTCCCAACACGCAATTTATAAAACAGTGAATTTAACCTATGCTTTTATGTAAATATTAGAGACTATCAGGGTCATTTTTAGGATGTAAAGACGTAAGGGGCTCAGCCCCCTGTGTAGGGGGGTCCGGGGGCATCCTCTCCCGGGCAGACATTTTTGATGAACAAGCTCTATTTTGATGCCTTTTCATGCACTCTGGCACATTGATTTCATTAAAAATGTATGTCTTTATAATTGAGAAATTGAAATGTGTACCTAAAAAACTGTGGTTTATTTAAAAAAAATGTAGCTGCTGAATATAGCCTATTGGCTTGACACTACGTGAAGAGAAAATCATTCTCTGCTCGCTCCAACTGGATAGTCCTCATCAAGTGTTGACTCTCCGATGAGTAAAACAACTGGACTATAACTTTGTTATCGAATTGTGTCAAGTAAAATCACACATTATTGATTATTATTCTTATATGTATTGTGGGCAGAGTTGGGAGGGTTTTCCAAACAGCTCTGCTGTTCTAGCTAGCTAGTATGCAGAAGATTAAATGGTTATAACGTTACAAAAGCAAATGTCCTCCAGCGTTCGACAGAAGTAGGCCTACAGATCTTTGGTAAAAAGTGGAGTTTACCGATCTGATCTGTCCAGCTAAAGTTCAATATGTGACGTGTTGAGTTTTCTATATAGTTCGGTGGTTGAGATTCATTCATAAAACCCACTGAGCAGGTGACACGACATGACGTTGCACGGACGAGAAAATTATATAAAACGAAACGGGTTTGTCATTCTTGGCTCTCCTGTTAACGGACATCCACATTAGACGTAGACGGTGGATCTGCCTATCTTGACCAAAACCATAGCTCAACTGTTAAACGTAAAACTACGTATTCTACCTCACCCTAATTCACAATTAAAAAGTGATCTAAACAACGTACGGAGGTGACTTATAATTTTCATTCTGGTTATTCGAGGGACGTCCCAGACAACACGCCCGATGTCACCAAAGTTCCACAGAGGGGTTTATAAATTTTAAAAAATGATATATAGCAGCAACAGGAAATATGGCGATGCATGTGTATGTAACCACAGCAACCGAATGTCATGCAAGGGTGTCCCATTTCTTACCTATGCGCCATTACGCACCTCTTGTGCACCACTTGCACCTCTTGGTCCAACCTCGGAAATAGGTCACCAAAGTGTGGACTTGAAGGAAGTGCTTAGACCGTAGGGTGAGTATTGGGACCACAGAACTATATACTAATATAGTTCTGTGATTTGGACCCAGCCATGGAATGTATGGGATGACTCAACAATAGGAAGCGACCATTATCCAGTAAGCTGTGTGATCGGGGTACAGTTATTTAGAGATCCAGGTACAACCCTGAGTAGATGGTGCTGGCAGAAGGCAGACTGGGAACTATTTAGCAAGTTTTGTATGGAGGGAGCGCACAGAATTACAACAGAGGGTACAGTGGATGATTGTGTACAGTCATTAACTGGTGTACTAACAGATGCTGCAACCACTGCAATTTCTAAAACTTGTAGGAAAATAATAAAAATGGCAGTTCCATTGTGGACACTGTAGTGTTCTAAAGCTGTGCGAGAGAGGAACAGAGCATTCAGATCACTGCGTAGATTTTTCACTACAGAAAATACCAAAAAGAGGGCTATCGCGAGGCTAATGATTAACACTGCAAAACGCAACTGTTTGTGGCAGTATACATATTGGTCGTGACACACAGATTAGTGAGGTGTGGAACATGATAAGGAAAATAAACAGGGCTTCTCAATCTGTTTGGGTTCTGGCACTGGTTGAAGGAAATACAATTGGAAAAACTGAAAATGAAAACGCTGAAATGTTAATGAAAGCCTTTGTCCAAGCACATAGCTCATTAAATCTGGGGGAAGCCCACAGTGGTAGGAGGGTGGAAATGAGCAGACAACATGGGCATGTCAAGGCCAAGAAAACCATGTTTAATGGAATTCTAGATACTGAAATAACACTATTTGAGCTCTGAAGAGCGATACAGAAGTCCAGAAATACATCCCCAGTGTCAGGACTCAATAAACTATATAATGCTGAAACATGTGCCAGATGAGGTCTTGAGGAAGGTGGTGGAAGTTTTTAACAAGATATGGTTAGAAGGTGACCTCCCACAAGTATGGGAACATGGGAACATACTGTAATAATTCCCGTAGCTAAGCCTGGGAAAGATAATAAAAATGCCAATTGCATTCGCATCTAATCTGTGCAAACTGATGGAAAAAATTTTAGTTGAACAGCTTACATATTTTTTAGAGAGTAGAGGCCTCTCTGCTGAGTATCAAAGTGGTTTCCGAAAGGGACAATCTACTATGGATGCTTTGGTCCGCATTGGGACTGATATAAAAAAGGCTTTAGCTATGAGGGAAGTTGTAACGGCTGTATCCTTTGACATTGAAAAAGCATACGACATGCTGTGGAAAGAAGGCTTAATGATTAGTTTAGACAAACTTGGTGTGGGGGGATGGTTTTATAATTGGATACTGAGTTTTATGTTTGGTCAAACAATACAGGTTAGGGTTGGGGCAACCATGTCTGAGACGGCGGTGGCAGAAAATGGGACTCCACAAGGCAGTGTGATTAGCCCAGTGCTTTTTAACCTTATGCTTAATTACATATTTTTAAGGGTGTCAGGTGGTGTCCAAGTCTTTCACTGAAATATGCGAACGTGGATTTGGGTGGAAAGCCGGCACCTGGGCAGCAGAAATAGACCTGGTAAATAGAGTGATTGCACCAACTATGGCTTTGCTCCCAGTACCACCAGTGTTCAAAATGTAAATATAGTTGTAGAAAAAATGGTTCCAAAATATTATTTAAAATACCAAATAACTCTCGAGCACCCCCTAAATTGGCATTTTTCTCTTGTCCCACCTTCTTGATGACTAAATTGCATGTCAAATCTAACAGTTAAAATAAGTTTTAAATCTACTTTTTTTGGTATGATTTTGTTGATATATGTCTCTTGTAATTGTTCAAACAATTTGTTTAATCATCAACATATTTTAAATAATAGTAATTATACATTGAAGTTGTGTCCCACAACATGCGCGCAACCCTGTTACTGATACCTATTTAGCTTGGCACAGGAAGAGAAACAGTGAGTCACATGACACAGAGGAAATTACATCATCAAGCCATTTGCTAACACCATGGGTAGACGAAAGGTAAGTCCTCTCTTCTATTTTTCATATTTTTCCAATCTTTTCAGCCTTGATTGAGTGTCACTCTAACCAACGCAACCCTGTTACTCATATTATCAGAATAAGACAAATTAATTTCAAAGTTTTCTTTTATTATTTACAGATCCTTTCCAAAAAATTAGAATATCATGGAAAAGTTTTTTTTTTCCATAATTCCATTCAAAAAGTGAAACTTTCATAGATTATAGATTCATTACACACAAAGTGAAATATTTCTAGCCTTTATTTGTTTCATTTTTCATAATTTTGGCTTACAGCTCCAGAAAACCCCCAAAACAGTATTTCAAGAAATTAGAATAGTGTGTCGAAAATCAGCATTTACTTCAGTTATTTCAGAGAATGAATGTTTTAGACTGAGTGTTACACTCTGTACGTGGTAGTTTTTGAAGCACTGACTCCAGCCTCAGTCCACTCCCTCTGCATCTCCGCCAAATTTTGGAATCGTCTTTGCTTGACAATCCGCTGAAGCCTACGGTCATCTCTTTTGCCACATTTTTCCCTTCCACTAAACTTTCTATTGATATGCTTGGACACTGCACTCTGTGAACAGCCAGCCTCCTTAGCGATGACCTTTTGTGGCTTACCCATCTTCTGGAGGGTGTCAATGATGGTCTTCTGGCCAATTGTCAAGTCTGCAGTCTTCCCCATACTGAACCAAACTGAGATACCTGTCCAATTTAACGACACACCTGTAGAAAAACTTTGTAGGTGTTTTGAGTAAATTAGATGATTAGAGTGTGACACTCAGTCTAAAACATTCATTCTCTGAAATAACTGAAGTAAATGCTGATTTTCAACACACTATTCTAATTTCTTGAAATACTGTTTTGGGGGTTTTCTGGAGCTGTAAGCCAAAATTATGAAAAATGAAACAAATAAAGGCTAGAAATATTTGACTTTGTGTGTAATGAATCTATAATCTATGAAAGTTTCACTTTTTGAATGGAATTATGGAAAGAAAACTTTTCCATGATATTCTAATTTTTTGGAAAGGATCTGTATATAACTAAGTTTGTCCTTGACCTTGACAGTAACATTACATTCCACAGCTAGCATCTTTTCCTGAGAAAAAGCTAACATTAGCATTGAGTTGCAACCCTGTTACTTGCAACCCTGTTACCATAATTAGAGTAACAGGGTTGCACTACTGTAACAGGGTTGCATCTCCTTCAGTTCACTAAGAAGGGACAATCTGTTATCGATAGTAAAATTAAATGTGTATGTATAATTTAGCTTATACCATGGCTTGGATAAATACTCGATTCTGATTGGCTGGAGGGTGGGCATTAAATTTGTGTATACCGCCCGGCTATGAAGTAGCGCTGGCAACATTTTAATCACCGTTCTAAATTAATACGCCGTCTACGTTATCTGCTACCACCGCCATTAGAGTCGACCCTTTTATGAATGGTAACCATAGCAACACCAACAGCTGATTAATAAAGCCGGCAAATAACGCTAAATCCACTGATTTAAAAAGTTTGTTTTCGCCAGCTGACCTTCCAGCCGTACCATCCACAATGACGCTCCACCAAGTGGTCACTGTTTCACCTGGGAAAATTCTCTACCGCGACGTCAGCTGCTTGTGCTCTGCAACAGGGAATCTGGAGTGCGATTGCCAAAAAACCAAGTGTTTCAGCTTTAATCCCACAGATGACCACAGAGAAGACCCCATACACAGTACACCAGAAGAAGTGCAGTGAGACAGTCCAGGAGTTGTGGAGAAATGGTGTGCCCTGGTGTTCGACCACACTATCATCCCAGGGATCATCCAAGAGGTGAATGAGACCCACTGCCAGGTGAAATGTATGCATAGAGTGGGTGGAAATCTGCTGACCCTCATTCCTCCCCCAGAGAACGTTACCTCACGCCACACGCCACATGGCCAGCCATGAAAATTAAATCTGAACATTAAAACATAAGCTTTCTAAAATGTTGATCAGTTCATGACTATTTTTCATATGCTCATTCATTTTAATTCCAGGTTATCGGCCTACTGTAATATGACTATTTTTTATGTTTGTCCATTGAATATGGTCTTGTTGACATGTTTATCTTTCATGGAAAAGATATATAAAATATCATTAAACAACATTCCTGTGGTCCTGTGTATTTATTTGTCACATTCAACCCTTTTACCATATAATTTTTATTAAAATAATCTTAAATGATTTTCTCAGCTCACGAGGGTTTAACCTATTGTCCTTTTAATACTTTGAATGCTTATATGCATAATGTATTTGAGCAAATATTTGAAAATATATACTGAAATTAGTAAAAAAAACTTGTGTGACTTTTGAAAAGTTGGGCAAGATAGATTTCAAAAGTTGCTTAAATTAATATAAGTCAAGTCTTATCTGAAATTAAATGAGTATTCAATGTGAAAGTGACTTTTTTTTACATATTGGTAAAGGATTTATTAAACAATATTTTAAAATATACTTTTTCAGGTTCCTGAGTATTGGTAACAGGGTTGCACCAAGCATAGCACACAACAAATAAAACATCTCATAAAAAGTGTACATTTGATGCCTGAGCTGGACGAATAAAATTATTTGATTATTTATTACCTGTTTTTCTTAAATACATAACAGAAAATGATCAAATTTTAAAAAAAAAGTGTTGATGCCTAAATTGTCCTCCAATTCTGGAATGACCCCTATATCGTGTTGGGAAGCATGCTACAGGACTGTGACTATTGTGCAGTGCCGGAAACAGTCAACCATGCCCTACTTCAGTGGTTCTCAACCCTGGTCCTGGGGACCCCCTGTGTATGCTGGTTTTCGTTCCAACCACAATTGCAATACTTGAATTTTAACAAGCTGTTAATTTTTCTTAATTAGGTGTTTTTAATGTTTAGAGGGATTATTTACATTCTTAAGCCACATTATGTTAGTAATAGCTATGCATGCCATGAAGAATAAAAGTCCAATATTCACATTCTGCTGTATTGTAAACAATTAAAAGGAGGTAAAAAATGTTTTAACTGATCAAATTAAAGACTGAGGTGAATCAATTGGCTCATAATTGGTGAAATTGTGGACACATGGCCACTAAAACTAACCGTTTGGTAAATAATGAAGAATTCAAAGACAAAGCAAATGATAACGAGCCAAACCTGCATTGTGTTAACAAGTTTAAGGAAAAAATTATGAAGGAACTTAAACTTGTGTTCAATTACCTAATTAGGAGCCTATTCACCTGAGTTCTTACCTCTTCTTTGTAATTGTTTGCAATATAACACAATAAGCATAACGAACATGGGATTTTTTTTCTTCAAAGCATGCACAGCTATTGCTGACATAACGTGGCTTAAGAGAGTAGAGTTTAAAGTGTTCTCTCTATACAATAAAAACACCTAATTAAGAAAAAATAACAGCTTGTTAAAATTCTGGTATTGCAATTGTGGTTGGAACGAAAGCCAGCATACACAAGGGGTCCCCAGGACCAGGGTTGAGAACCACTGCCCTACTTGAATGTGCTGCTTATGTAGAGGAGAGGGTGTGACTGAGACAAGCAGTTGAGGTAGCAGTCGCAGGGCTTGGTTTTAATATCAAAGGGGTGCTGGGGTACTCAGCTGGTCTTAAAGTTCTGAGCAGATAGCTTATTTTATATCTTAAACAAACACGAGTATTTCATAGATTGTAGAGGATTTATGTATTTTTTCCTCTTTTAAGAAGTACTACTGACTTATCTACAGTAGGGTTTGCATTAGCAAGCCCATATCTACTCCAGTAGGTGGCGGTTTGCGCCATTAAGACTGTAACACGCTTATAAACTAAGAAGAAGAAGGTTTTGAATGACGTATACGATACCAATATCCAATCAGAAAACGCACAATGTTTTACTATTCCACGTCGGCCAAAAAGAAAAATGGACGCGCTGATTCTGGTATTGTATTTTAAACATAGTATACAGCATATTCAGGATATATATCGTGTAAAATCAAGTATGGGGTTATTGATTTAGAGTTTGTAGCAAGCCGAGGTTAATGCGTGTAGCCAACCACATTTGCGAAACGCACGGTCTGCTAGGAAAAAAAGATGCATTAAGTAATGCTAGTATGTGAGAAATGGACGTGGAAGTGAAAAGGCCTTCAGTGTTTGCCTTACATTTTCACACGAAATTTACCATGTAGTATTTTAGGATCACGCACAGGCAACACATCTAAGTTAATTACAGAACTATGGCTGTTAGTTCGCTTGCTAATCAATGTCGATTGATTTCCGAAGAAGCGAATCGGCTAGCTAATCGGTTACAGATGGGTAACGCTATCTAGCTTAGTTAACGTAACGTTACTAATAGTAAATTACAGACTATCTCGGCTATGTGTAATTCCGTCGCTAGCTTTAACACTGTTCGAGCATGGTTAATGCTTAGGCTACTGCCTGGATAATTAGCTGGTCGACAAGGGACCATGTAGGTTACCTTGGCTTGTCTGAGTAATGCTGCCTTCAAGTGCTCCTCAGTCCTATTTCCCAGTTGCCAAATCGCAATTACGAGGTTGACGCATTCACGAGCTCCGAAATCGGAATTACCAGGAGGTCTAGAAAGGATCCTTTATGAATTAAAAAAAACGCATGGAGAGCTGCTATCACTTTCTGCATGAGAAAGAAAAGGAAATGAATCGTATGAGGAGAGGAATGAATTATATATTAAAGTATATTTTGCTAGATGTGTGTGCGTGACCATCAATGTGATAATCTGCTGCGCTGCCTGGCAGCTTTGCCATGCCTGTCAACCCATCGTATTTTCTGCTATTTCGACTGGGGTGCATCACAATATTCTTCACTCCTCTCCTCGTTTCCTTCACTCCCCCACTACCACTCGTCTCCTACCCGGAAGTATGCAAAACAGCCTGCACATTTGAAGTACAAGTGTTTGCATGTACAGTATACAATGTACCTGACATTGCAGTTTGCGTGGAGATATTCATTAATATGTAACCATTAATATGTAATTAATGTGTAATCAGCAACATTAGATAAAACACAAAGATTGGTTTCCAGGGCACGGAGGAGAGGAGGTGGTAGTGGAGGAAAGGAGGGTGCATTTTTCGAGTATTGGGACGCACCCTTGGCAACTGGGAAATAAGAGCTTCCGAGGAGCACTTGAAGGATAGAGAGGTGAAAGGTCAGTGGTGAAACATCACAACTCGGGAACTCGGGTAGCAAAATTATCTCTGACTTTCCCACTTGTAATTACGACTTGGAGGTTGGCTCGTGCAATTTCCATGTCGGAAACTCCTATTTCCGATAATTCCGACAGCACTTGAAGGCAAACTAAGTGCTAATGATGAAATCTGAAGTAGAAACAACATTAGTTAGCAAGCAAACTTGGTTTTCCAGCTGGGGCGTGTTAGTGCTGGTTGTTGGACAGTCAAAAGTTGAGACAGCCTCTTAAAATGAACATAACGTAATTTTACACTCCTGCAAAGTTCATGATAGTTAATTTAAATTGGCTGTAAGCTTAGTCCTCGTTGCAAGTCCACAAGCCAGGAGTAAACTAACATTAGAGCAGTGGTTCCCAAACTAGGGAACGTTACCCCTGTGTATGCTGGTTTTCGTTCCAACCACAATTGCAATCCCAGAATTTTAACAAGCTGTTAATTTATCTTAATTATGTGCTTTTCATGTTTAGAGGGATTATTTATGCTCTTAAGCCATATTATGTCTGAAATCGTTGTGCATCCCATGAAGAATAAAGGTCCCATGTCCATACACAGGGGTATCAGCATACACAGGGGTACCCCAGGACCGAGTTTAGGAAACACTGAACTAGAGTGATGGCTAACTTGCTGCTTGATTTGGTAAGCCAGATTGTTTTAATTTTTCATCTGAATCGTAGAACAGTGGTCCGTTATACCCACACTCGGCGTTCCAGAAAACATTGCTAGTTAGCACAAGTTTGTTGCTGTCATTATCACTACATGTGACATGTCATGACATTGCACATGTGACACTCTTGGCCACCAAAGTAAGTTTTGCATTTATTGACCTGAAATAATTTCTCCTTGACAGGAACCATCTCTGTACACGGTGAAGGCAATCCTCATACTGGACAATGATGGCGAGAGACTCTATGCAAAGGTAGTTTTCAGTGGACAGTGGTGGTGTATGTTCAGGATGGTACAAACAAGAGGAGGTTCAGACAATAAACAATTAAACATCCTTAGAATTCTTAGTGTGAGGGCTGGTCGTTTATTGCACATTTTTTGAAAAGTCATAATATGCATACTTTCTAGAACTGGTGACAAGTAATGCTACAATTGCTAGCATTAAAATAGTAAATCTGCATTTAGTTATTATACTGAAGCAGAGACGGTCAATGTTTGATCCTTTATCCGTGCCTGCATTTCACAGATTCCAGTGTTTTATTGAGCGTGTTGATTTGTATTAATTTGAGTGGTGTGTAATGAGCTTACAACATAGCTGTTACTTACTTTACCCGATAGTACTATGATGAGACCTACCCAACAGTGAAAGAACAGAAAGCCTTTGAGAAGAACATCTTCAACAAGACGCACCGCACTGACAGTAAGACTCGAGTGATTTCAGCAGGCAGCCTCATGTAGATTTGGTTACCTTTTTTTTTTTCTCTGATATGTATTCTTCCCTTATAGCATGCTTACAACTGGAAGTTCTGTTGAAATAACTGTTGATGTGAGAATCTGACTGGAAATTAATTTAGCAAAGTTAAACAACTGCAGTGCCTGGCTCCTATATGGAAAAGTTTATAGATGGATAGGTTAGTTCAGTTGGTGACCATGTGGAGGAGAGAATGCCCACTAAAGAAAGCTGATTTGTTTTTGTATCAATGTGAGTGCACATTAGCTAGAGGAGGGTGGTTTTTATAGCTGTTTTGGCCCTTGTATGATGACAAGAAAAGTTGGCCTTTAGCGTCTTTTTTGCACAGGTTAAGCATCTTAAGCATCTCAAGTGATTTTTGCACATCTTAAGCATCTCAAGTGATTGGCCCCAAAAAGGTTATTGCTTACGTAAATTCAAGAACAGTTAGCGCTATAAATGTTGGTTGTTGATGTCCGTCCCAGAATTTACATATCATGCATGCTTAATTTTGTGGTGTTGTTTCCCCCCTACATTTCCACAGGTGAGATTGCCTTGCTGGAGGGCCTAACTGTTGTCTATAAGAGCAATATTGACCTGTACTTTTATGTGATTGGCAGCTCACATGAGAATGAGGTAAGCCTGTCGTATTGATTGTTCAAAGGTAGTTCATTTAGCCTATAACTTGACTGTTATCTGACCTTAGCTTTTTTGTTTTTGCAGTTAATGTTAATGTCTGTGCTGAACTGCCTGTTTGATTCACTCAGTCAGATGTTGAGGTAAGTCCCTGCATATCACATTCATTTTAGCACATTTTACTTTCACTACGTGTTCCAGTGTCACTGAAGGAGGCTGTTTTTTTCCCCCCCTGCTTTTCAGGAAAAATGTAGAGAAGAGAGCCCTGCTGGAGAACATGGAGGGGCTGTTCCTGGCTGTGGACGAGATTGTGGACGGAGGGTGAGTGCTGACTAGGCTTTGAACAGGGAGGTCAAATCCCATCAAGCCCCAATGAAGGCTTCTTGCTGCAACACATTGGCGTGGTCCTCTGTGTTTTCTCATGACTTTTGATAGTCCTTTTTTACGTCATTATAATAATTATATAATTATAACTGAGGCCTTTGCTAGTAGTACAGTGCCCTCCACTTTTTCTGGCACCCCTGGTAAAGATGAGTTAAAAGGGTTATAAAAAATTCACCGTTTGGTGAATTAGCTAATTCTCACACTGAAAAAATTAGAAAAAAGTAAATTTATTATGAGAAAAAAAATCCCTCAAGACATAATTATTTTTAACGAAACCACGTGTGCCACAATTATTGGCACCCCTGCATTTATATATAGAATAAAGTAACCATTTTTTATATTTGGTCACATATCCTTTGTATGCCACGACTTCCTGATGTCTATGACAACATCAAAAGACTCGATATCTTATTTTTTGGTACTCTTACAAGCGATACTATAACGTCTCTGCATTTGAATGGGTCTTTATGGGAATTGGGGGGTGGGACTAGATTTAGCTGTAAATTATGCTGGAAAAGTATGGAATACATGTGTGGCGATGCGAGTGCCACCCCTCGTGTTCAAGAGGCGAAGACAACAGTTAATTTGGAGATAACTCCGTTTATTGATTTCCGCCTTTCACTCGGCGTTTAAACAGACATACACACACGCAGGTTCGTCTCTCCCTCAAACTCCCAGCAGCCTCCTTTTATGCCCTCAGGCTCACTGTGGAACAATCAAAGCAATTGGTTAATTACACAATTAATAAACAATCATTCATCACCAATTGCATGATTTCCGACAGCTGTGCCGGCTCCACAAACCACACGAGTTCACTCTCTCTCTTGCCGGGCAGCGCCTAAAACCACGCCCCCCTACCACAACATGGTTGGCTAAATGGCTGTAAGTCATCAAGGGTCTGAGGTATCAAACGAGCCTCAAACCATCACTCTGCTGCCAGATATGGAGTAGATATGGATGGATCACTTTAAGGGTTGTTTCTCCTGACAAATTTTCCTATTGAACTCTATGGAAAAATAAGCCAGGAGAAGAAACCCTTTAAGTTATCCATCCATAGCTACTATATTTCTGGCAGCAGAGTGATGGTTTAAGGCTTCTTTGATACATCAGACCCTTGATGACTTGGAGCCATTTAGCCAACCATGTGTGTGTTCCATACTGTTCCAGTGTAATTTACAGCTAAATCTAATCCCACCCCCCTATTCCCATAAAGATCAAATGCAGAGATGTTGTAGTATTGCTTGTAAGAGTACCAGAAAATAAGATATCAAGAGTCTTTTGATGTTGCTGGGTAACAGACATCAGGAAGTCATGGCATGCAAAGGATATGCCACCAAATATAAAAAATGATTACTTTATTATACAGTCAAGCCGGAAAGTCTGCACACTCCTTTCACCTTCTCCACATTTTATTACGTTACAGACTTATACTACAATAGATTGAGTTAATTTTTTGCCTCAAACATCTACACACAATAGCCAATAATGACGAAGTGAAAACAGGTTTTTAGAAAATATGCAATTTTATTTTACTGACAAAAATAGGCTATTTAGGGGTTACATATCTGTACACACCCTTAGCCTAATACTTGGTTGCTGCACCTTTGGCAGCGATTACAGCTTCAAGGCGTCTTGGGAAAGAAGCTACGAGCTTGGCACATTTGTTTCTGGACATTTTTGCCCATTCCTCTTGGCATATCCTTGCAAGCTCCGTCAGGTTGGATGGGGAGCGTCGGTACACAGCCATTTTCAGCTCTTTCCACAGATGTTCAATTGGATTCAGGTCTGGGCTCTGGCTGGGCCACTCAAGGACATGCACAGACTTTCTCCGAAGCCACTCCTTTGTTCTCTTGGCTGTGTGCTTCGGGTCGTTGTCATGTTGGAAGGTAAACCTTCGCCCCAGTCTGAGGTCCAGAGCGCTCTGGAGCAGGTTTTCTTCAAGGATCTCGGTGTACTTAGCTGCATTCATCTTTCCCTCTATCAGGACTAGTCGCCCCGTTCCCGCTGCTGAAAAACATCCCCACATCATGATGCTCCCACCGCCATGCTTCACTGTAGGGATGGTATTAGCCAGGTGATGAGCTGTGCCTGGTTTCCTCCAGACGTGACGCTTGGTATTCAGGCCAAAAAGTTCAATTTTGGTTTCATCAGACCAGAGAATCTAGATTCTTATGGTTTGAGAGTCCTCTAGGTGCCTTTTGGCAAACTCCAAGCGGGCTGTGATGTGCCTTTTACTAAGGAGGGGCTTCCGTCTGGCCACTCTACCATAAAGGCCTGATTGGTGGAGTGCTGCCTGGATGGTTGATCTTCTGAAAGGTTCTCCCATCTCCACAAGTATACGCTGGAGCTCTGTCAGAGTGACCCTCGGGTTCCTGCTCACCTCCCTGGCCAAGGCCCGTCTTCCCCGATTGCTCAGTTTGGCCGGGCGGCCAGGTCTAGGAAGATTCTTGGTGGTTCCAAACTTCTTCCATGTACGAATGATGGTGGCCACTGTGCTCTTTGGGACCTGTAAAGCTGCAGAGATGTTTCCGTACCCTTCTCCAGATCTATGCCTTGACACAATCCTGTTTCTGAGGTCTGCAGATAATTCCTTTGACCCCATGGCTTGGAGTTTGCTCTGACATGCACTGTCAACTGTGGGACCTTATATATGCAGGTGTTGGCAATCCCCAATCATGTCCAATCAATTGAATTTATCACAGGTGGACTCCAATTAAGTTGTAGAAACATCTCAAGCAGTATCAGTGGAAACAAAATGCACCTCAGCTCACTTTTGGGTGTCATATCAAAGGGTGTGCACACTTGTGTACATATGATATTTTACATTTTGATTTTTAATAAATTAGCACAAATGTCTAAAAACCTGTTTTCACTTTGTCATTATGGGCTATTTTGTGTAGAATTTTGAGAAAAAAATTAACTCAATCTATTGTAGAATATGTCTGTAACGTAATAAAACGTGGAGAAGGTGAAAGGAGTGTGCAGACTTTCCGGCTTGACTGTATATACAGTGCATCCGGAAAGTATTCACAGCGCTTCACTTTTTCCACATTTTGTTCTGTTACAGCCTTATTCCAAAATTGATTAAATTCATTTTTTCCCTCAAAATTCTACACACAACACCCCATAATGACAATGTGAAAAAAAATTTTTTGAGATTTTTGCAAATTTATTAAAAATAAAAAACTAAAATTTCTCATTTACATAAGTATTCATACCCTTTGCTTTAACGTATTTTTAAAGTATCATATTTCATATTTGGTCGCATATCCTTTACATGCTGTTACTTCCTGAAGTCTGTGACCATCAACATCAAAAAACTGTCGATATCTTATTTTCAGGTACTGTTACAAGCGATACTATAACCTCTCTGCATTTGAATGGATCTCTATGGAAATTGGGGGGTGAGACTAGATTCAACTGTACATTACACTGGTACAGTATGGAACACATGGCTGGCTAAATGGCTGTAAGTTATCAAGTATCTGAGCTATCAAACGAGCCCCAAACCATCACTCTGTTGCCAGATATGGAGTAGATGTGGATCGATCACTTTAAGGGTTGTTTCTCCTGACTTTTTTCCCCATAGAGTTCTATAGGAAAATGAGTCCGGAGAAATAACCCTTGCAGTGATCCATCCACATCTACTCCATATCTGGCAATAGAGTGATGCTTTGGGGCTCGTTTGATAGCTCAGACCCTTGATAACTTACAGCCATTTAGCCAGCCATGTGTTCCATACTGTACCAGTGTAATGTACAGCTGAATCTAGTCTCACCCCCCAATTTCCATAGAGATCCATTCAAATGCAGAGAGGTTATAGTATCGCTTGTAACAGTACCTGAAAATAAGATATCGACAGTTTTTTGATGTTGATGGTCACAGACTTCAGGAAGTAACAGCATGTAAAGGATATGCGACCAAATATGAAATATGATACTTTAAAAATACGTTAAAGCAAAGGGTATGAATACTTATGTAAATGAGAAATTTTAGTTTTTTATTTTTAATAAATTTGCAAAAATCTCAAAAAAACTTTTTTCACATTGTCATTATGGGGTGTTGTGTGTAGAATTTTGAGGGAAAAAATGAATTTAATCAATTTTGGAATAAGGCTGTAACAGAACTAAATGTGGAAAAAGTGAAGCGCTGTGAATACTTTCCGGATGCACTGTATTACGAAGTGTTAACTATTTTTTTAAATTTAACAATTATTACTGTTTAATGGAAAATGCTACTTAATTAGCTAGCTAGCTACCTAGTTACCTAACTTACCTATCTACCTACAACGAGACGAACAAAACCCTTGTTCAGAATAATAAAAAAATAAAAAAACTTTTTTACCGTTTCTTGCATGCTTTCTCACCAAGCCAGTGACCGCTGTCACGCAAGCGTCGCGTGTTGCTAAGTAACCTGCTCAGAAACGGTAGTGTCCGAAATCGTCTCCTCCTTTCACCAGTGAATCCCTCTAGTGCTCTATGTAGGTTTCCCTAAGTAGTGTATAGGGAGGGAGTGAATGAGTGAGCTATTCCGAACACAGCCGTAGACATGGGAAAAATGTTCCCTGATCAACTCTCAAAGTAATAACGTTGGCGTCTGCTTGCACGCGTGGCGGAAATCTAACTGACCTCGAAATGCTTCGCAAAGAATGGAAGAGAAACGGTGTCATTTCATCTCAATGTGAGGACATTTAATATAATAAAGTCAGATGTTAACTTTATGACCATGAACTAACATACTCCAACAGCAGTCTGTAACGATGCAAAGTCATGTAAGATATAAACACTTGACAGTGAAAACCATGTAGCATCTAATTCTCAGTAAACATCAATCTGAGAGTTTTCACTTTGAAAAGGTGTGACAAAACTAGGCAAGAAAATACAGTGTTCATCTGTGTTACTGTTCTTAAAGGAACGCTTTCGGGAAATTTCTTGTTGTTACTGAAAATATATTAATTTAATATTTTGCCTTTTATAGCCTACCGTTGTCGCCTATCCTCTCAACATATTTGTCCGCTCCGTAGGCTATACCTTATCATTATTTGCGCTCTTCTAGCGATCACAGTATTTGCATTTGAAGTCTGCTCTGTGGTTGCTTTTACAACTTTGTATTTAAAGGCACATCATTGCTATAATTTTGGTAGTGTCGGTTTAAATAGAAATACGGCAGGTTTAGAGAAAATAATTTCTCCTGAGTTCTGCGCATCCTTGCTAGAAACTGTTGACGGGGGTGGGGGGGATTGGTGGGCGGCTACTCATTATTAGTGGGCGGCCTACCCACTAATATATATGGTATGGGAAACGGTGGTATACGTCTTAAAGGGTAACAAAACATGCTGGTTTCGCTAGACCCCGCCCCCTTTTGAAATTCGAAAAATGCCAAAATCTGGGCGTGATAAGGTAATAATATAGGGGCTGAGCTCCAGGTATCAAACCACGCCCCAGCAATTTTTTTCACTAGTAGCCAGAGAGAATGTCTATTAGGGACGTACTACGTTGCAAAGCTAAACGTGTAACATGCATATACTACAATTCCTGGCTCAACTATTTGACCCAAATCCCCCCTTTCTACAGGAAATACCACATATAGCAATAATATACCCTAAAACATAAATTCAACAATATTTTTTCAAAGTGACTTCATCAACCAACAAAATGTAAATAACTGCTCTCATCCAAAGTCAACACTGCAGCTCACACTGAACGGTGTCATGCAGCGAGAGTAATAGTTTATGTAAAATATTTTTTGTAAACAAACAGGCCAGCAAGGGCACATGATGATTCAGCAAAGTGCAGAAAGTCAGCAACAAGTGGATTCGACGGGCAGCAGACATGAATGTTAAAGTCCCCAACAATCAAAATTCTATCGAATTTAGGCATGATAGAAGACAGGAGGTCAGAGAACTGCGCAATAAAATCCTTATTATACTTTGACGGTCGGTAAATGAGGACAGCGAGAAGAGGATTAGCCAATCCCACTTTTAATAATCGTACCCCACAGCTGGAGAATTGTGCAACGTTCAGGAGCCGGCAATTATAATGTTTCTTAAAAACAGCAGCTAAACCCCCGCCGGACGTCCTGGGGGTGCAAAAAAAAAGTCACAATCCGGTGGGAAAAGTTCCGTAAGAGGGCTGAACTTACCAGAATGAAGCCACGTCTCAGATACAAACATGAAGTCCAATCCCCGGGAGGTGAAGAAATCATTCAGGACAAACGTCTTGTTGGATAGTGATCGCGTGTTGATTAACGCCATTTTAGTTGGGGCCGATTCCATAGACATCACGGCCGCCCGTACCAGCGGACGGACAATCCACTCCACCAGATTTAAAGCATGGCCTTGCGGGGAAGCCGCAGGGGCGAGTCTGGGACGGAGTTAGACTGAGTTGAATGGGGAGGTATGGAGCGGGTTAGGAGCACCCTCGACTTCACCAAAACACTTCCTTGTTTGCCCCGCTTTCGGGACCAAAAAGTAAACAATTGATACTTTACTTACCCCGTCAGAACGTAAAATTTACTTTTAACATAAAAATACAGGAAATATCCACACCCTGCATGCAACGCAGAGAGTAGCTCTCCATGTCCCTGTCATATACGCAGTTTTCATATGCTTTATACTATAAATTTATTTTTAATACTACTTGCTAAGCTAGACTGAAAAACGAACTATCAAAAAACAAGGGACTATCAAGCTGGCTATAAAAAAATATATACCAAAAATAAATAGGCTACTACAACTAGAATATTCAAAAAAGCTTAACTGTAAGATAGCTATATCGCTCGCTCGCTTGCTCTATCACCTTTCCTCGCAGATCAACCGCTGCACTGCCTGCCCTCGCTCCAAAACTTCAGGGCATAGGCACCGAACTATCGGTGAGCATAGCTGTACAGGTTTCTATTTCGTCACCGGGAGGAATACATCAGCTGGAGGAAATTTCTGGCCAATCACAGATTGAACGTGCAGTGCCTAACGTTTTACCACTAGGGACACTTTTGAGCCAGATTCTTAAAGTTTACACTTTTTTGCGCTGACTGCAGTAATTTATCAAGATTTGGACAGGATCAATCGGTAATACTTAGAAAAAACCAAATGTATCAGTTATCTAAAATAAGTTGTTTTAGTGCTTTGTAATCCTTTAACAGTCGTCACATGGAGGCACCAATGAATGTGCAGAATATATAAATACATTTATGTAGCTTCACATTGGGTTAACAGTTATGTTGGTAATATACAGGCATACCCTCACACGAGCGCCAACTAGTGTTGAGAATATACATATGCAGAAGCTTATACGGTGACGTAATGGTGCAAAAGTATAATTAATTAGTCTCATAAATGAGGATAGGCTCATATTTATCCAAACAACAATATTTATTAACAAAATATAATTTAAAACAAACATGTCCTAAAAGCACTAACATCCTAAAAGCAGTGAACGATATGGAAAGGAAAACGAAGTGTAGAAAATGAATGAGGCATATTAGAATTCACGGTTCTGTTTCTGCATGTGCGTGTGGGTTCACGCCAGAACACGTGGTGTGCAGAGATCATAAGACATATGCTTCGAGGGGGGAATGATAAATCGGCTTTAGCATGAAGCTATGTGGCCTGAATGGCCTGTATCGAGGTTACAGAACTTTAGTTTGTCTAGCTAACTTCCAGGCCTCTGTTGTTCGTTTATAGGCACGGGATCTCATATCTAATGGGTTAGGTATTGGTATAAGCATGCACAGATCTCGATTTAAAAGAGGCGGATTGTAAATTAGTGTTAGTTGTAAGTTAGAATATTTAACTTTAGCCATGCAAGGCTAATTGGCTGTCAATAGCCTGTAAGCGATGTGGTATGTTATACTCTAAATACACGCACAATGAACACAATCAAACATGTAATTACATTGACAATAAACATTAAACAAAGGTATATCCTAAACTATTGCATGGGTGTTTGTGTCAGTCGTACTGGAGTACACAGGCTGGTTCCGTGGCTTTGATGTCCGAGGAAAAATTCTGTCTTTTGGGTTGGGCTGTCCTTTTTCATTCCTTTTGCTGGTTCAGTTCCTTGAGTCGTTGCTGGAAACTTTTGAAGATTTACTGTTCCTTTGTCTTTTTCAGCAAGTGGTTTCCTTGGGTTCCTTTTACGGTGTGTAATAATGCAGGCTTTCACTTTACAGCTACATCATATGACGGTAGCTCAGTGGACGCAGTTTCAGTGGCTTTCTCGAACATGCTGTGAGCTGGGAAGAGCGGTTGTAACTAAGCCATCGTGAGTAAGAGAGAGGCTAAGAGACTGGACAGGAAGATTTTTTGAACGAGAACTCAGTCCTGATTGATCAAGTCTGTAGGGAATTCCACCCTGGATCACATGCCGGTATATGTAGTCTTTCCTGGAAATGCGGTCCATTTATTTAACCTTTATTTTACCAGGTAGTCACTTGAGATCAATAATCTCTTTTTCGGGCAAGACCTGGCCAAAAATGGTAGCATTTAAAAAAAACATACAAGACACGAACACAGACAAAATCATAAAAGGGGAAGTGGCATAGGGGGATACATTTTAACTGGAGCGGACAAGATTAAATAGGATTAGGGGAGACTTGAAGCTTTCCGGGGGTTGCTGGGGATAGAAGGTCAGGTTAATGAATACAGTATAACACCACATTATACAGTGAAGCATCAACATTCTCCCATCTCATTCTTTAAAATGTCCGTAATCTGAGCTTTAAAATCAGATATGGTAATGAAAGCCTGTAGTTTCAGAGTTTTTTGAAGTCCTTTCCAGGCAGAGGGAGCAGAGAACATGAAGGCCCTTTTCCCATACTCAGTGTGGGTTCTGGGTACTAAGGCATATAAATAGTCCTGTGATCGCAAGCTGTAAGATGGGTTTGATGTGATAGTGAAGTATGAACAGAGGTAAAAAGGGAGCTGAACAATGATTGCTTTATAAATGAATGTGTACCAATGAAGCAGCCTACGGGCAGTCAAGGACGGCCAGTTTACTTTAGAATACACAGTGCAATGATGGGTAAGTGATCTGTAACCGGTAATAAATCTTAATACACCATGGTAAGCAGTGTCCAACATAATGAGGTGGAACAGGCATTCATATATAAAACATCACCATAATCTAATACTGGTAAAAAAAGTGGCTAATTTCTTTTTTGCATTAAAAGAAAAGCACGACTTGTTTCTGAAATATAAACCCAACCTCTCTTTTAGTTTCTTAACCAGATTTTCGACGTATGGTTTAAAAGACAAGCTGTCATCAAGTAAAAAGCCTAGGTATTTAAAAGTCGATACAATCTGAATTGGAATTCCTTGCAATGTGCATATAGAGGCAAGACTATGCGCTTTTATTTTATACTTAGTAAAAATCATCATTTTTGTTTTCTCCGGATTTAAGACAAGCTTGGATTCTGTTTCCTTGAAAGCATTTTGCTAATTTTCCAGAGCCTTTGTCAAAGCAGTAGCACAACAGTAAATGACAGTGTCATCAGCATAAAAATGAAAGTTTGCATTTGGAACACTTTTGCCTAGATTATTGATATAAATTGTAAATAACATTGGCCCTAAAACAGAACTTTGTGGCACCCCCTTGTGGACAGATAAAACGTCAGAATAAAAACCATCAGCCTGAGCACATTGAGTCCTGTCAGCAAGATAATTACAGAACCAACCAACAGCAGTCCTATATTAATTAGTATATGCTTCATTACATTATGGTCCACAGTATCAAATGCCTTTGAGAAATCAATAAAAAGGGAAGCAACATGTTGCTTCCTATCTAAAGGCCCAATTATGTAATTTACTGCTGTAACTGTACTGTGACATTTCCTAAAACCAGATTGATCGCAAGATAAAATAGCATTGTTATATAAAAACTCTCAGCTGGTTACTTACCAGAGTTTCAAGTATCTTGGCTAGAGCTGCTAAGTTAGAAATTGGCCTATAGTTGTTGAGGTTTGAAGGTTCACCACCTTTTAACAGGGGAAGAATGTGAGCCTTTTTCCAAATCTTGGGGATTTCATTACAAGTCAAGGTTAAATTAAAAATATGGGTCAGAGGTTCTGCAATAAAATCAGCAGAAAGTTTTAAATAATAGGGATCCAGTTTATCGGGCCCTGCCGATTTTTTTTAGGATTCAATTTCTTAAGGGCTTTATACACTTCACTAAAAGAAAAGGGCTGAAAATTAAATTCATTATGTGATGGAGGCTCAAATTCAGGTGAGACCTGTGTTGCAGTATTGTTTGTTGTCAAAGAGAAATCCAGAAGAGACAAAGTGTTTGTTAAAACAATTGAGCATATCAACTTTCTCATACACAGTAGACAAACCAGATGCAATACAAGGTGGGAGACCAGATGTGCTATTTGGGGATAAGGATTTGATTGTCTGCCAAAATGTCCGTGGGTTATTTAGATTTTCTGTTTTGAAAGTGAGATAACTTGATTTCACCTTCTTTACTAAGAAAGTACATTTATTTCTTAAACATCTAAAAGTGGTCCTGAGAGCATCAGAGTTTGTCTTCCTTGCCTTGGCCGAGAAGTAATTCCTTTCTCGTATGAGATTGGATAAATCTTTAGAAAACCATGGGTTATCCCTGCCCCCTGCCTACTTCCTAAAAGGGGCGTGTCTGTCTACAATTGGCAAAAACATATCCAGAAAGAAATTCCATGCTAATTCAACGTCAGCTCTTAAGGAGACCCTGCCCCAATCATTTAGGTACATATTTTGCCAAAATCCCTTCATATCACGTTTAATAATGTAGCGAGGTTTTTACTTTGGTATCTTTGTATCCCTGACACCCTCAATAACACAGTGGTCACTCAAGTCATTAGGAAAGATGCCTGCCGAGGTATACTTATGAGGATTATTTGTTAAAAACAAAACGTGTAGATTTTTTCAGGATATTTCGGATTTGGGCGAGTTGGGGAGTGTATTATTTGCGTAAAATTAATTGAATTACAATATGCTTTAAATTCATCTGACGCCGGAGATAACCAGTCCCAACCAATTGAGATCACCAACGACGACTGTTTCATTGTCCGTTAATTTGGAGAGAATGTCGGATATTGAGGCTAACACTTAACACTTTAGTGTGGTATTTGCATTTAACAGACAGCTATGCCAGCAACCCGTTTAGGACGATGTCAGTGCGACTCAGATTATAGCCATCAATGGAAATGTCGTCATCACAACTAGATTTGTTTAGCCAAGTTTCGGAGATTATAATGATATCGGCTCCGGTTGTCTGCACCCAAATTCGAACAAAATCTATTTTCGGCAAGAGACTTCGGACATTTAAATGAATAATGCCAAGACCAGATCTTGCATTGAAATCAGAAGGAGTTTGAATGCAGTGAAAATCAGGACCAGGATTGGGTTGAACATTACCAGAGATCATCAGCAGTAACACAATCATACATCTTAGTTTAGCCATTTTAAGGGAGGTATACTTTGAATTAACATCGGAGCTTAGAATAGAGTAGAAAAGAGTCCGCTGTCATAGTGAAATAGGTTTTTAATGCATAGTGACATATGGTAAAAGGCAAATTAAGCTGTGAATAAAAACACAGTTCGAGTAGGTCTACACCTAAATCTAGATAAAAATTACTAAGTGGATTTTGTGTGCTGGAGTGATAAACGAGACGATAAAAGCTCACCTTGTCCATTACCTTGCTGTTCCATTCGTTTTAGCAAATAGAACAGAGTTAGTACAACGAACGCAACATGCATGATTTCAACAAACACTTCGACGTAAAACAGAACGGCTTTGGAGAACAAATGAGTGCGAGAGGGTAGGGGGATTCGAGGGGTAGCAGTTGGAGAAGCAAGGGGGATGTATGGGAGGATCGTGGAGGATTAAGGGGTCGTTGGCTAGTCCCAGTGCCATGCTGGGAACAGCAGCGGTGTAAGATGAGCAGACAGCAGTTATAGTAGAGGAGAGAAGAGCAGCAGTCAGACGCAGTTGACAACGACTCAGCAAGCTGCAGAGCAGGAGTTTAGGAGCAGGTAAGCAGCAGAGCAAAACACGTCTTTGGAGAGGCGTTTCAGGTTGTATTTAGGAAGCATGTAGTCCAGCTCAGAGGATGTTTTCAAATAGCCTGCAGACTACCGATGCATCCAACAAAAAGATTTGGAATTTAATCCAGTTCAGTCGACATTAGACGAGGTAAAAACAGAGACAAACTCACAACTCACAAACATGCAGCCATCTTGGAAGGGGCGGGGGAAATGGTCCAGGGTCACATGAGTGTTGATTTCCAATGGACATGCACTACAGCCCTATCTAGCTGCCTGCTGTGTACTAGCATACTGTATAGCTAATGCTCACTGTTTTGTTGCGCACATAACAGCTTTTTAAAATTAAAATAAAAAAGTATACTCTACTGGCATAAGTTAATCTAGACAAGTGCGCTGAGTCAGACATGGCCAGAGAGGCAGTGAACCTGTCGTTTCAAATGTAAACAGTATTGGCTTGCCAGCTAGCTCAAAGAGTTCTTGGTTAGTTCGCAATTATTCCCAGTACAATCGCTATCAACGATTTTGTGGACCATGCACTGGATGACAGCACCTTCTGAGAAATGTTGCTTAAATCGGAGGGGGGAGGCTACTGTTTTGAGTCCAAATACCCGTCTGAAGAGATTAGCCGAAGGCGTGAGGGAGGAGATGAGTAACAAGTAGTCTCTGTTGCAGAGACCTCTGGCTAGGATAGCTAATATGTTTTTACTATAACAAAAGTACATCAGTTGTGGTAAAAAGTTTACATACACTTGTAAAGAACATGTACATCATGGCAGTCTTGAGTTTCCAATTCTTATTTTTCTGTGATGGAATGATTGGAGCACATACTACTTTGTCACAAAAAACATTCATGAATTTTGGTTCTTTTATTAATTTATTATGGGTCTTCTGAAAATGTGACCAAATCTTCTGGGTAAAAAATATACATACAGCAATGTTAATATTTTGTTAAATGTCCCTTGGCCATTTTCACCTCAATTAGGCGCTTTTCTTAGCCATCCACAAGCTTCTGGCAAGCTTCTCGTTGAATCTTTGACCACTCCTCTTGACAGAATTGGTGCAGTTCAACTAAATTCGTAAGCTTTCTGACACTGACTTATTTCTTCAGCACAGTCCACATGTTCTCAATGGGGTTTAAGTCAGGACTTTGGGAAGGCCATTCTAAAATCTTAATTCTAGCCTGATTTAGCCATTCTTTTACCACTTTTGATGTGTGTTTGGGGTCATTGTCCTGTTGGAACACCCAACTGCATCCAAGACCCAACCTTCTGGCTGATGATTTTAGGTTTTCCTGGAGAATTTGGAGGTAATCTTCCTTCATTATTCCATTTACTTTCTGTAAAGCACCAGTTCCACTGGCAGCAAAACAGGCCCAGAGCATAATACTACCACCACCATGCTTGACGGTAGGTATGGTGTTCTTGGGGTTAAAGGCCTCACCTTCTCTCCTCCAAACATATTTCTGGTCATTGTGTCCAAATAGCTCAATTTTTGTTTCATCTGACCACAGAACTTTCCTCCAGAAGGCCTTTTCTTTGTCCATGTGATCAGCAGCAAACTTCAGTCGAGCCTTAAGGTGCCGCTTCTGGAGCAAGGGCTTCCTTCTTGCACGGCAGCCTCTCAGCCCATGGCGATATAAAACACGCTTGCACGGCAGCCTCTCAGCCCATGGCGATGTAAAACATGCTTGCACGGCAGCCTCTCAGCCCATGGCGATATAAAACACGCTTGCACGGCAGCCTCTCAGCCCAATCGCGATATAAAACACGCTTGCACGGCAGCCTTTCAGCCCATGGCGATGTAAAACACTCTTGACTGTGGACACTGACACCTGTGTTCCAGCAGCTTCTAATTCGTCGCAGACCTGCTTTTTGGTGGTTCTTGGTTGACTCTTGACCATCCTGACCAATTTTCTCTCAGCAGCAGGTGCTAGCTTGCATTTTCTTCCTGATCATGGCAGTGACACAACTGTACCATGCACTTTATACTTACAAACAATTCTTTGCACAGTTGATCTTGGGACCTGTAGCTGCTTTGAAATGGCTCCAAGTGACTTTCCTGACTTGTTCAAGTCAATGATCCACTTTTTCAGATTCGTGCTGAGCTCCTTAGACTTTCCCATTGTAGCGTTTGTGGCTGAGTCTAATGAGTGTATCAAACGAGCCCTATTTAAATGGGCTCAGAGAAGTCACCAGCTGTAGTCAATCATAATCCCTCACAAGAAATTAAGAGGCCATGCCACAAAGCAAATTTGATTGACACAACTTTCTACATCACCAAAATTGATAATTCAAGTTGCTGTATATTTTTGACCCAGCAGATTTTGTCATATTTCCAGAAGACCTATAATAAATTTATAAAAGAACCAAAGTGCATGAATGTTTTTTGTGCCAAAGAAGTAGGTGATCCAATCATTCCATCACAAAAAAATATGCCATGATGTACATGTTCTTTACAAGTGTATGTAAACTTTTGACCACAACTGTACATGACGGGCTGTTCTCCTAAATTAAACGTAATGAATGGCTGTATTTCCCCCGTTTTTCTTCGGAGACTCTAACTAATGGTGGTGACATTTTTTCAGTTGAACTGTGACGTTAGTGGCTAGCTTCCCAGCAAGAGATGTTAGCCTTTCTCGAAGAACAACTTCCAGGCACGATCACCCTGCATTTGCTTATGATAGGAGATGGGATATCGGAGGTGGTAAACGCGTCGTTACCGACATCAGTGCATTTTTACAGTCTATGGTTCGGGCAGCACAACTGGGGACTTGGCGTCATGGACACCCTTCACAGGAATGTTTTTGCTTTGCTAGCAAACATAGCTAAAACATCTAACAACTAGCCTACAACAATAACTTTTTAAACTTTTAATTGTATATGTTTATCACTCTGTATCGGTATGTTGGCCAATACAAAAGCATTTCATGCTGAAAAACGACAGTTCAAGTGTTTTATCCAATAAAAATAATGTTTGTTTACTGTTCACAATGTGGGTCGCGGTGTAAGCTGCCTAATGTTAGTTGGAAGGGCGTTTTATTACATTTTTCCTAGTCGGATATTGGGATTCCTAGTTGGAAACGAATAAACGATTGCAGCTTTAGTAGTAACCACCAAACTATATTGAAAACTAGAAACAACAAGCTGTATCTCTCCCATTCATTCTGTTGAAGCCAGCATTCTCCGCCCAATTTGCCCAAATCCCCGCCCTTTCCACAGTTCTTTTCCGTATCATGGAGGCCAGTTTTCACCATTTACTTAAGGATTGTGGGTAGCCCCTGCAGCCAATCACAATCATGGCTCACTTGCTTCACTTATGGTGTCTGTCGTGGTCCAAAAATCGCGGCGCCCAGCAGTATGAGAATGTCAACTGGGAGTAGATGGTAGCTACAGTTGCCTAAAAAAACTTAACGTTAGTTAGAACCTAGTTCTTAGAACCTAGCAAGTTAGCGAAGTACATTCATAATATAAGTAAATACAGTTGTGGTCAAAAGTTTATATGCACTTAGGTTGAAGTCATTAACACCTTTGCGCAGATGGTGACGCCGGCGGAAGCTTTGAACTGAGACATTCGTTGCTACGGCAGCCAAACTATGAGTGGAAATCACAAACACTGTTTTAAATTTATTGGTAGACGGATCATGACGATTTCTGCTGAATACCGAGTTTCTAAGTGTCACTATTTCCCCGTAGCAAGTCCATTTAACAAGCAACCCCCCCACCTAGTCTATACCTACCCATGCGTGACATAGTGGACAATAGCGTCTATGTTTCAGTTCATAAATATATTTATTCATCATATAAAATTAGAATAACGTCATAGTAACAAGATAAACCCAACAATAGCCTGATCGTATGCCAGAAAAGCCGTGAAAAGCCCTGCTCACTCAAATGCAAAATAAACTGTGAAAGTACTGTCTTATTCTATCATGTACTCTACTAGCAATATATGCTACTAAATATGAAATAAATATACAATCCTACCATCGGTTTTACACATCGAGATGTTCCTTTCAAAATTCAGTGGTCATTTATTGTCTGGTACAATCGGTTTGAGAAATATACAACACTTTATACCGCTATTACACTATCTGAAACGTCGCCGCGTAATACCCCTATGCCCTTTAAGCCTGTCTCATGCATTACAGTTCATTCTGGTTTAATTGTTGGCTTTTTTATCCAATAGAGTACATCATAACCTTCGCAACGGTATATGCCAAGTCTTTTTGGGTGCTTTGAGCAATTTACTACAGCCCAGCGTAACGGCAGTTTTCGTTTTAACTCTAGTATTACGCAAGCTCAATAGAATACGCATTATGGAGGGGATTTTCCCTTTTGCGATATGTAAGTATTTTTGCGTCTAAAATACCGTTGGTCTCGCTGGCTACATATGTACGTTCGTGTTTCCACTCGAGCACTGGCTTTCCAATATGTTTGATAGCCCTATTGTTATTTTCGCATTTTGAGTGCATTTCACATACTGTAGTGCAATCGTTAAATGTATTTTTGTATGTAGGCTACCGATGTTCATTGAAGATAGAACATTTGGCAGCATTTTGCAGATGGTGGAATACTATTTTTGTTCATGTTATCGTACATAATATAGGCTATGGCATATATAATTGTCTCTTAGGGCATGACAAATGCTCATTCCAATTTACTGTGTGCTGATATGTGGTAGATTAAAGTAAACATTTCCTTGGAGTCATTATGAATAGGAAAATAAATAAAAAAACTACAGAAAAATGCAATCCCAGGACAAAAGTATACATACTGTAGAGTACAGGGACAAGTGATGTTTTATTGAGGTACAAGAGTGAATGATTAGGCAACATATTTAGGTGTATGTAACACTGTGATATCAATGTTTTTTTATCTTAAGCCACCAGAAGGAGCAAATGCATATGTTATAATGGACAAAACTAATTTTATTCATTTTATGACATGTTTTACTAAACTTGTGGACATGGAGTTTATGATCCAGGAAATGTATATACAGATCCTTTCCAAAAAAAATTAGAATATCATGGAAAAGTTTTTTTTTTTCCATAATTCCATTCAAAAAGTGAAACTTTCATAGATTATAGATTCATTACACACAAAGTGAAATATTTCTAGCCTTTATTTGTTTCATTTTTCATAATTTTGGCTTACAGCTCCAGAAAACCCCCAAAACAGTATTTAAAGAAATTAGAATAGTGTGTCGAAAATCAGCATTTACTTCAGTTATTTCAGAGAATGAGTGGAGTGACTTGACTCGAGGAATCCGACAGTTGTAGCCCATGTCCCGGATACATCTGTACGTGGTGGTTTTTGAAGCACTGACTCCAGCCTCAGTCCACTCCCTCTGCATCTCCGCCAAATTTTGGAATCATCTTTGCTTGACAATCCGCTGAAGCCTACGGTCATCTCTTTTGCTTGTGCACCTTCTCCTGCCACATTTTTCCCTTCCACTTATTTAAATATTTAAATATTGACTGTCACCAAACCATGTTTCTTAATTCGACTAAATCAGAGCTGTAGCGATCCATCGAGTTTGTTACAGAACGTAAATTCAGACATAACTCAACATTAATAGTCATTAACAGAATTTAGGCATGTCGTTGTGTTTGTACCTTGTGTTTTAAACTTGTCAACGCACCATTTCACGAACACGAGTAAATGCTTTGAATTGGATTGCTGATTATTTATTTATTTGTCACTCTCGGCAGGTCGCGCATCTGCTGGGACCGGAGTCAAAAGATATTCTGCTATGAGTTCGGCCCACTCACAGCCATACTGATAACTTTTGGGCGTCATGTCACGGTTTATTTAGGTAGTAACAGCATTTTGATTGGATTTTTTAACGTTTTCACTGTTTACACGTTTTGGTCGACAATTCGAACTTGGCACTTCATAAAGTTGCTATATGTGTCAATGTATGTCACCCACAGCGCTTAATGGGTTAAGGGGATTTATGTACTGTAAAGCAGGAATGCCCTGTCAACACTCCCGGAGCCTGATCACAACGCAGGCTCTAGTTGTGATGCTTTCCCTCTGTTCCTCCTTGCAGAGTGATCCTGGAGAGCGATCCCCAGCAGGTGGTTCACCGCGTGGCCCTCAGGGTAATGCACAAGCTTTCCCCCACACTGTTTCGTGTTGGGTGTCCATGTTAGCAAAGCGTTCAGGACTTAGACTTTGATCTCTGTTACAGGGGGATGACGTGCCTTTGACGGAGCAGACGGTCACCCAGGTGAGGACGCCGAGTGTCTGTTTCGCAGTTCTATCCCTCCGCTGTCTGATAAATTAAGAGATAGGATTGCAACTTAGAAGTGTCTATTTGCTCATAAACTGCAGTAAAACCA
Organism: Synaphobranchus kaupii; assembly: GCA_029718625.1. Lineage (NCBI taxonomy): Eukaryota > Metazoa > Chordata > Actinopteri > Anguilliformes > Synaphobranchidae > Synaphobranchus > Synaphobranchus kaupii. Next base: position 26,211,868 of record CM056380.1, read on the forward strand.
TTCAAATATGGAAATGAGGACAGTCTTCAGCTATCAATCATGATCTTATCAACTTGTATGTCAAATCACAGAAATGATTGGGTAATGAAGTAATTAAGAGCAGGAGTTGGCAGGAATCCAGAAATGGATCCTGCCTCTGACTATTTATAGCTAAAATGTCATAACTTCAATGATTGGGCTAATGAAGTAATTAAGAGCAGAAGCTGCTCTTAATTACTTAAGACAGACATGGCTGTCCTTTCCCACCCCTGACTGGAGGGAGACCAGTTCTACATGTTCCCAGAGTTGTGAAAGCAGCCTGATTTTTCTGCAGAGCTGGGTAAGAGCACAGGCTCCTCCCAGAGGGTCAGCTCTCTGCACTCCCGTTTCAACCGCACAATCTCCACGTTCCCTTGCACTCTAGAGGTATGACGGATGGTCTTTATTAGATTTTAATGATTTATTTCCTGGCCCGCAAAATGCTAGGTGCGATCGCTAACAAGCAGGCGAGGTTCACCAGCAGCAATCGTCCACGATTGCCGCGGTGCGTGCCACTGATTAATGGGCTCATTTGAAAGGTGTTTGACAGGCTGTAGGTGTCCCCTCTTCATAGACCATTAATTTTCCAGGGGCTTTATGGTTACGGTTTTGCCTTTCGTTCAAAGGATTTGATATAGTTGATTAATTAATCGTAATTTTTCTCTGTGGGCATTGCAACTCTGGTTTCACCCACAGCCACCCAGAATGCACTTCAGCTTCTCCTCTTCACAATGACCAAATCGGCCACGTTTCCTGTATTTTGTATCTAATCATTGGTTTATTTTATGTGAGCTTGAAATAAATTATATTGGCTTCTTGCACAGTTTTATTGTTATTATTTTTGTCAGAGATTTGAGTCATGAGGTTCAGAAGTTCAGTATGGAACAACGCTCTCATCCCCAACATTGATAAAAATTCTCTAGGAGGGTAGTTTGGTGACCAGGCCCAAGATTGGTGGGCAGACATTTAAATTTATTCCTCAAAATTATCCCATGGGACTACCCCCCCCCCCCCCCCTAGCAAAGAAGGATTACCTATAGCTGGGGTGTTATGGCCCAACCATTGCACACTCATTAATTGCTACTTGGAACATTGGTGATTTACAAATCTAGGCCTTCTCTTTCTGCACTAATTGTAAGTCGCTCTGCATAAGAGCATCAGCTAAATGCCTAAAATGTGAATGTAATATGCAACCATCTTTAGGTTAGTGTAAGCTGTGCCCAATACATGTGATATGCAGGCATTGTGAAGATGTGGCAAATGCCTTTTTCTCTCCTCTCGGGTGCTTCAGCCTGTTGTTCTCCTGTCTTTGAATCACAAAAGCTCCTTTCTTTCACAGGTTCTTCAGTCTGCAAAGGAGCAGATAAAGTGGTCCCTGCTGCGGTAGAACACAACCTCAAGGACTCCCAAGGGGCATCATCGGAAAGTGTCTGCCTATTCCCCTCCATCCAGTGATTGGCCCATTCCCCCCTCTGTCCTTTCATGTCCTCCCATCACTGCACTGAATGCTCTGGTTGCTCACCCAGTCAGAATCACCAAGGGACCTCATTGTGGTTTGTTTTACTTCTTTGTGTGTTCTCTCTTTTTTTTCTTAAACTCGTCATTCCAGTTGGCAGAGAGGTTCGGGGAGCACAAGTTGTACACGTTGCTCTGTGAAAGGCTGTTGGAACAGTTATGTGAAATAAACCTCCTCTCACATGATTAGGACCAGACCACTGTCTCCAGTAATGGCGTTATTACGATTTAATAGATTTGCAGCAACTATAAGAGTGAGGCTTTGTGAACCCCTTCATGGGTGGGGCTACCATCAGTCTTAAGTTATGATGGGAGAGTGATGTTCAAGAACCCCATTATGGGAGGAGCAAAAACAGACTATTTTCCATTGACTTGTTTGGACCAATCAAAGATTTTGCTCTCCACAGCAAAAGGCTTAAAGTCAGTGAATCGCTGATAGCATGTGCTTTCTCCAGCTATTTTTGCTGTAATGAATCCTCATTTTCCCCTTTACTAGCTGTGAGTAATTGATTGGTTTGAGCCAATCAAAAGACTTTGCCCTCTACAAAAAAAGCACTACGATAAGCTCAAATCAGCAAGTTAGGAATAACACATGCACACCCATTTTGCAGTTCATGGAGCCTCTCCTATCCCAACAGATTGTTGCGCAAAGTTTCTAGAACAATTCAACAAGAGACAAGACAGTCTCACAACTCTTGTTGAAAAAGTTTTTTTTTTTTTTTGTGCACACTAACATGTACAGGGTGATCAATTTCCCTCAGTGTGTGCAAGCAGGTCTAACTTGTATTCACAAATCATGTTATCCTGAGGATCAAGCTGTTGTGATAGGGAAGAGGCGTTCTACTATTCAGCTGTGCTGACTGCAGTAACCGAGGGCCCAGTTTATCTGGGTCAAGAAGCTTCTCTTGCTTGTTAATACCTAGTAGGCAGGTTGCTGCTGTACAGGTGGGCTCTGTGTAAACTGTGAAATTACCCCTGAAAACACCCTTGTTTCGAGAACACTTTTCAAAATGGCGTTTCACCTCAGCATCAAGCATCAGCTCATTTGTGCCTTTATTCAAAATTCCTTCAGTCAAAATCCATATAAAAATGAGTCAGATTTTGGCTGCTGGCTATCTTATCCTGTTAAGGCACTGTTCTATTGCATGGATGGGCCCCATGGTCTGGTTTTCAAATTCTGACCTTACCAGTGACTACTGTTGCCAGCAGCCCAATACAGCAGCTAGGCAATACAGTTGGTGCTAGCTTCACCCAGAAAACGGAGAGTTTCAGTCAGTCAGGATGACAGCATCTCATCATGCATTACTGGCCCCCTACAAGTCGAGCTCAAACTTCTGTTTCAGACTACAGTGTTATAAGAAGCATTGGCTGAGATGTGTTGAAGGAGAGCCCATGCTTGTATGTGCTCTCCAAAATGGATAACATGGTGTGCTGATTTTAATCAAAATTAATTTGATTGGCCATTCCAAATTTGGAAAAAATGCATTAAAAAAATAATAAAAGCAGAATTCTCTTCATTATTAATGTTCAAGTGTAGCCATGATCAAAGGGCATTCATTAGCAGTCATCTCTTTACAGTCAGGCCATGCTGTTGCTGCCTTCCATGGTGTGTGCATTCTCCACATAGCATTGTACATTGTGCTGATCCCATATGATCTAGAATACGCTTCAGCAAAAAGGTAAAAATAACGCTAGATATCACACGTATCACTCTCTTTTAGTGTATCAACCGTTGGCTTCCTGGTTTAGCGTTTAGCTTGTACATTTGTCACGCCACGTTCAATGACATTCCCAGGAACTTTGCCCAAAACACATGTGATCTTTGTTGTGTTACCCAAGATAAGACTGTAAAAATTCTCTGTTCAGATATGAATAAAATCAGGTTCTTTGACGTGTTTGCTGTATGTAATTTGATTGCCAATGTCATTGAAATATGGCCTGTTGTCTACAGGATTTTGTAGATTGTACAGTTTTTCAGTGAGGCTTACGTACACGCAGGCATGGATTCATGGCATGGACAATAGTGCCATCTGGTGGCAGAAAGCACACCATTAATTCCAAAGTTTTGCCCAAGTGCATACTTGACTCAATAATTATTTGAAATGGTTCACTTTCTGGGGGTTTTGATGTTTCAGTTTTCATTTGTTTTAATTGACCCAGCCAGTTGTGCAATGGAAGACATTTTAGAAATGGACAAGTTTCTGACAACCTGCCAACTTTACAATGGCTGGTAGGGCAATTCAGGGATTCATAGTCCAAAGCAAGAAACTTCAAGGAACGCTTCTAGAAACATAGCATCACTGTACAAGTTGTTTTCGAGTTGCTGGAATGGTATTTTATTGACCAGAAACCCCCAAATGCCCCTGGAGCTGTTACAAAGCCAGCTCATCAAAAATATCTAAAATAGTGTTGCACAGAAGAACTGCCTGTGGCAATAGAAAACATACACGATACATACAGAAAGTGAACTGCCTATAAACACCTGTAAAACTCATGCAGAATACTGACAGTTTTAAAATAAATTGTTATTTTCACCAATATTGTGAAAAAAAAAAACATCTGTTGGTATGTTAGTAATTATTTCACTGAAAATTCTCAGGGATCTCAAATCAAATGCCACAGGAACCAGTAACAAAAGCAATACTGGGAAAGGCAGCACAGCTTTGGAGATGGCATTATCCTAAATTGTGTCAGCAGTAGGCTTCCCAGTGATTAAGAAAGTTACTGTTACACATGGAATGATGTATGTAAAAACAGACTCAATTGAGCCTGCATGCTAATCCTGAGCTACGATAATGAATTTTCCACAGAATTGACAGCGTGGACTAAAGGTTTGTTTTTTAAGCCATAAAGGCTGCAGGGCTGTGAATCACAGCAGCTTGAAGAAAGCAGCACTGATGAGTATTGTTAGTGACCGCAGGGCAGACAGTCATAGCTTATGGTTGCGCAGAATGTTTCTCTGGCTTCAGCATTTCCTGGTTGTAAAGTACTGTAACTATCTGATCCCAGCGTGCTTGGGCAGGCAGTGGGTGAAGAGGGATAGGCCATATTCCTGTCATCAAACGCAGTGTATAATTTCTGAAAAGATTCACTTGCTTCTCTTCCTCAGTCTTTAATAAGGATTTGGCCACGGTATTACATGGAGACTACGCCTGACAGCAGCACGTGGCTCCAGAGCAGATATGTCTTCTTCAACACGCATTCAAAACGGAACAGGTTGCCAGATGCTTTGTGTGTGTGTCTCGGTCTGTCTGTCCATTGGGCATATCTATATAACCTGTGTGCCTGTCCACGTGCATCTACAGTTGAAGTCATTAAAACTAATTTTCAACAACTCCACAGATTTCGTTTTGGCAAACTATAGTGTTGGCAAGTCAGTTAGGACATCTACTTTGTGCATGACACAAGTAGTTTTTCCAACAATTGTTTACAGACAGATTATTTCACTTTTAATTCACTATATCACAATTCCAGTAGGCCAGAAGTTTACATACACTAAGTTGACTGTGCCTTTAAATTTTTGATATTTGGTCGCATACCCTTTGCATGCCATGACTTCCTGATGTCTGTGACCCAACAACATCAAAAGACTCTTGATATCTTATTTTCTGGTACTCTTACAAGTGATACTATAATGTCTCTGCATTTGAATGGATCTCTATGGGAATTGGGGGGTGGGACTAGATTTTGCTGTAAATTATGCTGGAACAGTATGGAATACATGATTGGCTAAATGGCTCTAAGTCATCAAGGCTCTGAGGTATGAAACAAGCCTTAAACCATCACTCTGCTGCCAGATAAGCAGTAGATATAGATTGATCACTTTAAGGGTTGTTTCTCCTGACAAATTTTCCTATTGAACTCTATGGAAAAATAAGTCAGGAGAAGAAACCCTTCAAGTTATCCATCCATATCTACTGTGTTTCTGGCAGCAGAGTGATGATCTAAGGCTTGTTTGATATATCAGACCCTTGATGACTTAGAGCCATTTAGCCAACCATGTGTTTCCATACTGTTCCAGTGTAATTTACAGCTAAATCTAGTCCCACCCCCTAATTGTCATAGAGATCCATTCAAATGCGGAGACATTATAGTATCGCTTGTAAGAGTACCAGAAAATAAGATATCAAGAGTCTTTTGATGTTGTTGGGTCACAGACATCAGGAAGTCATGCATGCAAAGGATATGCGACCAAATATTAAAAATTTAAAGGCACAGTCAACTTAGTGTATGTAAACTTCTGACCCACTGGAATTGTGATATAGTGAATTAAAAGTGAAATAATCTGTCTGTAAACAATTGTTGGAAACATTACTTGTGTCATGCACAAAGTAGATGTCCTAACTGACTTGCCAACACTATAGTTTGCTAACATGAAATCTGTGGAGTGGTTAAAAATGAGTTTTAAATGGTTTATGTATCCTGGGGGATACAAACATTTGACAGGCTGTGGGGAGGAGCAAGGAGTGGTTGGGCACTATTTCAGTATGAAACATTGAAGAGGGGCTTGTTACAAATACTTAGGTCATGTGACTTCATATCAACACTCTGGGATCAACTTGTCATCCTTATCAAAAACTGTCATGGCGGCATGCAGTGAGGAGGACACTGACCGGTGTGGTGTGTTTTTACAATTTTGGGGGGGATTTTTTTTTAGAAAATATTAATTTTCAAGGTTGACTTGATATGTTGTTGTTGAAAAATAAAGAATTACATTTGCACTATTTTGAGAATCAGTCATGAAATGTATGTATCCCCGAGGATACATTAACTGAATAGGGGTATAAAACAGGGATTATCACTAATGGGGCTGCTGATGTTTTGATGCCTGCAATGAATAGATAATCAATAATATTAACAATGGAATGCTATTTAAGAGTAAAATAAAGAGTAAATATAAAGTCAAAAAGTCAACCTTGAAAATTTATATTTTCGGAAAAAAAATCCCCCCCAAAATTGTAAAAACACGAAAAAAAGATCAAAACTTACCACAAGGTCAGTGTCCTCCTCACTGCATGCCCCCATGACAGTTTTTGATAAGGATGACAAGTTGGTTTTACTGTTTGTTCAAGGGTTAGATTTATAGTTGGGTGTAGGGTCTAACCCCAATGTTCAAAGCGAACATGAATTTAACTAATTTAACGTCAAAATGAATTTATTCAGAATTTGTACAGTAAAAATGAACAAAAAAAACAGAAAAAAGTGTTTTAAAAGTGTTTTTAAAGTTCATGTTCATGTTAAAGTTCATGTGAAATTTATACCCTAAACGGTTTATGTATCCCGGGAGATACAAACTGTAAAATGAAAAATATAAATATTTTTTGGAATTTTTTTTTGAATTTGTGTTATTTTAGACTAAATGTATTAGGAAATAACTAATTTTCCTTACAGTTTTTAGGGTCTTGACCATTTAAGGGTTAATGACTTCAACCTAAGTGTATGTAAACTTCCGACTTCAACTGTATACAGTCAAGCCAGAAAGTCTCCCCACCCCTTTCACCTTCTCCACGTTTTATTACGTTACAGACATATTCTACAATAGATTGAGTTCATTTTTTGTCTCATAATTCTACACAAAATAGCCCATAATGACAAAGTGAAAACAGGTTTTTAGACATTTGTGCTAATTTATTAAAAATCAAAATGTAAAATATATGTACACAAGTGTGCACACCCTTTGATATGACACCCAAAAGTGAGCTGAGGTGCATTTTGTTTTCACTGATACTGCTTGAGATGTTTCTACAACTTAATTGGAGTCCACCTGTGATAAATTCAATTGATTGGACATGATTGGGGATTGCCAACACCTGCCTATATAAGGTCCCACAGTTGACAGTGCATGTCAGAGCAAACTCCAAGCCATGGGGTCAAAGGAATTATCTGCAGACCTCAGAAACAGGATTGTGTCAAGGCATAGATCTGGAGAAGGGTACGGAAAAATCTCTGCAGCTTTACAGGTCCCAAAGAGCACAGTGGCCACCATCATTCGTAAATGGAAGAAGTTTGGAACCATCAAGAATCTTCCTAGACCTGGCCGCCTGGCCAAACTGAGCAATCGGGGAAGACGGGCCTTGGCCAGGGAGGTGAGCAGGAACCCGAGGGTCACTCTGACAGAGCTCCAGCGTATCCTTGTGGAGATGGGAGAACCTTTCAGAAGATCAACCATCCAGGCAGCACTCCACCAATCAGGCCTTTATGGTAGTGGCCAGACGGAAGCCCCTCCTTAGTAAAAGGCACATCACAGCCCGCTTGGAGTTTGCCAAAAGGCACCTAGAGGACTCTCAAACCATGAGAATCAAGATTCTCTGGTCTGATGAAACCAAAATTGAACTTTTTGGCCTGAATACCAAGCGTCACGTCTGGAGGAAACCAGGCACCGCTCATCACCTGACTAATACCATCCCTACAGTGAAGCATGGCGGTGGCAGCATCATGATGTGGGGATGTTTTTCAGCAGCGGGAACGGGGCGACTAGTCCTGATAGAGGGAAAGATGAATGCAGCTAAGTACACTGGGATCCTTGAAGAAAACCTGCTCCAGAGCGCTCTGGACCTCAGACTGGGGCGAAGGTTTACCTTCCAACATGACAACGACCCGAAGCACACAGCCAAGAGAACAAAGGAGTGGCTTTGGAGAAAGTCTGTGCATGTCCTTGAGTGGCCCAGCCAGAGCCCAGACCTGAATCCAATTGAACATCTGTGGAAAGAGCTGAAAATGGCTGTGTACCGACGCTCCCCATCCAACCTGACGGAGCTTGCAAGGATATGCCAAGAGGAATGGGCAAAAATGTCCAGAAACAAGTGTGCTAAGCTCGTAGCTTCTTTCCCAAGATGCCTTGAAGCTGTAATCACTGCCAAAGGTGCAGCAACCAAGTATTAGGCTAAGGGTGTGCACAGATATGTAACCCCTAAATAACCTATTTTTGTCAGTAAAATAAAATTGCATATTTTCTAAAAACCTGTTTTCACTTCGTCATTATTGGCTATTGTGTGTAGATGTTTGAGGCAAAAAATTAACTCAATCTATTGTAGTATAAGTCTGTAATGTAATAAAACGTGGAGAAGGTGAAAGGGGTGGGGAGACTTTCCGGCTTGACTGTATATGAGCATGTCTGAGCGTCTGGTATGTATGCATGCATCTGTGTTAAGTGTGTGTCTGTGGGCATGCATGTGTGACTTTTTTGGAGAAATATCCTAAATGTAAAATCCTACATTTAGTGAGAGATTATAGTACACTGTAGTGTTAGAAATATACTTAATATCCTTGCTTTTTAAATCAAGAAAATTTGTTGGGCATAGACACATTTTTTATTATTTAATTGCTATGATATAGCTATAAAAAACAGTAAGGTAATTTCAATTAATTAAACAAGAATGAGTATAAAAGTGCAAAACACCTTGGGCTGACTATGCATAACATGTCATAAAACTGTCAGGAGTGCGTTGGCCACAGGCTTATAATTGATGTGTACTGTAGGATATACGGTGAGATGGGCTAATCAGATAACTATGCTTGTCTATAGGCTTAAAGTTTAGACCAGGGGTGTCCAATCTTATCCGAAAAGGTCTGGTGTAGGTGCAGGTTTTTTATTTTTTTTAGCCCAGCAGTAAGAGACCTGATTCTATAGGTCTTGATTGAAAACTATGATTAGTTTATTAGTTGAATCAGATGTCCTCCCATGCCGGCCCTTTTCTGGCAAGATTGGACACCCCTGGTTTAGACGTTTGTTTAAATTGTGGCTAAATAAAACAATAAATCTTTTTTTTTTTTTTAAACCTGTTCTGCTAGATTTGGTGTCATGAATAAACCGATTGCAGATTTTGTGCAATTCAGTCGTTATATTGGATCATCAAGCCCCAAACTTTTGCCACTGGAAGAAAGCAACAGAAACACCGATTGGTAGGCTACTGAGCAAGGCTGTACGTAGTAATCCGGTATACAACACAGCTTGTCGCAGCTCTGCGCGTTATGTCTCGCGAAAGTTTAACAAGCGCTGTTGATGCGGCGCAGCAGAGGATATTCATTTTAGGTGAGTTTGCTCAGCAAGTTGTTAACACCCTGAAACTAACAGAGAAGACAAGACGCGTTGTTTGTGGAGAGATGAGAGCGCGGAGACTCAGTGAAACGGCTGTTCGGGGGAGTTTTTACGAGATGTGGGCTGATGATCGGGCCTGTCGGTGCAGATGTGCCGCATTTTTGCGGCTCGCCATGCTTTACGGCTGCGGTCGCCCTCGTGGGTACAGTTTATGGATTCTCGTGGAATGGAAAGCCATTTCGGCCCGGGAGAAAGCCATGCCAAAAACAACAACACCACCGCGAGTACTCCTTTTCGGGCTGTAACTGCACGGAAGCTACACGAGCGCATTTCTAGAAAAAAAAGGGTAGTCTACAAGACTACAAAAGCCGATTATAGTGGCATATCACCTTCATGGCCGCTGCTATGTGAAAGTATTTTAATGTATTTTCAGATGAGTATATATTCTAACCATTGGAAATTGGACATGCTATTATTTAATAGGTAGCTAAGAATGCAATTTCTGAGTGAGAGAAAGTAATTTAAAACGGCAGAGAGGTGCAGGGGAAAGTAGGCTAAGCTACATTTGATTGATAGGCCTATGTTACAAGTAAATATATTTATATACAAACCCCAATTCCAAAAAAGTTGGGACAGTATGTAAAATGCGCATGAATGCAGAAAGCAGTGATTTGTAAATTCTCCTTTACATATATTTAATTGAAAACAGTACAAAGAAAAGATATTTAATGTTTTACCTTATCAACTTTATTCATTTTTGAAAATATACGTTAGTTCCGAATTTCCGAAACTCATTTTCCTATTAAACTCTATTGAAAAATAAGTCAGGAGGAACAACCCTTCAAATGATTCATCCATATCTACTGCATATCTGGCAGCAGAGTGATGGTTTGAGGCTCATTTGATACCTCAGACCCTTGATGACTTACAGCCATTTAGTCAACCATGGGTTCCATACTGTTCCCGTGTAATTTACAGCTTAATCTAGTCCCCCCCCCCCCCCCCCCCAATTCCCATTGAGATCCATTCAAATGCAGAGAGGTTATAGTATCACTTTTAAGATTACCTGAAAATAAGATATCAAGAGTCTTTTGATATCCTTTTATACCCAGTCATGATATCATCACCTGTTTACCTGTGGAATGGCAAACAGGTGTTTTTTTGAGATTTCCAGTCTTTTTCTTTCTTTTTTTGCCCCTGTCCCAATTTTTTTGGAACGTGTTGCAGGCATCAAATTCGGAATTAACATATATATTTACAAAAATCAATAAAGTTGATAAGGTAAAATATTAAATATCTTGTCTTTGTACTGTTTTCAATTAAATATGTGTAAAAGAGAATTTACAAATCACTGCTTTCTGCTTTTAGGTGCATTTTAGCTGGGGCGGGTGGATTGGGTTGGGGGGAGGGGTTGTTTGCTAACAAACCAAACAAATGGATAACTTTAAACATTTGTGTATTAAACAGACTAGCGGGTAGATAGCCTACATTGTGTTTACTTCAATGGCATAATTAGTGTTTGCATTTGGTCCATAAGGATAAATCAAAAGAATAATGTGGTCCCACAGGAAATGATTAAACAAGCAGCAAAGAATGTTAATGCACTAAGTGGCCTATTTTCAGTTATATTCCAATTTAGTTTTTCCATTTAATAAGAATGCTTTCAGTAGGTTATTCACCACTCACGTTTTATTAGCATTTTAATTTTGTTCCTGTATTTCAGATTAGACATTAAACTGAGGTCCTGACTGTGGTCATTAAAATTCCCATGATGATCTGTGTAACCGCTCTTGGTTAGTTGTTGAATTGGCAGGCAAAAAAAAAGAGAAGAAAAAATGTGACAGGAAATATGATTTTCAGGACAGAGTTATTCACCCGATGGAACTTCAGACGAAGACCATGGAGGTTTTTGTTATTCTTTGTTTACATTAGCCTGGATTCTACCTCTGTCTAGCATTGGTTTTTCTCATGTTTAGTATACCACAGGTATACCTCTGGGCCAGTCTCTCTAAGCTTACTTTCTGGTGGCTTACCACACTTGACATGGCAAAGGCTAAACACTACTGTGCTAAATGCTATATATCTTATTTCTCCAAACCATAGTCTACATGTTGTAGACTGGAGGGTTATTTATATTTGTCCACACAATATGTTTCTCATAAATAAGCAGTGCTGAAAAAAAGACAATGCCTCTTATTCTTAGGTATTTTTTATAAATAAACATGGGAATTTTTTGAATGCATTCTTTGTTAATAGAATCTGTAAGAAGGAAGAAGCAGGTGAAGAGCCCAAATCCTGCTGTAGGCCAATTAATGATGAGACCTAGGCCGCCTGAGAATGTTGTTCATGCTAGAGAGGCTGTATTTGTACTGGCTAAAGTGCCGATTTGAACATCTCGGGTGCTCCTGATGCAGAGGGCCTAGGGTTTTGGTGGCCCTAAACAAGAAAGTTATTGTGGCCCAAAGTGTTCCAAAAAATAAAAACTTGAATAGGCCCTTTTCACATTTCCGGGTTGCCACTTCTGCCGGTTTCAGTAACCAGGTAGTTACATTTCCGGTGTCATCAAAACAAATGGCGCAGTCAGTCTACAATAAATGTTGTTGTGTCCCTCAGTGGCTAGCACATCAAATAACTGAAATTATTGGGTAATTGGTCAGATTTAGCATTAGGTAAGTCGCTAGTTATACCTCTAGCTACTTGCTGAATGCTAAATCTGGACAATTTCCCCGATAATTTCAGTGCTCATACCACTCAACAATAACGTGAATACATTTTCACCGGTGAATATGCTAGCTAATGCTTTGTGGGAAAATTCTCCCCCGCACTTGAAAAATGTATTGGCTTTCATAATCTGTAGCTATGTCTTAATGCCACTTTCGGAGTAAAAATATGTTAGTTTGAAGCTTTTAAAAGTAAGGTGACAAGGTAGCACCGGAGTTTCACTTTGTTTGGAAGTTAGCTAGCTTGTCACCAAACATCAACTGCCTTCGCGGCTACAAGCTAATGTTATTCACCTGATTTTACTGGAAAAACGCTTTCATGATTTGTATGTCTTAATGCCAAACTCAGAGTACAAACACAGTTTTGAATGTTTTAAACATAAGATGACAAAGCTAGCACTGGAGTTTGGCATTAAGACATACAAATCATGAAAGCGTTTTTCCAGTTATTTCTGTTAAACTAAGTCCAGAATTTAATTGCAAGTAATATGTTACCATTTAACTTTAAGTTTAAAGTTTAACTAACTTAACTACAATGAACAAAATACGTCTGATCCGAGAAGACTGAGTACTTTACATTTGTCTCATCAGAGCCCAGAGGTGGGTGTCAGATGATGTAAAAATGTCAGTTATACCTGTTCCCACTGCTCAAGGACTGCAATCATCCATTGCATGTGTGTTGTTTCTCCTTTTTACCCGGACACTGAGCAGGTGGGCCTAAACGACTGAATGTGGGTAACTGATGCGTAAATTGCGAGTGTTGAAAGCGCACCCCTTTTGCCCTAGAGTAAAATATGGTGTACAGGTCCCTCTGCTCATGCTGAACAAATTTGCCTCAAGGACCCATAAAGTCCGCCATATTGGATTTTCTGTAATTACTTTTCTAAGGCCTAAGTCCAAAAATGATCGAATGACGAGCCAATACATTTTCAGTGGGTGTGGCTTATCACAAAAATGCTAATAATTCCAAAAATCTGTGACAGAAAGTAATGAAACTTGGTAGTTCTACTAAGAGTAACATCAATCAAGACCCCTCCAGTTTTAACCCAATCGAGCCACGTGGTGGTGCTATAGAGAGAGAAATATTGGGATGGTAGGTAACTGCAACTTGGCGGGTCATGCCCCATACCTATAAAGCACAGAGATTTGGCACTTTTCAGGGTTTTTACTTTTCCTACAGAAATCACCACAATGACCACAGACTCTCAGCCCTTAAAAACATTAACTTCTGTACATTCTGACCTCATGTGACCACACAGAATTAATGTACAACGCCACACATCCACACAATAAAGCCTCAAACTTGGGTTATTTTCACATTTTTTCTCCTTCTTATTCTTCTTTTTCCTGCCTCCATACCCTCAAAGAATAATTATGCCCATTGGATAACTACCTTTAATCCGCCAGTGAGAAGGTCTGTTTAAAATGGCCTCATCTCAAAATACACTATCTATGCTTAAGAGGCTGTCTACCTACTATACAAACTGTGAAAGTGCCTGTAGCTTAGTGGTTAAGGCATTGCAGGTTGGTGGTTCGATCCCCACCTGTTCCTTACTCTTATTTTTGACGCACACAATGCATTTTATGCTAAGAATGTTCTTTTAACATAAATTAAATTATTTTTATAGCAATGGCTAAAAGTTTCACAATATTAATTGTTAACTGTTTGAATTATGCAGAGGACCGACACAGCCAAATACAGTAGTTTGAGCCCCACCATTTCACAACATTTATTTTCGACAATAACAATATGCACGTTATGCCAAGAATATCCTTTTCACATAAAAGAACGGCTTTTTATTGCAAAGGCTAAGAAATTTCACAATAATAAATTCCACGTAAAACAACTAAATCTTTTCTGTTGTTGCATAACACTGAGTTTGTGTAGCGTTGGTCTGAACCAGGCATTTTCTGGCTACAACCACGCTTTGGTAACTTATAGCCGCATAGCCAGTTCGAGCTAATACGATCTATAGGCTACAACAGTGTTGTGCAAGTTCACACTTGACAAGAGCTAGCTCAAAGTTCCGTTCACACAGATTAAAATGAACTAGTTCACGTTCATCGTTCACAATTTTGAATTTTGAACTAGTTCATGTTCATTTCTTCTGTTTTTTTTGTTTTTTTAAATGAGCTGCTCCGATCTAACAATATTGCACACATTTTTGTGAATTAGATAATCGCCCCAGCTCATTCCAAAGTGATTATTACTACTACTGCTAATTGTTAAAAGATGTAGCCTAGGCTATTGTACTACCTACAGTCGCCGGCTACCCAACTCTCAGCACAAAATCAACTCGACTCAGAGCCCTGAGCTGCGGCAATATTCCACGGCTCCAGAGCCCCGACACAAACCAAAGTTCTTTAGTTTTAACAGAGAAAATGCTGTAGCCTACACCATTAATAATCGGGTTTAGCCTAGCTACTCAGCGTGGATCAACCAGAAACCTTGACAAAGGTATTCTGTTATATCAAATGATATTCCGAGACGCCAACGCTTTAATAGCCAACTTTTTATTACGAAATTATTACATGTGACTGTTTGCAACCGAATTGCAGTACAAAACACAATTAATATGCGATTGTGTTCAGCTAATGACAGCAAATAAGCTACTTCTTATTGAAAGTGGTGGCATTTTTATTTTAGAACTCTTTTATTTTAGAATCCAAAAACAACAGTGAACAGATAAAAACAATTTTGTATAATAGAAGAAATAAATAGCCCAATGGTTCAAATAAACATATTTTATGGTGTCCAAATAAATCTTTACCAAATACTAGCCTATTTAAAACTAATAAACGAAACAGGCTCCTGAACACCGACACACGTAGGCTATCAAGATCTGGCTTGTTTGTCGGATTTGGCTGGCTATCTCTCCTATACAGCCGTCCATCCACCACATTTTCAGTAGGCTACTGGATTCTAGGATCTGAGAAAAATAAGATTTATATTTGCATAGACTAATAAAATAGCTATATGCAAATATAACCATTCAATGTCTATTCTTAGGCCACGTAATATCTAACATAACAATCAATGACCGACAGCGTTATTTTAGGCTATAGGCTAAACGTTAAACTTCTGCTAGAATATTGGAGATGGGAAAGTCGTAAATAAATGTAAACTGGATGCGATTGCAAACTAGCTTGAAAAGTAAGGGAGAGTGAACGTGAACAGAAAACATTGAGCATAGGCTATTAAAAATGAGCATCAATCAGGTGATTTGGGACTGAATAAAATATCAAAGCTAGTTTGCTAACTTGATTTGCTACCAGCTAGACTCTGCGGTCTGAAACGGCTTCAAATTACAGCTCGCGCCACTCGGAGAAAGAGATATGGCTTGGGCAGTTCGAAAGAATCAAACAAACGGGACTGTATTAACCGGAAGAACCAAAAACTCGCGACTCCGACTCTTCAAACCGAATGATACGGAAAGAACCGACTCAGAAAAAAGAGCCGAACTGCCCATCACTACTCGGGTGCCGTAAAACACAGTGCGTGAGCGTCGTTAACTCTCGCGGGAGTTAACAACGCTCACGTTCACGTTCATCAGTTGCAAACTGATACGTTCAGTTCACCGTTCACCAAAAACATGAGCATGTTCAATGAACGCACTCTTTTAGCGCGTTCATGCACAACCCTGACGACATATAAGGTTAGCAAGCATGCCCTTCTTCCAAGAACTAGCTGCCGAATAAAGTAACATTATCAATAATACCAATTACCAACCTAGCTACTATTCATTACAGGTAATTACAGCTGCCTGGCAAGCAGAAAGTCCATTCATGTTGAAACTTTTGACCCACCTGTCCAGTCTGTCTTTAAAAAAATTTGTTCCCGACAATCTCACCACCTTCTGAAATTTGCACCTATTTTTACTCCAGTTTTTGAGCGAACTTTATCCAATTCCCTTTTATGTTTCTTTCAGTGAAATAGCGCCGGTGTAATTGGGCACTGTAAAATGTCTAGGTGGTGAACTTGCTAGCTACTGGCAAGGTCAATCTCACAGTTCATTGGTCCGCGATGTGGTCATGGTTAAGCCACTGTTTTGAAAACAAAATTCGGAGCGAAATGCTGGTGTTAGAATGCAGAATTTGAGGGTATAAACATAGTCTATTGTGCTGGATTTCTCTCAGAACAGTTCTTTCTATGATTGCTACCAACTAAGCATGACCATTCCCTGACATTTTTCAAAATAAGAGTTACATACTCCAGGTTTAACTGTAATTTCTGTTAAAAATGCTTTGGCCTAGTGGTTAAAGTCTTGGCTTTCAGTGCGTGAGGTCAGTGGTTCCATCCCTTCTTGGTACCAAAGGCTACATTCATTTTTGACAAAACTATTGTGCAAATGCTATGTTAATGTTAATGCTAATGTTCATTTCACATTAATGAACGTCTTTTTATTGCAAAGGTTAAGAAATTTAACAGTATTAACTGTGAACGTCTTTTTATTGCAAAGGTTAAGAAATTTAACAGTATTAACTGTTTATATGTAGAGCAATATTGCAGCAATGTTGCACAGGGTTGTAGTAGGAAGGTTTCTTAGTTTATGGTACACTTGTAACCTTTGTCTGGGGCTTTTGTTAAATATTTCCAAACCTCCATCTTTCACTGTTGAAATTAACTATTGGCAGAAGCAAGACATTCTTGGCTGAGCGGTACTGGAGTGAACTGGAGCTTGCAGAGTGGTAATGTTCTAATAGTGCTCATCACTCTAATTAAATTATGTCCACTTCCCCTCCTCGCTCCCGTTCCCATACTCTGCCACACCCGCCTTTGAGAATGAGATGCACTCCATCACCCCGGTATGCAGGCCAACCTGCATGCTGCAGACCACTATCCGCCATGCCCTGTCACATGTTCCTCACTGGCTGCATACAGGCGTCCGGGCTGAGCTAGACTTGCCTAGTCTTGTTTATATTTGTATTAAAATTTTTCTGCTTGCTTTAAAGGGATAGTTCGGAATTTTGGACATAATGTCTCAATTACGACTTACCCATGATGTAGTTGATTGATGGAAACCATTTTCAGCTAATTCCATGCTGTCCCTTCTTTTGGACATACACACATTGCTAATGCTAGCGCAACTCTATGGTAACCGGTAGCATCCACTACCAAACGCACTTAAACACTCCACAGTGCACCCAAAGCAAATAAAATACGACGACAGTCTATCTGGGTTATTTTGAGTGTTTATACCATCAGTTTTGAAGTCAAAATATCGTTGAATCCTTTACTTTGTGCTGACCTATATTCTCTGTGGAAGTACGGCAGCAGAGCGAATGTGGCCATTGCAACTTGTTGCTCTTCTTTGTTGTTGTAGTCGACCAGTGCCGGCACTACATTCGTAGGTAACGTAAAGTATTGCTCCGCCGCCGTATTATTTGCTTTGGGTGCACTGTGGAGTGTTTAAGTGCGTTTGGTCGTGGATGCTACCAGTTACCATAGAGTTGCGCTAGCATTAGCAACGTGTGTATGTCCAAAAGAAGGGACAGCATGGAATTAGCTGAAAATTGTTTCCATCAATCAACTACATCATGGGTAAGTTGTAATTGAGACATTATGTCCAAAATTCCGAACTATCCCTTTAACATGGCAGAGACTTCTCGGATGAGCCATTTCAATGTCCTTTATAAATTTGACCACCCACCTCATTTAAAATAGCTTGCCTACAATGTGACCTTATTCTGCACTTCTCTTTCTGACAGAAGGCCATCAGTAATCAATGAAGAAAAAACACAATATCAATAAATGTTTGCAACATCACGTAGACTAAATGTGCCCTAACGTGATCCCATTAACATCTCTTCTTCCTCTTTTTTCGTTTTCAAACCAGCCTCCACAGGGACGACTGCAAATAACATGCTCTCACCAAAAATTTACAATCCCCTCTCTGTTGTGCTCCATTAACAGCTGGCATGTAGGGGTGGAGTTAAGGGCAGATTACCTCTGACCCTATTGGAACAGATCCGAGGTCCAGTAGGGATAGACCTGCAGAAATGCAGCAATAAATAAATAGCAACAAATAATAGACCTAATAAATAATAATAACAACAGTATAATAATAATCATAATGATAATAAAAATCAAAATACAGTTTTGAACGGTTCTGGGATGAAAGAAGTCTGGAAGCCTGTATTTGAATGCAGGCAGAAAGAGAAGCATGTTCTTGCTGAAATACCCTGAAATAGACAAGCACCCTCATTCCAGATGTTCCCCCCGCTGATAATACGACTGGACATCATTGCAGAGCAGCTGAGTCACATCTGGACACACACTAGAGGTACTGTGTGAAGGACAGGAGGCCTTACCCATCAATTATTTTTGTTTTAAATGCCACAGCTAGCGATAAAGATATTACCGGCTTGCACGCAGCGCATTGTAGCAAGCGCTATCGCCATTAAGGATAATAATATGTGTGACAGAGCATTAAACAGTGCCGCAAAAAATGACAGCTGCCCTTATAATGTACGTTTAGTGGCATTCAACGATAGAAAGTGAAGGACTTAGCGGCAGTATTTGTTTCTTAGTGTTTTTCCTGGTGCTTTTTGTGAATGTAGGCATTCACACTTTTGTTTCTTGGGGTCGTGTTTAGTCTCGTTTCGATCAGAAATTCTTATGTGTGGTGTATCCAAGTTCTTCTATGTATTTCCACGTGGAGTTTAAGGCAGGCGATGAAAAAAGACTGTATTCGCCAGTATGGTTCTCATCTTAAAGAGTCTCTTTCCCTCTTCCTCTCCGCCTCCCCCTCCCCCCTTAACCGTGGATTCCCCAGCAGGCGCACAGCACCCATTAACGGACTCGCTCCTGACAGATTTACTGCTGCCGTCTCACCATTGGCCGCCAGCTTGACAGCAGTGATTTAATGCTCGCCTCTTATTGGCCCAATCCTGACAGGAAGATTTATAGGCTCACTGTGATTCGACACTGGCTGACTTTGAAGTGAATTACAGCCCTGTCACTGATAGGACACAGAAGCGGCGTCAGGTTGCAGTCATAAAAATCCTGTCCCCGATGGAAAGGGGGTATGTCGCGGTCTTTACGTCATGAAAAAAGGACGAGATTCAGACCAGTGAGGGAGAGGTGGAGGGTGAGGGTGGGGGGGGTTTGGCCTAAGGGAGAGGAGGACATGATTTAAAGCTGCAGTATTTTTCAGCGTATAGTACTCTCCTTGTATTGCTTTTGTGGAAGTGCATTCACTCCTACTTCAAGACACACATTATGAAAAAACACGTGCACATGCAAAAAATGTTTGTAAGAGTCCTACAAACACAAGGATGTCAGCTTTGAACAAATACATATCAATGCATAACATTTTTGCACAGCAGTGGATGAATATTATTGATTTGATCCATCCTAAATCAAACTGAGAATGACAGATGTCCATCTGAGGAAATAACTGTTGACTGTGTTCAGCCCTTGAGAGGAGGACATAACAAGTCTGTTTTCTGCTGACCAGTCTTGATTGTATGTGTTCTGTTCTAACATGACCCAGTATCATTTCAGCCAATGAAGCCAAACGCTATCTGCTTAAATACTGCTGATCCAAGAAATTCTTTAAAGTTGGGTGCTTCTCTAACTGCCTACCCCCACCTACATGCAAGATCAATCACCACATTTGTGTGGTTGTTCCTTAGCATTACGTTTGTAGACATTGACTATTTAGTCATCCTTATCCATGGCAAGATATATCTATTACACCACCCTCCCACATTGCAAGTTTGAGTCTGAACTATGTCATTAGCTGACTGTGACTAGGATACAATTGGCTTTAATCCACCAGGGATAAGGTCAGTTTCATTCAACCAGAGTTTTTTGAGATACCACTAGGTTTGCAACATTCTGGGAATATTCAAAGGTGGAAACTTTCCATGGGAATTAATGGGAATATATGGGAATTAACGGGAATAAACTGGAAATGTTGGCGTTATTTGTACTAGCTGTATTTACCTCTTCATATGCAGACATAAATATAAACATTTTGTTTTGTCATAAGCAGACATCCATGCAGACATTTGTGAGTAGAACTTTAATGAAAAGTAGAACTTTTCATTGAACAAAAAACATGAATGTTGAATAAAAGAAATGTATTTCCTACCCCCCCCAAAAAAAAAATGGATGCAAAATGGATGTAGTCCTTGGGCTCAAATAGTAGCCCAAGTAGTGTGGCCTCAATAGCCTTGCTGTAGTGTGCAGGATGCTGGGAATTATTTCTGCATGTGATGGAAGAATGCACAGTGCATGCAGAGGGCCCTGCAGTAGTGAGCAGGATGCCAAGAATTATCTGTGCATGTGATAAAAGAATTCACTGCACATGAGAATCAGATGTACTCAAGTGAGTACTACAGACGTCGGTGGAGTTTGGTTTCGGAAGTAAATTCCCTATGACAGAACGGACTTCAGAGACTATCGACAATTTCTTGAAATCTGATTCATAGAATGACGTTCCTGGATTAGCCTGTGTGGTATAGAGTACTCAAGTGAGTATGCAAGTCGTGGGCGGAGTCTGGTTTCGGAAGCAAATTCGCTATGGAAGATAGAATGGGCTTCGGAGACTATCGACTATTTCTTGAAATCTGATTTATAGAATGAGCCGAAATGTTCCTGGATTAGCCTGCGTGGTACAAGACCATGGACATAGACCATATATCTCATGTTCCAATTTTTATTTTTTAAAGTAATGCATTAATGATTGTAGTTCGACTTGTAGTCCATTTTAACGGACTACATATCCAGTACTGCAACGCACGGGTGGTTCTCGACCAATGAGATATCATCATCTCGTCTGTCTGCACTGTGGCAGTGGGAGTAGGCTACTGCCGCTGAAGACGAGCTAGCATTAACTTGCTAAGTAGAGAAGCCCGCCCGACAAGGTCAGAAACTATGCTACAGTTAACCACATAATGCAATTCTAGCTTTTAGTCCTTCAAACTAGCTAGCTAACATTAGAAAAAAGTGTTTAAGTGTTGGCTAACGTTATATGACAACGTCTGGAGACAAGGCTGCTCGTTCGGAGGGAATTATGGGACGTGGAGTTTTTAAACAGTGGCAGCGCTGGTATGTTCACAAAAAAATATATACTTGAAGCTGGTCCAGAAAAACGACATGGTTTGCGAACGGGCGTTATATTGAACAATCCGGGAAATTGACGGTAAGACATAATCAGTAGAAATGGTTTAAAAGTAAGCTTTAGTTAATGTCTACACTCTAAATGAATGGGGAATTTACTTCCGAAACCAGCGTGACGTAGTCACTTGAGTACTCTATAAGGATATAGAGCATACATTGCATGTTCCAATTTTTATTTTTTAAAGTAATGATTCATGATTTGTAGTCCGGTTTATAGTCGACTTTAACAGACTACATATCCATTATTGCAACGCACGGGCGGTTCTCGACCAATCAGATATCATCATCTCGTCTGGACATTTTTGGCAGTGCATACCAACTTGCTAATTCTGCCATTTTACTTCATTGAACTGTCCGGAGGGAATTATGGGACGTTGAGTTTTTAAACAGTGCCAGCGCTGGTATATTCACAAAAAAATGCTAAAATGTAAAATATACTCCAAGCTGGTCCAGAGAAATGGAAATTGTTGGTAAGACATAATCACTAGAAATTGTTTAAAAGTAAGTTTTAGTTAATGTCTATGGTCTAAATGAATGGGGAAGTCACTTCCAAAACCAGTGTGACGGAGTCACTTGAGTACTCTATGGAAGAATGCACAGTGCAGGGTTGAAATTCAACTGAATTTGCATTAAATTGGGTTGTTTTAACCAAAGCATGCTGAAAGATCTAGAATTGCAGTTGTGCATCTTAACTAAATGTAAGTTCCATGATATATGCTAACTTTTGCAAAAAAAAAATTGGTCAAAATTTTCAAAATGACCTTCCCATGGTAAATTTCCGGAAAGTTTCTGGAAATCTTCCACCCCTTTGCAACCCTAGATACCATGCATTAACTCTTCCTGACAATGGACCAGGTGCCCACAGGTTACCAGTAGCCATTAGTAAGAGATGCACTGATCGGCCAACTGCCCCTTTACTTATGCCTTTATAGACTCGTGGAAGAATGCATAGGCGAGCACATGCACTTTGTCTGCATTGTTCCTCTCAGTGGCGAGCAATTAAATTTGTATAGTGTGTTTTTATATTTTAGGCATTTAGCTGACACTCTTATCCAGAGCGACTTAAAATTAGTGCACAAAGAGAATGCCTAAGTTCCTAATTCACCAACATTCCAAGTAGCAATTAATGAGTGTGTAATGGACCGGCCATAACAGATAGGTAATCCTTTGTCACAATAATTAATATGTGGAAAGGAAGGCAGAGGGTTTTTTTTTAATGATAGATAGAAGATATGTTTGGATGGGGGCAATGGTAATCAAGGTGGAGAAGGGGAGGAAAGGTACTTCCTGAAAATGTGAGTGACTGGAGTTAATTGTCCGTTACGGGACTTTTTACCAGTTTATGGACATTTAATCATATATATACCCAACCATGTGAAATTTTAAATCTTTATTCGGAAAACATAATTTTATGGAACGCCACTTTTGTCGGGAAAGCGGGAAGCAGGGTACGTCGGGAATACATGGCTCATTTCTGTAACAAACAGATAGGATAAAGATTAGGATTTTTAGCAGAGTACAACTTTCCTTTTCAATAGTGTGGCCAGCTATTGTTGCGTTTACAGTTTTACAGTATACCTAGCTAAGTATACCTTGCTTTGTTTTATTGTGCAGGTTCATGTGTACTTACCACAATGTTTAAGCTGTTACTTCTGGGTTCCACCGACAAGAAGCAAAGGAAGTGCCGTCGGTTTAGACGGCTCATTTATTATAGACTGCCGCCAATGGAGAGGGCGTATTGCTGCACAGCAGAAAGAGAAGGAGGGAGGAGTAGGTGGAGGGGGGTGGAGGAAAGAGGAGAAGATGGAAAAGAGTTTCCAGGGGTTAGATGCAGAGGAGTGAACTTGAGAGAGTTAGAAGGCTGATTTAGCAGCAGAGAGATGCAGAGAAGGCGGAGGAGAGGAGAGACTGAAAGCGGGAGAGGTCATCCAACAAGTCACTTTTGTACCACCTTTCAGTGGCCCGATGACTTGAGCGCTCTTTTTGCAAGGTTTCAGACATCCAAGGAGCAGGTGGGGACAGGCAGGCAGGTCTAGAGGATGGGGTGCATAAAAGATCAAAGGAGAATGAGAGAGCAGATAGAAATGTGGAAGTGGCAGAGTTGGTGGAGAAAGACAGAAAAGAGGAGGAGGGAGTGAGGAGAGAACAGGAAGAGAGGGGCCGCAGATTGCGTAGAGTGGTGATAGCGTGGGGTGAGACCAGGTTAGAGTGGTTAGCATAGATGGGGATGGAGAAGGAAACAAAGTGATGGTTGGAAACATGGAGAGGGGTGACAAAGAGGTTAGTTGTGGGGTTGCACAAATTATGCTGGAACAGTATGGAATACATGGTTGGCTAAATGGCTCTAAGTCATCAATGGTCTGACGTATCAAACAAGTCTTAAACTATCACTCTGCTGCCAGATATGCAGTAAATATGGATGGATAACTTGAAGGGTTTCTTCTCCTAACTTATTTTTCCATAGAGTTTAATAGGAAAATTTGTCAGGAGAAACAACCCTTAAAGTAATCCATCAATAGCTACTGCATATCTGGCAGCAGAGTGATGGTTTGAGGCTTGTTTGATACCTCAGACCCTTGATGACTTACAGCCATTTCGCCAACCATGTATTCCATACTGTTCCAGCATAATTTACAGCTAAATCATAGAGATCCATTCAAATGCAGGGAAGTTATAGTATTGCTTGTAAGAGTACCAGAAAATAAGATATCAAGAGTCTTTTGATGTTGTTGGGTCACAGACATCAGGAAGTCATGGCATGCAGAGGATATGCGACCAAATATTAAAAGTGATTACTTTGTTCTACATTATGTTAAACTGTCCAATATTTTTTGATGCCAGAAAATGGGAGGGGGGGGGGGGGCTATGTACAAAAGGTTCTATAATTTCTAAATGGTTCATCCGATATGGATGAAAATACCCTCAAATTAAAGCTGACAGTCTGCACTTCAACCTCATTATCATTGTATCCTTTCAAACTCAGAGTGCTAGAGTACAGAACCAAAATAACAACAAAGGTGTCACTGTCCAATGAATTACGTTGCTCACTCTATATCTCACCTACAGCTATGGTGTGTGCAATTAATGTCAGCAAGCACAATGATGAACATACATTTGCTGGCCCAAACAACAGAGGTGCATCAAGCTTTGCTTTCTCCTAAAGGGGCAGTTCACCCCAAAATTAAATTAAGCTATGTTTCTTTATACCCAAGCCGTGACCAAATATGATCCCTTCACCCCTTTGAGGGTGCATGTTTGAGTCAACTTCAGAATACTGGCATGCTTGTGTTGATACTTGGCGTGGATATTGGCCTACAGTTGGCGTATGCTACTTGGGTCTTCGGGAGAAAGTAGTTGTTTTTTTTTGAACGTGTACAACAAGTCTGTGTACAACCATGTCATTATATTTGGAAAGAGACGTTGATGTTGATTTCAAAACATTGAAACCGTTGAGGTCCGTTGTATCAGAAATCTCAACTAAACTAGATGGATATTTAGCATTTAGGCTATATAGAAACATAGCTTAATTTAATTTTTGGGTGAACTGTCCCTTTAACTGCCAGCTCATACTGGTTTTCTGTCTATTCATCTGTTTATCCATCGGTTCCCTGCTACTCTATAATGCCCTTGTTTCTGCTCCCCTTGTTACGCAATAACAACTTAAAATGACAGCGTGAAACTGCATTACATGTTTTATGATTAGAGTGCTGGAAGCTGGGGCTTTATGACTTGGTGCAAAATGAAATTCTCCCCACCAAGCTCTAGGGAGTATCAGCCCTCTGTGGATTACTCTGTGTATGCACGTCCTTTCCTCTGCAGAAATGCCATTATTCCGTTAACCACCTGTAATCAGCCAAGCAGGGCATGAAATATAATACGCAAAGCATATTTTTGACAGCCAGGCATAAATCACTGCATGGCGTACTTGATCAATGGCAGACAAGTGTCAAAGTCACTTTGGCTCCCTGTCTGTCTGTCCACTCACCTGTTCACTCATGAGTGGCACAGCCATCCGTCTGCCCGTCTACCTGTACTCCCAACCCGGCAATCTATCGCAGAGAACGCGGAATGGAGAGGGAGAGTGCGAGAGAGAGGGTGCCCCTTGTAATGTCTGTGACCCATGAAACAGAAAATAGCAAGGCCAGCCCTTTCTGTCAAACTCAATCTGTTAATACATCCTTTCCTCTCAAGATCAAATGCAAGCTTTTCCTTCATCTTTTTTTTTTTTTTGGAACAAGGAATGTGACCAGGGGATGGAGAATGAGATGAACTGATGTCTTAGCCGTGTCCAGGAAATAGTTTCTTGGCTGGCGTCTCGACATGTAATGACTCTGGGAGACGCACTGCATCGCGTCAACTGACAGAGAGCAGTGGCAGCCAGCACACTGTGATTGGACGCTGTTTTGTACAGTTGCACTGAATGCTCATGGTTCACTGTGGCACAGAAGCGCTAATCCCAGTTTGTTTTTCAGGTGATTTTCTGAATAATGTCTTGTATCATTTATTTTATTATAGTGTAACCTTTTCAGCAATTATTCCTCTGACTTGTTTGAGATAATGACTCCGGCCTCCTGCAGATTTCCGTGGTATTCTTTAGGAATGATTTACACAGACTATCATATCTCACAAGCAAGCACATATCATATAGTCTTATGCCCCTGTTTACATTCAGGCAGGCCAATCCAAGGTCCAGTCTTGGAAAACAGGAAACAATTGAAAGCCTACCACTTTTTCATTCTCACCCTCCAGAGCTGTCTGACTGTAGGGTGTTTTTTTGTTTTTTTTTTGCAATTTCATATAACAACACCTTACACAGTTGAGGAAGGAAACCATGTGAAAAGCGCTCCAATCAGAGGATCGCCTCATAAACATTTGGAAAATGGTGTACAAATCGATATGTCGCAAGAAAGAGGTTCCGGGTTCGAGTCCCGGTCCAGGTACCCTCTCCATGGAGTTTTCTTGTTCTCCCTGTTATTTGTGTGAGTTTCCTCTGGGTACTCCAGTTTCCTCACACACCAAAGACATGTATTAGGTATACTCCTGCCATTGCCCTAGACCAAGGTACTGACCTCAGAACTGGAGTTGGTCCCCGGTCGCTGCACTGTGGCTGCCCAGTGCTCCTAATTAGGATGGGTCAAATGGTGTAGACAAATTACCCCACTGGGTCAATAAAGTATAACTTAAATTTAAAATCATTGATATTATCTATCCACCTACACTACTGAGTTAGAAACACGGCCGAGGGCCTTTCTTCGAGAAGTTTGCATGTTCTTCCCAATTCAGGTACATAGTTTTGAATATTTATTGACGATGTTTACAATGCTAGTTTACGCAAGAATAAAGATGGAATTTATGTTCAGCACTAAAGTTACACACCAAATTAAGATGTTTCAGCTTGCTCATGGCATTATGGGAGTTTTATGTTCACTGTCTAATAGGGCATTAGTGTATTGAAAAGGGGACATTCAAAATTAATGTGGAATGTTGAAATGTGGGGGGAAATCTATTTTAACTGTCTGGTTTTTTACATGAAGTACATTCGGGATT
The DNA here is from genome assembly GCA_029718625.1 of Synaphobranchus kaupii. Taxonomy (NCBI): domain Eukaryota; kingdom Metazoa; phylum Chordata; class Actinopteri; order Anguilliformes; family Synaphobranchidae; genus Synaphobranchus; species Synaphobranchus kaupii. Next base: position 26,238,836 of record CM056380.1, read on the forward strand.
AAATGTAAAACAGCTGTAAATATTAGGAATGCTGTGACTGAATGAGTAAATATTTGAACACACACACATACTCGCATACATGCACACACACATCTGTGCCTCAGCCGGACAGCGCTGGATGCTGCATGGTGACGGACTCCAACTAGCCACAGATTGATTACACTGTGAGGGGCCATGCCGTGTTAATGGATCTGTCGAGGTTGAACACGCGTCAATGGGGAAAAGTGATTTTTATACCCGGGCTAGAGGGTGCAGGGGGTGTCCAGCCTGTCAGGAGGAGAGTGGATGATTCTCCTGCAGAATAAATCTCCCTGCCCAATTGCTGGGCCGCCAACAAGCCTGCCAGATCCTCTGACTTGGGATACTCCTCACAATGCTGCAGTGCATTGGACCATTGAAAGACTGTGTGGTGTATATAACATTTATACCAAGGGTGTACATACTATTTATCCCAATGGTGTATATACCACTACTATTTTTCTCAATGGTGCATATACTACTTATGTCAATGGTGTATATGTCATACTCTATATACCAATGACACAGTGGAGGCTCCTCCAGGTAGGCAAAGGAGGCACTGCCTCCTTAAAATAATAAAATATATTTTTTTAAATTCCTCATGAGAATTAAGCATAATCAATCAAATTACTAAAATAAATACAAATATAAACATGTGAGAGAAAGGGGAGATTATTTTGAGTCATATTTTTAGTTTTGTGACAGAAAAAGGGAAATAGCGTAAACTCACTCCTCAGAGCAAGTTTGTGTGTCTGCAGGCCGGAGACTTCAAGTGCGGGGGTTGGAGACTTCGGTGGGTGGGGTTACTGTAACTCACTTTCCGGTCCGGCCAAACAGACGGCTGGAATTACGTGTCATTCAAATGTTAACCTGACCAATCACCACCTAGAACCAGGTGTCAATTACTTTCTAACCCGGCCAATTGTTCTACACAGGAGGCGGGATTTAGTTGCGGATTATGTCATCGTTGTCATTGCAAGTGGCTTCGGCTCGGTTTCTAATGTGATTTTAAGAGCGTCAAGATCTAATTCAGATCTAAACATTTTTGTGTAACGTTGCCTCGCTGTTTCTGTTATGCATTTTGTATGCAATTATGTATTCTCTAATAACGAAGGTTACGACTAACCACGGTTTTATGAGTTCCGGATGACTATCAACTTACAAATTACCTTCTTGTTGCCGGATGCATCGAGACTCTTATACCAATCATTTGTCATGGACATGACCTCCGTGTGATGATGTAATTCCTCCCTATAAATGGAGGCGCATCAATGCGGAAGTCCTCAATACCCTTCTCGCCCCAAAAGGGTCCCGAGTGACCATGACCCTTAATGGTCATCCGGAACTCATAAAACCGTGGTTACAGTCGTAACCTTTGTTCATTGCGTTCCTTCGACCATTAGGGTCGTCAACTTATACTCACCGCATCACGAGGGATAGACATACTGTTAAGTGGATGCCAAGGCCGCTGGCAGGATAGCCGAGCCGACCATTGACACAGGCGCCACGTTGTCGTGATGAAATCTTGAAAATGTGTAGGGGGACGCCCAAGTCGTCGCCGCACAGATGTCATGAAGTGGTACACTTTTCAGTGCTGCCCATGATGTAGCCACACTCCTAGTTGGCCTACACTGGACATATAGCTATATAGCTAAATATACATTAAGATCTTTGAATTCTTGATGCGGACAATAATAACGATATAGCTATATCTATAATAAATTTGTTCCCTGAGATACTTTTTTTTGTTGTTTTTTTTTTTTTAAGTTAATCAAAATTACATAATCCGCTGCCTTCGTATTCACACTTATGATGTAATAAATCTTGGCCTACACAGGACTAATGCGTCTACCCCCAGGGGGCTCTAATCCTTGACTATCGAGAACCACTGTGGGCAGTGAGTGCACTCCTGAGAGGCGAACAGGTCTGACTAAGCACGACCAACCGTCGCCATACCAACTCCACCATGGTGGAGACGCCATTCGCCGGGATGAATCTCCTGGCGAGATAAGAAGTCTGCTGTATTGTTTCTGATACCCGGGAGGTGTACGGCACAAAGAAAGGCCAAGCTGACCATCAGATATATCCATGGCTCCCCCACATTCCATGCACAAGGTGCTCATGCCTGGAGCAAAATGAAGGACACCCGAGGGCACAAACGTGGACGGGTGAATTTGAGTAGGGGAATGCAGGGGCAGAAACCGGAGCGACACACTCACAATCTGCCACACAAACCGATCAACGTAGTGCACACGCTCACCGATTGGGAAAAATCTCACTGGGGTGAGACCACACCGAGGATAGATTCAGAATCAGCAAACATTTCTCGCAGCACTTACCTCAATCAATGGAGCACCCACGCTCACAGATTGTGAAAAATCTCACTGGGGTTATAACAATGCTTCTCAAGTACAAAAGAACCAAAAAAGGAATGCAAACATTCCTAAGATGTAATAAACATGGCAGCACCGAGTGCCCAACCGCACTATATGCTATACGAAAACAATTAGCCAAGTTAACAGACAAAAAATGATACCCAGTATCTTAGTAGCAATGCTACCAGCGGTTTACCACATGCGAGTGCTATCACAGTCTTTGGAGGACGGCAAAAACCGTACCCCGACCATAGTCACAAGGCACGGGGGATAGCACAATATACAAACAAGTTTGTTCACGGCTCCACTCTCCACTAGCATCGGTGAGAAAAAGAAGAGGACTTCTGCATTGACGCGCCTGCATTTATAGGGAGGAATTACGTCATCACGCAGAGGTCATGTCCATGACAAATGGTTGGTATAAGAGTCTCGATGCATCCAGCAACAAGAAAGTAATTCATAAGTTGACGACCCTAATGGTCGAAGGAACTAAATAAAACAGGATTTTCCATGATACGTCTAGATCTATTTAAACTGGAAACATATCAGAAAATAAAGTGCATCATTTCACATGTTAATGTGCTTTTAATATTACTACTTTCATCCAAGATACTGCAGAATTAGGCTATAGCCTACATGTAAAGCATGAATTAGATTTTACCTTTGATACTTAAATACATGCAGTTTTACATGAGTAGCAGTTTAGATGGAGGACTATAACTGGGGTAATATTCTATTAACCCACTCTTGACTAAAGCATAAAAATAGTATGATAAGAAAAATTACCACAGAGGTAGGTCTAATTCTGATTGGTGTAGAAAGATTAAATTTTGTACGAGTATCCTAAAGGCATGCAAGTACTTGTATCAAATATAATTTTGAAACCATTTCTGTTTATGCTAGTTGAAGCATAAATTGATTTTATAAATGAAGCATAAATTGATTTCATAAATTGATTTTATCATTCATCTGGTACCCAAAATGTCATATTCATATGGAAGAAACTCACATATGGTCCAACAATACCGATAATGTGATATAACTCATTGTAGTTTTGCAGGTACAGCCATTTCTGTATCATACTATTTTCAGTTATTAGGCATTAGTCATTGGACTATTAATTTTATTGTTTCTTGTGAAAATACCCAGGGATTCATAGGTTCTGGTGAAAGCAGGTTAATTTATTTTGGAGTCCAGATATGCACAAGTAAGAAACACTTGTGGAAAAAAACATCTGACCTAAACTTTTCGTAGAAATTATGATAATAGTGGCGTCACACCCATAATCCATTGTCAGATTCTTTGGATTCCTGACTATGATTCCATGGTTCTCCATCTGAATTGATGATCAGTATAACATTATGGGCTCTATTTTCCGGCAAGCACATGGCGTGCGGGCGAGCCGTCATAGTCAATGGCGTAGTGTATGGCGCACTGGGCGTGGCTACTGAATTTCGCTATTTTCAGACCAGAGGCGAGCAGCGCACAGCTCACAGCATGCTGTGCGAGAAGCATCTAGCTGCAGCTTCAGAGAAGCCTCACGCTTGATCAAAGCCTTACGCGTGAGCAAGGAAATGTGCGCATACACGTGAATGTAGCCAAATCCCGGAGGCAAGCCACGCGAAAACGAAGCCTCTTGACTGACCCAGGGTGCGTCTCAATAGTCGAAAAATGCAACCTTTCCTCCTCCACTACCACTCCTCTACTCCGTGTACAGGAAACCGTTCCTCCCTTTCGTTCCTCCCTCCCTCCACTGTCCCAATAGTGTAGAACAGGGGTTCCCAAACCGGTCCTGTGTATGCTGGTTTTCGTTGCAACCACAGTTGCAATCTCAGAATTTTAACAAGCTGCTAATTTTTCTTAATTAGGTGCTTGTCATGTTTGGAGGAATTATTCACACTCTTAAGCCACATTATATCAGAAATAGCTATGGATGCCATGTAGAATAAACACCCCATGTTCACATTGTGCTATATTATTTAAAAAAGATAAGAAAATTATTTAACAGATCCATTTAAAGACTGATTTGAATCAATAGGCCCCTAATTGGTGAAAGTGTGGACACATGGCCACTAAAACTAACCATTTGGTAGATAATGAAGAATTCAAACACAAAGCAAATGATAACGAGCCAAACCTGCATTGTGTTAATAAGCTTAAAGAAAAAATTGAGTTAAACACATGTGTTCAACAACCTAATTAGGAGCCTATTGATTCACTTCACTCTTTAATTTGAGTGAAAATACATTATTTTGTAACCTCTTTTTATGTAATTGTTGCAATATAGCACAATAAGCACAACGTGAACATGGGGAGTTTGTTCTACATGGCATGCCCAGCTATTTCTGACATGGCTTAAGAGGGCGAATAATTCCTCCAAACATGAAAAGCACCTAATTAAGAAAAATTAACAGCTTGTTAAAATTCAGGGATTGCAACTGTGGTTGCAACGAAAACCAGCATACACAGGGGTCCCCCAGGACCGGTTTGGGAACCCCTGGTGTAGAAGACCCGCGAAGCGGCTTCAAACTTGGCTTTTCCTCCCCTCCGGCGAAGCATTCATTTAAATCTTACATGAAGGATTTAGAGGCAGATAGATTTAGAGGTAGCCTATTTCCCAATGACCCTCATATGATCCTTTTTTATTTTTTATTTTTTACTAAAAATCTGTCTAATAGTCTACTAAATATAAGTCTTAAGCGCTCAAGGAGAGAGGTCGCATTTTCTTGCTGCTCCTGCTTTGCTTTGCTTGCTTTACTTTCTGTCCATTTGTTTCATTTTATTGTTTTACTTATTGTTTTACTTATTTTAATTTATTTTATTGTTTTACTCTTTAATTTATCTTTTAAAGTAAGAAAGTCGGTTGAACACTTGGTTTTGAAAGCAAACATTTGGACTTGTTTCTACAACAAGAAACATTTGGACTTGTCTCTGACCGGCAAAAGACAACGTGGAAGTTATGTCTCCAAACCCAGTAAAATCAGTGAGCTGCACTGAGTGTGAGCGACTGATTGAGAGGATATCACAGCTTGAAAAGAAGATTGAAACACTGTATCAAATACGTGAGGATGAGCAATTCATTCACTCTGTAGCAGCATCTGTACAAGGTGCCGAGCCACCAAATGCTAACGGACAGACACAGATTTTCATACGAGGGATTACATCAAATGTAGAGTATCCTGTCACGGACATGGCTGACACGCTTCCCTGGATGGGTCCCAACGCCACTGGATTAGCTGCGGAGGCTCCCAAACCAGCCTTCCCTAATGACGCTTCTTACTGGCACAGCATCGGCACCAGACCGAAAGCATCAACTCCAGCCAGGACTTGGTCTGACGTCGTCCACCGCAGTAAGGCAAATCCAGCAAGAAATCAAATAAGAGAGCACCAACGCTCACTCCACCACCTCAACTCTCATTGCAAAACAGGTACGATCCACTGACTGAAATGTGTGATAATACTAACTACGTTGAACCCAGAGAAGCTAATCACACCACTAGCATTCAGGCTCCAAGAAATAGCCCCAAAACCACTGCTAGGCCGAGGGCCAGAAGAAACATTGCTAACTCCACACCTGATAAGCCAAACACTATTCTGATTGGGGACTCTATAACCAGGCATGTAAGAATGGCAAAGACTGAAAATGTAACTATGGCTGACACATCTGTCAGGGAGCTAACAGGGCTGTTATCAGTTATCCTCTCTACACATCCAAGTAATATGAGGATTATTATCCATGCTGGGTCTTTTGACATTCTGCGAAGGAAAACTGGCTCTGAGATCCTGAAAAAAGACTTTTCCCTGCTACTGGAGAAACTGAGCTACTGTCAATAGCAACATATATTAATCTCAGGCCCCATTCCAACTTTCGGGAAAGGAATCAAATCTTTTAGCAGACTCCTTGGCCTGAATACATGGCTGACATCGGCGTGCCTCACCCATGGGATAAAGTTTATTGACAATTTCAATATCTTTTGGAACTGCAAAGACTGCTTCAGACCCGATGGGGTTAATCCAAACATCACTGGATCCAGACTACTTGGCACCAACCTACATCATGCTCTTGGAATGCCATACCCAAACAAGATAAGCGTGAAGGACAGCGCACACAGGCGGACAGCCGGTATCTCTCCCCCCTCACCTGACCCTCTGCTCCACATCACCCAAGGCATTCGGAGGATGTCTCTGTCCCAATCAGGGACCCAACGACCCCCCCCCCCCCCATCACACTCACCAATCAAGGAGTTCATTAAAGCTGCCACGCTGAAGCTCAGTCAAATTGATGAAATATTACACATAAATAACCACAGACATCATCACTCAGGTGTCTACCAGAGATGAGCAGACCCCATGCCGCTTCTTTAAACATACCGGTGATCTTAAACAGCCGGTGGCATGGTCAAACACATCGCAGCAATCACAGACCATCCGGTACCTGTCTCACTAATCTTAAATTTGTTACTGTTCAGCCACAACCAGTCTCCTTTCCTGTCACAAAATCCCTACAGCTGAAATTAGCTCTTTTTAATGTCAGATCATTGGCTAACAAATCCTTTTTGGTTAATGATCTGATAATTGAAAGGAATTTGCATTGTATGTTTTTAGTTGAGACCTGGCCAAACAGCACTACTGGTGTAGCAACACTGATAGAGGCTTGTCCTCCAAACTATAGTTTTTATCAGTCAGTCAGACAAAACAGGAAAGGAGGAGGGATTGCAGCCATTTTCTCTACACAGTTTGTGTGTAATGACATGGACCTGGGTGAATTTACATCATTTGAATATCTTGCTCTTGAGCTCAAAGCAGAATTATCAGTGCTCATCATTACATTATATCGGCCACCAAGATATTCATCACTATTTCTACAGGAATTCTCAGAGCTGATCTCACTTGGTATCACTAGATATGATAGATTAATCCTGAATGGAGACCCGAATATTCATATTAATAAAAAGAATGACTCCAAAGCTATGGAGCTTATGAATTTACTGGACAGCTTTGAACTTACCCAACATGTAAATGAAGCCACTCATCAGCATGGTAACACCCTAGACTTAGTAATAACAACAGGGTTAAACATTGATAATGTTTTAGTATTCGAATGACCTATTTCTGACCATCACTGTGTGTTTTTTGATGCCAACCTAATCTTAACAAAGACCAAAAGGGAATTTTTGGTCCAAAGTAGATTCCTAGATAGCAAGGCTGAAGCAAAGTTTTCTAGTATTATGAGATCGTTTGAGCCATACAGTTATGACTGCTCTTTAAATGACATGGTTGAAAATTTCAACAATACCTTGTCATCTGCTTTAAATACTGTTGCTCCACTAAAGATTAAAAAGAGGTTGACTGACAGAATCTCCCCATGGTTAAACAATAACAGTGTTAATGATATTAAGAGAATCTGTCGGGCAGCTGAAAGAAAATGGAGGAAAACTAGGCTCACAGCACTGTAATATATACAAAGAAGCCATGACTGCCTATAACAAAGCAATACGTCTGGCAAGAAAGGATTACTTTTCCAAGATTATTACAGAAAATGAAAACAAGAATACACCTAGCATTCTTTTTTCAACAATTGATCGATTAATTAACCCTACGATGACTGCTGATCCTGACATTGCGTCCGGTTCCACATCTAGATGTAATGAGTTTGCTACTTTCTTTCAAGAAAAGATATCCAGTATTCATTCACAAATCTCCCAGGTCAACGTAACTACAGAATTAGATGATCAATGTAGACAAATTGATGCTGTCATGGATTCATTTGAGCAGATTGACGCGCAAGCTTTGAGTGAAATTATCTCTCAAATTAAACCCTCAACCTGCTCACTTGATCCCATCCCCACAAAGTTCTTTAAAAACGTGCATGATTGTTTACTTGATGATGTTTTGGAAATTGTGAACTGTTCTTTATCAGCTGGCATATTGCCCACCACCTTGAAATCTGCCATTGTGAGACCAACAGTGGAAAAAAAGGCATTTAGACAGCTCTGTGCTCAGTAATTTCAGGCCCATATCCAACATCCCTTTTTTAAGTAAAATCCTTGAAAAAATAGTTTTTAGATAACAGAATCCATTCCTGATTAGATACAACACCCTTGAGAAATACCAATCAGGCTTCCAATCTAACCATAGCACAGAGACTGCCCTGGTAAAGGTTGTAAATGACCTGCGAGTAACCATTGACAGTGGTGGTGTTGCTGTTCTAGTTTTACTGGACTTGAGCACTGCGTTTGATACAGTGGATCACAACATTTTAATGCACCGTCTGGAACATTGGGTGGGTCTTTCGGGACCAGTACTAGAGTGGTTTAAATCTTACCTTACTGGGAGAGGATTTGTTGTTGCACTAGGAGATGCTGTGTCTGACACGGTTAGTATTACATGTGGGGTCCCTCAAGGATCTATTCTTGGGCCTTTACTGTTCTCTTTGTATATGCTACCACTGGGTAACATCATTAGAAAGCATAGTGTCAATTTCCACAGCTATGCTGATGACACACAATTGTACATTTCTGTGTTCCCTGGTGATACAAGTCCACTCAGCTCACTGGAGAAGTGTCTGAAAGATATAAAAATGTGGATGTCCCAGAATTGTCTCCAGTTGAACAATGACAAAACAGAGGCCATTTTGATTGGACCAAGACCTCAAAGAGATGCAATATCAAAAAACCTGGAGCATCTGGGCCTGTGCAGTAATCGGGAAGCCAAGAATCTAGGCGTTATTATAGATAATGACCTAACCTTTGAGCCCCATATAAGAAATGTTACTAAAATTGCCTTCTTTCATTTAAGAAACATTGCAAAGGTCAGACCTCTCCTCCGACAAGCAGATGCAGAAAAGCTTATGCATGCTTTTATCACAAGTCGCCTTGACTACTGCAATAGCCTTCTCTCTGGTCTCCCCCAAAAAAGCATTAAAAAACTACAGTTAGTTCAGAATGCGGCTGCAAGGGTATTGACTGGCACAAAAAAGAGAGACCACATTACCCCACACTCCTTAAACTACACTGGCTACCTGTGCGTTTTAGAATAGATTTTAAGGTTCTTCTTCTCGTTTTTAAAACGAAGGTTTAGCACCAACATACTTAGGTGACTGCGTTCAGGAACATGTGCCTAGTAGAACCCTTAGATCCTCCACTGCTTCTCTCTTAGTGATTCCGAAAGTAAACCGTAAGAGAAGCCGTGAGGCGGCTTTTAGCTTTTATGCCCCTAGGCTTTGGAACGCCTTACCAGGCAATATCAGAGAGGCAGAAACTCTTAACACCTTTAAGAAACTTCTTAAAACACACCTATTTAAACTTGCATTCAGTTAGCTTGCTCTGCCTTTTAATTTAATTCTCTTACTTTTAGGGTGTGTGATTTTATTACCATGTACTAGTGCTTTTATTTACTTATACAGAGAGACACCAGTGTACAGAGAGACACCGGTGTACAGAGACACTGGTGTACAGAGGCACCGGTGTACGGTTATCTTTTCTTTTATTCTTTTCTAATTTATTTATCTTTAAGCTTATTTATCTTTTTAAAGCTGTTTTGACTTTTTTTTATTTATTTTATTTATTTATAAATTTAAATTTTTTCTTTTTTCTTTTTTTCTTCTTTCTTTTCTTCTTTTTTTTTTTATTCATCTGATGTTCAGTTGTTGCTTGTTATCTGTTGAGCACTTGAAAAGTCCTCTATAAAGGGGGGTGAAAGAAGAGGCCAGTAGGGCGCTCAACTTAAAAGTTTGACTAGGGACCGACGGGTTCGTCACTGCGGAGTGATTCAAACTGTGGAGGCTGTATTGTCTTGTAAATGTTCTATTGTCTTTTATGTCTATTTTTCTTCTATTGCTTTTGTTCTGTATTTTGTTTTTATTGTTGTGAAGCACTTTGGGCTGCATTTTATGTATGAAAGGTGCTATACAAATAAAGTTTATTATTATTATTATTACTCATCACTGTAATCATCTAGTATAATTAACAAATCATTAACAAATCATATGAGGGTCATTGGGATATAGGCTACAAATCTGCCTCTATAGTCTTCATGAAAGATTTAAATGCATGTAGTGTTATAGTAGCCTAATATATAGACTTACTATTATTACAGTAATGTATCATATTCGATTGTTACAGCAATACATATAGTAGCTACTAGATTGTTACTGTAATATATAGACTCTTAGATGGTTATGTATATATGTAAATGGTTTTGGTCACAGTTCGTTTTGGACACAAATAAATATGAGGTTCGGACTCTCAATGCATTTCATTTTCTCTGCTTTAATTTCCATGTAGCCATGGATTGTTATTTGGAAGGATCACATTACTATTTTACCATTGATTTGTTAATGAAAAATATATAAATAAAGAGATTTCGCTCTTCAGTTTTATTTGTTGTGTATTTTTAATATTGGGAGTAATCGGTACATTTAATTCCAATATCATGCAATTCAATCACGGCGCAAGCATTCGCGCACATGCGCACTTTCTTTTTCAATCGGTCTCTATTAGAAGGGTCCCTAAGGAGTGCGTCCCAATAGTTGAAAAATGCACCCTCCCTTCCTCCACTACCACCTCCTCAACTCCATGCCCCGGAAACGGATCTTTGTGTTTTAATCTAATGTCGCTGATTACATTTTAATTACGTATTAATGGTTACATATTAATTAATGTGTAGACACAAACCGCAATGTCAGGTACATTGTATACTGTACATGCAAATACTTGTACTCAAAACGTTCAAGCAGTTTTGAGTAAATCCGGGTAGGAGAGGAGTGGTAGGGTTGATGCTAGATTGGATAGCCCGAAGGGACCTGGGCGGGACCCTGGGAGGGACGCTCTGCTGTGATTGGTTGTTAATCTAGCATCAACCTTTTCCCAACCCCTAAACATAATCTCACAGGAGTTCACGTAACTCGGGCTCATGCCCGAACTGTTAAAATAGTGTCCCAGGGTCCCGCCCAGGTCCCTCCAGACTATCCAATCTAGCATCAACCGAGTGGTAGTGGGGGAGTGGAGGAAGGGCGGTGGGGAGTAAAGATTATTGGGACGCACCCCTGCAGTTACGCAGACCGGCCTGAGGTGTGATCGGCCTGAGGCGTGATTACAGTAAGTGCACATGCGCACATGCGCTTACAAGAGTAAAGAGAAAAACAGAGAGAAAGAGCAGCATGGAGGTTAGCCACACTGAAATAAAACAATCGCTCGTAATTATTAATGGAACCTTCTGAATTTCAAAAGCAATGGTATCTAGGCTACAGAGTGAAAGTCTGAGGGTGCGTCCCAATATTCTTGGATAATCAAAAACCTGAAACCCTTAGTAACTAATGACTAAAAATATGATGTAAATAAAAACTCACATTGTAGCCTAATACATTGCCTGATTTGCTAAATTCCAACAGATTTGTCCACTATGGAAATTATGGGTTAAGGTATTTCTGAAGTTAAGATGTAGGCCATTTCTGACAAACATTGCTTGAATTATTATGAAAACAATTCTTATTTATGAAGAAACTTCATTCAGTATATTCAATAAAATGTATTGGTGTAAACCTTGGACCCTTTAACATCACAGATAATGATAATTATAATATAAAAAAAACTGAATAATTACTTTTAATGTGGAAATAGCTAATAAAAGAAGAGAGTGTCAATTTTAAAGTGCAGCTTTAGCAAATTTGTCAAATTTTGACACTTTTGGACCTCTGTCACAACTGATTGCTCTACCCAGTCAATCTTAGGGAATTCTGTAGGACATATTTGTGGTTCAGTCTCAAGAGTAGAGACTGAGATGTATTTTTGGCTATAACTGTAACCACTGGGATAAAAAAGGAGAACCTTGCTTAAATATCTGAAAGCTGCTTTGAGGGACATGAACACAGTCTTGTACTTTTCAGAACACTATTTATTTCCGAAGAAATATCAAGTTCTCCTGGGTTGTAGTCACTTTTGACTGTTCTATACAGGGGAGTAAAAAAGAACAAATTACATACATATAGGTACATATTGATTATGTCATTTTAAGTAGGCTACTTTACAGAATTTAATAAAGGCATGACTCATAAACCAATATTAATGTTATTAAGACATGTAGACTGCTATGGCAACCATCTCATGGGAATGTTGTTATGACAAGTAAATATACATCTGCAAAAACTAATAACATTTTTTGAAATTACTTCATATTTACACTTAGGTGCATTTAAAGGTAAAACAGAAAAAAAAAGTATACAAAACATCACAGTTACACACTCAATATGCTACAACAGAAGTCTCAAACTGTGATTTTACAATAACCGCATGTCTATTTTAGGCTATATTGTCATTTGAGTTGCAGATGGTGGCTTTAACTGAAACTTTAAATATCAAACATGACAGCTTAGCCCTGCTTTATCACTGTTAGAATCAACATGTAGGTTATGCTTGTGGTCATTTAAATCAGTGGTTCTCAACCCTGGTCCTGGAGTACCCCTGTATATGCTGGTTTTCGGACCCAGACAAGACCACGGCGGTTCGGGAGTGGCCACAGCCCGAGACGGTGCGTCATGTGCAACCTGGTCTCACAGCCCATTCATATCTATTCTACGAAATTCCAGTTACCGAAAATTTGTACTTATTTTACGAATCAGAGATTACACGCCACGTGACTTTACGATTTTCTCCGATGAATTACGAGACAAAACGGAGATCCACCATTTTTATTTCACGGTCAAATAAAACGAATGGGTAAGCTGCCGGTATTGTACTTATAGTTTATACTTATCGTTATAGTACATTCATAGAATTTCGTAATTGTATTTTAATGCAATATGATGTATAATTCTCGAGCTTCTTCGTCTCTGCTTTATCTGTGTGGGTTGCTATTTATAGGCTAGTCTTGTAGGCTATTACTTGCATTATACTAGCTGAAGTTAGCTAGGTCTGTTCAGATCAGTGCAAACTGCATAGGCTGCAATACGATTATTAATGTATTTAGCTTGTGAGCTAGCCATCAGTCGTTTTCGGTTCTTTTGAGACGTATAACATGAGAAAACCGAGCATATCTGTAATGGAAACAACCGCGTCTCCCCGTTAACTTCTGTAATGAACTGCGATTCCCATGATTCTGTGCGCTGTCTGTGTGTATTGCCCATAGACTGCAGAGACGTGACGGGTTGATACCACTGAATTGGCTTTGTGCCCCAATGAGCAGCTCCCATAGGAATCCATGGAACCGGTAAGCAGAAGCTGCCTCCAGTTCTTTTTTTTTATCACGATGGTTGAACTTCATTCATAAAACCAACAAAAAAAAAGTCTGCCAGTCTGCAAATAACAGGATTCCTAAATTCTATATGCAAATCCCATATGCAAAAGGTCTGTAAAAATCTTATAAAAAACACATATGCCATATACAAAACTTAAATAAAATAAATATGTGGTAGAGAGCTAGCATATACATTTCATGCTAAAATTAAATAGTTACAATACATGGTACTCCTTATAAAAAAAACATTGAGAGATTGTATAAGAATTGTATAGAAATATATAATATAATAGGCTACTAATCAACATGCTTTTTAATAAAAACTTTGCAAGTATGATCATATATGATTTTTACAGACCTTTTGCATATGGGATTACCTTCGTAAGCATTTAGGAATCCTGATATTTGCAAGTTCTACCGGCAGCTAAAACACGCGTAGCTAGCTAGGTACCTAGATCTGGTTGAACGTAGCTAGCATAACTGGCTTGCTAGGTAGATAATACATTAGCAATTCCTAGATAATTACGTATACAGGGAATATATTTGCAAAAACAACTACAATTCCCAGTAATACTTTCCTTAGCGTAAAGCAATAAAATGGCGCTGAAATGTAGTTCCGCTTGATACAACCGTAAACACACACGAAGATGCCCTCCGTTTATTGCGAATGGGAAATACCCAACTTTTAATACTTAGATAATTATCTTAGATACTTCTAGACATTTATAATGCTTTCCAAATCCAGCAGGTTGATAATTAATAAGCAGACAGTAGTGAACAGCATGCAGTAGCCTAGTGTGAAAGCTTTGTAGGAATGAAAGCATTCCCTTTAAATACATAATAAAGGGTGTCAGCTGTATGTTAAAAAATATATATATTTTAAAAAAAATGTTAATGTAGTCTATCCCATGATCTGAGATTTTATTGGTAATTATATAAAAATAATTTTCTACCCATTTTAAATTGGTGTTTTCATTGTAATAATATCAGATGTTGTGGTATATACAATTTCTAACTTTTATATGACTAAAATGATAAACATTATTATTACTATATGCTGTATATTGGCCATCAGGTTTTGAAAAAGAAGAGATAATTTACAATGCATCAATATATAGCGTACACAATGCACTGTAAAATAAATTTTGTATTAATTCACTCAGAGACGTATTGAACTTCAGCGTCTTCAAGCTTTTATTAGCTGGACATTTAGCTTATTTAATCTAGAAAGGGTCCATCACATTACAGAAGTGTATCAATACAGACATTTATTCATTTGGCAGATGCGCTTATACAGAGCGACTTACAAGGCAAAAAGTGCATAAGTTTGCATAAAATAATAATAATAATAAACTTTATTTACATTACATTCATTTGGCAGATGCGCTTATACAGAGCGACTTACAAGGCAAAAAGTGCGTAAGTTTGCATAAAATAATAATAATAATAATAAACTTTATTTACATTACATTCATTTGGCAGATGCTTTTATCCAAAGCGACGCACAATAAGTGCATACCGAAGGTCAATGACATCAGTTCAGATAGAGATAATTTCTTATCATAACATAGCAGCTATCCATAGTCATGAACATTGAGTATAGTACACAGTAAGCTATGGCTAAAACAAGACATTATAAACTATAAAATCAACAAAGAATTAAGGAACAAGAAACAAGCGAAAAACAGTCAAGGTGGAGTCTGAAGAGGTGTGCAGGCAGTGTTTGATCAGAACGTAGAGGAGTGAACAGTTCATTCCACCACTGGGGAGCTAGGGTGGAGAAGCTCCGCAGTCCGGACGAGCAGAGCGAAGTAGTCGAGCTGGAGTTTAGTGTTGTATTATGTCTTGCAGGTAGGAAGGGCTTGTCCGTTTGGCTGCAGCGTAGGCCAGGGTCAGAACTTTGAACCTGATCCTGGCAGCGACCGGCAGCCAGTGGACTGACCTCAGCAGGGGGGTGATGTGTGAAAACTTTGGGAGGAGTAATCCAGGCGTGAGATAACCATGGTCTGGACGAGAAGCTGGGTCGAGTAGGTGGTCAGGTATGGTCGAATCCTCCTGATGTTGTACAGGAGGAACCTGCAGGACCGTGCTGTTGCCCTGATGTGCTCCATGAAGTCCAGCTGGTCATCCAGGACCATCCCCAGGTTCCTTGCAGAGCGGGAGGCAGCCACCATAGTACCGTCGACGGTGATGGAGAGGGCTTGCAGTGGGGAGGTCCTGTGAGGTATGAAGCGCAGTTCCGTATTGTGAAGGTTGAGCTTCAGGTGATGAGTAGCCATCCACATAGAAATGTCAGCCAGGCAGGCTGACATCCTCTCCTTAACCTGTTAGGTAGAGGGGGAATGAGAAATAGTGCTATATAAGAGAAATGTCCAATAAAAAAACAATGGTATACTGGAAAAAAAAACAGTACAAGCCTAAATAATACATCAACCAAAATGTCAGTAACATGGCAAGTGTTGATCACTGTTAACATACCCCTAAAATGCTATTTCAAAAAGCAAGACTTCCATGCTAACAATTAATTCAGGGAGCAAAGATGCAAACTAAACAGGCGAGTCTTGAGTCTACGCCAGAAGATGGTCAGAGGATGGGCAGAAGGGCCAAGACCAGGGGCCTCATTTATAAAAAGTACTTTAGATCAAATTTGATCTTACGTGTGGCGTACGTAAAAAATCAAGTAGTGATTTATAAAATTTCAACGTGACTCCATTTGACCGTGGAAATGGTCGTAGCTCCACGTCAGGTCTTCACTTGACATACGCACATTACCTGGTGGTTATGCCAAAGTATTGTAGGCTTGAGAGCCGCGCGTGAACGCTTATTTGGCATGGAAAATTATCATTGTTGTTATCAGCCTACAAAATTAGTTTAATTCTAAATTGAAAAGGAAACTGATAGTCTAATTACTGAATTTTAAGTCTTCCTTACATTATATACCATTAATAATAATAATAATAATAATAATACATTATATTTATATAGCGCTGTATGCATCAAGGTAGGAGAGAGAGAGGAGGCAGTCTGGTCGACAAACAGCGAGAAGCTAATAGCTGCTAACCACTAGCTAACTACAGTGGCGACTAGGTGCCAGCTAACCGTAGAGGCAGCGGTCACAGCCAACAAGGGCTAACCGCAACAGGAACAGCTGTAGGGCTGTCCGGGGGAGACCTCACAGTAGCAGTGATGTCGCTGGGCAGAGACGGGGGTATGCGGCCCGCTGAACAGCAGGAAGCTGACTGCCAGTTACTGGCTGCTGGCTAGCTTGAAGGCTGCCAGCTAACAAGCTAACTAGAGGGAGAGCGGTCACAGCCAACAAGGGCTAACCGCGTCGGGACAGCTGAGGGGTTGTCCAGTAGCAGTAGTAGCATTGGGCAGTGGTAGAAGGGAGGATCCAGTAATCCGCAGCAAGGTCCAGAACGTTAGTTAAAATCGAAACAGTAGAGCTTGCTGGAGGGCAAGAAGGAAACTAGTCTAAACTCAGATGGAGAAGCGGCGAACAAACAATGCCAGCGTCCTCTCCACCAGAAATCAAATTTTGCTTCTCAAGCTTATGGATTTGAGAATTTTTTTCCTGTTCATTTTAATAAGTCTTTTGTTTTATTTATCCATTGTTTTTTATATTTTACTTTAACTGTGTAATAGGATTTTGCTGTAAAAAAAAGTTTTAAATAAAATTGCATTATTATTATTATTATTATTATTATAAATAACAACAGTGCGTATTTTGTACATTCTATATCTGCTGTGTACCATGCTTGAGAGATTGTGTTGGCTTAAACTAACAACAACAAAAAAAAGTCTGCCAGTCTGCAAATATCAGGATTCCTAAATGCTTACGAAGGTAATCCCATATGCAAAAGGTCTGTAAAAATCATATATGATCATACTTGCAAAGTTTTTATAAAAAAGCATGTTGATTAGTAGCCTATTATATTATATATTTCTATACAATTCTTATACAATCTCTCAATGTTTTTTTTATAAGGAGTACCATGTATTAGGGAACTATTTAATTTTAGCATGAAATGTATCTAGCTCTCTACCACATATTTATTTTATTTAAGTTTTGTATATGGCATATGTGTTTTTTACAAGATTTTTACAGACCTTTTGCATATGGGATTTGCATATAGCATTTAGGAATCCTGTTATTTGCAGACTGGCAGACTTTTTTTGTTGGTTTTATGAATGAAGTTCAACCATCGAGATAAAAAAAAGAACTGGAGGCAGCTTCCGCTTACCGGTTCCATGGATTCCTATGGGAGCTGCTCATTGGGGCACGAAGCCAATTCAGTGGTCAACCCGTCACGTCTCTGCAGTCTATGGGCAATACACACAGACAGCGCACAGAATCATGGGAATCGTAGTTCATTACAGAAGTTAACGGAGAGAGGCGGTTGTTTCCATTACAGATATGCTCGGTTTTCTCATGTTATACATCTCAAAAGAACCGAAAACGACACGCTCTGATGGCTAGCTCACAAGCTAAATCCATTAATAATCATATTGCAGCCTATGCAGTATGCACTGATCTGAACAGACCTAGCTAACTTCAGCTAGTATAATGCAAGTAATAGCCTACAAGACTAGCCTATAAATAGCAACCCACACAGATAAAGCAGAGATGAAGAAGCTTGAGAATTATACATCATATTGCATTAAAATACAAATACGAAATAAGAAAGGTATTCTATGAATGTACTATAACGATAAGTATAAACTATAAGTACAATACCGGCAGCTTACCCATTCGCTTTATTTGACCGTGAAATAAAAATGGTGGATCTCCGTTTTGTCTTGTAATTCATCGGAGAAAATCGTAAAGTCACGTGGTGTGTAATCTCTGATTCGTAAAATAAGTACGAATTTTCAGGGACTGGAATTTCGTAGAATAGATATGAATGGGCTGTGAGACCAGGTTGCACATGATGCACCGTCTCGGGCTGTGGCCACTCCCGAACCGCCGTGGTCTTGTCTGGGGCGCTTTATCCCCACTTTCGCTCGGATTGCAGCTCCCATACAACAACTGCTGGTGGGGACCGCGGCTCAGGGTAAGAAGACTCAGCCTGTCACCTGGATGGCAGTGTTCGAGACATTAAAACATGCACTACTAACTGCCCCAGTTTTGGCGTTAGCAGACTTCTCACTCCCTTTCTGCCTTTATACCGATGCCAGCTTGGACAGACTAGGGGCAGTGCAGGACGGATGGGAGAGGGTGATCACCTACGCCAGTCAGAGTCTGCATCCCCCTGAACGGAACGACCAGAATTACAGCTCCTTCAAGCTAGAGTTGCTGGCCCTTAAATGGGCAGTAACCGAGAAGTTCCGGGACTATCTGTGGGGAGCCCAGATCACAGTGTTCACCGATAACAACCCCCTGGTGCACCTGGAGATGGCTCGGCTGGGGGCCACGGAGTAGCGTTGGGCCGCGCAACTGGCTAACTACCAGTTGACTTTGAAATATCGGCCAGGGAGCAGCAATACTAACGCTGATATTCTTTCCAGGTTGCAGAGGGGAGGTGGAACAGCGGTCTGTGGGTTGGTGGACCGGTGTGCCTGGTACAAGGAGAAGAGCCCACAGTGGATCTGGACTGGAAGCAGCTGCAGCAGGGGGATGTCCATCTGCGGACTTTGGCTGAGCGTGTGTGCAGCAAGTGGTGGAGGGAGTGGGAGCGGCTCTGTATTGAGGTGGGGGGGGTCCTATACCGAAGGACCCAGGATCCAGTCGGGGATGACAAGGTGTGGCAGTTCTTGGTGCTCCCAGGAGAACGGGAAGAGATGTGGCGGCGGTACCACCAGACGCTGGGTCACCAAGGGCCCAGGAAGCTGGAGGCGGCTTGGACCTATTTTCCAAACTACGGTGTATTTTGTAAAAATAATAATTTTGTCACATCTTGGTTTTCCAAGATGGTCACCCGGAGAACCGCTCCACTCTGCTTTACAATGGAGTCCAATGGGGCATACTTAGATACAGGGTCAATTTACCTCAAACAAGTCGTTTGTATCAACCTCTTATTTGGAAGTGAAAACATGTGAAAGTTGAAATTTATTAGCTGAAATTAAAATTAGAATATATTCTGTTGAACTTGCAGAATTGAGCTAACGTTACCGTACTTACCTGATCTGCGTGCGCTACAATTTATTGGTTCCATTGGTGTGTGGTTCACCGTTATAAGCTAACATGGAAAATCTAATCAAAAACATGTTGCAATGCTGATTATTCATCAGACTATCAGACTATTACGAGGATGTTGAGTCTCTTCACTTTGATGATCACCACTATTAATTTGAACCAGAATACGCGGAATGCTCTGCGTCTTGCCTTTCTGTCTCAGTCTCCATTCTCCTTCTATCCTCTTCAATTTGATTTAGCAATTTAGCTCTTTGTCTGTGTATTCCGGTTCAAATAAATGGGTGGGTAACAGCATGTTATTTCTAATGATTGTTCTGCCATTTTTTCTACAGCCAATTGCTGAAAGTAAGCAATTTAAAGTACATACTTTGACTTGCAGTACATATTTTTCCATTAAATGCAAATGGTTTACGTGTGTATTCTTTCCTTTTCCATCAAATAATATCTTATATCAATGATGTAAATGTAATTTACCAGTAGTGTATACAGTATACTATTTATATCAATGGTGTATATATTATATTTCATAATATGTAGGCCTATGGTTCAAATGTTCATATCAACCCAGCAATAAACCTTTAAGCTGGGGACACATTACACGATTTTTTAGCCCGATTTGGCAACGATTTGCGATCGGGCAGAGTCTGTGGTAGTCCAGGGAAATCCAGGCTCGTCCAGGCTAGTCGCGCTGTAAAGCTTTTAGACAGAGGCAGTTGATCTAGCCAAGAAAGCTAGCTTCTTCCTACAACTATCGGTCTTGATGAAGTGGGTATGGGATTTCATCAGTACATGTCAAGGAGAGTTATGAGGAAGGTAAATGGAGAGGGAAAAGGGCTCACAGTCCCTCATGCAGCCGTGTAAAATAACATTGGTGTGATACAGTGTCACATAGTAGCGTTTAAAGCACAAGTGTTACATATCCACAATATCTCATCTCTCCCCACCAGGGTGTGAAATTAACACCAGCCACCAGCCAAATGTTGGTAACATTTGGTTTGTGGCTGGTAAGATTTTTACTCTAGTAGCCACTTTGGCCAGTAACTAAACCAGGTTGTGTTATATTGTAAAAGGTAATGTGGCTGGTAAAATTATGAAAACGGCTGGTGATTTTTTGAATGTACAAGCCACTCATAGCCAGGGGGTGAAAATGTTAATTTAATACCCTGCTCCCCACCCATAGGAGAAGAGAAGCTGAAGTGATGGGTTTTTCAGTCTAGATTTGAATGTGGTGACAGTATCTGATAACGTTGTCAGCCATCCCATTATGAGATGAGTAAATATGCTGAGGTTAATGTGTGTTTGAATAAACAGGTGTTGAGGTAATGGTGTGTTTGAAACCAGGTGTTGGAGTCATTGGGTATTTGAATAAAAGTAGTTGAGGTCATGTTTGAATATGTTTGAATAACAGGTGTTGGGCCCATTGTATCCTGATTAAAAATGTGTGAGGGTCTATTAGGGTAACCATAGACAAGGGGGATCTGTGTCCTATCCTAATTGATATTGATCAGCATGACTGGGCACAGAAATTATTAACCTACAACTCACCCTGTTATAATCAGACAAACACTCGCTCATTAGCGTGAACTGAACTGAAACAACAGCCAAAAAACCAAGCTGTCCACCATTTCTTTCTCCAATGGTGTCTTTGCCATTCTCTTCTTCTTTCCAATAGAACCTATACCATTCTCCTCTTCTCCAAGACAGTCACCTACACCATCATCCTGTCCAGAAGACCCTCCATCATTCTCCTCTCCTCCAATGGAGCCTTTACCATTCTCCTCTTCTCCAAGACAGTCACCTACACCATCATCCTGTCCAGAAGACCCTCCATCATTCTCCTCTCCTCCAATGGAGCCTTTACCATGATCCTCTTCTTTCAAAAAAGTCTATACCAGTAATATTAATGTCTGCCTTTGAAGATCTACAGATTTTCAGGATGTCAGTGTTAGTCAGAGCTTAGTTCAAGATCAATTAAAGCAGGTTATTATATAGTTTATAACTCACTTTATCTGGTTTCTGGGCTCTGAATTTGTTGCTGATTTTAGGGTGAAAACAAAAACCAACGCACCCCGTTCCTCTCCAAGAGCAAGAAAAACACCACAAGCTCATTCCATTCTCTTCCCTCTAACACAGTCTACACCATTCTTCACACCTTCAACACAGCCTACACCAAGGACACTCAAATCTGGCCCTGGAGGCCAATAGTGCATTCCACCTGATAGTTTATGTTTCCCACCTGAAAGTTGATTGATTAATGCCACTGATTGGTCTAAATCAGCGGGTAAAAACAAAAATCAGCGGCACTATTGGCCTCAAAGGCCAAATTTTGAGTATCCCAAGCCTACACTTTTCTGCTCCCCTGCAACAGTGTTTTTCATTAATCACAATGAGCCTCATGTCCAAGTCTAGATTGAGGAGAGGCACGAATTTTCCTTATGGGGTTAAACATACATAAACATACATCACCTTCACAAAATAAAAAGGTGACAGCAGTGTTTAAAAAACACTACCTTGGAAATAAGCAATGTTTTAGAATAAACATGAACTTTTTTTAAATATAGACAGCCCAATCTTCCCATTTAAGAAAGAAGCTGATGTGTGGTGAGCATTCTAGCACAAGATGACTAATGTTGGTGTTACACATTGGTTGTTGAGATGAGCTTCACCCCTTCTTTCTGTGTGAAGCACTTAGAGATTGTGAAAAGCACTATATACAGTAAGCACCATAATTAATTGGACAGTGACACATTTTTTTGTAATTTTGGTTCTGTACTCTAGCACTTTTGAGTTACCCCGATATATGTTCCAAATCCGGGCCTTTGTGACTGTAGCAAATTTGAAATCTCTGCAAAGGAACAGTGATTTTTAGCGAATTTTTAAATATTTATTGGATCTCTAAGGGCTGGAGTCTTGATGTAACTCTTAATAGATCTACCAAGTTGCATAACTTTCTGTCAAAAGGTTGTGGAATTATTAGCATTTTTGTGATAAGCCACGCCCACTGAAAATTCATTGGCTCGTCATTCGGCCAATTTTTGACCTAGGCCTTAGAAAAGTAATGCATGTATGAAGGCACCTGAGGAAATTTTGTAGGAGGAGTAGCATTTTAAGTGTTTTACAAAAAATGCTAATTAGCAGAAAATCCAATATGGCGGACTGTATGGGTCCTTGAGGAAAATGTGTTCATCATGAGCAGAAGGACCTCTACACTAAATTTTGTCACTCTAGGTCAAACAGGGCGTCGGCAGTGGGCATCAATGTAAAGATTTTGTCACGTGCACTACAGTACCACCAGGTGTTAAATCTGCGTCATAATTTACAGGATCCAAGAGTTTGGCCATCCCAACAAGCCTTGCCAAGTTTGGTGATTCTAGGCCAAACCAGCTCACAGGAATTTTAGGTGAAAAGGGAGAAAAATAAATAAATAAATAAACTAAAAAAAGAATCTGAACAAAAACAATAGGGTACCAGCAGCTTCGCTGCTCGGTCCCCCAATAATAATAATAAATAATAAAAGTTTTGACGGGCGGACCATTTTTGTCCTTACAACAGGGAAGCAGTTAGTAGCCTAGCTACCTTTTCCACAGAGCCAATTATGGAGATAATCATGTAAACGCGACTTTTGGAGTAATCATGTTATATCCATTTGAACGTGATAAGTTAAATACTGCCATAAACTGATAGCTTCCAATAATCGGATATTGCTGTGCATGTAAATATACCGATTGATATTGAACAACTTGGTATAGCGAGAATTTTATTATAGCATTGAGAATGGTGTGGTTATCAGATAATAAATTCACTGAGCTCTACTCCAGGGGTTGGACCGATAGTTATTTTTATGGACGATTCCTTACTGTGTACAAATGTTATTAAGAGGGCAGACCTAGAATATGGGCTTCATATCTTCAAAATGAAGAACCAGGTACTAACAAATACCTACAGGGACAGAATAATATGCAGCTCTTAGCTCATTATTATGTTCAGAACCTGAATGGCTGTGAGCCATTTTGTCTCCATTTTGCTGCAGTCAGAGGAGTGAGCCAAAATGGCCACCTTTTTTATAACATCCCAAAGGAAGTCTTCCCTCTTATGTGCTAGGGATTTGTTCCTTTATGATCTCCTGTTGCAAAATGATTGCACTGGGACTTTTATCTTTAGAATATGCCTTTAATTTATATCTTTTCATTAAAATAAGCAATTGCCAAGAATCTACTCAAAGGAATTGTTGGCCATAGCAATCCTGCAGAACTCAATTAATACCATATGAAAAATAGCATGTTGGCAAGTGGCAACAGTACAATACCATCTATAATGTGTTCTGGTCTTACTTAAGTCTTATAATACTGAAGTAATGAAATATTAATTGTTGTTGTGACTCCAGCATGCCTTGGGCTGGTGAGCTTTATTCATGTATTTTTAAAACCAGCCTTTTGTGCTTGCTCACTGTGTTAAACATTAATTTGCTTTTAATTGGCCCCATAGGGAACCAAGGAAATAGTTATATGCCAGAGATGTGTTTCAGGTGAGTATTACTTATGTTATTGGAATTATTCATTAATATGCTATTTTCAGTTCTCTGTAATAGGACCAGTTGTTGTTTGACTGATTTACTGCTTTGGCCAACCCTGTATCCTGAAAATGTTTAAATTTTTCATGGCTGATGAAAATATAGTCACAGAATAAATTAGTTTCATTATTTCAGAATTAATTATTTTCATTATTACTTCATACCCCCATTCATAGCCCATTCATAATGGTTTCTAAAATTCTTTGCAAACGCCCTATGTAATATACTACAAATTTAGTTACCATGGAACCCTCTGAGTTGGCAATAAAGCGACTTCATTGTGAATTTATGTGGCAAATTTACACAGGCTTGTGTGACTCAGACGTGCTGAAGCTGCCACACTGTCTCCATATTTACGAATGTGTTGCAGGGCTTAATTCACTCCTGAAGCCATTCTTAATGGAGATTAGTTCCTAGATATAAACACTTCAATGACTCTCTTAAGATCCTCTTACGGACCCATTCATCTCAATGCAGAGTAAACAAGTAGACAGCAAATGCTCAGTGTTAAGGCTTTCATTTGAGGTTCGAAGGGCTGATGCTTCTGTGAGACTGAATTTAATCCATGTGTTCTTGTCATCTTTTTTCTTGTTTGTTCTCATTTTCTGATTACACTCTCTAGCCCAGCAAAGCAGTTGTAGTTAATCCTTTTTATGTAAACAACCTCTTTACAGTAACAATCTAAGTTCATCTTGACATAGAGCAGTTCTCCCAGGGTAGGTTGGAGAGAAAACCTCTTTTCTGCCCCCCATTGGCCAGAACTGTTATTGCACTGACAAATTGCATCTTTGCAGAGTATGGGAAGGTTTGAAGTATTAGCAATTTCTCATCACTAAAAAAAACTTGCAGTCCTGGCTTGTTGAAAAATGTGCTCCTAGTGTTTGGCACCTTAAAAGCTAGAGTAGGTTCTGCCCACGGTAGACGTTTGGAGAACAGGAAAAGACCATTTACATCCCAGCTAACGTTATTGCAACTTTTTAACCACGGTGCAGTAAAATTGCAGTAACATACTTAAGTGTTTAAGTAACATTTAAGAAAACATGTTTAGCAGTGGCAAGAGGCAACTTAGGTTGATCATATCCTATACTATCATTTCCTCAAACAAATATGTAGCTAGTGTGCAAAACTACTGTTAAACATTTCTCAATTAATCATCCTGGTCAAATTCAACAGTGTGGAAAAAATAGTCATTCAGCAATGTTACATATCCAAATCCTCACACATCTCTGGCCCCTTGGCTGAAAAACCCTGCCCACAGGGGGCGACTGACAGTTCAACATGTCCGTCCATCCATCCATTATCTAACCCACTTATTCCTGGAAAGGGTCCTGGGGGGGCTGGAGCCTATCCCAGCATGCATTGGGCGAGAGGCAGTAATACACCTGGACAGGTCACCAATCCATCACAGGGCACACACACCATTCACTCACACACTCATACCTATGGGAAATTTAGAGTCTCCAATTCACCTAACCTGCGTGTCTTTGCACTGTGGGAGATAACCGCGACTATCAAATTCATTATTGCATTTAAAATTTTCACCTTGGAATAAATGATTATTCCAAATTTCCACTCAAACAAGGAAATGGAAATGCTAATTTAATTTTTGTATTTTCCTTTTTATTTCGACAAGAAATTATGCATGCAGATCAAGGAAATTAAATCATGGTCTTCGGTTGTGTGTTCCATTTTAGCAGCAGGTAAATGTTTCCAATGTACACAGCCCTGGTCACAAAAGACAAGGGCATCCATCAAATGATGATAGTAATAATAATAGCATCACTGTCAATCAGAGATCCTTTTAGTCTGTCAGGGAGAGAGGATAACTGTATAGCATCTCCCTGAAAGCATCCCTTTAAACTCCATTTCAAGGGTACCATATGCAGAGATAGCATGTCAGGTTTTATAAGCACAAGCAGACAGCTAACAGTGGCAGATAAAGATGCACCTAACACATATAAGTCATTTTTGCCATTATGCGATCAACATGCACTAGATCTTGGAGACAATACAATTATCTGTCTCTATTTGTACTGTGTGCGGTGGTGTCCTTGGAGATCGGGGGGTGGAATGAGGGGGAGGTTGGAGGTGGGTTTAAATGTTAATGAGGTGCACTGACATGCTGACAGCCACAGAACACATTCTGCTCACTTAAATATCATTGTTAATTAGCACAGAGAGGCTGGTTGACAGCCTGATGATAAATGGTAGGGAGCAGATCAGAGCATTTAGAGAGAGGCAGATTCATTTATTAATTAAACATTAAGCAATGAGCTGCTCTTAGATTTAGATCTTTCAGGCAAGGCGGTGGTGGGAAGGGTGGGGGAGGGGGTTCGCTGGAGGATGTGTGTATGCATGTCAGCTGGGCACCTGGGGAGTAATTTATGATAACTTTGTATCCACCCAAGAGAAGAAAAAGGAAGTTGCCCGGTGAAATTGAAGATATAAATTAAATATAAATTGCTTTGCTGTCTGAATTTTAATTTACCACACCAGTAACAGGCCAAGCCTAAAATTTCCTCCAGCATACCTTGCTCTCCCTCGCCTGTTTTCTTGATAATGGTCAATTTGGCAGCAGCACACTGTTGAATTTGTGGCCACGAAAGCTTCAAAACTGAAGTGGTAGTTGGGTGGGGGGTGAGAACATTTTTTTTCCATTTTGTCCCAGCAGAGGTCTTGTCATCCTTTAAAAAGGCGAGGAAATTGCTGCCACCTGCACCTCCACTTCCTGTTCAACTTGGTGTAGATTGCCTGATTGAAGTGAACAGTGCTTAATTTTTAAATCGAGGCAGGGGAGCATTGCTAGTTGGTGGTTGGGGAGAAAGCGTTATGGATGTAGTTCCTGATTTACTCAATAAAGTCTCTTGCAACAAGTGCAGGCTAGGCTCTATAGTCATGATATTGCTAGTTTGGCTAATGGATTACGGAAATAGCTGGGAGGCTTCGGCTTTGCATCCTGTCAATGCAGGGAAGGCGTCAAGGTGTCCAGGGCTCCTCGCGTTACCATTGCACAACTGCTTACTAACTACCGGCAACCGGTTACCAGTGGTCATCGGTGAGATAGCTTCCCATTTGATCAGCGCTGGCCCTTTTGCAGTACCTTGTTTAGCATATGGCATGGAAAGTACCCACTGGCTCCCTGGTGAGTGCAATGGATGAGTTTGTGTGCTTCAGCTGCAGCGCTCCTTGTGTTTGACGTGAGAGGGTACAGTGGTCCTCCATTCTGGTCTAGGAGAGCCACAGGATCTGGTAGAAGTGATTGGCTGAGCATGCTGAAAGTGAAGGGAAATTGGAACTTGCACTCTGAAACAGTGTCGCATTTTTTTGCTGCACAGATCACAGCGCAAAAGAGCAGAGAGCAGCCACGGGGACCTGGCGTCCCCCTGCAGGAGCGCCACACCGTCTCACCCGAAACCTCCACCTAGCTGAAAATGGTACTGCATTAAGCACGCTGGGCCCCGGGGGCACCGCAAATCACAGGAAACAGCCCGGCCTGACAATGTGGAAGCAAGTCTCCCCGGAGGACAAGCTCCTCAGCACCAGCAAGCAGGCTGATCTCATTGCACTTTGGATGTTTGATGGCATCCTCTGTCAGTATGAGGGGCAGTTTTGGGAGAGATAGAAGAGGGTAGTAGTGTTGTGGGTATCGGGCAGGTGGGGGTGGGGTGATTGGGAATGAATGACAAGTACACTCACGCTGGGATATGCTGATAACTGGCCCCGAACCACAACACACACTCCATTAACCCTAAGGCTCTACTCCCAGAGAGGCCTGCGCACACCCCCTTGGACATCACATCAGACACGCACACGCAATGAGACACACAAATCGGTGCAGACGCTCTCCAGGCTACGGAGGAGCAATGCGGCGGGCAAAAAAAAAAAAAAAAACACACTGCAGACTTCTTTGCAGCCTCCCATTTTGTTTCATGTTATTTTTCAAACGTGAGCACAACAGTACAATAATCTGCTTCAGTTCTAGATTTACCAGCGTATAACCAGGTGTCATGAGAGTCTTTCTCCTCCACATATGTTCTATCAGGTTCTTTTTAAGCGGTGCAGCCGCTTCTATACGTGACATGTGTGTCCGTCCGTCCGTCCGTAGCATGAGATTTAAACCAATCAGGAGTCACCTAGGCGTCACATGCCCGGGAATACAATAGTAGCTTGAGAAAAGCATGCCCAGCTTCAGACAGCTCTATCTCAAAATATACATTTCACAGCTTAGATATTCACACCGTAGGAATCCTGGGAACCAGATGCACATCTGTATTTAATATGTCTTGTGTAGCTTAAAAACTGTAGTCGTGGTCACAAGTTAGAAAATGGGTTTGAAATTGAAATGACCAGCTGCCGCTAGAGTGGAGTTTTGAACATTCCACCATTTGTGTGAATGTGGAGCATGGTTTTCAAACAACACTGAATATTTTACAAACTAAAAATGTCACCGCTTAGATATTTACACCGTAGGAATCCTGGGAACCACATGAACATTTTGATACATATTATGTCTGTGTACCTTAAAAACTGTAGTCGTCGTCACAAGTTAGAAAATGGGTTTGAAATTGAAATTACCAGCTGCTGCTAGAGTGGAGTTTTGAACATTCCACCTGTTAGCAAGGTGAGGCGCCGTAGCAACCCCCACAAGAGAAATCAATACAAAATCTACCACCAGTGTTCTGCTGGACCCAGTCAGTTATGGAACGGCCCAACAATCCATGCACCCTCTTGTTGAGTTTGGAATTCCATTGTTATTGTTCAAGTAATAACTGTAATCTTTCCTGTTTGTTATCAGAGTACTAATTGTCATATTTCCTGTTTCTTCTGAAATACCAATTGCTGTCCTTTTATCTCTATCTCTCTTTTACATGTTTGTTAAATGCAATGTCTGTAAGTATACTAATTAATAAGAAGCATAATGTAAAAATATCACCAAACCAGAGGCCATTGTTTTTGTACATGTAAACAACACACACATTTTCTATTGCATTTTTTAATATGATTGCTCAAAACCTGCATCGCTTACTTCACCACCTGGGTGTGATTTTTTGTGGAACGGACGGAATTTGGACAGTGCGAGTGCTGTTGAGTCCTTGTAGCTTGTCTCAGGTAAGTATGGTATATAATAATATCATGGTTTTGTTACAAAACACAGTAGTGTGGTGTAGGCCTAATGCCCAGCACCACTAAAAGGAGGTAAGATTAGACACAAACATCATGAGCCCATCTTCTATGTAGCAACACATAAAATACACAGTATGCCCAAGCTTTAAACAATATTCCTCTTGTAACATGTTAGACTACGGTGTCAAATGTCAATGAGTAATAAAGCATTAACGACCCCATTATACTTCCTTATTGATGTTTAGTACAACATAAATAGTATTTTTATATGGCACCCGGGTTTTCTACATGGAGAAATTTGAGACAGTACAGACTGTTTCTATGTAATAGAATAGAATAACTTTTATTTTCCCTTTCGGGAACTTCAGTTGTAGCCACCAGCAACAACAAAAAGAGACATAGACCGTGGGGCAGACCCACAACACACAAACAAACACACCAAATCAACTTGTGATTTAAGTGAATTAAATTGGAATACAGCCATGATTAAAAATAGCCCCCGCTGTGCCGAGATGTCCCGAGATGTCCAGTGTCATTTAGCAGTCCAACACACAAACTCCGCCTCCACAATTTTCCTCCATACACGTAGTGTTGCGGTCTCTGTAGCCTACTGTTGAAATGGAACACCGAACTGCGTCAGCCTTCTCACTTGTCACCTCACTCCTCCCCCGCACCATCTTCTCCTTCCCTGCCCTTTGAAGACAGCCTGCACTCTCTGATCAGTCCCGACATCTTCAACTCCGGTGAAGAGCGATGGTAAACTTTGCTGCTGCAGATCCAACGGACATTCCAGAGCATATGTTGCGAATGCGTCTCCATGGTGACGACCACAAACAAAATTATCCCGGCGAGACAATATCGCCAATATCATCAAAACAAGCGGCAGGAGTGCCCCGAAAAATCTCCAGCCTGCCTCCCCCGCACCACAACAGACACACAACGCATGAAAAAAACAAAAGACAAAAGCCCGACACAACAAAATACATTCAAATTAACAAACACGAACATGAGAGACAGCTGGACTACATGTCGCCATTACAGCGCCACGTGACGTCTCAAATATATAATATGCTCAAATACCATCCAATTTCCGATCTTAATAGTGTACAGTGGGTGCAAAAAATTTGGGCACCCCTGGTCAAAATGCCTTTTACAATTAATATCTAAGTGAACAGAAGCTAACCTGACCTCTAAATGGTACAAAGTTAAACATGACATTTCTTCAAATTTTAAAGCAAGATTACTTTTTATTTCAATTTTTTACGGTTTCAAAATAATAAAAAAAGTAAAAAGGCCCTGCACAAAGGTTTGGGAAGCCTTTTGGATTATTCTTTGTTACTTTTTAAAAAGATTACTAAGGCCCAGGCCCAGTGATTTACTCATTAGGGCTTCAATGGGTCAGGTGAATATAATTCTAGGTCTGAACTATTTATTCTGAAGTAACTCCATGCCTTCTAAAGCATCCGACTGCGGTGGCTGTTCTGTCTGATGTTAACAACCAAGGGTTCCTCTAAACAGTTGTCCAAGGATGTCAGATTCAAGATAGTTCACTTCCACCAACAAGAAGAAGGTTAAAAAATAAACGCTTCAAACTACCCATTTCCACTGTCAGAAACATTATCAGAAAATTTTAAATAAATGGAACAGTTGAAGTCAAGGTATGATCTGGAAGACCAAGAACAATTCCAGATAGAGTGGCCTGACCTGGTGAGAAATGCTCAGAACCCACACATCACTGCAAAAGAGCTGCAAAAAAGAGTAGCAGACGCAGGTCTAATTGTTCATAGGAAAATGTACTTTAAACAACAAAGACCTACATGGCAGAGTTGCCAGAAAGAAGCCATAAAGTGTCTGAAGTATGCAAAAGAAAACCTTGAGAAGCCTGACGCATTTTAGAACAATGTGCTTTGGACTGACAAAGCCAAAATTTAACTTTTTGGCCACAACCAAAGAAGGTATGTTTGGAGAAAAAAGGGTGAATCATTTGTAGAGAAGAACACTTTGCCAACTGTTAAGCATGGAGGTGGATCCATTATGCTTTGGAGTTGTGTGGCAGCGGGGGGCATAGGAAATATTGTGCGGGTGGAAGGAAGATATATCAACATACAGTACCAGTCAAAAGTTTGGACACACCTACTCGTAGAAAGTTTTTTTTAGAATAGTACACATTTTAGAATAGTAAAGACATCAACACTATCAGATAACACAAATGGAATTATGCAAAGACCCAAAATAAAGTGTAAAACAAATAAAAAACGTCTTATATTTTAGATTCTTCAAAGTAGCCACCCTTTGCCTTAATAACAGTTTTGCACATTTTACCTGGAAATAAGATATCAAGAGTCTTTCGATATCCTTTTATACAGAGTCATGATAGCATCACCTGTTTACCTGTGGAATACCTGTTTACCACAGAAG
Source organism: Synaphobranchus kaupii (assembly GCA_029718625.1). Lineage (NCBI taxonomy): Eukaryota > Metazoa > Chordata > Actinopteri > Anguilliformes > Synaphobranchidae > Synaphobranchus > Synaphobranchus kaupii. The sequence continues at coordinate 26,270,709 of CM056380.1, forward strand.
TTGGTTGAGAGAATGGCAAGAATGTGCAAAGCCGTTATCAAGGCAAAGGGTGGCTACTTTGAAGAATCTAAAATATAACACTTTTTTTGATTTGTTTGCATAATTTAATCTCATTGTTTTGATGACTTTACTATTCTAAAATGTGGAAAACAGTAAAAAAAACTTTAAAAAAACCTATGAGTAGGTGTGTCCAAACTTTTGACTGGTACTGTATATCACCAAATATCAAGAAATTCTAGAGGCTAATGTTTGAAGGTCAGTCCAGATATTGAAGTTGAAGAGAGGTTGGGTATTCCAGCAAGACAATGATCCAAAGCATACCTCTAAATCAACCGTGTACCTCCAGGAAAGACGGATGAAGGTTTTGGAATGGCCACCAGTCCCCAGACTTGAATATTATTGAAAATCTGTGGAGAGATCTCAAACATGCCGTGCATGCAAGGAGCAGGGCCGTGTATAGGGGCGGGGGGCACTGCTCTGCCTGCCCCCCCCAAAGCCAAATCCAGAAAAAATTAAATACGATAATATGAAGTCGGTGCTACGGTAGGCTTAGAGCTATAGACGGTTCGGCCAATCATAAAAATGCCACATCGAAATAATATATTTCTCTAATATCTGATTGGTTGGTTTGGCCATATAAAACATAGAGACGCAGCAAGAGAGGTCAGTTTCTTTGATCAATCTATGCTGTCTCTTCTTGATAACTAACTGTTATGCATTGCTTAGGATATATGCCTAATATTCGCTAGCCAAGCTTACTCAGTGGCGAGAGTCTCCGTCTGGGAGATTTGATTTTAAATAGATTGATTACATGTTGCGTCTAGCCTAGTTGTTATAGCTACAATTCTGCAGAACATCTGCAGCATTGCATTAGCTGGCTGCACGCGTGTGTGCGCGCCCTTGTGTATGAATTAGCTAGCCTACAGCTGCGTGTTGGCTAGTCAGTCCTAGTCAGCCCTACTTTCCTCAAACTTTGGAATACTTCACATATATTAAAATACACTACCTATCATATCTGTCTCTCTCTCTCTCTCTCACGTTCTCTATCACTCTCACGGCGAAACGGCAGCCACCAACAGAGGCAAGCCCCCCGGAGTCTCAGGCATAAAATATATATTAAAAAATTATATATGATATATAAAAAATTATAAATTATACTGTATATAAATTAAATGATGAACCAATTACAATACCTTAGTTTCACATGTAAATCGAAAATAGCACAAAGAGACTGAAATGATGAAGGAATAAGTAATAAGGAATAAGTAAGATTCTATAATAATTTTATTTAATTGGGCATTGAGAAAGTTGTCCTCCATAAAGGGGGGGGGGGGGGGGGGGAAGGTCAAAATATAAATGAAAACGATGAGCCAGTTACAGTAACGTAGTTTCACTTAGAAAAATAGAAAATAGCACAAAGAGACTGAAATGATGAAGGAATATAGCTCATCTTTAATATATTTGTTCCTATATAAGATTAGATAATGATTTGGTATTATTGGGCATAAATAAAGTTGTCCTATAAGATGAGGGGAGTGGAGGTGGGTTTAAAATATAAAATGATCTTATCCACTAATATACTGATTAGCCTATACTTTACCTTTATATGAAAGCATCTCAAATCTCATGTAGGGCTTTGAAAAAATATATAATATTCAAAATGCTCATAAATTAAACATTTTATTTTAGAAAATGCCCGGTGTGAGGTTGTGTAGAAATGCAGGAAATTAGTTTTAAAAGACTCAAATTTTTCTGGGGGAGGACCCCCAGACCCCCACTACTTCGTCACCCCCCCCCTTGTGCCCCACCAACATCACTTCATGCCCCCCCAATCAAAGCAGTCTAGAAACGGCCCTGGCAAGGAGGCCGAAGAATATTTCTGAGCTCGAGGTGTTCTGCCAGGAAGAATGGGGACAAAAGCAAGAATTGAAAGACTCTTAGCTGGCTACAGGGAGCGTCTGCAAGCTGTTATTAGGGCTGTGCCAATGATCGTCTAAACAAGAAATCGCGATTTTAGTTTAGATGAGGACGATTATTTTAATAAAATCGTGATATGGTAATTAGTGTGCTGTCTGCCTGTCATTGCTTTTTTTTCTCCAAATAAACTCACATGCGTTTAACTGACTGCCTGTCTAGGCTAGGCCTACTGTAGCTGCCTTTCTGCACTTCCCCTCGCCACTTCCACATGGGGGAATCCCTTTTGAAACTGAAAGTAGGGCGTTGCCAATGGCGAGTGCGGTCCAATCCGTTATGCAAGTGAAGTAGCCTACATGAAATTAGTCCCTCGACCCTCGATTTGGCTCAAGGGAATGAGTCCGAAAGACTGCAGACTTCCGGCAGTGAAATTGCCCAGAATGCTTTACTGTAACCCCAAGCTTCCCGTTTCGGAAGTTTAAATTTAATGCCTTTAGCTTACATATCTCCTGAGAAAAAATCAGAGAAAAAAAAATAGAGAAAGCGGCACCAGTGTAAGATATCCTTTAAACGTTTTTTTATTGCACGACTGAAATGTTGAATAGGCTAAATTAGGAAATAACATTCATTTAGTGGTTTGATAAAATGGCTTTAAAACATAGGCCTATCTCCAGAGAATAGTTTCAGCCCTATTCGGACGGGATAGGTTTTACTGGGGGAGGTGGGGTAGGCCCAAGGGGCCAAGACTGGGCTCTCATTTTGAAGCTCACTTCCTGGTTGGGCTGGGAGCGGCAATTGTGCCGTTGCTCACTAGCGCCACTGCGATTGGCTCCAGTATAGGTCTTTCACCATGTTAGTCAATGGCAGCAATGTGGTCAAAATACTCAGTCAATAAATTTTTCCCACAAAAAAATTTAATTGCAATAGGTGCCCTTCCTTCATCTAATGCCTCTGCATGTGCTGCACGGAGCAGGCGCAGTTTGTACAAACGCGGCGAAAGATTTATCCGGAGCTTCAATTCGGTTTTTACGAGGCCGTGGGAAGGCAATGGGTGACGTCACAGTGACTTTGTCCATATTTTTATACAGCCTAATTATTACCGGAGAATCTCCATTATTTGAGTCCTGTCCGAATCTGCCATGTCTAATTTTTACGGACTGCGCGCTCCCGCGCCAGTAAAGATTCCGGCATCTTTTACCTACTGTTAAATGCCCTGTAAAATTTACTCCAGGTTTAAGCAATCCCGTGCGAATTGACAAAATGGAGTAGACACTTCCATATCTGCATTTCTACCCAGCTAACAAAATTAGGTCCCCGGGACGTCCCCTGGATGTCTCGAAACGTCATAAGGAAGTCGCCTTGACGTCTTTTTGTATGGTTTTCTAAATTTTATGTGGACATCACAGAGAACGTTCCCGGGACGTTCTAATAACGTCCCCCAGACATTCATTACATGACGTTATCTTGTAACCAGTAACAGACGTTGCAGAAACGTCCCTGAATGTGCGTGAATGTTATGAGCACAACCTCAGATCATAACCGGATAGGAATGTTGCTTTAACGTCCCCGAAAAAAATAAATTAAATGTCATATTGTAACCAAACAGTGGCCTTCCCAGGACTTTAATAACGTCCTAGTAATTTTTTAGGACATCCCTAGGGAACGTCGCATCATAACTTTGAGGGGACATTAAAGAGGACGTCCCTGGGACGTCTACTGTTTGCTGGGTAGACGCTGATTACGGAGATACTTTATCCCGTCCGAATCGGTCATTGACATTACAGACGTCCAGTGATAATTACTTTACAGACATTGTCCTGAAAACTTCCCGTCCGAATAGGGCTATATATTAGAATGATTATTTCAGACCAGTCAACGATAACTAGCATAATCAGATCGTCGCAGTTCAGCGAGTATCCAGAAAATGAGCCAGTGCAAGCTTATGGGCAATAGCCTATTAAAAATACATTTTGCTTGGATTTCATATTCAATACAGGTTGCTCGCCTCTTGTGTTAGACTCGCCAATACAGGTTGCTCGCCTTATGTTTTATACTTCTGCGCTACCTGAAAAGCAATATAGGCTAGTATGCATACACCAATTTGATTGCAGTTTATTTATATATTTTATAAAGAGGTATTGTGGAACATACAAGAGTAGGCCTAGGCTATTTCCCCATTCCTGCTTATGAGGTAGCCTATTTTAAAGTGCTGTAAATCATTTTCTAGTTTGCTCTTTTGCCAGAATAAAAATAGTTGCTTGCTGTCTTATGCAATTTATTAGAAAGTTTTGCGCAAACTCATTTGTCAATGGTCTGCTCGCGTCTCTGGCTCTGGCGAATTTCCGAGTGAAAGTGCGGTCCAATTCGAATAATGTCACTCTCCCTCCCTTGCTCCTACCCCGCGGTTCGAGTGTCTGTCTACTCGTGTTCTTTTGGTGCAGCGTCACATCCTCCCAAGCGGAAGTGGCGAGTGGAAGTGCAGGAGGGTAGAACATTTAACGGATTGGACCGCAGCCCTAGTTTAACATGTGTCTTTAATTATACGATTGTTTGTTCAGAACAAAGTTTCCAATGCAATAGCCTAACAGTGAGGCACTTTATTTTTTCTTATACAATACTGTTCATTCAATATGAAACATGCAATGTTTTCTCTCATTTACAAGGCAATAGCATCCTAAGAGTGATGCACTTATTTTTAAAATCAGGGCAGAAGCACTGTATTTTTGCCAAGTTTTACATTTTATGTGATGTACTGTTTTATCTATTTTAGATAAATAAATCTTCCATTAAAGAGTGTTTGTCATTTGAGAATTTGTTATGAGGCAATACTAACAATAATAAGAAAAAATACGTCAATTATATCGTATATCGCCATTTTTTGTGACAATATATTGTGTCAAAATTTCATAAAATTTTCAAACTTTTGCACAGGGCCATTTCGAAAAGTAAAAAATAAAAAGTAATCTTGCTTTAAAATTTGAAGAAATGTGTCATGTTTAACTTTGTACCATTTAGAGGTCATGTCAGCTTCTGTTCAGATGTTAATTGTAAAAGGCATTGCACCCCAGTGTATGTAACCTTAGGGGGTTTTTTTTCCTGAAATTGGCAACATGGGTATTAAGAGTTTTCACTGATAAATTAATTTTGATTCAACAAAAAATACAACTGCCTTTCTCACGCTGCCAAAGTTTAGTTCCCCTCAAGATGCATAATAATAATAATAATATATAAAATGGCACCACACCTGTGAACCTTTTGTTCCTTATCTGTGCTCCAGACAGAATTAAAAGCTGATGTGTTCCATTATATCCCACCTAAGTCCTGTGTCTAACATACAACACATTAATCAAGAATTGATATGCAGCCCTGAAAGACCTACAGTACAGACACCTTTGGAACATACATCCACTGTGTTTTAATTAGTTTGTCTCCCTGCTCCGTGTGCATTCTGCCCCCAACTGGCAGCTGGAGGAACTGATATATCAGGAAAGCCAGGTTAAAAAAACAAGCTATACAATTGCCACATAAACTGCAGTTTTATTTAGCCAGCTTACTAGAAGGCAAGCAAATTTATGAGCTGTATTTCTTGTGAACATCTTCAGCTAGCTAGTAAACCAGCTATGGTTACAGCCTGCCACAGATAAATCCACATTGTTTGTTTATAAAATACAAAACTGCCATATAAACTGCAGTTTTAGAGTTAGCAAGCTTGGCTTCTTTAAATTATAAAAGCTAGAGTGATTAAAGCTGACGGTGAGCCTCTCACTTGCTGGACAGTATGCTGGCTGTATGTAAACTGTAAACAGTATGCTGGCTGTATGTAAACTGTAAACAGTATGCTGGCTGTATGTCACTTGCTGGACAGTATGCTGGCTGTATGTAAACTGTAAACAGTATGCTGGCTGTATGTCACTTGCTGGACAGTATGCTGGCTGTATGTAAACTGTAAACAGTATGCTGGCTGTATGTAAACTGTAAACAGTATGCTGGCTGTATGTAAACTGTAAATAGTATGCCACTTGCTGGACAGTATGCTGGCTGTATGTAAACTGAAACTCAACTCCATGGCCCCTCAAAAACCATGAACATATTCCCTTCCTGTCACATGAGCTTTTCAACTATAGGATGTACTCCACTGTTACTACTGGTTCCAGAGTGCTGCTTTTAACCAGGGATGTAGCATGTAAATTCATAATATTAGTCTAAAGCAGAGGTGGGCAACGAGGGCCGTATCCGTTTCTGGTTTTCATGCCAACTTCTGGCCTTAATTACCTAATTAGCCCTAATATTTACGCCATCTGACATTTTAGCTACAATTCTTAATAAGCGCATGAATGACAGCCGAAGACTTCTTGTGTCCCTATATGAAACATTTTAATGTGATCTAATCTACCAGTGTTGGTGTAAACAGCCAATTAGCTCATTTAGCTCGGGTAATTGGTGGGAACAAAACCTGCATACACACCGGCCCTCCAGGACTGGAATTGCCCACCTCTGGTCTAAAGTGTGCATTGGCGCATTTGTAAATTAAATCAAATCTCTCATTGTTCTGGTAAGACCTAGGAACCGATGGCAAATTTCTGAAATGTAATCCAGGTACTGTTTATTGGCTCTAGATACAGCTTTTAAAACTGGTTGTACATGGGTGGTCATTCTTTGAACAATAATTCTCTGAGCTGTGTCTGGATGCCCACATAAACTTCTTGGTCGAGTCATCTTATTTTCACTTGCATTGTATAGCGAAATTGAGACTGATATTGTCAGGTAGGCCAAAGCTATTGATACATAATGGTGGCCTTTGTAATGCCTGGTTGCTCTACACAGCTGACTATACAACTTAAATCTAGTTAAAAATTCAGCAGATGGAGTGCTTACCCCGCCCCCCAATCACCACATGTGACACAGCATAGCACCCCTGTTCACTGCAGGGTCATTATGATACATTTAGGGCTAAATTTAATATTGCACACATTCACAAATGAATATTGCACTTCCTGTAAAACCCTTCACTGACTCGGACATTGTGCTTGAATTGAACCTTGTTCTCCCAGTGTGTTCAGCCAAGCCCTTAATATCGATGATCCCTTGCAGCTACATATAAACAGGTAGGGAAGACATCATACTGCTCTGTTCCAAGCCATATTAGAGACGCTGACAGTTGGCTCTTTAAAATTGGCCTTTACGACTTAACCGTTCTTGATTTTGTGTTCCTTTTATTTTAACCAATTTTGACTTCATTGGTCTTCCTGGATTTAGATACTTTTGTGCCCCTGCACACTCGCATGAAAGATGCTGCATAAGTGCTCATTGTATCATAATTGAACTCTTAGTAAATGTTCACAATACAGAATTGCAGAGTCCTGTCTTGGCTACTGATAATGAATGGCCATTACGGTCACAAAAGTGAAAGGGTCTTGTTAACTTCAAACTACTTATAAAAATCAATCCTCCATTTCCTAAGTTTCAGTCTGCCTCACACAGCCTGCACACGAGGCTACATCGCAGACCATGCGGGTAGATATAATGCTCCCATCTCGAACGACACTAAAACAGCTATTTATCCTGACAAATGGTCTGTCTCTTGTGAAATCATGGGCTTGGCAGCCCTGCACTCCAGCACCGAGAGAGAAGAGCCCTCTTGGGGTGAATAAATGCTACCTTTTCTGGAGGGATTATCCAGGGTTTATCCAAGGTGAAAGGCCATCAAGAAAGCACTTAAAAGGCCTTTCGTTCAATTCTGTGAGTGTGGCTTCCTCTCTTCATACCGCAGAACAGTTCTGTGCTTCATACAAACACTTCTGCCCTCTGTTGGCCACTGTAAGAATATAGCTCAACAAAAAACTTTTTGAACATACAAAAATACCAAGTTACTCACACATAGCCTAAAAATAACTGTCTGCAAGTCATTCATTAAAACTTGCAAAAACTCATTTGGTTTTAAAATGATTGAAAACCAAATGAGGCCAAGCTACAACAAACAATATTGCCTATCGTACCTCACACTAATTAAACTAACTGTATTCCAAAGCAATGCTACCGAATCTTTCCTATTTATTTAATGTAACTTGGCCCTGTGTTTTTCCATCTTATCATCTGAAGAGAATGTGGTCATTGAATCTTTGTGCCATATCAAAGTGTGAAGTGACGTGTGTTAATGACAAGTGTAGGCTATATAGCTCCCACCCCTCATTCTACCTGTAACTCACTCTGATGAAGGCTTACGCAGAAACGCATTAGTGTTATGGTCCAGATGGATATGCCAATTTAATAAAGGCTTTTTAATTTTGATGGAAGAGTGCCTTGACGTTTTTTTTTGTTTTTTTGGGAATTTTGTTCATGGAACCCTGACAAAGAGCACCTTCTAGACAACTTTACTGCCGACAGCCAAGCAGCGCTCCTTTCCTCTGCCATTCCTAAACCAACGACACCGGGTAGTGTCTTCACTGGAGCAGCTCCGCAAGTATACACACTGCGTTTCTTTGGAGTCAAATTAGCCGCATACAGACTATAACACAGTAGGCTACGCGGCTACACAGTAATTTATCATGACTACCACAGCCTTTTCATATTCCAAAGAGGAAGGCCAAAAGATAATAGTCTCAGGCTCACTACTGAGTGAACAAATCATTGACACCTCCACGAAAGATTTTTCTTTTTCTACATTAAGGAGCTTAACTGAGAGAGAAATCAAATTGGAACTGAATTTAATCACACTGTCCGACTATTGGAGACAAGGTCTCATTCCACGGGGATTACGCATTAGAAAGTTTCCCTCTTACGGACAAGATAATATAGAATTCAAAAACAAATGGGAGGCAATCCTAAATAAATGCTCTCTAGACCTGATTTTACTTCTTATCGAGGAGTCAAAGAAAGACAAAGAAATTTTTCAAAGAGAAATCACAGAACTCAAACAGAATATTGTTGACATTTATGAATCAGATAAAATACTATCTCTTGAAAACCAACTAAAAGAGGATGCAGACAAATTCACAAGACTAATGAAAAGCTCTCAAACTAATGAAAGTGGAGAAATACAAACGAGATGAGCGGGATTATAAAGAAAACCACGTCTATGATGTTGAACGTTTTTTTGAGGCAAATCAAGCATCCACTAAGAACAATCTCACTAAAGAGGAACGAGACGCTCTTGATTCCCTCTCCAAAAACAAGGACCTTATAATAAAACCAGCAGACAAAGGGGGAGCAATAGTGGTGTGGGGAATAAATATGTACATAGAGGAAGCCTACAGACAACTGAATAACAGAGACTTCTACAAATCGTTATCCAGCAATGCAACTGAAAACATGAAAGATGACTTTATAGGTATTCTGACTTATGCAAAAGACAACAATTGGATCACTGACAAAGAATTCAAATACCTTTTGGTGGAAAATCCACGCATTGCATGTTTTTACATTCTCCCAAAAATACACAAAAATATGGAAAAACCTCCCGGACGACCTATCATTTCCAGCAATGAAAGCTTAACAGAGCCTGCATCAAAATATGTTGACTACTTCATTAAACCTTTTGTACCTGCCCTACCAGCATTATCACAAGATACCACCCACGTATTGAATGTTACGGCAAATTTTAACCGATTCTGCACATGCCATTTTTTCAACAATGGTGCTTTACGGGGGCTTCTTGCTGATAGCTTAGCTTCGATCAAACGTCTTCTGACTGTAACAGCACTTACAGGTAATTTTAGATCATCTTTGATCTTTCTGGAGGTGATGATTGGCTGAATCTTTGCCATTCTGACTATTCTTCGATCCGTTTTAACAGTAGTTGCTCGTTTTCTTCCGCGTGTTTCGGGTTTTTGTTGCCATTTTAAAGCATTTGAGATCATTTTAGCTGCATGTCATGACAGTTGGGTCTGTTGTTTTTCTATTACACTACTACATCTACAAGTAACTTATTTGGCATGCAGAAATATCACTACTACTAATAACAGTGGTTCATCAGGTTACTGATGTTGTACTGCTATTTTTTTTAACACAACTGTATGTCTGGACAGGTTTGTAAACTTCAATATTTAGGCCATTTACTAGGTCAAAATAATTCCAATTTTAATCTATTTATTTATTCCCCCCCCCCCCCCCCCTTCTCTATTGTAAATTATGTTTCTTGGTATAAATGTCTGCTTGTAAATTTGAATTTTATATGCTGCTAGGCAAATTTCAAGCAGCATAGAACATTTTAAAACCTGGACAACCAAGTTTAAACATACACTATATGGCCCAAAAATATCTGGACATTCCTTGGACCAGGGCTGTTTTTCATGGTTCAGGCTCGGCTCCTTAATTCCAGTGAAGGCAAATCTTAACACAACATCATATAATGACATTCTAAACGATTCTGGATTTCCAACTTTGTGGCAACAATTTGGGGAAGGCCCTTTCATGCCTCAGAATGACAATACCCCCCGTGCACAAATAGAGGTGCATACAGAAATGGTTTGTCGAGATTGGTATGAAAGACCTTGACTGGCCTGCAGAGCCCTAACCTGCGAGCCAGTATAACCCCACATCAGTGCCCAACCTCAATAATGCTCTTCTGACTGAATGGAAATCCACACAGAAATGTTCCAACATCTAGCGGAAAGCCTTCCCAAGAGAGTGGATGTTATAGCAGCAAAGGGTTGTGTCAGTCCAGATCGCAGGAGCGCAGTACAATTTTGGTGGACCTGGTTGCAATTTTGCCGTCAGATTAGACTGCGATTCGCACATGGTGAGTTCCCAAGCAATGTACGCCTGATCATAACCTATTCAAAAGCGAAATCGACCGTTTTTATGGACCATATAATTAATGTATAAATCCTGTTCTTTCAGAGGATGGACGTTAATTAGTTATTTCCATTATTCTACATGACTTTGAAGCCGTATCTTGGCGGATGGCATACCTACCATCCCAATTTCCTTGCATGGAAATTGTGACTTGGTAAGGAGAGGAGAGCACAATGTTTACACTCCGGAGACATAATAATATATAATAATAATGTTATACGTTACGTGGAAATCCATAACCTACTCTCGGTTTTGCTTACCAACCTGAATTCAGCAGAAGGAGCAAAACGTTACTTTTAAAGTTGTGTTGTCTTTTGTTGGTGAATTATTATAAGATACAGTCAAGCCGGAAAGTCTGCACACCCCTTTCACCTTCTCCACGTTTTATTATGTTACAGACTTATACTACAATAGATTGAGTTCATTTTTTGCCTCAAACATCTACACACAATAGCTAATAATGACGAAGTGAAAACAGGTTTTTAGAAAATATGCAATTTTATTTTACTGACAAAAATAGGTTATTTAGGGGTTACATATCTGTACACACCCTTAGCCTAATACTTGGTTGCTGCACCTTTGGCAGCGATTACAGCTTCAAGGCGTCTTGGGAAAGAAGCTACGAGCTTGGCACACTTGTTTCTGGACATTTTTGCCCATTCCTCTTGGCATATCCTTGCAAGCAAGATGGGGAGCGTCGGTACACAGCCATTTTCAGCTCTTTCCACAGATGTTCAATTGGATTCAGGTCTGGGCTCTGGTTGGGCCACTCAAGGATATGCACAGACTTTCTCCGAAGCCACTCCTTTGTTCTCTTGGCTGTGTGCTTCGGGTCGTTGTCATGTTGGAAGGTAAACCTTCGCCCCAGTCTGAGGTCCAGAGCGCTCTGGAGCAGGTTTTCTTCAAGGATCTCGGTGTACTTAGCTGCATTCATCTTTCCCTCTATCAGGACTAGTCGCCCCGCTGCTGAAAAACATGCCCACATCATGATGCTGCCACCGCCATGCTTCACTGTAGGGATGGTATTAGCCAGGTGATGAGCGGTGCCTGGTTTCCTCCAGACGTGACGCTTGGTATTCAGGCCTAAAAGTTCAATTTTGGTTTCATCAGACCAGAGAATCTTGATTCTCATGGTTTGAGAGTCCTCTAGGTGCCTTTTGGCAAACTCCAAGCGGGCTGTGATGTGCCTTTTACTAAGGAGGGGCTTCCGTCTGGCCACTCTACCATAAAGGCTTGATTGGTGGAGTGCTGCCTGGATGGTTGATCTTCTGAAAGGTTCTCCCATCTCCACAAGGATACGCTGGAGCTCTGTCAGAGTGACCCTCGGGTTCCTGCTCACCTCCCTGGCCAAGGCCCGTCTTCCCCGATTGCTCAGTTTGGCCGGGCGGCCAGGTCTAGGAAGATTCTTGGTGGTTCCAAACTTCTTCCATTTACGAATGATGGTGGCCACTATGCTCTTTGGGACCTGTAAAGCTGCATAGATTTTTCCATACCCTTCTCCAGATCTATGCCTTGACACAATCCTGTTTCTGAGGTCTGCAGATAATGCCTTTGACCCCATGGCTTGGAGTTTGCTCTGACATGCACTGTCAACTGTGGGACCTTATATAGGCAGGTGTTGGCAATCCCCAATCAATTGAATTTATCACAGGTGGACTCCAATTAAGTTGTAGAAACATCTCAAGCAGTATCAGTGGAAACAAAATGCACCTCAGCTCACTTTTGGGTGTCATATCAAAGGGTGTGCACACTTGTGTACATATATTTTACATTTAGATTTTTTATAAATTAGCACAAATGTCTAAAAACCTGTTTTCACTGTCAATATGGGCTATTTTGTGTAGAATTTTGAGACAAAAAATGAACTCAATCTATTGTAGAATATGTCTGCAACGTAATAAAACGTGGAGAAGGTGAAAGGGGTGTGCAGACTTTCTGGCTTGACTGTATATAGCCCCACACCGTTTTATAAAAGACAAGCGATGCCTATGGCACTCTAATCTGTGGTATATCATTAATTTTGACACGGCTATGGGTTTTGCCAGCACCCAGCTTCACGTCCTGCCTAACAACATCCCCTAGCCTCGCCAATATTCATAATAGGCTATAGCCCACCACAGGTTCTTGTGCCATATCTCTTTAATATTTATCCTGTTTCCCTGTGTGTGAATTGTAGCCATGATACTTTTGTGTCTGACTTTCCTTCAATTAACCCTTTATTTACAAATGGATTTCACATTGCAAACCTGATTGATCTCATTCAAAAACTGTATGTAGCCAAGGCTACGGATTGCAAAACCGTACACAAGCATTGCAAAACTGTAGCCTACGGATTGAAAAACCGTAAGTAGCCTACATATGGGTAGGCTATGTGGAACAACACACAAGGGTAGAGTAACCATTATGGACTACAGACCGCATGCAGTTAATCCAAAATAGCCAGACGACCAGGTGTAGCCTACTGGTGTCCTGTGGAAAGAAAACGGACTGTGACACTGCCCTTCATACATTCAGTGTGTTTCACCTTGACAGAAACGCACATCCTAAAGAAAACAGGTGTTGGAAAGAGACTGAAAGATAAAAAGTTTTGAAACATCACGTGATCACCTTTAATAAATTTGGCATTAGGGAGCATTTGCACGGTGCGGATTTTACCTGACGGAGACATATGGTCCTCAAAACATCATACTGCGATTGCACAATAAAAGGGTGCATTCACAACAATTTAAGCCTTATAGCAATTGCTGAGCAGCTCCTGTGTGAGTGGTGATGTCCCTAATGACAGCTTTCAGGTTTAACAAGTTATCCCATAAAACAAATGCCAAAACCAATGTCGTTTTAAAAAGTTGTTTATTTAGCTTAATGAAAGCCTGCTCTTCACTCCATACCATTATCACTAACTGGATCATGAGGGTAAATATTAGTTTGCCCGTTTTAACAATAATGGCGATAATAAAAAAAAGTTTTTACGCAAAAAATCTTCATACCTACACAAATAATTAATATATGATCCTTTTCGTTAAACCAAGGACCACAGCTCTGCATGCAAGACTATTAAAAAAAAAAAAACTCTAATCTGTGATTGCTACTCTAGACAGTTGTTCCTCTAGTATTCCTATTAAGATTATTCACTACAGTTTTAAGGGTAAGGAGGGGTAAGAACAGTGTTAAAACACTGCAATCTTCTGAGGTACTCTAGGTCCCTAAGAATATTTAAATACAAGACATTCTGATTTTTCAAACAATACTAATCCAAGTACTGGTCATTTGTTTCTTTTTTCACCATTTTAAAGCGAGTTAATTCTCTTTCAATGGACTAAAAAATTATAGTCATTTAAAAACAATACATCCATTATCAGCTCATTTTTATCACTCCAGTGTTCAAGAATATACAAAGAAAAAAAAAAAAAGGTCCTTGAGATAAATTGACAGGGATGTTGCTAGGTGATGAAAGCGGGGGTTGGGGGGGTGGGGTTGTCCCCCGACTGCTTTCCCCCCTCATTCTGTTCCCTAGGTTGCCTGCTGCGTAGCATATGGGATCCTCAATCGGAAAATGCCGCTGTCACCAACTGGTGGTTGGGTTTTCACAATTTCATTTCATCATTTTCAAATTGATGTTAAGAAGAGGCGGCAGCTGTGAAACTGGACTTGGGGACTGCTGCTGCGCATCTCCAAGCGTCAGGACTGCAGCGTAACCATCGGCGAGCAGGCTGCTACAGCTCTGTGTTACTGAAACCCTAAACAGGTCACCACTATAGTCACAATATCTGCACATCTATTCTGGATGAGGAAGAGCCAATGTCCCGACGGTCATGTTCCTTTTGGCTTGAATGTTACAGGTGTTGCAGAGGAACGGTCTGACGGCGGTTGCAGTTATGTGGAGATCTGCAGGCGTTTGCCCCAACAGAATTCACGTTACAACACAAAACCTACATTTTGGCTCACCGCTCCCAGGCGCTCCAATTTTATAAAACTGGGGTCTCCTCATAACCCCATAACGCCTGACAATGCTAAATATATCCTTTGCTTCCCCCTGTGGGCTTCATAATGCAATGCGGCAAGCAAGGCTCTCTCGTGATCGCAAATTTCTGACTTATAAAACCCGCCGCTAATAACCGTCAGTCACATTCACGTAAAAACAATTTTTTTTTTAAAACTCAAAAAAGGAAAACAAAAAATTATATAAACACCTGTGAGCATGTCTGAAGGCCACAAGTTTTGTGTATTACTTGTTATTCGGTAAGTCCTTCTGTATATATTAAAACAAGGAAACATTTGACATATATTGGTAAAGCTGCCCCCTGGTGCAGTGTCCTGAGTCTTCAGTGCTGTTCTACACTGGAGTCTAAATGGGTCGTCTCCACACCACACAAGATAACGGTTCCACTCCTTCCCATTACAGAGCATTATGGTACTGATTGACCACCAACCATAAAACCCTGTTTTGTGAATGGGATGGTTCTCATTTGAAAATCTCAAAAAAGCTTTTTGGCTCACTCACTTTTTCACAACCAATGCCTGGTATACAAAATTAACCTCTAACTGTTCTACCATCACCTAACAGGGTTCTTTTACAGATAACTACATTTAATTTCCCTCCATAGCTTCTCTATATGCATGTATAAAGTCAGCTTGAGCCGTTGCCATGGTGTTGCCGCCCACCCGTTCGCTCCCCACCTTTCAGTACCATTAAAAAAAAAAAAAGGTAAAAATCTAAATAGCAAAATAAAAAAATAAATCAAATAGAATAAGTATAAAAATTATCCACTATCTATTGCAAGAAACTAGCTGACCAAAAAGGGTGAAAGAAAAAAAAGCAAACAGAAAGCCCGTTCAAATGTCTCTCCTGACCGGATCTGCAATATCAGTCTGCACCTGGCGATGGCGCTATTGAGCTCCAGACTGTGTGCCCATGATAGTATGACGTGTTGTGTTTCTCCAGGGTGGCGGTTGGGTGTAGGGGGGAGGGGGTCTGTCAAACTGCCAGGCGGCCGGGAGGGTGCAGGGGGCTCCAGGCGGCTGTAGGGGGCGGCGGCTCCTGGGAATAGGCTCTCACTTCGCAGCAGGACTGGTTCTCCACCTTGGCCACGGCACGTCCCTGACACAGCCGCCGGTGTCGCAGGAGGCGATCCGTCCGTGAGAAATTCTGAACAAGAAAAGAAGTGAAGAATGCTGGCGTGAGACCTGGGAACAGTAACCCTCACATGGTCAACTGATTTCAAACACTGAATATCGATTAAAGAGTAACTACACCCACTGTCTCAGCCTGTCTCCGCCTACAACATAATTTAGAAAAATACTTTGTGGGGTGAGCGAGGGAGAGGGGTGGGGGCGGAGGAGTTGTGTCCATCGTCATTTGCATAAATTAACATACATTGTACAAATGATTTTGCATAACTTGGATCAAACTAGACATTGCACATCAAATATGAATCAAGATTCAGCAACTGCATGGCAAAAAAAAAAAAACGTGGAGACGAAATGAAAGTAACGTAGCGGGTCTAACCAATCAGGTGCCGGCTGTTTCCGTTGTGGGCGACAATTATCCATGACGCAGAGGTACCTCCAAAGAGGTACTCTGACATCACAATTGGGGCGGGGGTAGTGTGGGGAGTAGAAAGGAAATTTCAACCAGCACAAGATGTTTTTCTACCGGTTTCTTATGATATACAATATTATTTCAGAATGGTTGAAATAACGGAATGCATGAATAAGTTTCATTATAAGGTAGGCATACAAACACGTTTACAGCGGAAAAAAAAGTGAGTGTAGTTACCCTGTAAAGGGGTAATAAACACCAACTTTTGTTCTGTCTCCGCCCACTTCACAATTTCAAAAGATGCAAACTGGGTTCGAGCGAGAAAACACAGACGAGGGGAGGAGGGAGGAGGAAGGAGTTACAGTTGGGGGGAGGGGCGATAGATCCATTCGGTAACACGTCATGAAAATTGTTCAAACGGAAACCCGTTTGAAATTAAAGGGCTAATGGGGCGTGGCTCAAACAAAACGTTTCAGTTTGGATTTCAGCGCATGCCTCTTTTTTGACACAAAATGCAGTGGCACAGCTTAATTACATTTTAGTTTTTTTAAGCAATAGGATATATGTGATTTATGAAATGGAGGCAAGATACTCAGCATTATACAGTTGTGTTCAAAAAAATAGCAGTACAACATCAGTAACCTGATGAACCACTGTTATTAGTAGTAGTGATATTTCTGCATGGCAAATAATTTACTTGTAAATGTAGTAGTGTAATAGAAAAACAACAGACCCAACTGTCATGACATGCACGCTGCTTGTTCTGAGTAATTGACTCAGTAAAATGGGCCGTTCCAAACATTGTTCGGAGGAACAACGTAATTTGATTAAAAAGTTGATTGGAGAGGGGAAAACGTATAAAGAAGTGCAGCAAATTATAGGATGCTCAGCAAAAATGATCTCAAATGCTTTAAAATGGCAACAAAAACCCGAAACACGCGGAAGAAAACGAGCAACTACTGTTAAAACGGATCGAAGAATAGTCAGAATGGCAAAGATTCAGCCAATCATCACCTCCAGAAAGATCAAAGATGATCTAAAATTACCTGTAAGTGCTGTTACAGTCAGAAGACGTTTGATCGAAGCTAAGCTATCAGCAAGAAGCCCCTGTAAAGCACCATTGTTGAAAAAATGGCATGTGCAGAATCGGTTAAAATTTGCCAAGGAACACTTCGATTGGCCCAAAGAGAAATGGCGTAACATTCTGTGGACTGATGAGTAAAATTGTTCTTTTCGGGTCTAGTGGTCGTCGACAGTACGTCAGAGGACGCCCGGGTACTGAATTCAAGCCACAGTACACTGGGAAGACAGTGAAGCATGGTGGCTCAAAAATCATGGTATGGGGATGTTTCTCATACTACGGTGTTGGGCCTATTTATCGTATACCAGGGATCATGGATCAGTTTGAATACATCAAAATACTTGAAGAAATTATGTTGCCGTATGCCAAAGAGGAAATTCCCCTGAAAATGGTGTTTCAACAAGACAACGACCCCAAACACACGAGTAAGCGAGCAACAGCTTGGTTCCAGACAAAAAGGATTGAGGTAATGGAGTGACCAGCTCAATCCCCCGACCTCAACCCCATTGAAAACTTGTGGGGTGACATTAAAAATGCAGTTTCTGAAGCAAAACCCAAAAATTCACAGGAACTGTGGAATGTAGTTCGTTCATCCTGGGCTGAAATACCTGTTTCTAGGTGCCAGAAGTTGGTTGACTCGATGCAACGCAGATGCGCAGCAGTTATCAAAAATAATGGTTATGCAACAAAGTTAAATCTTGAAAAATTTCTTCAGTTTATACAGTAAGTGTTTGAGTTTGAAGAGAAAAATGTCGACACTGCTATTTTTTTGAACAGATTAATATTCCTTTTCTTTGCTTCCTGTAAAAGAATAACGCAGACTTGATAAAATTGGTTAATGCTTTGATTTGGAATTGAATGTGTAATGTTTCCACTACATTTGAAATATGGAGCTAAAAGCTATTAAAAAATATTTGCACTTTATTCACTTTTTTTAACGCACTGCTATTTATTTGAACACAACTAACTCAAAATATTTGATTGTGTTTATTACCCCTTTAAGTGTTGATTTAATTGCACCCTACCATTGTTTGCACAAACAAAGGTGGCTTCTTTTGCTTGGGTGTGTATTGCCATAAACATTCCTTGTAAACCGACGACAACATTCCAAGAATTTACCAAATGTTTACATATTTTAAATATTCAGTATTAAAAGGATAGTTCACCCATTTTGAAAAATTTTATATTGTTTTACTTAGCCCCGAAATAGTATGCAAGGCTGTAGTGATTCTGTCCTGGTCTCACCGTTGTAACTAATATTGGCTAAATTTAAACAAAATTTAGCATGGGGCGATTAAATCCAGTGGCAAGATGCTAATCGTTATCATTGTTCCAATTCAGGTTTAGCCAATTTTAGCTACAACGGTGAGACCAGGACAGAATCACTACAGTCTTACATACTATTTCAGGGGTAAGTAAAACAATATAAAACTTTTGAAAATGGGTGAACTATCCCTTTAAGCTGTACCTAATCATGAAGCAACAAAATAGCATACCATGAGAATCAAACTACAGTTTACAGGCATTGCTTCCCATATGCTGGCAAAACAGGGGACCACCCATGTGTCTTAACGACCACCCGTGCTCTCACCTGTTGACAGCGTTCACATTGGTAGGGCTTCTCTCCGCTATGAACTCGCTTGTGTCTCTCCAGGTGGTAGCGCTGAATGAACCGCATGTCGCACATGTCGCACGCAAATGGCTTCTCCCCTAGACACACAGAGACCATCGTAGGCAAATGCTCCACAGGCAAAAGGCGAATATTATTAAGCCGCTAACCAACCAACACTAACGCCACACTACTTTGAACAGCGGTGTAATTGAACATGCCTCTGGTGAGGGGTAGTGTGACATGAACATTGCATTTACAGTAAACTTGCGTTCCAATTTCAATGACGCATTTGTAGTTTCTGCTTTACTGATTCTGCTACTGTTTGTAAGTGATACTGGCTAAAAAAAGCCAAACTCTGACTGTGTAAACAAAGCTAGTGGCAGTCAGCGAGCTAGGAGTGTTCTGATGATTAACATCTGACTTCTATCACATTCTTTTTATTTTTATTGAATTTTTTTCCTCTGTGGAGGGGGGGGCCAGCCGGCACACTTGTATTTTTACTGGACTATTGCATAACTGCACAATTTTGTAATGGTGAATAGTTATCTATAAGATCATTCATTTAAATATTCACAAAGTTTCCTGCATGCTTAACACTAACAAACAGTACAAGAAATTCACATGTTCTACTTTCCCCAATTATGTCCATCTGTACATAGTCAAAATACGGTATTTCAGCAAAAATCAAATAGAATAAGTACAAAGCTTCTCTCCGCTGTGAATTCGCTCGTGTCTCTTCAGGTGGTAACGCTGAATAAACCGCATGTGGCACACGTCGCATGCAAACGGCTTCTCCCCTAGGTGCACAGAGACCCTAGTTAGGAAACGCTCTCCACACAAAGGCACAAGTCATCAAGCCGCTAACGCCACACAAGTCCGTGCGCCGCTTGCATGCATAGCGTGACATTAGTGCTGTGGGTTAGCAGCTTCCCGATGTCTTTCACATAATGTTCTGGAAGCCTAGTCAGGTTTTCGTTACCCATCACTGCGACAGTATGTGGACTGTCACGGTAATAGAAAAGCTGACCGTGTTTCATGAACGGTTAATTTAGTTTAATAATGGTAAGCCTAGGCACAGAAATATTTTATGGACCTTGTTTGGTTTTACTAATGATAAGTTTACTACATTTACTGCTAGGGTTTAAAGTACATTTGTAAATTTTGATTAAATGGTTAAATAGTATATTCTTCACTGATTCTGGGCTGCTAGTGACATGAGGAAAAGCAAGGCCGAATTACATAAATATAGCTAGTGGCAGTCAGTGAGCTTATCTTTTTACTCACTATGGACTTCATTTTTTTTATATCTGACTTTCTGCAGGGCAACAGTATTATGAAAGAGCCTTGTTCTGGGGGCACAGCTGTATATTATCTTGACTAACATTATATAATTTCTTATTAGCTACAGGCAATACAGTGGTCAATGTTGTGCAAAGCACCATGCAAGTACCTGTATTACTGATGGAATTTAACTTATTATTTTGACCTTTAAAAATCATCCATTTAAATGTTTACATTGCATGTTTTTATGTTTAGCATCCCTAGTAAACAGTAGTGAAATTAATTATCTTGTTCTAAACTCTAAGTGCATGTATACACAGGCACGCTTAATCCAGCAAATACGGTATTTGAGAAAAAATGAAATAGAAGTACAAAGCTTCTCTCCGCTGTGAACTCGCTTGTGTCTCTCCAGGTGGTAACGCTGAATAAACCGCATGTCGCACACGTCGCATTCAAACGGCTTCTCCCCTAGAAGGACAGAAACCCTGGTAAGGAAATGCGCTTCGGACAGAGGCAAACATTATCAAACTGCTAACCCGCAATGCTAACGACACACTCACAGCGTTACCAAAAAAAACAATGGCTACGCTTCAATGCGTTTTTTGTTTCTTAAAAGGAGAGCGGACAGTCCACCCTCTTTTCCTATTTATTCAGATAGGTAGAAAGCAGAGGGGGTAACAGAGTGATGGGATCACAATGCAGTAAGTGCCATGGATGGGGACAGAACTCCCAAGCGCATGGTGGGTATTCACATATATACCCTACGTACTGCGGCACACCCATCAACCCATCACTTCAACAATTTACTTTAAAAATCGGTTATTCTGTTCCTCTTCCCACAATAATTTAATGGCTACAGAAAGTCACATGGACAGGGGCTGAGAGCCAGTTAAGTTTAAGGTTAACAGCGGTTAACAACCTTGCTTTTGTTATTTCTCTCATTTGTATTTGTAACACCGTTTCGACACTCAATTTTAGTTGTTAAATTACTTTTACTGAGCTTCACAAAAGCCATGTTTATTATTAATCATAAGCACAAATAAGAATAGTCAGATATTTAAAGGACAGTGGGTGGTTTTTATATTAATAGTAGGTTTCTGTTTATTACTGGTTTTTACAGTAGGCTTCACTGACATTTGCATGCACAGTACTGTGTTAATCATTTAATGTTTAAGAGCTTATGTTATTAGAATATAGCAAAATGTAGCTTTTTTACATGCTATAAATTGTATTTTAAATAAAGTACATTTCTAAACTGGATTTAAATTAAATTGATGGGGATTTTATACAGGGGATGGCAATTAGCTGTGCCGGTTACAATGCTTATACGTTACTGAGGTAGAGCGGCGTAAGACGTCAATGGCCGTCTTGCAGCAATAGTCTTTAAATGTAAAAAAAAAAAAAAACGCATAAAGTGCTGACTCCCGTTATCTTAACTTCAAACTGCCTAAGATTTCTAGTGCCATCAGCTGAAAAAACCAAGCCCCGACTTATTTTAAAAATTTTTAAATAATTTTTAAAAAGAAGCTACTGCTAGTTAGCAAGCTGGGAACATTCTGACCATAATCATAAAATTTCATTTGACTTATATTATGGATTCACTTGAATTTTTAAATATAACCAACTTATTTTCTTTGCAGGGGACCAGTGTAATGAACCAGAATCACATGCATTCGCTGACTGCCATCAGAGTGAAAGTATCCACTCCACTGATGTTAAATAGCCATGATGAACATAGCTATAGATGCTGAAAATATTCAATGTCTTTCAAAGTCCATCGTATCAAGGCGCGCGCGTGTGTGTGTGTGTGTGTGTGTGTGTGTGTGTGTGTGTGTGTGTGTGCATGCGTGTCCCATGGAAACTGCACTGCAGCCGAGCTGTGCTCACAGCACTGAGAGAAGGGGGCGGGGTGGTGGACGCTCACCTGTGTGGATGAGGATGTGCCTTTTCAGGTGGTAGCCGCTGCGGAAGGCACCGTAGCAGTGCTCACAGATGAAGTTCTTCTGCACTTTGAGTGGACAGTCGCCATTCTCGTCCACCACCACCACCTGGGGGTGGAGGGGGGCACGGTGAGAGGGGTGCTCAAGACAGGCATGCGACATGAGACGCACAGCATTTTGCATTAGCATTTTGCTTGAAAAATATGCATTTGTAGATTTTACTTGATGCTCCACATTAATGCAGACATACTGTATGTACATTTGGATCGATATACTGTATATATGGGGTGTGTGTATGCATGTATGAATGCGTGTGGTTGTATATATAAAATCATAAAGTATTCTGAAATGTGTTGTGTGTTCTAAATTCAAGCACAAAGAGGACATATTCCAAATATACAGCACAAGCTCCCCTGAAAAACACTTTTTCATGTTTTGTTTGAACATTTGATAAAAATGTATTCAATCTGGCTTTTTTGCTGGCATTCATCATAAAAACTACAATGTCAATGTGAAAAGTAAAACCTACAATTTGTTCCCAATTATTTACAAGTATAAAACAGAAAAGAATCAATTCTTTAAGTATTAAGCCCCCTTGCTTCATGTGTGAAAAATGTAGACGGTGCAAGTTCAGTAACCTTTTCCTGTCGGGTTTCACTATGGAAGTCAATGGTAAAATATGACGGGAAAAAGTCACATTTTCATATATAGTGATGGAGGAGGTGATTTACATTTTCTATTGTTATATTGTTCAAAGTCCTTAATTAGAATCTAAACATGATATCTGGGCAACTTATGATGTGCAATTTTGCCTATATGGCTGTAAGTACAGTGAAGCAAGAGGGCTGAATATTTAAGGAATTGATTGTTTTCAGTTTTATATTTGCAAATAATTTGGAACAAATTGTAGATTTTACTTTTCACATTGACATTGTAGAGTTGTTTGTGTTGAATACCAGCAAAAAAGCCTGATTAAATCAATTATCAAATGTTCATACACAACAAAATATGAAAAAGTCTAAGGGGGCTAAATACTTTTTCAACCCACGGTACGCACGCGTTTGTGTGTTCCACAATCCCTCCCCCCTTTCTTTTCCAGTGACTCCACCTCCCCGATATTGCCACAGTTCTCTGCGCCCCCCTCCACTCCTCCTGCACAACACCTTCCCCTACCCTCCCCCGCACTCTCACTTTGCAGGGCGTTCCTGACTTCCTGTTCTTCTTTTTCAGCTGCATGTCGTCGTTTTCCCGCATTTCCTTATCGTCCAACAGCCGAGAGGAGTGAAACTCTCCTTCCTTCCTGATGAGCTGCAGGGAAAACAGACAGACACCTTAAAACCAAACATGAGTGCCCTAAAAACAATGTGTTTAGAGAGAAGTGCCCTATAACCAAAATCACTTGTGGCCTATAACCGCACAAAATACAGGTACAAGTGGCCTATAACTGCAACAAATTCAAAGTACTACTCAAACTACTGCATTCAGAGACAAGTGCCATAAAACCAAAAACCACTGGGTTTGAGTTCCCAAAAACCACTTTAGCGGCATTAGGCTAATACAGCAGCATTTAGAGACAAAGTGCCCTAAAATCACTGTGTTGGTGAACAGGAACCTAAAACTGCTGTATTTATAGACAAGCACCCCAAAACCTCTACATTTACACAAACCACATCCCAGAAACGAACAATACAGCCCCTCTCTCGAGCTACAGTGCTAAAAACTGGATGCGTGATGAAAAGGTGTAATGCTTACATTTACAAAGTTAAAAGTTAAAGTTTGTTGATTGAATACTGGCCAAAGACTTTGCAATGAACTATGGGAGCTTGAGGAAAGGAAAACCACTGTACATCACTGCGTATGCTGCCATAAAGGCCCACGAGCATTGTTTTCGTGTTTTTCAGCTTTTCATATCATCCTGGAGCTTTTCAATTGTGTTCCATACTGGTTCAAGTGAAAAAATTGCAATCTTGGTCGAAGTATGCATATTTTAGGGTTTAAATGCGATTTCTTGATGAAACAATTTCCCACATGATATGATGTATGTTTTTGCATAATTTGTCTACGTCAAGCTCTTTGCTAAAGTTTTGTAGGCGTTTCAGATACTAAAACAAGAGAATGCCGATGCGTGTGGGCCTTTAATATATTCAGTCTATATTCATCATACTGAAGTCCAAGCCTATTTACCCACAATCCTCTGGTTTCAGTTAATTTACAAATTGTACTACAAAAATGGCAATTGAGCAAGGCAATTGATTTTGTCCAACGTACGATTAATAAAATACATTTTGGCTGAATAAATACAGACGGACTTTCCCCATGACTCTCACCAGCGGCGGGCAGCTCATTCCAGAAGGCAGGATCATGTGACCTGGCGAGCTGCGCTCAGTGCTCTCCCGCTGTCCGTGACTCAGTGGTGACATCATCTTCTTCTGCCCGGCCATGGAACTCGCCTGCATCAGGGCCATGCTGGACAAAACTGCCTCACATCCCAGCAATCCCGCCTGCCAATTGGAGCCCAGGGGTTAGCGGTAGCCGCAGGAACCATGCGGAGATGTGCAGGGAAAGGATGTTATAATGCACTCACAATGACTGCGTAGTTATCGAAAATGTTTTATGGGAAATGTTTGTTATTCCCATCCTTAGTTGTGACGACTTTTCAATGCATTTACGGCATGTTACCGCATCGACATTCGCCGGTTATCCGTTATCATTGGGTTTGTAGCCGAAAAATTCCCAGATTGGCGAAGTGGTGTTTTTCTTTGAAACAAGATCAGCCACCTTCTCTCGCTTTCTCTTAACTAATGATGACGATCAGTCACGAGATAGGATAATACATTGACACCGTGGCTGTTACATCTATTGCACTAGCACCCTCTGCAAGGATGAAAGCAAGCGATCAGACGTTGTAATTTGATCCTACATCCTACTTTACACTAACCTTCCACTGGAAATTGGAAAATCGATGTAATAACCATCCTCACTCTGCTGTTAACATTGCGCATCAGATAATTAATTAGTACCAGTATACGAATAGGCTAATGGTAACAAAATAAAAAATAGAGAACAAATAATAACAACCAAATATAAAAAAACAAAGCATACAGAATTTGTTGCGAGGCATCAGAACTAAAATAGAAAATTGAGCGGGAAAGGACGCAATGCTCGGATTTGTCGGGCAGGCCACGGCATACGCAGTAATGCAAATATTTTGAGTTATACAAATTTTGAAATATAAACTCAGGTATTATTTCCGACCAATATTATTTAAAAGTATGTATGCATGTTTTGCCCTTAGAATAGCAATAATACATTTTTTTGAAATATATATTTTTTGAAATATCGTGGCTACAGACAGTCCTCTCTTTTCAAATATCGCCATATCCGATATTATTGGATATCGTGACAACCCTATTGCATATATAATTTGAAAATGGCGTTTTTAAATCATTGTCAGGAAATTGTACAGTATGTGTTGTATCGCCCACTGTAGCAGTCAAAACTGTATTAAAAGTGAGACTAAGAGCTTAACGTTTTATGAGAGGCAATGTGAAGAAGGGGGTGTTCACTGTTTTTATGAAAGTGGCTGTCATTTCAGAGTTGCTTTCTTACAAAACAGTAAGAAGTACTGTATTACCCTCCCAGCGTGGGAAGAGGTTTAAGGTTTGTTTTACCTTTTTTTGTACAAATTTATGTTCAAATTCATATTTTCATTAAAATGCACAAGTGAATCTTTGTGTTTTTCCCCCTCACATTTATGCTGAAACAAGAGCAGTGATTACCTGATTACTATACTTGATTTGTACCGGTTAGGCCGCATCTTGTTTTTCATGCTTAAGCTTACTGACACCCTGATGTTTCATTAAAAAAAAAAGAAGAAATATTGCAATATTATTTTATTGACACAGCTTAATTCCATTTACTCCTTAAAGGGATAGTTCTGAATTTTGGACATAATATCTCAATTACGACTTACCCATGATGTAGTTGATTGATGGAAACCATTTTCAGCTAATTCCATGCTGTCCCTTCTTTTGGACATACACACGTTGCTAATGCTAGCGCAACACTAAGGTAACCGGTAGCATCCACTACCAAACGCACTTAAACACTCCACAGTGCACCCAAAGCAAATAAAATACGACGACAGTCTATCTGGGTTATTTTGAGTGTTTATACCATCATTTTTGAAGTCAAACTATCGGTGAACCCATTAATACACTTTGGTACGACCCACGTCTCTCGCATTCTAAAGTTTGACGCTAACCAGAAGACCAAAGGGATACAGTCACGTGCTATAGGCTATAGGCCATTTGTCAGTGTCCGTCTGACTTTCACCATTTCGCTGTAGTAAAAGTGAAACACTGAACAGTTAATATTGGAAACGTCTTTTGCCTTTGCAATAAAAATACGTTTGTCAATGTGAAAATAATAACAGTAAGTAATAAATGAAAAGTATTTAACAGCTGCACATTGTTTTTGTCTAAAATAAATTTGTGTCCTGTTGGGCTCGAACCCCTAATCCTCTGTGTGAGAGGCAGCAACTGTAACCAGTAGGCCACAGTAGCTTCATGAAATACACAAAGCCATATAGCGGTTTTGTCTGTGATTCTGTGATGTGTGCAGATTAGTTTGAAGTGTTTTTATTGGGCGATAAGCTTGGGAGAGCAGGTATGCGATGATGTTATCCAATGGGGAGAATTATTCTTTGAGGATACGGAGGCAGGCAGGTAGTGAGGGTCTCTGGGTAGGCAGGAAAAATGGGAAGAACAATAATAAGAATAAGAATAAGAAGCAGAAAAACCGCAAAATAACCCAAGTTATTGGGGCTTTATTGTGTGGATGTGTGAAGTTCTATCTGAATGCTGTGTGGTTACGTGAGGTCAGAACATACAGAAGTTAAAGGGTTAGTTCGGAATTTTGGAGATAATGTCTCAATTACGATTTACCCATGATGTAGTTGATTGATGGAAACCTTTTTCAGATAATTTCATGCTGTCCCTTCTTTTGGACATACACACATTGCTAATGCTAGCGCAACTCGTAGGAAACTAGTGGCATCCACTACCAAACGCACTTAAACACTCAGGTGCACCCAAAGCAAATAAAATACGACGACAGTCTATCGGGGTTATTTTCAGTTATTATACCGTCATTTTTCAAGTCAAACTATCGTTGAATCCTTTACTTTGTGCTCACCTAAATTCTCCATGGAAGTACGGCGTTAGTTTAGTAGCTAGGTAACGTAGAGTAGCCTATAGCTCTGCCGGCCAAAAACAATATTGTGCGTGTGAAAGAATCAGACTCGTAGTATTGTTAGCTAACGTTCAGGTAAGATGGTATTTTGGTGTGTATTTCAGGGTTGTTCAAAAAATGGGCACCACAAAGTTTTCACCGATTTCCAGTGGAAGATCAACAAAGAAAACAGTTGTGGCTTCTTGCTGCTCGCATGGATGTCACCAATTGAGACTCTAAAAAAGTTTGTAGTGACCATTTCACGGAGGATGACTATGTGAAAATCAAAAAAGGACGGGCGGGACACCCTCTACTGAAAGAGACTGCTGTGCCATCACCTGTTTTTCTTCATGCACCGAAAACAACTGACGAGCAGGTAACTAATAAATGATTGCATGCGTGATCTATCTATTCAGCTAGCTAGCTAGCTAGTTGCCACGATTGGGAAGTCATGGAAGTGGTCAAACTTTTCCTGCAAATTGGTAGCCAGTGTGCTTGCTTGTATATGCTGTGCTATTCTGTAGCATGTTTGTGTTTAGCTGACTTGTTGTCTACCAAATATGTAACTTTACGGCAAAACGGATTGTGTTGGCAACTGTGGAGTACAGCAGATACCCTGGCTAATCTACAGCTAGCTCCGCCGCCGTACTTCCACAGAGAATTTAGGTGAGCACAAAGTAAAGGATTCAATGATAGTTTGACTTGAAAAATGATGGTATAATCACTGAAAATAACCCAGATAGACTGTCGTCGTATTTTATTTGCTTTGGGTGCACCTTGGAGTGTTTAAGTGCGTTTGGTAGTGGATGCTATTGGTTTCCTACGAGTTAGGCTAGCATTAGCAATGTGTGTATGTCCAAAAGAAGGGACAGCATGGAATTATCTGAAAATGGTTTCCATCAATCAACTACATCATGGGTAAGTCATAATTGAGACATTATGTCCAAAATTCCAAACTAACCCTTTAATGTTTTTAAGGGCTGAGAGTCTGTAGTCATTGTGGTTACTTTTGTAGGAAACCCTGAAAAGTGCCAAACTCTCGCTGCTGTATAGGTATGGGGCATGGCCCGCCAAGCCGTAACTTGGTGGATGGCATACCTGCCATCCCAATATTGAAAGAAAATTTGCTGTACAATTACTCAACAAAGATAACTAGGTTGATTGGTATGCAATAATCATTTGATGCTATGTCTAGGCTTTACAGCAACCGTAATGATAATAATTTAGCCTAAATAATGTAAAACCTTGCAAATTGAGAAGTTCTGTGAATGGCTATTAATGTTATTTTCCATTCAAATGCGAACAGGAGGATTCAGTTATGATACAAGAAAACATTTTATTATCAAAGATGTCATACAACACTCACATCACAAAACATTAATCAAACTAGAAAGGTTTTTTTCGAATTGGTTTTGGCGAAGCCAGGCTAATGTCATTATATCAAAATTTGTACATCTAATGTTCTTTTAACGATGTGAACAGAGTTCAATTGGCCATATTTAGCTAGCTAACTAACTAGCTTTTTTTACCTTTCTGTTGTGTGCGCAGGTAGTTCCCTGCAGCACCAACAGAAAGAAAAAAAAAGGAGCCACATTGGCTACGTTAACCATGAGAGTTCACTTTCACAATACATTTTCAAGTTATTTAATACTGGTTAGGCTAACGTTACCAAGCGTAACAAGCCTACAAGGCGTGTGGCTAGCTAGCCTAGAAGCTAACACCGTTGTAATAACGTTACTATTTTGGTCACCTTCCTAAGCCAGTACACCCAAGTTCGCTACTTCTAGCTAGCGAGGTTGCCTGACTAGCTAGCCTATTTAAGCTTATCAGTTAATTGATGATGGCTTGAATAGGCAGATAGAATGCTAGTTAGATAGGTGAAAGAACTTCTATAGCCTATCCGTTAACCGGAACTCCGCTGGTCAATCACATCGGGGGGTATGTCAGAAAACGGGTTTACTGGAATCTCTGAGTTTGCTAACCCTGAGATTGAATTGAATTAATCTCAGGGTTAGCAAACTCAAAATTCTCACTAAACCCGCTTTCTGGAATACTCCCCCGAATAGTCAGTTACATCAACTACCCAAATCGGCTTGGCTACCAATAACACAGAGAAAGGGACCACTTCACGTGAACAGAAACATGTAGCGTAATACTACGATTTTCAGAAATAATATGGTTATTACCTTATATTTTCCAAGTACCTCGAATGTCGAACTGTTCCTGTTGTATCCAGCAGACTAGATGTAGTTTTCTGAAAGAGCAAACTATTTATGCTCCGGGGCATAATCTAGTGGTCAAAATCACTAAACATGGCGGCGCCCCCATTGCAAAACATTGTAAACGCGTATATATTTATTATTCGAAAACCACTGATCCAAAATTGAATGGTTCGTCCTTGGCCCATACTACACATACATACTATACTACACACAAATTGGTCTGGTAGTTTTTACGTAATCCTGTCCACAACAAACAAACAAACTCACCCACACCACCGAAAACATACCCTTCCGCCCCCAGCTTTGTTAACAAACAAAAGCTATTGGTAGCTGAAAGTTTGGATGTCAAATAATACCATTCGTTTGGTATAAATGTAGCGGTTTCTCTGCTATTGCTGCTGTTCTGAGACATTCGCCGTGGATAATAAAGACATAAATACAGGCGATGCTTAAACATAGACCGTAGTGCTTAATGTGTGCGACGGAATTGTGGAGAATGCGCATGCGTGTAATTTATGGAATTATCGACAATTGATACATGCTTTCGACACGCCCCCCTTGTTTTCAACACCCCCCTTTCTTTCGACACGCCCCCTCCTCCGGTCTGCAGATACTGATACTATTGTTAAATGCCCTGTAAAATTTACTCAGGATTAAAGCAATCCCGTGCGAATTGACAAAATGGAGTACACACTCCCATAACTGCATTTCTAGACGCTGATTATGGAGATACTTTATCCCGTCCGGATCGGTCATTAACATTACAGACGTCCTGTGACAACAATTACTTTACAGACATTGTCCTGAAAACTTCCCGTCCAAATAGGGCTATATATTAGAATGATTATTTCAGGCCAGTTAACGATAACTAGCATAATCAGCTCGTCGCAGTTCAGCGAGTAATCCAGCAAATGGGCAAGTGCAAGCCTATGGGGCAATAGCCTTTTAAAATACATTTTGCTTGGATTTCATATTCAATACAGGTTGCTCGCCTCTTTTATGTTTTATACTTCTGTGCCACCTGCAAAGCAATCTAAGCTAGTATGCATACACCGATTTGATTGCAGTTTATTAATATATTTGATTCATAGGTATTTTGTAACATACAAGTGTAGCTATTATACCCCATTCCTGCTTATGAGGTAGCCTATTTTAAAGTGTTTGTCTATCAATAAATTGATTGCCAATCATTTTCTAGTTTGCTCTTTGGCCAGAATAAAAATTGAGATGTTGGCTGGAGCTTGCTGTCTTATGCAACTTATTGGAAAGTTTTGCGCAAACTCATCTGTGAATGGTCTGCTGGCGTCTCTGGCTCTGGCGAATTTCCAGAGTTCAAGTGCGGTCCAATTCCAATAATTCCACGCTCCCTCCCTTGCTCCTACCCCTCGGTTCGAGTGTCTACTTGTGTTGTTTTGGGTGCAGCGTCACATCCTCCCAAGTGGAAGTGCAG
This sequence comes from Synaphobranchus kaupii, assembly GCA_029718625.1. NCBI lineage: Eukaryota > Metazoa > Chordata > Actinopteri > Anguilliformes > Synaphobranchidae > Synaphobranchus > Synaphobranchus kaupii. The sequence goes on from CM056380.1 coordinate 26,301,773, forward strand.
GAGGGCAGAACCTTAATGGACCGCAGCCCTAGTTTAACATGTTTCTTTAATTATACGAATTTTTTGTCAGAACAAATTTTTCCAAGGCAATAGCCTAAGAGTGAGGCAATTAATTTCTTCTTATAGAATACTGTTCATTCAATATGAAACATGCAATGTTTTCTCTCGTTTACAAGGCAATAGCAGCCTAAGAGTGATGCACTTTAATCAGGGCAGAAGCACTGTGATTTTTGTCAAGTTTTACATTTTATGTAATGTACCGTTTTATCTATTTCAGATAAATAAATCTTCCATAAAAAGAGTGTTCGTCATTGGAGCATTTGTTATGAGGCAATACTGTAACTGTATACCATATATTGACATTTTTTTGTGACAATATATCGTGAGTCAAAATTTCATGAATCATCACAGCCCTAATTGCAGCCACCTGGGTGATGCTGTGGAAGATTAAATTGAGTTTGAAGACTGTTCTTATTGTAATGGCTTACAAGTGATGTAATAAGGGCTAATACATTTCTGCTATAAAAAGTATAATCTTAAAGGGGAATTCCACCGAAAAATTATGTTTTATTTGTAGAAAAGTAGCTCTCCTCCTCATTAAAATTAGATCTCAGCCAACTCTTTACCTGTAGTGAGAGCAGAGATATAGCCCCCAAACAACTGTGCATGTACCAGGTACCTGCTATACTGTGAACTATAATGGCTGGGGGGCTTACAGTTCATGGGCGGAGGCAGACGATGCCAGTCACAGGTTGCCACTCCCACAGAATACAACCGGAGGGGCTGGGTAGTGGGCATTTTACTACTAGTCCCTGCAAAACCATTGATGGAAATCTGATTTTTCTACATATGCCTCTACATAGCCAGTGGTGAACAAAGAGGGATACTACTTGGGGATAATAAGTCGACTGGCTGGGAATTCGGCAAGGACAACAGGGAACCCCCAACTATTCGTGAAAAGTTCTGTGGGAGTTAGGCCCTCCGTTTAACATATAATCCAAAAAACAGCCTCTTTGATGGCAGTGTCCCCCATCCAGAGGGAAGCAAGACTACCCTGTACTTATGAGAAACATTATGACAATTCCATATCTTTGGTATAAGAATACCGTACCTCTTAATTTTTTTTGTACTTGTAAAAAGGATTTGCATACCTCCTGAACCTGCACATTAACCCTTTCTCAAGCAACAGCTTTTTGAACACAAGCCCAAAATTAAATGGTTACTGTTCCTGAATCCCTTTTACTACAGGCATAATACTGGTCTGTAATGTAACCCTTAGGGAGTTTGTTTTCAAGAGTCAGAATTACTCCAGGTATTACTGAAACAAAGTAACAGAAGCTCAAACACAGTGGAAGTTTTTTTTCTCTCGCCTAGAATATTATTATTTTTTTGCTGGTATAACGATACAGACTTTAGTGGTCAGTGTCATCTGTGGAGTTCCAGAACAAGATAGAATGTACACAGGGGTAACTTCTCCGCAAAGAATATAACAGAGGAGGCACTGTGTAACTAAAATAGTAGCCTGTCACCTGTATCTTGTTGCCGTCCTATTTACGCTCAGTCAGGGGAGAGATGCGCTGCAAAGCCACGTAAGAGCAACAGGTGTGATCAGAAATAAAATCACCGTTTATTTTGTCAAGGCTGGTAATAATTTCCTTTTTCGGGGCTCTCGGTTTGGCACGCACTGCGGACCATCTTTACAATTACAATCTTGCTTTAATGCAGATGCAGAACTTTTTTTTTGTTTGTGCGGAACTTAAATTCAAAACTCCCCTGTTGTCACTCCCTGGTGAATTAGCATTAACTCCTTTGTGCAGATGCCTAGTGATCAGGCATCATTTTGCTCAACTGAGACATTCGTTGCTCCTGCAGCCAAACTATTAGTGGAAATCACGAACTCTATTAACTTTATTGGTAGACGATTCGCGACGATTTCTGCCGAATACGGAGTTTCTAAGTGTCACTATTTTCCCATAGCAAGTCCATTTAACAAGCACCCCCCCCCCCCCCCACCCCACCCAGTCTATACCTACCCATACGTGACAGTGGACAATAGCGTCTATGTTTGAGTTCATAAATACATTTATTCATTATATAAAATTTGAATTCCGTCACAGCAACAAGATAAATCCAACAATCGCCTGATTGTACGCCAGAAAAGCTGTGAAAAGCCCTGCTCACTCAAATGCAAAATAAACATGCGAAAGTATTCTCATTCTACCATGTATTCTACGAGCAATATATGCTACTAAATATAAAATATACACTGCCTGGCCAAAAAAAAAGTCACCGTTGCACCCGTCGTGCATAGAGCCGACTGTACAAGCCTCTGGAGGCAGTATTATGATCTGGGGTTGCTTCAATTGGTCAGGTCTAGGCTCAGCAACGTTATGCAGCAATAAAATGAAGTCCAGTACCAGAATGTACTGAATGACCAGGTTATCCCAACAATGGGCATATTCCAGGACGACAATGCCAAGATTCATCAGGCTCAAATTGTGAAAGAGTGGTTCAGGGAGCATGAGGAATCATTTTCACACATGAATTGGCCACCAGAGTCCAGACCTTAACCCCATTGAAAGTCTTTGGGATGTGCTGGAGAAGACTTTACGGAGTGGTTCGACTCTCCTGTCGTCAATACAAGATCTCGGCCAAAAATGAATGCAACTCTGGACGGAAATAAATGTTGTGACGTTGCATAAGGTTGTTGAAACAATGCAACAACGAATGCGGGCCGTAATCAAAGCTAAAGGCGGTCCAACAAAATATTAGAGTGCGACTTTTTTTTTGGCCAGGCAGTGTACCATCCTACCATTGCTTTTACACATCGAGATGTTCCTTTCAAAATTCAGTGGTCATTTATGGTCTGGTACAATCCGTTTGAGAAATATACAACACTTCATACCGCTATTCTGAAACGTCGACTCGTAATACCCCCCCGATGTCCTGCAAGCGTCTCATTCATTACAGTTACAGTGGGAACATAAAAAATAAAAAAAACTACAGAAAATGCAGTCCCGGGGCAAAAGTATACATACTCTACAGTAGGGATGTCAACGGTTAGCCGGTTAGCCGTAAAAATAAAAATATCCGAATATGCTTAACGGCTTATCGGTTAATTTGCATAATAATAAAAAAAAATCCGCATTTTGTCATTGATGTTATTGGGTTAAATAATGGGGGAGATGTCATTATTTTAAACATACTGGGGGGGGGGGGGGGGGGGGTTGTCAATCAGTTGTCCTATTTCCCCAGTAGGTTGCTAGCAGATCAGAACGGGTGGCGGGCGATTGAGCGAGAGAGCTGCTCTACTGTTGCTAAACGTTATAGCCAATATCCACATCAAAATGAAATGCACAAACCGTAGCTCAGTTTTGAATAATTTTACAAAGAAGGGGGTGACAAAGTTCAGTGTAAATTGTGCAAAAGGGTGCTCAAATACAGTAGCAGCACGAGCAACATGTTGAATCCTTTAAAATACAGGCACACTGGCTACCTTAAAGCTGGGGACACATTACACTGTTTTTTAGCCCGATTTGGCAACGATTTGAGGTCGGGCAGAGTCTGTGGTAGTCCAGGGCAGTCCAGGCTAATTGCGCTGTAAATTCGCAACTGTAATCGTTATGTGTGTGGGAGTGAATACTGCTAGTCTTGTCTCCTACGATCACAGTCGGGAACGCCATGATTTTATCAGACACGCTTGATTTTATCGGGGTTAGTCTTTGCATAATCCTGTGGTTTGTGCTGGCCAAAGACTGAAATCGCTACGGGAATTTTCAATAGCCAATTAAAAGTGAGTTTGCGACAGAGGAAGGCAGAGGTGGAAAAATACGGAAGTAAACATCAAATCCAACGTGGGGATGACTGAGCCGAATAAATGTTTTTTGGAATAGGCTACTACAAATTAGGAGCAATTTGTGGCAGACACATGAGCGTCTGTCTGTATAATGTCAACTTTGCAAGTTACCACAACAATACTGACAAAGTTGCAAGCTGTGTGGGCTCCGTGTTTGTTTTGGTTTCAAAATATCGGGGGGAAAAAGACATTCTCGCAAGTAGAACTGCATCCGTCTGCGTAAATTCTGTCTTTTATATTTGTGCTCCTGAAAAACAGCCGTCGTTATGTGTGTGCAAGAGACTGAAAATCTGCATATTACATTTGTTAAATGTGTGGTACTCATTATTGTCATTGTCGTTTACGATTGGAAAAGTCATGTAATGTGTCCCCAGCTTTAGCCAGATGCTATCTGCGTGTGCCGGGGACATCCGTTGCCCCAGGAGCGGGTGTTCTCGGCGGCGAACCTTACCATAAACAGACTAGCATACGCACAGATTAAAACCAGAACATGTGAACATGTTAATCTTCCTGAACAAAAATGTGTAGGCTAGCTAATAAGTAGACTAGATTTGATTTAGTTTAGCCTAGTTCACGTCATAGCCTAAATAGATTTTTTTTTTTTCCCCTCAAGAGATCTGGCTATAGCATAGGCTACCATGTGCCGATGTCCATTTAAAAATAATTAGGGCTACAACGTAGGCTGCTATTTGTAGGCCAGCTATACAATGTATATTACAACTTATTATTTGTTATGTTGAATGTTACATTTTGAAAGCAATAAATACCATTCTGAGAAATGTCCATTCTGTGTAAGCATGCATTTTTAATTTGGGGGTTTTGGGTTGGGTATTATGTGGGTCATAACTATAGAACGTTTCAGCATTTCTAACCGTTAATTAACCGAATAATGATGTTGGCTAACCGGTTGCAAAACTATCCATTATCAACATCCCTACTCTACAGTACAGAAACAAGTGATGTTTTATTGAGGTACAAGAGTGAATGATTAGCCTACATATTTAGGTGTATGTAACACTGTGACATCAATGTTTTTATCTTAAACCATCAGAAGGAGCAAATGTTTATGCTTTATAATGGACAAAACTAATTTTATTCATTTTATGACATGTTTTGCATAGGGGTTTTGGACCCATAGATATCTACCCCCCTATACTGATGAAAAGATAGTAATTCCCACATGAAAATGGTGCAAAAGTTAGTTTTATGAGGCAAACCTGTTTATTTGTAGTTAAATATATCTTTTTTTATTATTATTTAAAGCAGTGCACATTTACATTTACATTTACATTTACAATTTTGCCATTTGGATTTGAAGACACTAATGGACAGGGTACAATGCCTATATTTTTCATCATAGACCTTTAGTCAGGGCTTGACATACAGCTGAATTTGCCACTGGCCCGGATTTTCAAAGTTACTGGCCCGAATGTTGTATACACTGGCCCAGAAGATATAGGCAAATTATGCCAACGCTTAAACAGGACATACATGGCAAGCATTTTATAGAATCAGATGGCAGCGGTTTGTCACTGAGTGAAGAGTGCTTCTACAACACACGGTTTGATCATCATGCCTCAGAAGAATGACTAAAATAATGTGATACAAGTAAAGTCAATGAGGTTTATTATTTTCAATGAACAAGACCAGGCAAAGCCTAGTAGGCGTCAGATCCTGAATACAGCCAGTAACGTAGGCGCCCAGTAGGCAAGTACTAACATCCGGAACAATCTCCCTCTCACTCACTCATTAAGGGACATTCACTTTTCTGGGCCGTCCCCTGTGGGTCTGAAGCTTTCGTCAATGACACAATTTCTGCGCACACCAGCAAGCACGGGGTTTGAGGTCTTCTGATGCCTATTCCGCTTTTCACAGAGTTTGTGCCCTGCACTTTGGGCATGGGGATCTAACCCTGTGCACCTTTCCACCACCTGCACTTTGAAGAGTGCGGACTCCCTACAATAATAAACCAAAGACTGAAATGCTGTGTCTATAACTTAACATAAAATAATTTTATCAAGGAAATATAATCTATTCCTAATACATTAAATATTATTCTGATAATTAATAATCTCATTCTGTATTTTTCCCATTTAATTACTTTGGAATTACACTCAAACGGAGGGCGGGGTAGTAACAAAATAACTAGCTAGCTAGCTTGTAATCTTTGGTTAACTTTAACTGGTGATGGTGGGAACATCTAGTCAGCAATTACTAAGAACTAAATCATCAAAAATATTAGCTAGCTAGCTATTTCACTTAAGATCAGTCTAATATTTTCACTCACTTGTCTGTATATGCTGGCATAGATCGGCAAAGCTTGCAAAATACTTCTCCCTTCTCATAATCCAAGCCAAAGCCAATGATCTTGCCAGTGAGGCTGGAAAACTTTCGTTTTTTTTCATACTCCCTATCATTGTCGCGGAGTTCTTCTGGTGAAAGGTGTTTTTCTTTTTTTGCTTGCTTTTTTGCCAGGTGTTTGGCCGACAGCAGGTGCCTTCAGAAACATATTCGAAATACGGCTACAATGTATGCGGCTTGTCTTCAACTCATTACATTTTTCGCGCTGGTGCGTTACCACGGCCAAACAGAGTAGCGAATGTAACCTCGCGAAGACCCCCCCCCCCATACCACCCCCGCTAAGCCTACAGCTGATCATTGCGTCTCCCTCTGTGCTTTCTGCTTGTCTGTGGCACGTGACTGCAGCTGCGGTGCTTGCCTATTTTCTAGTGGTGTAACGGAACGTAGTTGATCCGTGATCCGTACGGATCGCCCCCCACGGTTCGGCACGCATGTGAACCGCGGATTAATTGCAAAATTTAACCATCATAGTGAATTACAGTTTTACTGCCGCTGGTACTTTTAAAAGTATTATACCATGGCTTGGATAAATACTCGATTCTGATTGGCTGGAGGGTGGGCATTTATTTCGTTAAACCGCCCGGCAATGAAGTAGCGCTGGCAACATTTTAATCACCGTTCTAAATTAATACGCCGTCTACGTTATCTGCTGCCAGCGCCATTAGAGTCGACCCTTATATGAATGGTATCCATAGCAACACCAACAGCTGATTAATAAAGCCGGCAAATAACGCTAAATCCACTGATTTGAAAAGTTTGTCTTCGCCAAATATCTTAGTTACAACAACTTTAATCTAGCAAAGACGTTTTGTGGTTAGAGGTGCAGTATTTATTCAGTTTGGAAATATGAACGTAACATAGTAGGGCTTTACCTAATGTAAGGTAACGCTGACGTGAGCAACGCTGGTTGCGAATGCGAACAAGTTACTTCACAAAGCACATTAATCTGTATATTAAAAAAAACATTTTATCCAGCGAAATGTCTTAGATATGACACGTTACATCTAACAGTAACAAACTCTGTATCTACAGTAGGCTATTTTTTTCAGATGTTCCCATCTCATGATGCAGATCGTGAAATGCAATTTCCTTAGCCTGGGCTGTTTAAAAAAGGCTGCGTGACCAAAGCATTTTTAAAACGCAAGACGGAGAGAGATGGGTAAATTGAGTTGCGGTTTCATGCAATTTTCTTAAATAATCTATCTAATGACAAAAATAACCAAAATTGGTGCCAATTTTATGGTATAAAGTTGAGAAGGAACTATTTGCTTCCATATAGAATCAATTGTTTTCAGAACTAACGTTACCAACGAGAGGTTTTTGCATAACTACGGACAAAATAGAACTAGTAACGAGAAATAGAATTGAATGTTGTTTTCATTTAAGACCATGGGCAAAAGTTCCTTGCTTTAAGTGTTTTACAGAATAAATGGAAAGCAAAGATATACTTGTCTCCCTTTTTTTTTTTTGCTGATCCGAAAAATGATCCGATCCGTGACTCAAAACCGTGATACGATCCGAACCGTGAGTTTTGTGATCCGTTGCACCCCTACTATTTTCCGAAAATGATTCGAGTCGAGAATGCGATTTGTTATGGGAAGACAACTGTAAGCTTCGTATATATATATATATATATATATATATATATATATATACACACACATATATATATATATATATATGATTTATTATTTTTTTAAATTATATAACATTTGCACTGGCCCAAGCGGGCCATTGAGGCCCGGAGGTGTTTAAGACACGAGCAGGCCAGCGGGCCACCGCTTATTTCAAGCCCTGCTTTAGTAGTTCTGCATATCATCCTCAGATTTTGCACACTTGTGGACATGGAGTTTATGATCCAGGAAATGTATATATTTACCCATTTCACTTATGTCGCTCTCAGTATTTTGTTGCAAACTAAAGACAGATGCATTTTTCCAAAGTTTCTTTGCATTTGTGGCACTTTATTTTGACTTAAATTATGAAAATAAACAAATCTAAGTTGTAAATGGTACACCTGTCGTTTCATTTAAGCCATTTACCAAACAGAGCACCCCCTAAATAGGTGAGAATTGACCAAATTTGCCATCTGCGTGAATAGGATACGGAATTCTTATACAGTGATACTGAATTGTGTCTCTATTGTACTGGCCCGACAACACCTCTTCCAGCAGCTTAGATTTCAGAGGAGGGCTCCCACTGAAAGTACTACTCAGACCCCGCCCTGCTTGGCTCCATCCATCTAACAGGATAAAATTATAGTGTAGCTTCTGGTTAACGTTGGCCAGGCTATTGTGATTGGTAGGTACCAATAAATTAATTCAGCACTATTACCAGAGCCGGCCAGGTTTTGGGGGCCATATACAAGAATGGTGTTGTGGCCCTAAAGTTCTCAATCAATCAATCAATCGATAATAAATTAATTAATTGTATGGCCCAGGGATGATTGTGGCCCTAAAGGATTGCATCGAGTGTTCATGCCAGCGGCCAGCTCTGACTATTATCTTCAATTAAAATGTTTTTTTAATAAAATAACAGTATGAGCAATGAGGAAAACACTGACCCATTTCATGTGGTCACGGACTGAGCTGCTTGGTAGGTGTGTCATCGCCGCGTTCCCTAAGCTTGGGGATGGGGATGGGGGGGCGGTGACGGAGCAGCCTGAAAAGCCGTCACTCAGGATGGTCTGTCTGACGGGAGGATTCACCCACCCCGGTCATCTGGCACCAGATCCCTGGAAAAAAAAGACCAGAGGAGACATGATCCAAGTTCCAACAACTACGTAGTTGCTGCAAGCCTCGTCTCGCCTCTGAAAGCAAAACCACAGTAGGGGATGGGGCTGGCGATTGTGTCTTCTGATACCCACTATACTGGTTTAACTTTATACATGATATGACTTCTAGGATTTTGTGATACATTTAGGCCAGGAATCCCAAATACGGACATGGCTAGCGTTAGCATGTGAAACTCACTCTGCACTAAACTGATCATCTAATGTCAAACTATTTTGCTTAGCTGCAAGGATTTTTCATATGCCAGTCACAGAACTCACAATAAAGATTGTTTCTTTGAATGCTTATGTGTAATGTCACATTTGATCCATATCAGTTCCTGTTAAAGCACATAAGCAAAGGTGAAAGAAATGAAATCAAAAACACCATGATGCATTTTTCATTATCATAAGGGAATATAAAGATCACAAAAATATTTTTTAGTTCACAGCGCCCACCCCTAACAGGAGGATCACTATTCAAGGAACAAGTGTGTGTTTAACTCTCTTTCATTCGCTCTTCTTCCTCAGACAATTGATATTTAGGCGAAATAACGTTACGTTACCTGCTAGGTGCAAAAGTTTGCTTACGGTTACAGCCATCCACCGAATGCAGCTTTTCGGATCACCTTCTGGAACCATTTGTCGTCATTAATGGAGCAAGACGAAGTTTGGGTTGCATTTTCAAATACAAATAAGCTCTGGTTCCGCGGGACAGTTTGTCATCTTAAATTTAATTCTGGGAAACGAACCGTTACCCAGAGTAAGTTATGTCAGTAATTTATGCCTTAACGTAAATCAATACTTAACTTTACAACTGCAGCTGACTGGTGAATGCAACAACCTAACGTTAGCCAAGTTACATAACTTGGGTTAACTTAGCTAACGTCAGTTCTAACACATATTAGCTAGCTAACGAGTAACGTTAGCTGTCTAGGTGACAGTGAATTAGTGATAGCTAGGTTGTTGGCTAGCTGTCTTGACAGCTAGCTAACGGTAATTCAAGAAAGCCTCACTTTTGTTCGTTTGGGTTAATTTAGACAAAATTACAGATGAACACAATAGACAGGCCTGCCATCTCAAACGCAATACGGATAACGTAAGTTAGCTAATGTCGTTGACCGACATAACTTGGCTGCTAATGCTAGTGCTAATTTTAATCTGTTGTTTTACACTCAACAAATGCTTAGCGAGCTAAGTTAGCCAGTCAAACTAGAAACAACTGGTCTAACATTAACTCAAGCCATTTCAACCAGCTAACTAACATTAGCCGGCTAACTAGCTAACGTTAGCTCTGTCAAGCCCAAACTATTGTTCTAGCCAAAACTGCTCAACCGCACACTAACGTAAACGTTGGTTCGTTTCATCCATAGGTCTGACTGTGTTAATTAGATCGCTGTTTATCTCAGTTAAGGTTAATGTACAATTAACGTAGTTACAGATAGCTAACGTTAGTCGAGTAATTATTGTGATCAATTCTGAGTATTCCCCCACACCTTATTTTACCCCGCACTTTTAACAATGCATAGTCTAACGTTACGCCGCGCAGAACAATGCGTTTGAATTGTGTTGACTAGCAGCAGTTAACGTTAGCCAGCTAGCAATTAGCTAGCTAGCTAACTCGCAAACAACTCTACGTTCAAAACCAGACACGAGTTCATTATCTCGTCGAAAAAAATAAAAAGGAAGAGTTTCGGTCACGCGTATTTCAGGAGCCATAGTATGAAAATGTAAGAAGACTAAACACGAGCCGCCATGGACTCGAATAGGATGCATGAGCACCGCACAATTCAAGCGAGATTTCGCGATAATCCAAGACGTTTGTGATGATGGTCGTTGCGTACTGCACCCCCCTCACCAGTCTAGCCACACAAATAGTGTGGCTACAGACCGCTTAGATAAGTCTACGGAGCTTATTTCCCTCTCTGTTTTCAAGTCGATTTAACAACGTAGAGAGTAAGTTATGATTGAAGCAAATGGACGTTTTGAATGGTTGATTTACCTTTTTGGTTTCCTCGTATTTCGCTGTTTTAGTCTCTCGCCCGAGTTCCAGTTTTTCTCAGTTTACAAACACAGGAAACACCACCGGAAGTGCTCCCCGGGGAGAGGACTGCCACGTGATTGTAGAAAAACGAGCCAGGGTTGGCTGCCATGTTGGTGAAGGTGAGAGAGGACCACCACCCTATCCTCCATTTTGGTTGGGGTTTACAGACCCCTACTCATCCCGCCCTTACTGTGGTTGACGGCAAGGTCCTTTTAGAGTAGTGTCCTCTTCCTCTACGACAGTATTTACAGGCCTTGGCCAGGGAGATTACCCCTAAACCTGATGGAAAGATATATTTATGCGAAGAACACACATTGTGCAGCCATACAGTAAGCCTGCTTTGTTAAGTTGCAGCTTGCTATAGAAAACCATAGTAGCTTACCAAAATGAGAGAAATTGACCATACTTTTCTTTTATCTTTTGGATTCTCAGCTAGATTGCCTCTATCTTATTCTAATCATAGAGTGTATAAAAATGTTCTAATGCATAGTAGGCCATTTCAAAATGCACACACTCAACCAGTGATCAAACCTCTCATTTTGGATATGTTTGTACAAAATGCTAAAAAGTCAACATATGGGATAATAATTGATTAGTTGAAAATCCCCATATACAGAGTAATCCATTTTTCAAATCTTTCTTTTCTTTAATAGAAGATTTCAAAATCGTATGTAGCCTATTGTTATCTCCACTCCATGTGTTGAATTTATTGTGTTAGTTAAGCAGGTAAAAAAATTATAAGAACAAAATGTGACAAAGGTCAAAGGGGGGTCAGGGGTGGTAAATACTTTCTGAAGGCAATGTGTGCTGGTTTTAACCCAGCTTTCATTGCTAAAAGTATAAACAGTGGTTGAATGTTTTTAATTTGACTTGTTTCCTGTCTACGAGGGATGATTTACCATCTATTCCTTCATTCAAGGATTTTAAGCAGTCAATTTCTCTAATGCTTTAATTTCAATAATGTGCTACATGATGAAAGATTCCTTTGGAAAAGGTTGCATTTTGTATTGATTAATTAATCACTTTCTGACCTCAGCCTTTTAGATTTGAAGTTTTGAACAGATTTTTTAATACATGTTAACTATATGAGTGTTCGAATGGGGTTTGATCAACCAGAATGACCAACCATTCAGGAGACAGGGGCCCTCAAATTTGACCCATAGTAGACCCCACACCCTACCTAAAGCCACAGATATCATCTTTAAAAATAAACATAATAGTCTTATTATTGGAACGCTTACCCAAAATTTCTGTACTTTTGGTCAAAATAAATAAATATACAAATTAGGTGATGTTTTTTCCTTAAAATTGAATATGCAAAAAATGCGTAAACTCAGATTTTCTTTATTCTTTAATACGTTATAGGGTAGACACTTCTCCTGAAGTTTTCATGTTGTGCCGGCTCTTTCTCTGTGGGCAGGGCCAAGGGATGTTTTGACTTTGAAATGTTTTGACAACAAATGCGGCTGTTGGGGAAAAAGTTGCGTAGTCTAGCTTTAATGTTGCCTATGCCTATTTTTTTTTCACCTCAAATATTACTTCAGTTTTCCAATTTGTTTATCATCACATGCCTGAAAAACAGAAAATTAAAATGAAATTACATAATATGGAAGCCTAAGTCAGCAAAAATGTGTGTAGTGCACAAAGCCATGTGAGGATCTTTATTTTTTATTTTGAAGCCACTTGTCGAGGGCTGATGATGCTTTACTCATCTCATTTGGACTTATGTATCTTCTGCCGGACAGTACCCTGACAGCAAAATTACTCTGGCCCAGATCTGGCCCAAACCATTCCGAAGATCTGTAACAAATTTGGCAAACGGATTTGGCCCGTCTTATTTTTGCACAACGGGCCAATACCGGCACAGATCCATTTTGCATATCTGGTGCGAGTTAGGGACAGAACTGGCCCAGTTCAACCTTGAATTACATTATAACCAGTCCAGATCCGGCACAGATCCGTGATTCATTTTCACGTCTGGTCCAAAAGTGGCGCGGCCTCAATTACTGTCAGACTGACACAGGCCTAGCTCTGCCCCAGCCTCCACCATCAGCCCCTTCACATCCAGGGCAGATACGGCCCAGATCATGTTGCCTTATTTGTAGATATGATTGAAATGTCATTCATTTGTATTCGGATTGACAGTTTCAATGCGAAATATGTTAAACTTCCATGCCATTTTAAGATAGCCTAGCTTATTTCTCTTGCTGCAAGTATACGGACAACTCTCAAAATGCAGTTTTAATTCTAGTAACTGACATACAGATCCTTTCCAAAAAATTAGAATATCATGGAAAAGTTTTTTTCCATAATTCCATTCAAAAAGTGAAACTTTCATAGATTATAGATTCATTACACACAAAGTGAAATTATTTATTTGTTTCATTTTTCATAATTTTGGCTTACAGCTCCAGAAAACCCCCAAAACAGTATTTCAAGAAATTAGAATAGTGTGTCGAAAATCAGCATTTACTTCAGTTATTTCAGAGAATGAATGTTTTAGTGTCACACTCTAATCATCTAATTTACTCAAAACACCTGCAAAGTTTTTCTACAGGTTTGTCGTTAAATTGGACAGGTATCTCAGTTTGGTTCAGTATGGGGAAGACTGCAGACTTGACAATTGGCTAGAAGACCATCATTGACACCCACCAGAAGATGGGTAAGCCACAAAAGGTCATCGCTAAGGAGGCTGGCTGTTCACAGAGTGCAGTGTCCAAGCATATCAATAGAAAGTTTAGTGGAAGGGAAAAATGTGGCAAGAGAAGGTGCACAAGCAAAAGAGATGACCGTAGGCTTCAGCGGATTGTCAAGCAAAGACGATTCCAAAATTTGGCGGAGATGCAGAGGGAGTGGACTGAGGCTGGAGTCAGTGCTTCAAAAACCACCACTTACAGAGTGTGACACTCAGGGCTCTATTTTCAAACCAGCGCAAGGGGACGGTATAGTCAAACGCAAGCTTGTTGACAGCATCAACGTCTTAAAACTGGCACTATGGCGTTTCTCAGCAATACCGCTAGGATCAACAAATTCTCAACATAACATCCTTTCGCTTGCGCTGCAGTGGGATGGGTGGCGCTGTCTGGGGCGTGTTCTAAAATACTTTCGGCTCAGTGACAATTTGAACCAACGAAAACCCATTGCGTTATGATCCGCTGGAACCACCTCTTAGCGGCAACGCAATAGACTCTGGCAATTTGACAACTTGTTAGTCATGTAGTTCTATGTAGTGTCTATAGGTGATGCCAACATTACACTTCCATTTAATGAACAAATAGCCTATAATTATTATTAATTAATTAATTTTAATTTAAACTACTAGAATAAAACAGGACAGCTTACAAGAAACTTGCGATCATGTAGGCCAATAGCCTATAATATATAAATTACACATTGACACAGTTGAATCATAAGCCTACCATTTGAATCATAATTATGCCTACATCACCTCATGTAGGCTAATTAATGCATTCGCCACCTCCTCCCGTGCCTTCCGAACTTCTGGGAGACGAGGTGGTGTGGATTGTGATCCATAAATTACTAGTCCTAGCCTGTACTTCTGTTACAAGTATGTCTGATTCCTGTGCGGAAAATCGCTCTTGTCGTTGACGGTCCAGTGCGTTTGGGTTGCTCATTATGAAATTGCATGGAGCGATTGCGTTCCAACTGGCTTTTTTTTAAAGCATGAGAACAACTATTTGATTGGCTACCATAGAGACACACCTTGGACATTTAAACCCAGCCTTTTAGCAATACCGCCATCAGATGCGCCAAGATTGCCGTCATGAAATTACCAAATTTCTCGCCGACACGCCCTCAGAGCGATACCGCCAAGCGATTACTCTTGCGTTCACCATTGCGTTTGGTTTATTAAAATAGAGCCCTCAGTCTAAAACATTCATTCTCTGAAATAACTGAAGTAAATGCTGATTTTCGACACACTATTCTAATTTCCTGAAATACTGTTTTGGGGGTTTTCTGGAGCTGTAAGCCAAAATTATGAACAATTAAACAAATAAAGGCTAGAAATATTTCACTTTGTGTGTAATGAATCTATAATCTATGAAAGTTTCACTTTTTGAATGAAATTATGGAAAAAAAACAACTTTTCCATGATATTCTAATTTTTTGGAAAGGATCTGTATTTGTTCTCTTGCCTAAACCATTGTAATGGTTACACAGGGACATTTTGGGACTCTGGCTTTCCGATCATGAGACTGGGACCCCTGCGGAGTCACAATTAACACTCCTCAACTGAGGCACAATGGAGTGTCTGTCCCCTTCTTCATGTGACTCTGAGATGAGCATAGACTGCTTGATCGATCAGGTGCCAGTTTGGGCAGGAACACCCCCCCCCCCCCCCTCTTTTGAGAAGGAGAGGGGAGATCCCGATTTAACACACACACACACACACACACACACACACACACACACACACACACACACACACACACACACACCCTGAGGTGATTGCAAATAGCTGGTCCATCTATGTTTCATTGTTGGTTCCAAGGGAATGAGCTAATCTGTTGTATGGGTGCCCTAAAACCAATTGGGATCAAAGGGATTTTGACCATAAAAACCCATGGAACTTTACCAACGTCCCTCTGATGGTAAAGAAGCTGTCTTATGCCTACCAGACACACCACTGAAACCCTGACGGACTTCTGCGTTTCCCAACCCACATCTCGCCTGATCACCAAGACAGAGTTGGCCTGCCATCGTCCACAGAATAAACCAAGCTGGTTTATTCTCAACAGCTGTTTTGAGGACACAAACTGTTCCTCTACTGTCTCCCTTGCGGCCGGACCCAAGTGGAGATCTGCGCATGTCCACGTCGACCGGACTGGAAACCTGTCGCGACCAAACTTCGGTGAAGAAGTCTCCAGGAGTCCACCTGCCGGGACTTTGGACCAGCTGACATCACTTACGGAATCGGGACTGGCCTCCCTTTGTTACCGTTAAATATTGAAACGCATTTTATTTAGCACTGACATAAATTGATAGGCTAGCATAAAACCTGTAATACCCAGTTGAGGTCATTTTACTGCTGGTTCTTACTGTTGTTTGTATTTTGTTTTGCTATGTGCGTTTTGGTTGGGAATAAGCAATTTCCCTGATCTTATAGTTTTACACTGTTAAAACTTTATATTTATGAGACTGATAAAACGAGCTAACCACAAAATATAGTTTAGCATGTCATTAACCCATAACACAAACTAACCTTTGTTAATGGTAGGACTGTTAGCTTCTATATATATAGCCATCACATAATTATAATTTCCTCTGATTAAGATTAAGTCATAGAATATATTCCTCATGTTATATCAGTTATTGTTTCTGTTATTCACATATTCATAGTAGCCAATAAAACGTCATTTTTCCAACCCATTGTCATGTCTACGTTATTTCACTAAGTTGGTCTCTACTGACGTATAGAATTCTAACTGAGTGTTGAACTTAATTAATTCTGAATATAAGTGACCAAACCTCACTACACCATAAATACTGTATATGCACAGAATTTATTTTTCTTTCCTTCACTTCCAAAAAGTAGCTTGGTTAACAGTGGCCTAGTCTTCAGACCCCTCCTCCCTTTTTTCACTTTAAATTACAGACTTGAGACATTGCTTTGGAATATAAGCTTTAACATATACAGAGAACACGCTGCAGCTCAAATTTTTAAACTATATTTACAAACTCAGTGTGAGTGCGAGTGTAGTGTGTGTTCGCACGTGTGAGAGAGAGTGAGCAAGAGAGTGGTTGAGTGAAGATGTGTGTGTGTGTGTGTGTGTGTGTGTGTGTGTGTGTGTGTGTGTGTGTGTGTGTGTGTGTGTGTGTGTGTGTGTGTGTGTGTGTGTGTGTGTGTGTGTGTGTGTGTGTGTGTGTGTGTGTGTGTGTGAAAGAGTGAGGGGAAGATGTTTCATCAAGGAATAAAATGAGGAATTATTATTATTATATTATTACCTAATAAACTCACTGGCAATGAAATGAACTACATTTTAGAACAGCATGAAACACTGCTTTGGAACACAACCTTAACCATACAGAGCACAGGCTGCATGGTGTGAGAGACACAGTTAGTGTGCGTATGTAAGAGCGCAAGAAAGTATTTGAGAGCGTGGGTGAGTGATTGAATGTGTGAGAGTGAGAGACCGAGATTGATTGTGTGTGTGAGAGCGAGAGTGAATGTATGTGCGAGTAAGAAAGCGAATGGTGAGTGTATGTGAGAGTTTGAGTGAGAGAGGGAGATAGTGGGTGAATGTGTGAGTGAGTGAGTGAGTAAAAAAAAGAGAGTGTAAGTGGGTGAGCATGTGTGTGTTGGAGTTAAAGATGCAGTAAATAAATATTATATTATATCCAAGCAATGTGTAAATATATTCAACATAACTTCTTGACTGAAGACGGGGTACTCAATGTAGGCAAAAAAAAGTCCTTTGAATGAGGCAGGGCACAGGCGTGTACACACAATCTGTCAGGTGTGTCACAATGGTGTAGTGACCATTTATGCTTGAGGAGTCAGAAGTTGTCCATCAGAAGTTCCTCTGGATTGGAATAATCATCCCTGGAGACAGGAAAGCATGAAGCACGTATTATAAGTTATGTTGAATAGATTTACACATTGCTTGGACAGGATTTAGAAAGGTAAAAAGACTCAGTCAGCAACTTTAAGTCGATGCTTAAAGATAAAGCATATGGTTATTGATTATTTTCAGATGAGAGAGTGAGAGTATGTGTGTGTGTGAGAGAGATACAGTTGAAGTCGGAAGTTTACATACACTTAGGTTGAAGTCATTAAAACTAATTTTTAACCACTCCACAGATTTCATGTTAGCAAACTATAGTGTTGGCAAGTCAGTTAGGACATCTACTTTGTGCAAGACACAAGTAATTTTTCCAATTATTTACAGACAGATTATTTCACTTTTAATTCACTATAAGCAAGTGATACTTACAAAGCGATACTATAACGTCTCTGCATTTGAATGGATCTCTATGGGAATTGGGGGGTGGGACTAGATTTAGCTGTAAATTACACTGGAACATTATGGAAACACATGGTTGGCTAAATGGCTCTAAGTCATCAAGGGTCTGGCGTATCAAACAAATCATTAATCAAACCTTAAATCATCACTCTGCTGCCAAAAATACGGTAGATGGATAAATTGAAAGGTTTCTTCTTCTGACTTATTTTCCCATAGATTTCAATAGGAAATTTTGTCAGGAGAAACAACCCTTAAAGTGATCCATCCATATCTACTGCATGTCTGGCAGCAGAGTGATGGTTTGAGGCTTGTTTGATACCTCAGACCCTTGATGACTTACAGCCATTTTACCGATCATGTATTCCGTACTGTTCCAGTATAATCTACAGCTAAATCTAGTCCCACCCCCCAATTCCCATAGAGATCCATTCAAATGCAGAGACGTTATAGTACTGCTTGTAAGAGTACCAGAAAATAAGATATCAAGAGTCTTTTGATGTTGTTGGGTCACAGACATCAGGAAGTCATGGCATGCAAAGGATATGCAACCAAATATTAAAAATTTAAAGGCACAGTCAACTTAGTGTATGTAAACTTCTGACCCACTGGAATTGTGATATAGTGAATTAAAAGTGAAATAATCTGTCTGTAAACAATTGTTGGAAAAATTACTTGTGTCCTGCACAAAGTTGATGTCCTAACTGACTTGCCAACACTATAGTTTGCTAACATGAAATCTGTGGAGTGGTTAAAAATGAGTTCAACCTAAGTGTATGTAAACTTCCGACTTCAACTGTACCTGCGGGAGGGTTCTGGCTTTGTCCGGTGGAATTGTAGGAGTGGTGGGAGGGAGAACAAAAAACCCCACAGACGGGCATTATCCTCTATCGGATGTATATGTATGAAATTTTATGATTTTGTATAAATAGTGATTTTTTATCTTTTATTTTGTGGTTGGTTTACTGCTTGGGGAGTGGTGGATCTTGTGAAAAACCTGCTTAGGGATCCGGGAATGGGAGTCGCCCGTTCTCCCCTGTTACATAGGCACCCAATCAACCAGCAGGGGTCTCTGGTACACAAGGAGATGATGCCATCCTGTTCAACTGAAACACTCCCATCTCTGGGCGATGGTAATGTCAATTGTGTGTCATCCTGTGGGGCTGCCAGCCACAGTCAGAACTGACACGTCCAGATTCAGCACCAGACAATGCATGCATCCATGCTCTAGAACAGTGCCATAATAAGATGAATTGCCAGCAGCCCATAATATTAGTTTTAAGTCATGTGCTCAGCTGTGAGGTCAGCTGCCAGTTTTAACAAATAGGGTTCTAAAGAAAATTGGGTTCCACCGCCACCCCCTCCTCCTTTATCATTGATAATCGGTGATTCTATCACTAGAAACATAAAAAGGAAATCAGTAGAGACTCACTGTTTCCCAGGCGCCAAGGTTTTAAATATTTTAGAATGTATTCAGCGCATTCTGGTCAAATATCCTCATCTCCACAATGTGATTGTCCACATTGGCTGTAACAATATTCCAAACGTCCGAAATACTAAAACGTGATTTTAAAACGTCTTTTTAATGCACTTGGACTGTGGCAAACGTATTTTCGTCTCAGGACCAATCCCATCTATTGGCAGAGGCATTAGTAATTTTAGCAGAACTCAGTCGGTCTGCTACACAACATGGCTTTTATTGATCATTTTAATCTTTTCTGGAATCGCCCGTCCTTTTTTTTAGGAAAGACCGAATCCACCCCAGCGGCCTAGGTGCACACATTTTAACTGAAAATATATTTTATACAGTCCAAAATGCCCTTAGAAACTGACTAGCTGCATTGCCCACGTGTCTGATCACTACACTGACTAAAACTAGAATTTCTTCTCTCCGCTAAAACACTCATCCACACTTACTAGCTCCCCCGTGTGGTGTGGTGGCCCCAAATTCACCGTAATCGATCGTGATTCTACTATAACAGCCTCACATTATTATTTTTTTCCTATTTGCACTGTAATTACCAGTAGGCCTCCTAAAAATAGTATTAAGTCCCATCATGGAGTACATTATAACAATCTTAATTATATTCCTTTTTCTTTGACTTGAGCTGCAGGCTATGCTGTGTGGAAAATACATTAATATTATCTGATAATACATACACTATGACTACTCTTGACACTCCCAGTGACTTCTTAAATCACAGTGGTCTTGCAATAATGCATTTAAATATAAGGAGTCTTATGCCAAAACTGGATTCTGGTTAAACAGATTTTGGTTAACAGAAACCTGGCTGTCAAGTAAAGTCAAGGATGTCATAACACTGGATGGTTACAATATTTATAGAACAGACAGAGCCTCACGTGGGGGTGGTGTCGCCATATTTGTTAAAAACTTTTGTAGTATCTTTACTTCATTCCATCTCCTTAGCCAAACAGAGCTCTTAGCATTAACTGTCTCATTGAATACTGTTGAGTCCTTAGTTGAAGCCACAGGACTTAATATCCATCCCGTATTCATGTCGAGGAACTTTAAGCATTTTGTTGATGAAGCATTTCTGCACAACCTTTTCCACAGTGATATTGGAACTCTTCCAGAGCCTGAATTAGCTCTTAGACATTTTATTGATGTTTTTGATTTTCTTAGAAATAAGCATGCTCCCTTTAAGAAGTTCAGGGTAAAAAATAGAAACAATCCATGGTTCTCAGTCGAGCTCTCTGGTTTATTAAGGGAAAGAGATGTTGCATGGGCCATAGCACGCACATCAAAATCCCCAAAGGATTGGCAAGCTTTTCATCAATTTAGGAATAATTGCATTCGGAAAATCAGAGAGGCCAAATCATCATATTTTGTTAACAGATTGTTATGGCAATCCTGGTAACTTTTGGAAAACTGCTAAATAATGTACAGGTCTCTCCTCTACCAAATCATCTTATTTATGATTCTAAAATTGTATCAGATAAATAGCAAATATGTAATGTGTTTAATGAATATTTAATTTCTTCTGGTAATCTATTTGAAAGGAAATCTCTGCACTGCAACACTCACACACCCAGTATGGAAAAGTTTATCAGGTTGAATTTTTCACTTCATGAGTTAATGACCAAATTACCAATGACCAAAAAAAAGCTACTGGTGCTGATTTTCTTGATTCATGATTGCTTTTGCTGGCAGCTCCCATTTAGATTTTACCCTTGACTCACATTTTTAACCTGACTATTGTTGGGGGAAGTATTCCTAAAGTTTGGAAAGTAGCATGTCTCTCCTTTATTTAAAAGCAGAGAGGTTAGTGACCCAAATAACTACTGCCCAATCTCCAAACTTCCTTGCTTAGCCAAATTTTTTGAATAATTTGTGAATAAACAAGTTTGTTCTTATTCATCTACAAATAGTATTTTAAACTCCTATCAGTCTGGTTTTAGGCCAGGCCACAGTACTGTGACCACAGCTTGCAAGGTGGTAAATTACATGATCTGTTCACTGGATAAGAGAGAGCATTGCTTTTACCTACACGGTAAATCACACTATTCTTTTAGATAAGCTAAAATCAATTGGCTTTAATGGTAATACCTGTAAGTGGTTTGAGTGTTACCTTAATGACAGAACTCAAACATTAGTGGCGGATGGGCATCAGCCTAGTTCTATTTCATATCGGTCAACACGCCACGGTATGGGTCATCCTAGCCGAGAGGAGGAGCTGCTAGGAGACTGTATAGCAAATTAACCACCACTACGGGTGAACCCATGTCACACCATAAATATGACGCTTATACGCCACCCAACCTCTTTTTGCCTCCTCGAGGTTGAGCTGAGACCGGTTTTTACGGTTCCCTTTGGAATCCGTGGGTATTTCTCTATAGCAAGCCCGCACAAGTACGGACTGGTGTACTTCTGACGCATGTAGCGTCAAGTGTCCCGACAAAAGGGCACTTGCAGAAACACGTTTTTGTGAATAGAGTGACATCACATAACAGGCCAAGTTCTGTTCCAAAGCCAAGAACGCAAAGAAACGAGGACGCTCAAAGATCCCGGAAATGTACTTGATCCGCCTCAAATGTCGAGGATGCATCGGATGCAAACCTATGCATACCTTAGAGTATATATAATGTAGATACAGCGATGGTAATAGAAACCAATGGGGAGCACATCTGAACCAGGAAGTTTTAATTTTGCGCTCATCTCACATGCGCAGTTGTGTCCAGTCAAGTCACATATACAACGAGGAAGGCGTAGATAGGCCAAAATAAATAATAATAAAAAAAATCCTACCTTTGTCTTTGTGGTAAGAACCAAAAAAATTACTTCAAAAAAATGATAAGTGATTTTTTAAAGAAATATAATGCACAGAGTTAACATCATTATGGAAATATTTTTAATTTGCTGTCAAAAATGAATGGAGCCCAATGGGAAAACGCAAATCATAGATATCAGCAGAGGGCGACATTATATCCGGTGCTGAGGTTGAGAGCCAAAAGCTGGCCCCTTGATGCAAACCACAGAACTCGATAAGAACTAGAAAGGCAACTGCCTTCTCAAAACGGCACATGTTCCACGGCCACAGAACTCTATAAGAACTAGATTAACAATTCCTAAAGAAATTGTAGGTGTGGTTGCTTCACAAATATCAATGGCTGGAAATGGCATAGGAAGATGGTAATATGGTATAGTGTGAGGTGGAAAATAAAATGTTGGAAATGGTATGAACTGTTAATGCGGTATAAAGGGATGTAGTGAAGGTGAAAGTGTCAAAATATGGTGATGTAGCCTATTTTGTGGTAAGTAGTCTAAAGAACCAGGAAGTGATAGAAAGAAGTAATTAATTGTGATAAAAGCACAAAAAGGTAATGTCAAATCTGGGATATTGTTGGGTCATAACAGTGTTGTAGAGGAAGGCATTGTGAATGCCCAATTTACTCCATCCTGTGTACTAGCATACTTCTTACTGTAGTCTATACTGCAGTGACATGCAGTGTGCGAAATATCCTCCATATAAACCTGGACATAAATAGCCTAGGCTACAGTTTCCTTTACACTCTTTGGCTATATCATCTGGGGATATTGAGAACACTCAATTTGGCCGCGCAGGTAAGGCTAGCCTAATTTAACAGCTTTTCAAAAAAAATTATACTCAACTGGCATACTCAAATAGTAGTGTGTGCTGATTCGGACTATTCGGACAGTTGTAGTTGTGTTTGTAGAAAAATATGGGTTCATACAATTTTTGCCTAGGTTTTAAACAAATGCTCATCTACTGATTTCTCCACTTTATTAAACGAACTGTTACAGTTCCGAGCAGGGACTGGACCCAAATGCACAACTCAACACACACACAAGGAGTTTCCAATAGTTCCAATAATTTATTGCTTTGACAAAACCTCCTGAAGCATAGGGAGAGAGACAGACAAGACAAAACCAGATATGGATTAGCAGGGGATCAGCAGGAGCGGGAGAGGCCAGGGACTGGACAGTGGCAGGAATCCGGGCAGGTTGAGCAGAGGAGGAGCGGGGAGCCGGAGACAGACAGTGGAGAGGGCACGAACAGCTGCAGGCTTGCAGAACTGGAGCACAGGCAGGATGCACACACAGCTGTAGGTGGGCAGAACTGGAGCACAGGCAGATTGCACAAACAGGTGCAGGCTGGTAGACTTGGAAGCAGAACAGAGTTAGTAACAGCGAGGCAGGACAGAATGAATAGCGTGTTGACGCTGTTCCTGGCGAGAGCTAATTAAAGCTGGACAAGACTGGAAAATAGCGAATTAACACCGATTAAAATTAGAGTTTCTAGCAGGCAAGACAGGACTAGATACTGAGTATCCAAACGAGACAAGACCAGGGTATTACTACAAAGAGACTTAACGAACTGGCACAGGACAAAGAACACCAGGTGACTAAATACGAGAGTTAATAGGTATCAATTAAGTGCAGCGTGCAAATGTATGCGTGAGTGATTAACGGAGCAGAGAGTGTGCAGAATGCATGCGGAGGGAAGGGAAGGGATAGGCGGAGACAGAGCAGTGGAACAGAGTGATACAAAAGGGAAAACCATGCCCAGACTGCAGCACAGGGGAAACAATCAGGAATACAAACAGACACGATACGAGAGGAAACAGGTAAAACACGGGACACAAAAGGACGGGAGTGAGAGCATCACACGAACCCTGATTAAACAAAGTAAAAAGGGGGTAATCCCAAACGCACTACAAGCCGGCTATATAAAAAAGGACTATAGGTGCTCAATAAAAGGACCAGCGAACTGAAAGAATACCTAACCCGGACCACTTTGCTAGGACTAACCCGAGATAAGGAAGACTGGAGCACACAGAGCTCAGAGCAAAAAAATATTTAATAAGACTGACGTTTCGACGTCAACGACGTCTTCTTCAGAGTCAAACGGAAATACAGACAACGCACCGGGAGGTATATAAATACCCTCCCATCAATTACACATAGTAAGGTGTGGGACTAATAGATCTCGTAATAGATAACACATACACAATGTTATATTCTTTAACAGGGTAGAGAGAAGACCGACAAATGTCATGGGTAAATAAACTGAATAATAACCTATTATGAGCATGGCATAAACAATATATAATGAAAATCCTCTCAACTGAAAGGGGCCTTGCCTCAATCATAAACTGAAAAAAGTATATATATAATTTAAAAAACAAAAATCAGTGAATAAAAGAACCGCCAACCCTGTAGTTTTCCCATTCAGCCACTGTAGGCGCTGTTCCTAACTCAAGCTATTTCAGTGATGCCACTGCTTCTCCTTATTTTCTAGTCTATGGATCTGCAGATACCACAGAACTGTGGCAGATACTCATACTTGACTATTTCTGACCCACATCAAAACACTTGCTGATAGCTACGATGTCAGAATGATCACATACAGTACATTCATAATACAATGGAACAGTTATGTGCATAATTCGGATAGAATACGTAGCCCAATGTATTTATATACAACGTTACGTGTGTTTTTACATAACAGCGCTGTGGAAACATCAACGTTGCTGGGCAGTAGAAAAATAGAATAAGAGAATCTCTTCAACATTCAACAGAAACCAGTTGTAGAATCGTTGCAAGGTAGGATATTTGGTTCCAGAGATTTGTAGAAATTTTTTTTAACGTTATACCGAAAGTAGCTACATTGGGCAGGCATAGCCTACGCAAAGGAAAATGCACTGAATGTTTATTTGTAACAGTTTCAACTTTTTGATAATAGCCTATAGGCTAGCCTATATTGGAACAAACGTTTTTGTAGTGTGTAGAAACGGTACATTTTATGCTTGTTATTGTCTGACTGTGGCAAGATGGTTGTAAACGGGTTTGGGCTATTTTATCATGCAGTGCAACTTGAGAGGTTGATGTATGCACAAGCTGCAACTCTGTAGCAATCCTGCATTGGACTTTTGAGGGTTTAAAGTTGTTTACAATTTCAGAGAAATATGAATAGGCTACTATAATTGGGACATTGACGACTAGGCTAGCACCTTAGATAGGGCTAATAGCCTGCGTGTTCGTGGCGAAAGAGCGCATTGCGCTTCATGCAGCATTTGTTGTAGTTATAGACCAATGATTATTATTTTTGAAAGCTAAAGTGAGTAGGATCATTTCAGTTGCAGACGGAAGTAGGCTATGTCGTTAGCTATGGAATTTCTCGTCGGCATTTTTCCAAGGTTGTTGCTCAGCGCT
Organism: Synaphobranchus kaupii; assembly: GCA_029718625.1. Classification (NCBI taxonomy): domain Eukaryota; kingdom Metazoa; phylum Chordata; class Actinopteri; order Anguilliformes; family Synaphobranchidae; genus Synaphobranchus; species Synaphobranchus kaupii. Next base: position 26,327,483 of record CM056380.1, read on the forward strand.
CACGTAGAGCAGAACGTTAAGTGATTCAAAAATCAGCTCAGTGCTCACACTGAGCATTCTCACCATGAGCTAGCCTACTGCACGTGCCCATTGACCCCCATTCATTTTTTGGCGATAAAATGTCAAATATGTCAAAAAGTGTATATGGTAAAAAGGTAAAAAGTAATAGCAACCTGGAGGGGGTATAAAGGTATAATATGAGGTATGAATGGTGTCGATGGTGTGAACGGTGTAGGAGGAGATAGGTTTTGAAAAATCGGCGGAATAATAATAACGGTAAGTCTGAGGAATAACAATAGGTGTGGTTTTTCAACCACACCTAACTATAAAGGCAACTTCCTTCTCAAAACGGCACATTTTCCACAGCTCAAAGTTTTTTCTCTGATTGGCCAACCTGACATGTCACATGAAGGTGGTCTTTTTGTCCCTTTGGCAGAGAGTAATGGCTGCCGCTGCAAATCTAGAACCACGACCAGAGCCACCGCGGAGTGGGTTTTGTGAGAACAATAGATGTTATGTGAAAATCAAAACAATGAATACATCGATAAATTATTGAATGCGTCTATGCTATGATTACATTCCCATACTTAAATAATGATTGTTGCACCTGTTTGTTTATTTACCGTCTGTGGTATATCCCAACCGCTTTTTCAAGCTTTCCGTGAACCAGCGGTCCTTGCCCGGCTAATAATAGCGTGAAGTGTTGCCAGAATAATAAGAAATCGTGATGGAAATGGCCACAGTGATAACTCCCCGGAATGTCGATGTTAGACTGATGGAATGAACTATGGTGATTTTTGCAATGTAACGTTGTGTTAGACAGATTAATGTCAAAGGCTAACGTACAGGCTATCTTGTTAAAATCGCCTCAGTCTAACGTCACTGCAAATTCATAAATGAGCCGCGAATAGTTAACGTTACTAAAAATGTTTAATATCTATGTTGTTAGCTAACTACATTATTAACAAGGTGTTTGGTTAGCATTAACTATAACATTACTCATCGTTATGTTGTTCGAAGCTGTGTTGAACAAAGCAGGCTTATTAGCCAACATATAGCCCACCCTCCCAGAAAGCAGGAACCTCCATGTATAACGTTAGCTAGCGACGACTGCTAAGTTATGCTCTCAGAACTGTAGGCTACAGTTCTGTGGTTATGCTAAATGAAAGGTAACTTTGTCAGCTTGCAGTAGCAGTCAGAGGCGTAGAAATGACAGGCTATCACAAAAGCCTGTTGGTAATACGCCAATAGTAGCTCGATGCACATTTAAAAGAAAAGCCAGGCATAGTTATAGCTACTTTAGAACATATTTGGCTAACCTTAACATAATCCCCATCAATGTATTCAACTGCATTCCAATCTGAACGTTGTTTTGAAAGAAAGCCGTGTTAAGCCATTTTTTCTGACGTTACAGTTTATGGTTAAGCCTAAGTGCAATGGACATAGCCTAACGTTATTTATGCTAACCTTCCAATATCCAGTAGGTTATGAGATCGGCTGACCAGACCTCCTGGCTTTGCCCGGATATTTCGTATTTTTTCACTGAAAATATTTGTTCGGACAGATGGACACTTGTGTCCCGTTTATGCGGTCTTAAAGTGCAGTAGCTATAAGGTTATCTGGCTTTGATAGCCTGGCTTTCATGCTCAACTTCAGTTCCTTAATGCGTTTCATTTCTTTTGAGCGATGAGAGGGTGCTGCACACATCGACATGGGCAGCTACAAGAGCAACATAAAATGGTAAACACAGCCACAATAACTTTCCACGTTATGTAGGCCTAAAGCTACAATGTCCTATATAGCCGCAAACATTTATTGTATAATGCAGTTACTGTGTCATGTGGTTAGACAAAATATAGGCTATTTCTGCACGCCATGTATTGAAGGTGAAACATATAAACGGCTAATGTTTGACCAACCTTTCCTATATTAAAACTTTCCAGTCCAGCGCCCACCACACCCCTATGGAAAAAGAATATGCTGCAGTATATTGTAAATATATCAAAATTATCTTCACAATATATTTTAAATATAGCCTACTGCAGTATATTACATTTCCATATGGGCCACTGAACAATCGATGTTATGTGAAAACCAAAACAATAGATACATTAATGTTATGTGTATGATTACATTCACATAATTAAATTATGATTATTGCGTCCACTTGTTTATTTTGCTTAAGCCGCCATCCGTGGTATAGGCAAGCTACACCGGTAGATGCCGAGTCCCGACCGCTCTCTCAAGCTTTCTGTGAACCAGCCTTGCGCGGCTAGCTAATGTGAGGTGTAGCCTAAATTATGAGAAATCGTGATGGAAATGGCCACTGTGAAAATTGTACGTTAGCCTATTTTGCAAGTATAGTCTCCCCGGAATGTCCATGTTGGACTGATATAATGAATTATGATGAACTATTGTGTCTACGTTAGATAGATTCATGTTGAAGGCTTCGTAGGCTAACGTTACCTTGTTGAAATCGCCTTACCACAACTGCAAATGCAGATAAATGAGCCGCGAATAGTTACTAAAATGTTTAATAGCCATCTCGTTAACTAGCGTTATTAACAAACTTTGATTAACATCGTCGTTATGTTGTTTGAAGCTGTATGTGACCAAAACAGGCTTAGCCAACAAGCTAGCCTATATGATAGGCCCTCATATGCATCCTCGAGAGGGGTGTAAAGTTAGGTTGACAGACATGTCAATTTAATTCAATCTATCCCTAATTTAGCCAGTTTTACCCGGATATAGCCTGGCTACATCCTAGGACTAACGTTACGATGGACATTTTTCATCCAGCGTCAGCGGGGCAATGTTAGTAAAGCTGGAGGATTGCGTCTGGTGAGTTAGCAGTGGGTGGGTCTGCGAGCGGAGCCCTCAGCCCAGTGCACCAGCGAACGCTACTGCTGACCCGCTAGCCTCTTGCTATCTGGGCGGTTTTCCACAACACAAGACGGCATTTCATCAACTTTTCAACATGTTCACTGGGGTAGGTTACTAGTAATGTAACGCATCTTGAGATGTGAAGTCTGTCCTTAGAAAGTTGCATCATAGCCATCATAGCGCGGAGCTTTCAAAACCATAACAGCACGGAAACCCTTTAAAAAAAACAAAATAAAAACCTTGGCTACACATAGCCCAGCCTATGGCTATGATAACTGTCTGTATGAAACAGGCCACTTTTTAGTTCATAAAACTAAAAAAAGTAAGCTAAAGATATCCAGTGAGCACAAGTGGCTTACACTAGACTAGTCCTACTAGTTCACAATTTTTTATAGGCTACGCTCTTTTTTCTGTAAGTATAAAATTAGATTTTTTTATTATCGTTTATTTATATATTTATTTTAATACATGCCAAAATACGCCTTTCTGCAGTGTGCCTCTGTGGCTCAGTGAGTAGGTATAGCCTGCTCTGTGATCTTTGCTAGCCGCGACGTTGTATGTTCGAGTCTGACCTTTTGCCGCATGACTTGCTCCCATTCCTCTTGTCTCCAGGCTGTCAAATAAATCTAAAAAGCTTTTACACTTATTTTAAGAAAGTATACTCTAGGCTACTTATAAACCTTTGTAGGGTCCACCTTGTTCCCTCAACCTATTGTTTTATCAAGCTGTAGGCTATAGCTAGCTATAGAGCTCGGAAAGCTGACGTCACAAGCGTTGCATTCTAGACCAGCCGCCATGTTGGGAGTATACTCTCCCTCTGGACCCGTGTCTGAGTCAAGTAATTCACTAATCTTCTAGCCGTTTCCCTTAAAAAGAGTGGGTTTCTTTAGTAAACAAACGTGTTAAATAAACCCTTTATTCGCAGATCTGTAACGTTAACTGTGTGTGTATTAATTCTGACGGATCGCAGCCGCTGCGGTGGCGTAGCGGACAAAGGCACCGACTTTTTAGTCTGTGCAGTTGCGCCCCGAGGATAGGGGGTTCGATTCCCGGTCCTGCCAGTTCCGAGCATGGCCGGAGGCTGAGGGAGCGGCAATTGGCAGCTGCTCCCGGCGGGAGGGGTTCGGAGAGAGTAGTTGCGCGCAAGTGCGGCCCTGGGTGAGTTGGAATCACGGTCAGGTTTGGAGGGGCCGCGTCCTGAAGAGGAGTCCTCTCTCCTACTACTGACTGACGGGGCTCGTGGCGGCGATTCTCTAGCGGTTGCTACACACGGGTATAATTGAATGATATAGGGGTTCAATTGGCTACCAAATTGGGAGAAAAAGGGGAAAAAATCTGAAACAAAATTTTAAAAAAATAAAATAAAATTCTGACGGATCGCTACAACATTTTCAGGTAAATCAGACAGATTATGTGTAAAACATGCTTTTGGATGCAGGGGGCAGTCAGGGATAGGGACGCATCTCAGGCTACGACGGGAGGCGGGCAGAGAATGCCTTAAGCAGCCGGTACCTCGGAAGCACATGAAACGGTTCACAAACGGCTGGGTCCAACAGCTACTCATCTACCGCAGTAGCTAGTAGGCCACGTTAAGTAGGCTACACAGACACCGGAGACGTGATGGAAACAACTTGCATAGGACAAAACTGTATAAATTCACCAAAAACCGTAAAGACCATTACCTATCTATTCCTATATTAAAATCACTAGCCACCAGTTATTTGTCTGATTCAAGTTTATTTAATAGGTTATGTTAATGTAGGCTAAATTAGCTTTTCACATAATAATGATTGTGTAGCTACATAGGCTACAAATTCAGCAAGGTGCTCATTTTAAAACAGTTGAACAGTCACAGAGACACCCCACATGACTGACCCTAAAGAAAAGGAGAAAGAAAATGTGATTGCTGCGATTGAATTAATTATGTTGGAAAACGTTTGGGGAAAAAACGTATTAGAGTAGATTTCCCGTATCATAACCTTAAACGCCCGTATACCTGTCATGGTTTTTAACCCTTTTCCCCTTGTGGTTGTGTTCCTCGGTCGCCACACGTGGCCGCTGCTCTGTTAGTGGAGTTTTGGCTCCGTCTCGGCTTTTAACGGAGAAGTCTCGTCAGCATTTGATTGTTTGTTGGTCGTATTGTGGTGTATTGTCTGGCATCATTTATGCTGTTTTGTGTGCGGTATTATTTTGCCCTTTTAATGTTTAGTCGTATGATTAGGTCTAGGTTTTTAAGGAGACCGTTTTGCTCCGTTGTGCTTTATTGAAGTTTTGCGGGACTTGCCTTTGTGCTTTGAGCTTTAAGGTTGAATTCCTTTTTTGTGTGCTCGTTTCTGTCACCGCTTTTTGGTCTTTCCTTTTTTGTCTGTTGCCTAGATCTTTTGCCCTTTTCTGTCTCTTTCTCCTCTCTCTGTCTGCTGTCTTCCGTGAAAGCGAGAGGAGTCTTTGTTTGATTGTGTGTATTTGTATGGTAGTTTCTTACTAAGAGACAGGGCGTTTTATCATACTGACTTTAGTGCTTTATTTATTCTTTGAGGCAGGGCGTGTATTTTCGATTGAGCTTGCGCTAGTCTGTTAGCCGGTAATTCCGGTGCAGCTGTCCTGTTCGTCCTTTTTACCTGCGGGACGATTGTGTTCGGAACTGTCGTTCTGTTCGTTCTCCGGGTATGTCTCTCCTTATATGGAGCTTGGGCGATGTTGTGGACATGTTTGTGTGTGACTGCCCATTTCTGAAAGTAGCCTTGGAACGTTAGCTCTCTGTTCCTTCGCCTCGTTAAATTTTCCTTTACCGAGAGGCTAGGGCGTTTATTTTCTACTAAGCTTGTGTTAGTCATTTTGCTAGTAAAGTTATGGGACGACGGTGCTCCGTCGGCTCACCTGGAAAATGTTTCTCTCTCCTGGGAGATCGGGCGTTGACCCCTTTACATTTTCCAAATTAATGCGGGACTTGCCTATGTGGAGTAGTTACTAGGACTCTTCCACCCTGGCGTATTTGCCTATGTGGATGTAGTTATCCGGACTCTTCCCCCCGGCGTACTTTCCTATGTGGATGTAGTTATCCGGACTCTTCCCCCCTGGCGTACTTGCCTATGTGGATGTAGTTATCCGGACTCTTCCCCCCTGGCGTACTTGCCTATGTGGATGTAGTTATCCGGACTCTTCCCCCCTGGCGTACTTGCCTATGTGGATGTAGTTATCCGGACTCTTCCCCACTGGCGTACTTGCCTATGTGGATGTAGTTATCCGGACTCTTCCCCCCTGGCATACTTGCCTATGTAGATGTAGTTATTAGGACTCATCTCCCGCTCTTTTCTGTTCCTGCTTCCTGGTCTTTGCATGTGACTGCGAGCCTATGAAAGTAGCCATGGAATGTTATATCTGGTCCTTCGCCTCCTCGTTACATTCCTCTTTACGAAGAGGCAGGGCGTTTATTTTCTATCAAACTCGCGTTAGCCTTTTAGCCGGTAATTCCGGTGCAGCTGTTCTGTTTCGTCCTTTTTACTTGCGGGACGATTTTGTTCGGAACTGTAGTTCTGTTCGTTCCAGGTATGTCTCTCCTCATATGGAGCTTGGGCGTTTTTGTTGACAGGTTTGCGTTTGACTGCGAGTCTCTGAGAGTAGCCTTGGAACGTTAGATCTCCGTTCCTTTCGCCTCCTCGTATACTAATTCGTATTAGTTTGCAGTGTTCGGTACGTTTGGTGTGTGTTATATTGTGCCATTGTGCTACTCGCCTGTTCTTATGTGTCTCGTTACCGAGACAGGGTGTTTATTATTTCTGGCTCTTTCTTTAGTCACTTTGCTCGTAGAAGTATGGGAGCCCAGTGCTTTGTTCCATTAGCCTTGTTTGGTTTTCTTACTGAGAAACCTGGCGTTTGCGCTTCTACTCATTGGTGTGTGACAGTGAGCCGGTTAGTAGCCTTGGTATGTGTGTTTCCCTGTCTTGTCTCCTTCCCTTAATTACGGGGTTTCCCATCCTAGTGGCCTAGTGTTTAATGAATCCCCCTTGCTGCGTTTGGCCCCTCCTACCTCACACGTCACGCCACCATTACAGTACCTTTGAAAAACCGTGTTTTATACGGGAAAACTGTATTGGTTGACACCTAGCTATGTTGTTGGAATGCGTCCACAGTTGACTAAAGTAACGTTAACGACAGCTAGCAAAGTAAAGAAAAGCAACTTTCGCTGAAACGACTGTGTTGTCACTGTTGGCCAACTTGTTGATAGCTCTTGGACCCAGCCATTAGTGAACTGTTTGTGCGCTTCCAATGACTTATAGTTCTTAAATTCCTGCATAGTGTAGGCACTCAGGCCATAAACGAGATCGTTCACTATGTCAAGGTAGATGAGTGGAGGCAGCAAATCTGGATCCCTAGTCCAGTGCTTAGCCGGCAGTTCATATGGATCGACATTATTGATTGTGCTTATTTTTTCTATATAACGTTTTTTGGCACCAGCAATTTGTCTATATATGGTATTTTATCTGTCGCTCTTCCTTTTTCATTTCTTTTTCATTTTGCTTGTTTTTTGCTTGTTTTTTGTTCTTTATCTCATTCTCTCTCTCCTGCCCACTCTCCCTCAACTCCGCTAACAACCCACCCGCTGTTACGTTCAGGAGAAATCTCCGCACCCTCTCTCACACCTCTCTCACTACTTCTGCTCTCTCTGCACTTCCTCCTCCTGCTACCTTTGCTAAGATGCCCATTGATGTTGCCACCTCTGTGTTTAACTCATGCCTCTCTCAGTCTCTCAACTCACTATGTCCTCTTATCTCCAAACCAGCCCGACTATCACCCCCCTCCCCGTGGCTGACGGATTCCCTCAGATCCAGCAGAACCACGCTACGAGCCGCTGAGAGAAAGTGGAGGAAATCCAGATCCCCAGATGACCTGGCCTCCTACCACACTCTGCTGGCAGCCTTCACAGCTGCAACCACATCAGCAAAAACTTCATTTTTCCAGTCTAAAATTGATACATGCCTATCTAACCCACGTAAACTCTTTTCCACCTTCTCCTCCCTGCTCACCCCCCCCTCCACCCCCTTCACCCTCCTCCCTCTCTGCAGATGACTTCCTGACCCACTTTGAGGGGAAGGTGGCCGCGATCCGGAACTCCTTCACGCATCCGGTGACACCCCACATCCCCCATACTGAACCCATCGCTACACTGTCGTCCTTCAGGACTCTGGAGAACTCCGATGTGCTCGAGCTGGTGACGCGTCATCGTGCAACCACCTGTCCACTAGACCCCATACCTTCAGCAGTTCTCCAGTCTATATCTGCTGAGCTCCTTCCATATCTGTCCTCCATTATTAACACCTCCTTTATCTGTGGCCATGTTCCTGCTGCCTTTAAAACTGCCCGTGTAACCCCACTCCTTAAAAAACCTAGCTTAGATCCCGCTGATGTCAGGAACTACCGTCCGGTATCTCTCTTGCCCTTCCTGTCCAAAACACTTGAACATGCTGTCCTTAACCAACTGTCTGCTTTTCTCCACCAGAACAACCTGCTTGACCCGCATCAGTCTGGCTTCAGAACCGGCCATTCGACTGAAACTGCTCTCCTGGCTGTGACTGAGGCACTCGCCACTGCTAGAGCCTCCTCCCTCTCCTCTGTTCTGATTCTCCTTGACCTGTCTGCGGCATTCGACACGGTCAATCACAAGCTCCTGATCTCCACACTCGCTGAGATGGGCATTTCAGGAACTGCCCTGTCTTGGTTTGTATCGTATCTCACTGATAGATCCTACCAAGTCTCCTGGAAGGGTTCCGTCTCTGCTCCCCGTCCCCTGTCTACAGGAGTCCCGCAGGGATCTGTACTGGGTCCTCTGCTGTTCTCTATGTATACTAAGTCTCTTGGCTCAGTAATACATTCACATGGCTTCTCATACCATAGCTATGCTGACGACACTCAACTCTTCCTCTCTTTCCCTCCCTCCACCCCACAGGTTAAGGAGAGGATATCTGCTTGTCTGACTGACATCTCGGAGTGGATGGCTACCCATCACCTGAAGCTCAACCTTGACAAGACAGAGCTCCTCTTCATGCCGTACAAGACCTCCCCACTACATGACCTCTCCATCACCGTTGATGGGACCGTGGTGGCTGCCTCCCGCTCTGCAAGGAACCTGGGGGTGGTCCTGGACGACCGGCTGGACTTCAAAGAGCACATCAGGGCGACGGCACGGTCCTGCAGGTTCCTCCTGTACAACATCAGGAGGATTCGACCGTACCTGACCACCTACTCCACCCAGCTTCTTGTCCAGACCATGGTCACCTCACGCCTGGACTACTGCAACTCCCTGCTCGCAAGCCTGCCGGCCTGCGCCATTCTGCCTCTTCAACTGATCCAGAATGCAGCTGCCCGGCTTGTGTTCAACCTCCCGAAATTTTCCCACGTAACCCCCCTGCTGAGGTCTCTCCACTGGCTGCCAGTTGCAGCCAGGATCAGGTTCAAAGTTCTGACCCTGGCCTACACTGCAGCCAATAGGACAGGCCCCGCCTACCTGCAGGACTTAATCCAGAACTATGTTCCTGCTCGACCACTTCGCTCTTCTACAGCAGGGCGACTGGCACTTCCCCCCCTCCGTGTCAAAGGCTCTCGCTTGTCCCGACTGCGGAGTTTTTCCACATTAGCTCCTCAGTGGTGGAATGAACTTCCCATTCCCCTACGTTCTACTCCAACCCTGCCTGCATTCCGTCGAGGCCTGAAGACACACCTCTTCAGACTCCACCTTGACTGATACCCTCACCTAGGAATATCAGTTCCCTGTTCCCTGTGTTTTCCTGTCTGTTTATTATAGTTTACAATAGTATTTGGAATGGTAGTGTGGTGTTGCTGATTTTCCCACAGCTTACTGTGAACTACAGTCGACGCTCATTGCTAGGGATAGCTGCTACATTATGTGAAGGATGTGCTTTGCCCTGTCTGTTCTGTAGTGATCTTGATAATGTCTCTGTACGCACTTACTGTACGTCGCTTTGGATAAAAGCGTCTGCTAAATAAATGTAATGTAATGTAATGTTTAGTTAGCTAAAGTTACACTTTCTTTTCTAGTAATAGCCTACATTATATAGACTATACTTGGCTAACGCTATATCATACTCCCAATATGGTGGCCGGTGCGGTTGCCATAGCAACCGCCCAAGCACTTCCCAAGCTCTATAAATTGATATCATGAAAGACACCCCAGCATCACTAGGTCATAGAATCCAGGAGAGAATCCCAACAGGGCATATTGTACTCAAATCGCTACAGACTTATAGAGTTCTGTGGTTTGCATTAAGGGGCCAGCTTTCGGCTCTCAACCTCAGCACCGGATATAATGTCGCCCTCTGCTGATATCTATGATTTGCGCTCAAAAAGCCAGTTTCCCATTGGGTTCTTATAGAGTACTCAAGTGAGTACATCTGTCAGTTGTGGGCAGAGTCTGGTTTCGGAAGTAAATTCCCTATGGAAGATAGAATGGGCTTTGGAGACTATTGACTATTTCTTGAAATCTGATTTATAGAATGAGCCGAAACGTTCCTGGATTAGCCTGTGTGGTACAAGGATATAGACCATATATCGCATTTCTTTTATTTAAAGTAATGCATTAATGATTGTAGTTCGACTTGTAGTCCACTTTAACGGACTGCATATCCAGTACTGCAACGCACGGGTGGTTCTCGACCAATAAGATATCATCATCTCGTCTGTCTGCTCTGTGGCAGATGGGAGTAGGCGACTGCCACTCAAGAAGAGCTAACGTTAGCTTGCTAAGTAGAGAAGCCCGCCCGACAAGGTCAGAAACTATGCTACGGTTAACCACATAAAGCAATTCTAGCTTTTAGTCCTTCAAGCTAGCTAGCTAACGTTAGAAAAAAGTGTTTAAAAACGGAGGTGTGTGCTACTGCTGGCTAACGTTATATGGCAACGTCTGGAGACAAGGCTGCACGTTCGGAGGGAATTATGGGACATTGAGTTTTTAAACAGTTCCAGCGCTGATATAATCACAAGAAAATACTGAAACGTAAAATATACTCGAAGCTGGTCCAGAAAAACTACATAGTTTGCGAACGGGCATTATATTGAACAATCCGGGAAATTGATGGTAAGATATAATCAGTAGAAATGGTTTAAAAGTAAACTTTAGTTAAAGTCTATGCTCTAAATGAATGGGGAATTTACTTCCGAAACCAGCGTGACGTAGTCACTTGAGTACTCTATATAGCTCTGTGATGCAAACACGCGGACTTGGATATCCCATCATTCATTGCGCGAAGCGATGACATACGACACGGGGAAAGCTTCAATATTGGACTGTCACGAAAAGTTGCTGCCTGGTTTGTAGCTATTTTCTAGAGTCTGGTTTATATAGCGAAACCACAGTCCATACGTCAAAAGCACGCATTGCATCTAAAACACGCTGCACAGAGCTCTGAAGCAACGGTGCACAAACTGACATGCGACCCAGAATTGGCTCTCCTGTACACGAATGTGTCAGCTACATTCCAATGCAATCAGGCCTATATAAAGTGGTAGTCGCCAATGTTAATGCTGTACTGTATTTGTAAAAATAAATGCTAAAAAATTAAAATTATTTAACACATTTTTTTACTGTTCACATTTGACTTTCATATGATCGTGTAAAAACCTACTTTATTTAATCTTGTTTAGGCATGTCATTCCTACTGCACTCCAGGCGATGGGACCGATACGCCAAAAAGCTGATAACAGTAGCAGCCGTCTGTGTTACAAAGCTAGCTAGGTTATTAGGCTACTTGTATATTGCTCTTACAACAACATAGTATTAACGGCTTTAGCTAATCATCGCGATCCAGTCCTTTTGTGCTTTTGACATACAATCTATATTAAAATATTAACTACGTGTTCTGTTTTCCACTGGGAAATGGATAAAGTAGGCTACATCCCAGCAAAAAGTGATGCACTGACGATGAGTGTAACATTAATAAAAAATGTATGGTTTCAAACCAAACAATTCTGTCTTGCAGCTTTGAGCACTTTCCCCCATTATGCTTCATTGATAAAGCCTTAAATTCTGTTAATTTCACTATATGCTTTTTGTGATGAATTGCCAGCAACTTTTCCGCCTCCATTTAGCTTTTAGGTAGCCTATTAAAACATGGCTATTGTCAGCAGTTGAACAATGAGTTGTTGATTCATTTAGTCACGAAAAGTATGGATCGATATCCCTGGGCCATCGCTAAAAAAACTAATTTGTGCACCCCTGCTCTGAAGGACAGAACGCTGCTTAGTTAAACAAACGTTTAAAATTAGGTAAAATTAGCTAAAAATGTAGCCTAGCCTAGTTATAAGCTACAGTATGTCCCTATGGTGCCGTCTCATTTGCCATCACGAAATGGGATATCCAAGTCCGTTCTCATCAATGTTGCCAGAAGCCTGAATTCATTCCCCTCCCCAAAATAATTCTGAAAACTTCAATTGACTCCCATACAATTTTCTCACAATTCATCCCCCATTCCTCCTTTTAAAATACACCATTGACTCCTGTTAATTGACACAATTTTTTAAAAAATCCCCTACATTTAGGGGATAATCCCCCAGTCTGGCAACTCTGTGTTGGGAGAGCCATGGAACTGGACAGTGGCATGCTCTGAGGCTGTTCAAACGCTAAAGGCCCAGCTCACTACACCGCCCGTTCTGGCCCACTTTGACCCAGTACCTCGGCTCAGGTAGTGGGAGCAGTCCTGTCACAGGAGCAGAACGGCGTAGAGAGACCAATAGCCTTCGCCTCCAGGCGACCCCCACAGAGCAGCGCTACACCATGGGTGAGTGCCAAGTCCTTGCTTCTCTGGGCATCTGAGAGATGGCACCTCTACCTCTACGGACGGCATTTCACCCATCAAGCTCTGGCCACGCTGCTGTCAGCCTCCGGCTCCAGTCATAAGCCCCTGCGGCTGTACAGATGGGGAGAACGCCTAAGGCAGTATGACTATGGGCTGAAGTACACACCAGGGAGGGACAACGTGGTAACCGATCGCCTCTCCCGATCCATCAATGCTCCCACACTGATCGCCTCACCAGGCAGTGATGACACTGAACCAGAGCTCATCCTGATGCTACATGCACCCCTCCAAACAACGGTTTTACTGGAGGAGCCGCAGCAAGAATTAGAACGTGACCCCATGCTGACCACCCTGCGCACCTACATACGCTCTGGATGGCCAGCACGGGTGCCTGAAGAGCTCGCCCCATTCGCTAGGGTGCAAAATGAACTCTCATGCTGGGGGGATGTCTGCATCTCCACGGGCCTCTGCACTGTGGTGCCAAGTAGTCTGTGTGCATGTGTCCTATCGATGGCACATGTGGGGCACTTAGGCATTGTCAGGCTCAAACAGAGATGCAGGGACCTAGAGAGGCAGCATGTTTTTGATGGAGAGTCTGTCCCACTTTGCTGCAGTGCAGCAGGTGACAGTAAACATTAACCAGAGGTTGCTTAGCCTGATGGCTTCAGCTGACCAGGTGGTGCCACTTAGGCTGCAGCATTACGTGCCCATACAGCAGCACAGGGAGTAAGCCCACTCCCTATTTACCCAGGGTGTTCAATGGTGACGACCAGTATGGACGCCTCCAAGACTGGCTGGGAGCCATCGGAGAGGGTCAGTCCCTACAGGTAGGCCCTAGGTAGGCGATGGTTGTTGACCCCTACAATGGTTGTTGACCCCATCATAGGTAGGGAAGCACATAAACCTGCCAGAAATGGAGGCAAGTACGTCAGGCATTGAGCCATTTCCTCCCAGTGGTCTGACGCAGACAGGTTCTTGTCCGGACAGACAATTCCCATTTGCATGGGACTCAGTCCCGGAGGCTTTATAATGAGTGCACCTGGGGTGAAACGAGAGAGCGGACGGGAGGTGAGTACGGAGGTTGGCTTCCTCCAACCTCCCGAGTTTTTTTTGGCAGTGCTTGTGTTTCCCTTGACTTTCAGTTGGTTTGGTTATTTTATTTTTTTGTATGAAAGCAAAGTTGTTTTGTGTGTGTGGCCAACTTACCTCAGGGTGTCCGCGGATCCTTAAAAAGTCTTAAAAAGTCTTAAATTCATTTATCTAAATTAAAGGCCTGAAAAAGTCTTAAATTCATTAAATTGTCTTAAAATGGTCTTAAATTCATTACTCAAAGGTCTTAAAAAATGTACGGGGGAGAGAACTATTTTTTTTTTATTACGCTCCGTTTGTGTTGTGAAGAGGTTAATTTAAATATTGAGATGCGCGAGGAGAGGCCGGCGTGCAGAGAGTGCGAACCACCACTCCAGTCGACTCGTGAAGTGACATTTTTTCCTAATACGTTAGCCTGGCTAAATTTACCAGAAAATTGCACACCGGTACGGCTCATCCCCCTTCGCTGCAGCTCCACCATGGGGAAGTGCAAATTTAATGCACTGTGGTTGGAGAACGGCAACTTTTCTCTGTGGCTTAAATCTGTGCAAGGTAATCCCGACGAAGCAAGGTGCGCGTTTTGCAAGAAATCGTTTAAACTAGGAACCATGGGGATTAAGGCGGTAGAATCCCACATGCAATGTGAGAAACATAGGATTGCTGCAAAAAGCCACCAACAAACGCCAGGGATTTCGCAATTTTGTTCCAGTGCCTCTGCCGCTGCCGCAGTAGCACAGCCGACAGTCTCAAGTAACCTACGGCTAGCTAGCACTTCTAGCACTAGCACTAACGTTAGCACTTTTCCACCAACTGCAAGTTCAGGCGATCTCCGAACAACGTTTGGCTCTACCCCCACGCTACAAGCGGAGGTGCTGTGGACTCTTCACACAGTGGCGAAGCATCAGTCCTATAACGCCAACGAGGGAATTTAAGAGATTAGAAATGATTTTTGACACTGATGTAATGTGAGTTAGACAACACTGATTAAGATTGATGTGCTAGCGAGCACTACATTGTTCACAAAAATAATGCTAAATTGTTATTTCAACCACTTTTGCAGACCCCTCTCCATCTTTGCATGTGCTCTTCAGTAAATGCTCACTGGGGACTAGCTGTTTGTTTCTCAGACACACAAGTGTACTGAGTTATTGTGCTGCAGCCCTGTTTTATTCATTTTAATTTGTATATTTGTATCTAAACGTGTATCTGACTGTTATTTCAGCCACTAAACTTTTATTGAATAAATATGTTCCAAATAATATGTGTCAATCTGCTCATTTCATTCTTAAAAAAAATATTGCTTAAATCTACTTATATGGTTGGCCACTTTGCTAGTTCTGCTATCAGCAGCTGTCTGCCGTTAGGTCTCACCAACCATATTTTTGTTGTAAATCTCGGTCTTAAATTCCATTCCAAGTGGCATTAAAAAGGTCTTAAAAAGTCTTAAATTTAACTTGCTGAAACCTGCAGATACCCTGTACCTGATTGCAGGCGAACGAGTGCAGAGATCCGGAGCTGGCAGCAGCCGTGGAAGCAAGCAAAGAGAAGATGGCATTACTTCTGGGATTGGCAAGCAGCTAAGACGGCGAACTGCAGAGTCGGTTGGTGCAGTGGAACCAGTGGGCCGGAAATAATTATGGAGCTTCTGCTGGGGGAAATCAATTCTAAGGAATGTGCTTTCGCCGCATAACTAAACGTTGTGTGTGGGTCTAGGCGAGGACTGAGCAGCAGCGGGTGTTTCCTTTTTGCGAGTTTTGTTATTGTATGTATGCCTGCCGTGTCAGTTTGTGGTTGGTACTCCCTCGTTGAAAGTAGTTAGGCTGGGCAGGTGGCTGCCCTGAGGTGAGCTAGTAAGGTGTGTAGGTGATCACGAGTGTGTGTGCCCTAAATAATGTCCTAACGATTTGTTGCACAGCTTAAGAGTGTCGTATGGTGGCGAGTGTGTGCCGTGTGGTGTTCCAGTGTAATTTACAGCTAAATCTAGTCCCACCCCCCAATTCCCATAGAGATCCATTCAAATGCAGAGACGTTATAGTATTGCTTGTAAGAGTACCAGAAAATAAGATATCAAGAGTCTTTTGATGTTGTTGGGTCACAGACATCAGGAAGTCATGGCATGCAAAGGATATGCGACCAAATATAAAAAATTTAAAGGCACAGTCAACTTATTGTATGTAAACTTCTGACCCACTAGAATTGTGGTATAGTGAATTAAAAGTGAAATAATCTGTATAATGTAAACAATTGTTGGAAAAATTACTTGTGTCATGCACAAAGTAGATATCCTAACTGACTTGTCAACACTATAGTTTGCTAACATGAAATCTGTGGAGTGGTTAAAAATGAGTTTTAATGACTTCAACCTAAGTGTTTGTAAACTTCTGACTTCAACTCTATGTGCATGCTTGTGATTCTTGCAGGAATACATTTTCATCCTATATTACTGGGGCAGTAATATTACACTTTGTTGTGCAATCATTTTTCTTTCTGTGATTCAGGAATCACAGAGTCATTCAAAAGGCAAATACAGACCCCAAAAGGCAAATACAGCTCAGCTCAGTACCTACATTAAGGGTCCCCAACTCTGGTCCCGGTGAGCTGTAGATTGTGCTGAGGGGGTTTTTTCACCTTAATATCAGCAACCAATTTAGACCAAAGAAACTTGGAGAGATGAGACAATTGTGTCAGAGTTACACAGAATTTTAGATGTCAACACCGAGGTCAGGATTTCCAGCTCATTACGATGTGAATATTTGAACAAGTATGGAGTCTACAAATTAAAAATGTATTCCCACTTAAGCTGATGACAGTTTCACAATATTTGCTCAATCGCACAATTTGTATTTCATAGCAATTGGTAAAATTGATTTTAGTAGCTACAACGAATATAAGTTTGCTAACTGTCTGGGCCAACTACAACACAAAAACCGATGTGATATTTAAAAAGTGAAAGTGAATACACCGCGTACTGCTAAATGATCTGAGGAGCCATGTGATAAATGTTTTCATTTGCATTTAGTCATTGTATTAATAAGCCATTACTATGTACAGCTCTGCTTGGTGCCAAATCTTGACATTTTACAGTTCTATTTAAATTTTTTGTATTTAGCAGATGTCCTCCTCCAGAATTACAGAATGTACAAGACGCATAGTATCCTATTACAAAGCTGTGTGCACGGATTACAAAGCAGAGTGCGGATTTCCACGTTGAGATTTTTATACACAATGCTGAGAATGAACTTAACTACATGAACTGCACCAACCTTGTACAGTTCATGTAAGTACACACTTCATCGAGATAACCTTGCTTCCGCATACCAAGGATCTCAGCTCTACAGATACTGCCTGCTGTTCTTAAATCACCATGGAAACAAATACATGTTTTCAACAGTGTACAGTTCATCAATGTTTGCTCTCACCTGACAGGTTTAGTTGCATAGTAACCAATATCCATTGAAAATGCAATGATTTTGATGTATGGACATTATCAAAAGATTGCTAATTCTGTACTCCTTTATCCTATTTAAAATTATTGTATGTATATATGGTTTTTGAGGTCAGTACCACAGAGTCATTTAAAGTCAATGGAGAACAATGACATTTGTCTCATGTGGTTTCATTTACACTAATAAAAGATATTACAGACAGATTTATTTAGAACAGTAAAATGCATATCCACAAAATGCAGGAGAATAAAAGTAGGTGAGGCAAACTCACAGGGGGACTGGCTTGAGAGTTGGCCACCCTATGGACTGTGGCACCTCATATGAAAAAATATCTGACTGATTAAAGGTCCTTAAATGAATATGGAATATGAATGTTTTGGACATAGTGTAGCACTAGCAGGATAAATCATCCCTCATTAGACATTAAAAAAGGGATCAGTGGCTCAAAATTTGTGACAGATCTTTTTTTTTTTAAATCTTTACCAATGTGAATACCTAGGTATTTCACTTAAACTTTCACAGGGATATTATGTGTATCTAAATAAGATTTTATAGGAAACTACTCACTTTTATTAACATTTTTGTATTTTTTATTTTTATTTATATTTATTTATTTATTTATTCTTCGTCCCGCCACCCTCTTCGGAGGTCAACTTTATTTTTATAGAGTTATGTACAAAAAAAGTTTTGTGCTGGAGTCTCTCTGAGGGAGGGAAAGCTAAGTTAAGTAAACAGTATAGTTAAGCAAACAAAGTGTCATAAAACGCTTATTAACATTGAGAGAGAGTCCAGAGGCATTTGAAATCAAAAGCTTTTGGGATCCGTTCTGTCTTCAAGAAATAATGTTGTATCATCCACTAGTGGGCTTATGAGGACAGATCTGCCAGCAATAGTGATACCCTGAATTTCCATATTTAACCAATGGTTTGACTGTAATTGCACTGGGATGGGAAATACATAATGGTGAAGCTGGACAGCCTTGACAAAGGCCCCTGTTTAAAGGATAGTTCACCGCTACACTGGTATGAGAACTGGGGATTCGCGTAGAGGACGAACTCACGTGGGTGAAGAAAAGACGGCCAGGGGGGATGAGTGAGAAGACGCAAATGGGTGCAGCTAGCCAGCCGGTGGCGGGTGAGGTCCGTTAGCGTGGCGGGGTCGGAAGTGTTGCAGCAAGACTACGCTGAGCAAGCAATTCCATGCAAGCAAGAAATCCTAACTCAGCCTGCTGCAGAGTCAGTCCCTGCTGGGGACAGCAGGCCTGGGGGGCCAGCGAGAACTCTCCGTTGGCCTGCGCTGGCCTGGCAAACGAGTTCGGAGCCACCCCATGGCAAGAATGGGCCACTAATGGGGTGGGGTCAGAGATACTGCAGCAAACCTCCATTTGAGCAAAATATTCCATTCCAGCCTGCTGCAGCCTCCTTCCCTGCCGGGGGCAGCAAGCACAGGGCGAGGAGCCCAGCTGCTGTCCTCAACACTGGGGACCATGGGAATCCTCCGTCGGCCCGCACAGGCCGGGCTAATGAGACCTGACCAAGGGGTCAGACCATTGGTTTGGGGAGTTCCGGCGGAGCCCCAACCCAACTCACGGGGTGGGGGAACCCTCCGTCAGTCTCCCAATGCCTAGGTAACGAGCGCAGGCCGCGGGGCCAAGCTGTTAGCACCGAGGTCGCTACCGGAACCACGCCCGACACGCACTGCCACAGTCGGTTGTACCAATCCGGAGACGAGGTCTGGGTGTTCAACCCCCCTGTGAACCTAAGCTGGACAGCGACTGGAAGGGGCCCTGCACCATCATGAAACGCCTGTCCGATGTAGTGTACAGAGTCTACAGACCCGCCGGCGCATCATGGTGTTACATGTGGACCGCCTCGCCCCTTACCAGGGGTCGCAGTCTGCCTCAGACCAGTCGCCATTCGCCAGTTCCAGGCAGTCGCCAGCTCTGGTCAGTCGCCAGCGCTCGCCAGTTCTGGGCATTCGCCAGCGCTCGCCGGCTTTGGTCGCTCACCAGCACTCGCTAGTTCCGGTCAGTCACCAGCGCTCTCCAGCTCTGGGCGGTCCAGCCAGTTGCAGCCAGGATCAGGTTCAAAGTTCTGACCCTGGCCTACACTGCAGCTAATAGGACAGGCCCCACCTACCTGCAGGACTTAATCCAGAACTATGTTCCTGCTCGACCACTTAGCTCTTCTACAGCAGGGCGACTCGCACTTCCCCCCCTCCGTGTCAACGGCTCTCGCTCGTCCCGACTGCGGAGCTTTTCCACCTTAGCTCCTCAGTGGTGGAATGAACTTCCCATTCCCCTACGTTCTACTCGAACCCTGCCTGCATTCCGTCGAGGTCTGAAGACACACCTCTTCAGACTCCACCTTGACTGATTTTTTTTTTCTTCAGATTTTTCCCCATTTTTTTCCCAATTTAGTAGCCAATTGAACCCCTATTCTAATTCAATTCCCCCCGTAGCAACTGCTAGAGAATCACCGCTGCAAAACCCTGTCAGCCGGCAGTAGGACGGAGATCGCCACGCCCTCTTCAGGGCGCGACTCCTCCAAGGTTCCTGACCGTAGTTCCAACTCGCCCAGGGCCGTTCTATGCTCAGCGATTCTCTCCGAGCCCCTCCCCCCACCTGGAAGCAGCCGCCAATTGCTGCTTCCACGGGGCGCCGGCCATGCTCGGATCTGGCAGGACCGGGGCGCGAACCCCGATCCTCGGAGCACAACCGCACCGACTGAAAGTCGACGCTTTTACCGCTGTACTACCGCGACGGCACCTTGACTGATATTCTAACCTAGGACCACATGGTACTAGTTCCCTGTGTTTTCCTGTCTGTTTGTTATAGTTTATAATAGTATTTAGAATAGAAGTGTAGTATAGCTGATTTACCCACAGCTTACTGTGAACTACAGTCAACGTTCATTACTAGGGATAGCTGCTACATTATGGGAAGGATGTGCTTTGTCTTGTCTGTTCTGTAGTGATCTTGATGACGTCTCTGTATGAACTTATTGTACGTCGCTTTGGATAAAAGCGTCTGCTAAATGAATGTAATGTAATGTAATGAGTAAAAGGGAGTGGCCGTCCAGGCTTGAGGTCAGTTGTTGTGCTGTAAATGGTGCTACCGCTTAATAAAGAGAAGATGACTTCGAAACAAGATCCGCCTGGCTGGTCCTTGAACGCGCTCGCTATAATATTCTTTCAAACGTTGCGTTTGTCCGAGTTGACACACGCCTCTGCAACTATACTGTTTTCATTAACAATAACGCTACCACTGTTTAATTTGCCTGACTTCACACGTTACAAAATGCACGTCACACCTACAATTGCTTTTCCATATTTTTCCTTTGGTTACAGTGGCTCTCTCATAATTCTTTTGGCAAACTGGTAAAGGGAGGAGTGTTTTGATATTTTCGGATACATTAAGTTACACAAAACTAGATAACGTTACTCATAGATAGCTAGAGGTTTGATATTTACGTCATGCAGGTTTGCTAGACACACTGTCTGCAACTGTATCAGACTGTACTACTGGAGTAGGCTAGTGCGTGCAGCAGGTGGTTCTTATATGCTATGTTCAGCTGTGATTGGCTCAGTCAGTGGATGCTACAGTTTTTTATAGGACAATATCTCATGACGTGGCATGCTAATGGGCAACGTAGTGTTATTAGGACATAGAAAAAATTAATTTTTTTTATAATACTTTTTTTTTTTGGATAGGCCGTCATAAAAGTAAAAAATCTTGACTGTGAGTCATCTATGACAGAAACAAGAGCTGTATTTATTTTTTAACAAGAATGGAGGCAATTATCTTATAATCTGAATTTAAAAGGGTAATAGGATGGCAATTGTCAGTCTTCAAGTGGTCCTTTTGAGGTTTGGCTATGAGGTTGATAACCCCTTGAGTAATAGAGGGAGGGAGAGACCTGGTACCTAGGCTTTTGGTGTAGGCCATAGGAAAGGGCAAGCTCTTCTGAGAATTTTTAAAATAGAATTCGGCAGTAGGCTAATGCCATCATTACCAGGTGACTTATTCAGTTTTAATTTCCTGATAGCATAATATGCTTTATTTCGAGATTGGGAGATTCACAGAAGAGCATATCATCCTTGTTGGTTACATTCTTATTAAAAACTGAAGCAAAGAAGGAATTAAATCCATCAGGATGGAGACAATAATTGTAAATGGATTTATAAAAGTTTTTGCAATAATTTGATAGTTCTTTGTCGTCTTTTATTAAGACATTATCATGTCCCGTTAATTCACTGATTATGTTATAGCGAATGCGCCTGCTGTAGTTTCTCTAATTAGAGAAAGTTGTTAGTAGGCTAGTACAATCCCTCAAGTCATCTGCACCTGGTGCGGATGAAGGCCCCATTCGGTTTATTCAGAAATAGGCTATTGGTGCGTCCCAGTACTCAAACAATGCATCCTCCTTTCCTCCACTACCACCTCCTCTCCTCCTTGCCCAGGGAATCTGTGTGTTTTAATCTAATGTTGCTGATTACATTTTAATTACGTATTAATAGTTACATATTAATGCCTCGATGCAAACCGCAATGTCAGGTACATTGTATACTGTACATGCAACTCGAAACGTTCAGGCAGTTTGCATACTTCCGGGTAGGAGAGGAGTGGAGGAAAGGAGGTGGGGAGTGAAGAATATTGGGACCCTTGGGACGCACACCCAGTTGTCTAATTTCCTCTGAAGTTCTGATAGGCTAGTTTTTTTTTTCAACAGATGTGGTATATTTGAGAGAGAAACACGCCTTTCAATAGTGTCAGATTCTTCTTTACGCGTTGATTTTGAGATGGATTGAATTTCAAATTTGAATCATTCCCAGTTACAATAGAGTTTTCTTGTGCTGTTGTTAGGTGAGTTTCAAATGCTGCCATTATCTCCCCTAGTGAGGTAACGAAACATTTGCGTAATAAAATGTAGGTGGAGTCGGCCAGTGTTTTGAGTCACACGGGATAGTCCTTCGGTCTGTTTAAAATGCTCAAGCACACGTAGGCTATAGTATGAGAAAGTGTATCCTACCTCTGTTTCGAATGCACCGACTACCAGTCATTCTGGAAGACGCTTTGATTTACAAGATGAAATTAATCGCGGTGAGTTGCGAGCTGTTGTCTGTTACTACTAACTATTAATTTACTCTAAATACTAGGCGACATTAAAAAACGAAAATGTTGCGGATTAGAAATCATTCAGACTAATTGAGCCTCTGTTCTAGATCGCTGTAATGCCTTAAGTGTCTTTTTTTCGAATGTTACTTAGACAATATATGCGTTTTGAAAATTGTGAATAACTTAAAAAGCTCATTTAATTGTGATATAGCTAGCCTACTTAATAACTTAACCAGCTAACTGAAAAGTAACGTAAAGGGAATGGAACGTAGGCTACTGCATGTTCTTGTTTGGTTTGCAGTGGCACAGGCAATCTGAACAAATTGGGTCAATTGCACTGTGTTCAGCTAGAGTTTCATCCGGTTTAAATCTCTAGACTACAGAACTATGTTACAACTGGAACCGCTAATAATTATTCCACAACTTTGGATAGCTGTTCCAGTTGCAATGCTGTTCTGTGGTGTAGGGGTTAAAACCCGAGAATAGAATAACCTTATTTTCCTGTGAGTGAAACTAAAGCTAACACACTGCAATTGACCCATAGGATGTATAGAATGTAGCCTATTGTTTCTAATTTTCAATGGTTACATGAGGACTAATAGGGTGCCGAATGCGACATAAAATGTTTATTTTACCCTGGATTCTTTACCACGTTTAATCCCCCCTTTTCTCACATATAACAACAATTGAATTGTGAATATAAGACAAAAGTAAATGTATATCCCAAATGTTTTCATAGTCAATGGCATGTAAGCGTAAGATGAATCCTCACTAGAATTACCCTGATACACGGATTGAGGTCTGTTTCACAATAAGATCGGCACAGGCCCCTTTAAGACTGGATCCTCCTGCTGGTGTGCTGCTGCTTTTGACCATTAAACTATTGTTTATGCAGATCATTGCCATGTCCCTCACACTAGATCGGGTGTGGAGCAACTGTTCTAGCAAGTGCTCTTCAACCGAATTTCTCACTCCAGAAGGCTGCTGCTGCAGAAACCCCCAACTAGGTACGTCATTTAATGCTTTGTAATCAGTTAAACAAGGCAATAAATTGTCAAAGCTTTATTTTATACAGCTACAATAGCATTGCTGCACAATGTTCATTAGCCATTAGCCACTTAGAACAAAAACCCCAAACCATAAGAAATACGGTAACCTGAACTAGTGCAAAGGGTGTGAGTGTTCGGGGAAAGCGTGTGATGAGAGGGGAACCAAGAGGCAGTCTGAAGAGTTGTGGGTAGGGGTGGAGTCAGGTATCATGACTGAGAGGAGAGAATATGGAGGGAAGGGGCAGTCAGTAGCGAACAGTAACAGGCACCCAATGAATTTAGATGAGACGATGGGTGTGACATGAGCACGCTTCGGAAGGTTGTAGACGAGTTGTTTGGCTGCATTCTGTGTTAGCTCTAGGGGTTTAGTGGTAGGGAAACTAGCAAGAAGGGAGTTGCAATATACCAGGCATGTGGGTACCAGGGCCTGGACTGGGTGGTGAGGAAGGGATCAAACCCCCAGCAACATGGCATATGTTTTGAGAATCAATTGCCCTACAAACTGTGCTTTTTATAACCAATAAAAGAACATTTTACTACAAACTGTGCCACAAATATTACCTACACTGCCTTGTTTGACCAACATCTTCCCTGTGTGAATGAGTTTAGTTGTTTTCAGCCAAATTGATTAGTTTGAAATATTCATAATGTTCTTATTATTGCAGGTTTCTACATTACCAAAAACTGCACTTTTCAGAGTAGTACTTCAGCAAAGCAATGCAGAACATGCACAGGTATGGTATTTTAATGAAGTCTTTAAATAATGCTTGACTTCATCTCCTGAGTCCTGGCTTTCAATTTTAGTGAGCTTTCTTCCCCTTTTTTAAAAATTGTGTGTAATTGAGTAGGAGTGGATTGCAAATCAGATTGTGTAGGCACAGTATTGTTTAAATGAAAAAAATGTAATTAAAATTATCTAATCATGTGACAGTTGTCCCACATTAGCACTCAGTGGAAAATGAGTGGCTCTGTCACTGGCAGTATTGCCCACAAAGAAAGCAGCAACTATCGTCATCGTCGACATTACTACAGCTCACAATCTCACAATCTTGAACTGATACCAAAGACATTTACAGTTGAAGTCGGAAGTTTACATACACTTAGGTTGAAGTCATTAAAACTCATTTTTAACCACTCCACAGATTTCATGTTTGCAAACTATAGTGTTGGCAAGTCAGTTAGGACATCTACTTTGTGCATGACACAAGAAACTTTCCAACAATTGTTTACGGACAGATTATTTCACTTTTAATTCACTATATCACAATTCCATATCATATCCTTTGGCTTTGCATGCCATCTTCCTGATGTCTGTGACCCAACAACATCAAAAAAATTACTTGTGTCATGCGCAAAGTAGATGTCCTAACTGACTTGCCAACACTATAGTTTGCTAACATGAAATCTTAAGTTAATGACTTCAACCTAAGTGTATGTAAATTTCCGACTTCAACTGTATGTCAGATTAGGTATACTCCTGCCATTGCCCTTGACCAACCGAACTGAAGTTGGTCCCCGTGCGCTGCACTGTGGCTGCCCATTGCTCGTAAGTAATTAGGATGGGTCAAATGCAGAGGACAAATTACCCCACGGGGTCAATAAAATATATAAATTAAATCAAATATAAGCATCAAGAGACCTGTGTCTGTGTCCACAGGGAAGTGCATGAAGATCCTTGCCAACTGCACCCGTTTCACAGACACAAAGTGTGACCCTGTGGAAGGATGCACCAAGGATGCAGGTGAGGCAAGATGCACTGTGTCCTCTTCTGCAGGGGGTGGACATTTGGACACAATCACAATCGGCACACTACCATGCAAGTGCAGTCCAAAGGTGAATGGGTGATGTCATACCCTGCAGAAAAAAGTACACGCGGGCAGGCTTTGACGTAGAAAAGACACAGGCTGTGTCCAAATCAGAGCCCTATCTACTGTGTCCTATCTCCAAGGTACACTGTACTGGCAAATGTGTGTTGTTTCCAGTGTACTCCATAAGCATGATCAATAGTATGTAAGGGCTCTGATTCGAAGACTTTAAAAAATATATACATTTTCAATGCTTAGACAGTTGAAAAGGTCGTAAGAGGTAAAGTGCATGGTTGGACTTTCTCTCTGTTTCTCTCAATGTAATGCTCTACGTGAGGCTTAAATAAATAGCTTCTCCTCCAAGTCTACTTTTGGCAGTGCACAGCCAGCTTTACTGGTTTGCTTTGGCTCCCTTTACCTGTATAAAATAACCTGTGCAGCAGCTGGCTTTTTGATGAGATTAGTCTAAGAATCTTGTCTGTGCATGATTTTACAGTAGCAGTATTTGTACAGAAAATGGCAGACACATTTTTGAAAGGAAAATACTGGCCTTCAAAGTCCAAATATAATAAGTGACCTATAATCCCAAACTGCCATTAGGCCTACTCTAGTCTGGTTCCTGGCATTTGCTCGGTGCCACTGTCTGCACCCAGTCTTGACGTGCCAGAACTGTGCCACCGTGAATCACCACACCGTGAAACACAGTCGACAGTGACGCAGAATGAGGGGCCTATTTAGGGTATTGGAAATGTAAACATGGAATGTAAAGCAAATCAAAACTATGTGGTTTGATTTTTGTTTTCCAGTGACAAATTCAACACCACCCCCAATGCCTCCCAATATCCTGTAAGATTTTTGTATTGCATAGTTATGTTTTCCAAATGGTTTGTTTAAAAATGGAAGAAACAAATTGTATGCGTGTATTACTAGGATAATTGATTTACAAAAGTAGTAAGGATTCTTCGCCTTTTTCTCTCTCTTTTTCCAGTGTCCCTACTACTGCTGTTCTGCTGATCACTATGCTGATTGCACTGTTTGTGGTGATTCCTTACTACCTCCATGAAGGTAGAAAGACTGGTAACTATCTAAAATGGAACACAGAACTTAATATTGTGAGATCTGAACTTTTCAAGATGGCAAATAATGTTGCCTGTTATCACACCAACATATAAGAGACAAATGCCATTTTTCCCCCTGAAAATTAGAACCTGAAGTCAGGCACATTTTTTTTTAAGTACGAAGTAATCCTTGGTCCTTCTTTCACAGGGGGATTTCTGAAGGTCCCGTACCAAGTGTGAAATTTGGGGTTCTGAAAAGATGTAAGAAGCACAGCAATGCGACTCCAAACCATTGGAGAGAATCTGTTAGGACAAAAACAGCAGCATCTTGTCAACCAAGCAGGTGTAGAGGTTACAATTTAAAGACATTTATTGCGTAAAGTAGTTTACAGAAGGTATGCAGTCATATTATAACCTTTTATAAAGGTTTAATAATGGTGGTGTATTGCCATCATATTTAATTACTGTCGTATTAGTTATCATAAATTGGCACTACATTTTGAGTTCTGAAAATCTCACCAGTTTGTATCGATTTACTCAATTTCAGTTTGGGGTGGAATCATATATCTCACAAATTCACATTCAAAAAAGAATGTTGAGGCAACATTAATTTAATCATAGCTTGAACATAGCCCCACCTACTGGCTTCTGAGAGAATTTCTGTTCAGAATTCGGGGCAGGCATTCAGGTTTATGTAATTTGAATTGCATAACTACAATTTGTATTGCAATAATTTGAATTTGTAATGATTAACCTGAATTATATGGGCAGAAATTAGTGCCAGCAGACATTGAATTTGAATTGCAAACTTGAATTAGTTTTGCAATAATTTGAATTTTTTAATGTTTAAACGGAATTGTTGTATTTAAAATTTGAATTTGAATTGCATAACTTGAAATTGTACTTCACTATTTGAAATTGAATGCAATTGTTTGAAATTTAATTAAATTGTCACTTTTAATTTCAAGTTAAAAATTCTAATTAAATACACTTTCAAATTCAGTTCTTACAATTCAATTTCAGTTTTCGTAACACACATCTGGGCACTTGGTTCCTAAAAACAACAGAATTTAGGTCTGAACAAAGGTTCTTACCATTGATTTCAGCTGTTTGTGTAGGATTTTTCTGAGCATTTCACAAAACCATTCCTTACAGTGCCCATCTGAATTATTATTAGCAAACGGTACAGGATTAAATTCTGTTTATTATACTTTAAATATATAGAATATATTGTATGTTTATCAAATGCCTATGCAAAATTAGAAACTATATAATTAGAAAATGATATAGTTTAATTGTGATACCATTGACCTGAAGAAAAACAAATCTTTATTTTTATTATCCTAATTTTTATTTTGATGATGTGTGTCACAATTATTGCCACCCCTGTATTTAGTACTTTTCCAAGATAACAGCGCTGAGTCTTCCCTATAATATTTGATGAGGTTGGAGAACACACAGTGACTTAAGAACATGAATCTATACAGAATCTCTCCTTGGTCCTCGCTTGTGGACTCTCCTCTTCAGCTCACCCCGCAGGTTTTGTGAGGGGGAGTGTAAGATTCGGAGAACCAAACACGACCGATAAGGATTTCTAAAAGCGTATCTAGAAAGATACGCCACAAACGCGGAAGTAGCCGCACCAGGACGGAGATAACACAGGATCGGGAGCAAAACTTCCCTAGCACAAGGCAAAACAAAGCAACCTCAAAAACTGAGGGGATCTCGATAAACAGCTAGAATAACTAACAAAAGAACCTCACGCACTAAATAATTAGGCGTAACAAGAGGTAGTGAAACAAAGTAAAACTCGATAAAACGAGTGAAGGAAAAGAACAGAAAATAAAACCTGTTATCTAGAGCGAAAAGAGCTGAACACAAAAGATAACAGTTAACAAGAATAAAGGATAAAGAGAAAAACTGGAAATAAAAGAGAAAACCAATCTAATCCTAATTCTCTAACCGGACTTGCTGCGTTTCTTATTCATACGAACCAGAAATGCAGCGACCGAATTTCCTATACCTTACCGACTTTGTTGTCAACATAGCAAAGACAATATCGAAGTGAGGAAATGCGGAAGTTCTGAGGTATTTATAGCCGGCAGAAAACGCAAAACAGGTGTAGGGAATAATTGTTGGGCAAGATACAAACACCGGAACGGAGACGGAAAAAATCCAATAGTGTGTCCTGACGATAGGAAACCAAACCGCAAAGGCTGCAAAAACCATGACAGGTTTTCAATTGGGTTCAGGTCAGTGGACTGCAATGGCCATTGCATAACCTTGATTCTGTGGTCAGTGAACCATTTTTGTGTATATTTTGAGCTTTGCTTTAGATCATTGTCCTGCTGGAAGACCCTTCTGGCAGAGGCAGCCAGATTTTGATCTAAAATCTCCTGGTATTTGAGTCCATGATGCCATGCATCCTAACAAGGTTCCCATGGCCTTTGGAGGAAAAACAGTCCGACAGTATCACAGATCCATGTGCATACTTCACAGTGGGGGATAAGGCTATTAGCAAACTCCAGGCGCTTATGTTTGCGGTATGATGACATCAGAGGCTTTCTTCTGGCAAGCCTTCTAAATAGCTTGTTGGCATAGAGGCGGCGTCTAATTGTACTTTTGGAGACTTGGTGACCCCAGATGCAACCAACTTCTGCAATTCTCCAACTGTGATCCTTGGAGAAATTTTTGCTTCAAACCATCCTCCTATTGTGCGTGGGGGCAAACTGCACTTGTGTCCTCTCCCAGGCAGGTTCATCACAGCTCCAGTTGCGGTAAACTTCTTAATTATTGCCCCAATGTTGGAAATGGGTAGTTTCAGATATGAAGCTATTTTTCTAGAGCCATTGCCAGATTCATGAAGCTCAACAACCTTTTGTCTCATTTCATTTGTGTGTTCTCTGATCTTCACCTTGTTTATGGATGACTAAGGGGTTTTGGCCTGTCTGTCACCTAATATTTATACCCCAGGAAGACGGGAAGTTGAGTGACCACATAATAGTTCCTAAACACTCCGGTGTGCTTAAAAAAAGAAAGGCATGAATGGAAATATACTTCAATTAGGTTTTGTTCATAACTATATCTAGCGTTGGTAATAATTGTGGCGCATGTTTTTTTGAGAATAATTTTTATGAATCTTTTTTTTTTTTCTTTGAATAATTTTACCTAAGTCAAAAATTAGATTTGTCTCATATTTTGAACGTAAGGTCATGCTGATAAACAACAGACATTTTATATCCTTTTTTGTTCATAGTTTCCAGAGTTGCCAATAATTCTGGTGGGCACTGTAGTTATACTTGATAACTACTTGTTTATTATTTAAACTCATAGATCATATGCATTAATACATTTTTTCTTATACATAATTTCTATGTTGATATTGAAAAACTGCAACATAGCAACAAGCCCTCACCAAAAAGAAATTACATAGGGATATAACTGGTATTACTTTGAGCTTTCATACTACGACTGTGTTGTCGACTGATATGAATGGTTAGTGTCGGTATGGATGTATTTGCATCTGTTTATTTTATGTTTTTTTTCTTGTTTAATCAATAAAAAATAATTATCAATAGCTATACGTAAAGAAACAAAGAAAGCAAATACTGTGATATTATGTCTATTTTATTCAGCTGAGATTTTAAAGAAAGCTTTCTTTTTGTGAAAGCAGCTCTAATACTGCCCCCTACAGGAGTATTTGGTGCTGGTCTTTTGGAGACTGTGGCCATGTGCGAATCAGTGCACTTGCCTACTATTGAGTATGCCAGTTGAGTATACGTTTAAAAAAAAAAAAAAGATAAGTAGGCGATAATTCAGAAAATTGGATGATATACTTATTTATGGGTTTTTGCTGATAATAGTATGGAGGATATTCTTTTCATACTGCATGTCAGTATGCAGTTAGCAGTATATAGTATGTGAGTACACAGTAAACAGGATGCAGGGCTCTGATTTGGACACAGCCCTTGTTTCTTGTAGGTGTGTAATAATCAGAGGTGAACTTGTGTTGAATTTACAAAGTTAACACATTTATACTTGACATTTTACATAAAAAGGAAATGTAATTATTTCCATTATTATGTATTTATGTTTTTATATATTTGGAAGAAGTGTTCTCCATGTTCTTAACCTCGGTTCTTCATGAACACTTTGAATGCAAGAAAAAAAAAGATTGTTCAGGGTCTGTAGGGGAAGAACTGGGATCTATCCTTTTGCCTCTGGATGAATTTAGTAATCATCATCTCCACATGCATTCACCCTTTATATCTTCATTCTCAACATATCTAATGTTACGGTTTGTGACTATTTCCATTTTTACTTAATTTTTTATTTTAAAAAAGCATTTTTATTGTCACTGCATTGTTGCAGTTTTCTTTTCTTTGGCTGAAAGTCGAGTTGGGCATTACCCAGGTGAAAGTAATACTGTGTATTGTAATTTTTGTTTGGAGACCTCTTAAAGAAGCACTCGTATACTGTATGATCTCATACAATATCCCATACTGTGACAGATGTTGTTGACTTTTTTGTTTACTTCAGTTGAAATTACTGTTTCACAGCAATAAATAAACTACATCATGAAACTATTCTGTTCCTGTTTATTTCCTACAGTATATGCCTTGAATTATTTTCACAATTATTACACACAATAAAATTGCATTCTGCATATTCCGAGTTGGCATTTAATGGGCAAACCCCAATGAAGGGCAAATAGACTGAATGTTTGTTTTTGCAGATGTCAAATTTGGTAAGATTGGTCAATTTGGTAAGATCCAGTGTGTAGTGTAGTTATGTAGATCCTATTTAGTAGTCATTGTTATTCTCCAACAAAAGACAAAACAAGTGGACAAATATTCATACACTCTCAGGAACAAAAAGGTACAGTGGAGGTACAATTTTGTTTAAGGAACATATTTCCCAAATGTACCCTGAAAGTACAATCGTGTTCTCTGGGTACTAATAAGCAGCTTTGTGTATGGCTGGCTAGGGATACACTTTAATGTGCCTATAGGGTATCACCCCAGTGACAAGCATTTGTACCTTTTTAGGCACTGTTTGAATCTTTCTGAGAGTGTACTTTAAAATGCCGCAGAATGCAAAAGTACCACACACACACGCATGTCGTTTTGTCAATGTCATTAGCTAGTGTCATTTCAGAACCAAGTTTGAGCACCATGTAATATAGGCGCTATTTTGCATTATGCATCTTCAACGTAAATTGATTTAGCATAATGTTTACAAACTTTTTTTCCCCTGAATTGTGAACAAAGGACATGAACTTCATATTTCATGTTGGCATCTTGAATTTTTCTTCTTTACATAAAGCATTACAAAAATGGTTGGAAGAACAAGTGGTTCATTCCAATCGCTTATTTTAACCGTCCTCGTCGCCTCAGTCCTCACCTGCCCCGGAAATCGATCGAGGTTCTCCATCTTTAAGGACATTCCAAACTGCTAAATGCGATGTCACAATGGGATCCATGTTGTACCACCAAACTAGAATCCACTCATGGTCAGCACAGTTAAAGCTGCAAAATATCTTGTAAATTTCAAGTACTAGTAGTTGCATGTACAGTGTAAACATAGCCTACCTGATATTGCGGTTTGCGTCGAGACTCGTTACTCAGAAACATTTGATCAAAATAAACATCTCATAATATAGGTACGCAAACACGACAATTTACTGTACTTCCATGTGTCTGATGTCTGAACATACAGAGCACTAAATCACCTCATATAGACTACTGTAGCTACACTGCTATACTGTGACAGTGTTGGGAAAACAGACTATGTTTCCATACATTCCACAGGCAACACAGGTCACGTACAACACACCAAACTATATATACGCTTGATTGATGGATGTTCCATTTGCCTAATACATGTTGCCTCGTTTCCTCCATCCTCGTATCTGGTCCTTACATCCTTTCCTCGCGTCCACCGTTGGGCAGGGCTAAGGAATGAGGAAAGGATGCAAGGAGTAAAAATAAGCGATTGGAATGAACCCCGCTGTGTTCAAATGATCTCGGAAGTCCAAATATTTCCGACTTGCGAGAAGAAAAAACAATTTGAACGTGACACCCGGTGACGAGATGGTGACAAGCTGATGACAACAATCTCGGAAATATCAACAATCAACTCGGGTACCTCCAGAGGTCCCTGGCCGTGTCCGAATCAGCACTCTTCCATACTGTTGAGTAGCCTTGGTGAGTAGATAGGGCGAGAAAGTCGTAGAGTACGAAAAAAAATTTCTAATTGCAGTATACTTCAAACACCTGGATGACACACTTCCGGGGTTTCGCTGAGTACATTTGGGAGCACACTTTTCAAGAAGTACACAAACGTACACAAAAGCTTTGTTTTAAAAAATGAGGCGCAGCTTCGCTGACGTTTTCCTTCAAATACAACAAAAACAACACGTGACATGGCAGCGCAAGAGTCGGGTGCAGGGTTGCCAGATCTTGTTAGACTTTCCAGCTAAATGGCAATTCAAAACTAGCTCAAATTATAGGCTATTTTTAACCGAAACCAACGTATTTTAAATAGAAATCATCATGTTTTTACTTTTTTAAGTAAGTGCGTGCTTTGCGACTTTTAATTTTTACCCATGACTGCACCCATGACAAAGTATCCCAATTCAGCTGTAAAATCGCGGACACACTGGTGGGACGTCTTTGTAAGGGGGCGTGACGTGTGAGGTACGAGGGGCCACACGCAGCGAAGGGATTCTAAAAGCTCAAAGAGCCACTGAGACGGAGAGACCCCGTAATTAAGGGAAATAAAATGATTAACACAAATAACCTAGTTCCCACTCTCGAATGGAGGAAAATAAACTGGGAACTGGAAAAAAGGGCAAACATAAAAGAACCTGGATAATCGGGCGAACGGCACATAGGCCCGTGAGCGGGAAGCTTGGTAACCACCGCGAGCGGGATGAAAAGGAAGCATGAGAGAGAGACTGCCTAGGCGGTAAAATAACAAGGGGGCTGAAATTAGAGCGGATAAAAGGGAGGAAACGAATAAACAAAAATTCTATTCAATTCAATTCACCTTTATTTGCTATGGTACAACATACTAGGAATTTGACTTGGTATTCTCCATGCCGCTCAATAGTACAATACAATAAAAACAAAACATATAATACAGTACAAATACAGTGCAAAAATACCATACAAACCAATACAAAATATGCAGGTTCTCACAGGCAATAGGCAGTAAATACATGTTAAGATAAGTGCAAAATTCCTGTTGTGATAACGTGCAGTAATTGGCAGTGTGCAGTGTTCAACAGCATAAAGTGCATAGTCAAGATGTTCTGGAGGTATTCAGGAGGACTACTGCGCTGGGAAAGAAGCTGTTCCGGTGGTGTGTTGTTTTAGTTCTGATGGATCTGAACCGCCGTCCAGAAGGGAGTTTTTTAAACAGGTTGTGAGCTGGGTGGGTCGGATCGGCCACAATCTTCCTTGCACGCTTCTGTGCTCTGGAGCTGTGGAGGTCCATGATGGAGGGCAGGTGGCAGCCGATGACCCGTTGAGTTGTGCGTACGACTCTTTGCAGCTTGGCCTTGGAGCAGGCAGACGCAGAGTCATACCAGACAGTGATGGAAGATGTCAGGATGCTCTCGATGATGGCTCTGTAGAACTGTACCAGGATGGGTGGGCTAACATGGAGTCTCTTCAGCTGTGGGAGGAAAAATATTCGCTGTTCTTGACTAGAATGGTGATGTTATTGTCCCATTTTAGTGTGTTGGAGATGGTGGTGCCCAGAAACTTGAATGATTCTACCACAGTGACAGTGATGTTGTTGATGGACAGTGGAGAGTAAGTTGGAGCATATTTCCGGAAGTCTATAATCATCTCCACTGTTTTGTTGTTATTGAGGTCTCCAGGTTGTTGCTGGTACACCATGACTCAAGGCGGCCAACCTCCCTCCGGTAGGCGGTTTCATCATTGTTGGTGATGAGACCTACCACTGTGGTGTCATCTGCGAATTTGAGGGTTTTGACAGATTGGTCGCCGGAAGTACAGTCATTGGTGTACAAACAGTAGAGCAGGGGGGACAGCACGCAGCCCTGTGGAGCCCCCGTGCTTACTGTGCATGGACCAGACAGGTAAGGGCCCAGTCTGACATACTGCCTCCTGTTGGTGAGGAAGTCTGTAATCCACTGGCAGACGGAGGAGTGGATGTTCAGCCGGGTCAGTTTACTGTGTAGGAGGTCGGGGATGATGGTGTTGAAGGCCGACCTGTAATCCACAAACAAGACTCTGGCATAGGTGTTGGGATTGTCCAGGTGCTGTAGAATATAGTGGAGCCCCATGTCGACAGCATCATCTGCTGAGCGGTTGGACCTGTACGCAAATTGCAGGGGGTCCATGAGATGGTCTGTGGAGGCTTTGAGGTAGGAGAGGACCAAACGTTCAAATGTTTTCATGACTACAGAGGCGAGAGCAACAGGTCTGTAGCCATTCAAACAGGTGATTTTGGACTTTTGCGGCACCGGAATGATGACAGCAGATCTGAAGCAGACGGGGACTCTGCATAGGTTAAAAGACTGGTTGAAAATGTCTTTAAACACTGGAGCCAGCTCGCTGGCACAGTGTTTGAGGGCAGCAGTTGACACTATGTCCGGGCCTCGAGCTTTGCGGGTGTTTCGTTGTTTAAAAAGGGTCCGGACCTCATGCTCGGAGATGGAAAGTGGAGAGGGTGAGGTAATAGCAGGGGTGGTGGAGGGGGAGTCACTGCATGATGTCAGGAAGGAAATAAAGCAGTCTCCGAGTCCTAACATCTACCGGCCCAGTGCAACACGCAAAACATGAACACGGATAAACGCCCTGACTCTCAGTAAGGGGCAATGTACGAGAAGAGGCGAGTTGAACAGAGAACTAAAGTTCTATGGGCTACTATTACTGGCTCGCTGTCACGCGAAAATGTAAAGGAATGAACGACCGGTCTCTCAATAAGGGAAACGTTTTACAGGCGAATGGAACAGTGAACCGCCGTCCCATACCTTTACTAGCACAATGATACATGCAAAAACGTAAAGGAATAAACGCCCGATTGTCATGGTTTATGACCCTTTTTCCCTTGTGGTCGTGTTCCTCGGTCGCCACACGTGGGCGCTGCTCAGTTAGTGGAGTTTTGGCTCCGTCTCGGCTTTTCGCGGAGAAGTGTCGTCAGCGTTCACAGGTCTGCATGTTTGCCGGTGAGCTATATAAGCCCTCCGTTTCCTTCGTTCGGCGCTTCGATATTGATTGATTGTTTGTTCATTTGTACTGTGGTGTATTGTCTGGCATTATTTGTGCTGTTTTGTGTGCGGTATTATTTTGCCCCTTTAATGTTTAGCCAGTATGTTTAGGTCTAGGTTTTTAAGGAGACCGTTTTGCTCTGTTGTGCTTTATTGGAGTTTTGCGGGACTTGCCTTTGTGCTTTGAGCTTTAAGGCTGAATTCCTTTTTTGTGTGCTTGTTTTTGTCACCGCTTTCTGGTCTTTCCTTTTTGCCCGTTGCCTAGATCTTTTGCCTTTTTCTGTCTCTTTCTCCTCTCCCTGTCTGCTGTCTTCTGTGAAAGCGAGAGGAGTCTGTGCTTGTTTGTGTGTATCTATATAGTTGTTTCTTACTAAGAGACAGGGCGTTTTTTTATCATACTGACTTTTGGGCTTTATTTATTCTTAGAGGCAGGGCGGTTATTTTCGATTAAGTTTGCGTTGGTCTTTTGGCCGGTGGATGTCTGGTGCAGCTGTCCTGTTCGTCCTTTTTACCTGCGAGACGATTGTGTTCGGAACTGTAGTTCTGTTCGTTCTCCGGGTATGTCTCTCCTTATATGGAGCTTGGGCGATGTTGTGGACATGTTTGTGTGTGACTGCGCGTTTCTGAAAGTAGCCTTGGAACGTTAGCTCTCTGTTCCTTCGCCTTGTTACATTTTCCTTTACCGAGAGGCTAGGGCGTTTATTTTCTACTAAGCTTGTGTTAGTCATTTTTGCTAGTAAAGTTATGGGACGAAGGTGCTCCGTCGGCTCACCTGTAAAATGTTTCTCTCTCCTGGGAGATCGGGCGTTTACCTCTTTACATTTTCTGGAGTAATGCGGGACTTGCCTATGTGGATGTAG
This sequence comes from Synaphobranchus kaupii, assembly GCA_029718625.1. Classification (NCBI taxonomy): domain Eukaryota; kingdom Metazoa; phylum Chordata; class Actinopteri; order Anguilliformes; family Synaphobranchidae; genus Synaphobranchus; species Synaphobranchus kaupii. Next base: position 26,363,839 of record CM056380.1, read on the forward strand.
TTATTAGGACTCTTCCCCCCTGGCGTACTTGCCTATGTGGATGTAGTTATCCGGACTCTTCCCCCCTGGTGTACTTGCCAATGTGGATGTAGTTCTCCGGACTCTTACCCCCTGGCGTACTTGCCTATGTGGATGTAGTTATCCGGACTCTTCCCCCCTGGCGTACTTGCCTATGTGGATGTAGTTATCCGGACTCTTCCCCCCGGCATACTTGTATGTGGATGTAGTTATCCGGACTCTTCCCCCCTGGCATACATGCCTATGTAGATGTAGTTATTAGGACTGATCTCCCCTAGCTCTTTTCTGTTCCTGCTTCCTGGTCTTTGCATGTGACTGCGAGCCTATGAAAGTAGCCATGGAATGTTATATCTGTTCCTTCGCCTCCTTGTTACATTCCTCTTTACCAAGAGGCAGGGCGTTTATTTTCGATCAAATTCTCGTTAGTCTTTTAGCCAGTAATTCCGGTGCAGCTGTTCTGTTTCGTCCTTTTTACTTGCGGGACGATTTTGTTCGGAACTGTAGTTCTGTTCGTTCTCCAGGTATGTCTCTCCTCATATGGAGCTTGGGCGTTTTTGTTGACAGGTTTGCGTTTGACTGTGAGTTTCTGAGAGTAGCCTTGGAACGTTAGATCTCCATTCCTTTCGCCTCCTCGTATACTAATTCGTATTAGTTTGCAGTCTTCGGTACGTGGTGTGTTATTTGTGCCATTATGCTACTCGCCTGTTCTTATGTGTCTCGTTACCGAGACAGGGTGTTTATTATTTCTGGCTCTTTCTTTAGTCACTTTGCTCGTAGAAGTATGGGAGCCCAGTGCTTTGTTCCATTAGCCTTGTTTGGTTTTCTTACTGAGAAACCTGGCGTTTGCGCTTCTACTCATTGGTGTGTGACAGTGAGCCGGTTAGTAGCCTTGGTATGTGTGTTTCCCTGTCTTGTCTCCTTCCCTTAATTACGGGGTTTCCCGTCCTAGTGGCCTAGTGTTTAATGAATCCCCTTGCTGCGTTTGGCTCCTCCTACCTCACACGTCACGCCACCATTACACCGATCTCCCAGGAAAGAGGAACATTTTACAGGCGAATGGAACAGTGAACCGCTGTCCTATACCTTTACTGCCACAGTGACAAACACAAGATAGGTAAAAATAAGCGCCCTGCCTCTCAGTAGTGAAACGAGGAGACCCCGGAAATGGGCGAACACTTTAGTAACACACACCCAACAAACAAAGAACAGTACCCAAACAATACAGAAGCCCCGGAAGAAGGAAAAGGTGGCTTAAATAGCTCTGAGGTAACCACGCACAGGTGTGGACGCTGAGAGGGGAGCTCCGTGAAAAAGACGGGGTGGAGCAAAAATCAATCTAAAAGGGCAGCGCCCTCACGTGGCTACCGAGGGAAACGACCGCAAGGGATGAAAATGTCAAAAACGATGACAGTCTTATGACCTGCTTACGACACTTGGAAAACAGTATGGCAGATATTTTTTGCGGACTGCTAAACAGTGCTCATTAAACAGCACACTTCTGCCAGTGCACTGTACGCAGGAGACAGGACGCAGAAGACAGGGCTCTGATTCGGACACAGCCCCAGAGATGACCGAGGTGACGAAAAATGCGTCAGATGTCAAAGGTAAACAGCTGAGCATCTGTAAACATGGGCTGTGTCAGAATATGACCCGTACACCCTTTTGAGGGCGCATATTTGAGTCCACTTTGTCAAAAAGCTTTTGAGTGGGTGACTTATTCTCACAAATGTGGGAACTTAAAATACCAGGATGAACCCCTTATTTCAGTAAGTAACTCGGAAGTAAAAATGTAAAAGACGTAGAGCGTATATGCATATCTATGGTACGAGTGGGTAATATTACGAAATACTCATTTTTATTTGTGTTAATTCTATCTTCATTCATAATCTACATCTTTGTAACAATTGTCATATGTTAACTGATTAATAAATCAAAATATTGATTCTCAATAAAAAAATTAAAAAAATTACAAACTATTTCCTCACTCGTTTGATTTCTTTCGCACACTGCTTGCAAAGTGAGGGGACAGGGCACATAGTAGACAGGGGTCTGAGTGCACAGGGGACAGTGGACAGAGAACAGGGGTCGTATTTGGACACAGCCATGGAGAGATCTCGATCTAGAGAAACATGGGCTGTGTCCGAATCAGAGCCCTGTTCCCTGTCCACTGTCCCCTGTCCACTCAGACCCCTGTCTACTATGTGCCCTGTCCCCTCACATTGCAAGCAGTGTGCGAAAGAAGTCCCGCAAAACTCTTTCCAAACTAGTGAGGAAGTAGTTCGCAATAACTTTTTTAAATTTTTTTATTTTTATTGAGAATATCAATCAGTTAACATATGACAATTGTTACAAAGTGCAGACTATGAATGAAGATAGAATTAACAAAAATCAAAAAGAGTATTTCGTAATATGACCCACTCTTGTACCATAGATATGCATATACGCTCTACGTCTTTTACGTTTTTACTTCCGAGTTACTTACTGAAGTTGTCGGGTGAGTGCACAGTTCTGCAGATGAGTGTGCTCCTGAATTCCCTCAACAAAACCCCGGAAATAAGTGGTTCATCCTGGTATTTTAAGTGCCCCCATTTGTGAGAAAAAGTCGCCCACTCAAAAGCTTTTTGACGAAGTGGACTCAAATATGCGTACTCAAAAGGGTATAGGGCTCTGATTCGGACACAGCCATGGGCTATGACCAAATATGATCCCTACACCCTTTTGAGGGCGCATATTTGAGTCCACTTCCTCAAAAAGCTTTTGAGTGGACAACTTAAAATACCTGGGGGCACTTAAAATACCAGGATGAAACCCTTATTTCCAGGGTTTTCTTGAGGGGATTCAGGAGCACACTCATCTACAGAACTGTACACTCATCTGAAAATTTCGGGAAGTAACCCGGAAGTAAAAATGTACAAGACATAGGGGCTGCATTCCAATTGTCAAAAAAATAGGTCCTTTTTCCTTTCCTTGCAACTTTTCCTTGACCTTGCCAAAAAACGTCACGGGAGTCAAGGAAAGGATGGAGGGAGAGATTTACAAGGAATCTAGTGTCTACTGTGGAATTCAAACTTCCTTCTCTACCTTGCATCATGGGGTGGATTCCAATCACTTATTTTATCTGTCCTCTTCTCCTCTGTCCTCGCCTGACCCAGAAATCGATCGAGGTTCGCCATTTTTATGTAAGGGGGAGTGTAAGGTTCGGAGAACCAAACGCGACCGATAAGGATTTCTAAAAGCGTATCTAGAGAGATACGCCACAAAACGCGGAAGTAGCCGCACCAGGACTTCCCTAGCACAAGACAAAACAAAGAAACCTCCAAAAACTGAGGCGATCTTGATAAACAGCGAGAATAACTAACAAAAGAACCTCACGCACTAAATAATTAGGCGTAAGAAGAGGTGGTGAAACAAAACAAAACTACTAAAACAAGTGAAGGAAAAGAATAGAAAAGACCTGTTAGCCAAAGCTCTTGTGGCAAAAGAGCCACTAGAGTCAGAAACAGCTAAAATTGTGTTAACGTCATGAATGGGTGGTTCCTGCTCTTGATTGACATGGCCAGGCCATGTGGGCAGGCTTCCAGGTAAACTCTTATTTTAGCTTAGGACCGAAACATGCCTCACGCAAATATGCGAACGTGGACGCTTCAAACTACACAAACAGTTTTTCTTTTGCCATGACATTTGTGAAAGACAAGCCAGAGCGTTGCAGCAAGGGACGCTATAGCAGCAACAACAGTAAACAACTTTTTTGTTCGATCTGTGCTTTCCTCTGGTTTGTCTTTCACAAATGTCATGGCAAAAGAAAAACTGTTGGCGTCGCTCGAAGCGTCCACATTCGTGTAGCTATTTGCGTGAGGTATGTTTCTGCCCTTACTCATTAGTAAGATGTTTTCAGCCGAGGAGGTAACAATGTCATTATAAAAATAGCGACCATACACCTAGCTACAGTACATTACATTATAGTCATTTAGCAGATGGTTTTATCCAAAGTGACATACAATAAGTGCATACAGAAACGTCATCGAAGTAACTACAGAACAGATAAGACCAAGAACATCCTTCCCATAACATAGCAGCTATCGATAGCTAAGGCTATCTATTGTCGTGATGTTTGTTTATTGTTGACAATAATCTATCACGTTTGACCAAACCTTGATCATGTAAATGGAGACTACATTACATGCTCAAAGCATATAAGTTAGTAATCTTAGCTATTGCTCTGTAAATTTAACCACTGTTCATTTTCAGAAAATAATTCAAAATCATAATTTTGTAATTCTGCTCGGTTCATTCTGTAGCCATCAACATCCAGTGGTCACGGCCCCAGAGTAAGGGTGAGGGGCAGTCATTACATAAACATTACATTACAGTCATTTAGCAGACTCTTTTATCCAAAGCGACAATCATGTCTGTGGTGGGCGAGGCAGGGCCAGGTGAAGAGGACAGCTTGATCAGAGTGACCGTGATAGAGTCAACAGACTGCGGGAGGAGAAACATTCGTTGAGACGGAGCGGCACTTTATCACAAAATGCGAAAAATACAATCAAATCAGAAATAAATATTTTCCTAAAATAAATCAGAGATACCCTCAATGAAAAAATTTTACAGACATCCAAAAACTCCCCATCCTCTTAGGAGAGGAGAGGACGTGCTCTGACCTGGCAGTGTAGTATAATGGGTAAGGAACTGGTGTTGTACCCTTGAGCAAGGTACTTAACCTGAATTGCTTCAGTATATATCCAGCATTATAAATGGATAATATGTACAAAATGCTAAAAAGTTGTGTAAGTCGCTCTGGATAAGAGCGTCTCCTAAATGCCTGTAATGTAATATAGCTGCCTGCCATCGTCTTAGGGACAGTGAGTGACAGAGATCATTATTATTAATTTATAATAACGCAATTTATTATATTCACTTTATAAGATCATATGTGTCGTTCTCATCATCATTATTATCATTTCTATTGATAAGTATTATTATTTTTAATTGTACTTTATTATTTTACATTATTGTTATTTCCAAATCCATAATCAAAGAAAAGTTATTGTTTTCATGTATGGTTACTGTTCATTTCTAGTCTTTGCTGTTTTGTATTGTTCAGAGTTAGATGTATGTCTTCGACTGTTTTAAAGCAGTATGCTTTGACAATACAGAAGCAATGTCTTGTCATGCCAATAAAGCAAATTGAATTGAGTCCACGGTCAGAGAAACTATGTGTGACCACAATGCTCGTGCGTCGTCGTGCGTGTCTGAGAAGAACACGTGATAATTCAATTCAATTCTATTTGTATAGCGCTTTTTACAGAGAACTGTCACAAAGACGCTGCACAGGGAAACAGGATTGCAATTTTCGGGGAGCCCTTTTCTCCTATGTGCTCTATATCGCCATCTGGTGTTCTGAAACTACATAGTATACCTTTAATTTAGAGCGTAGACATTAACTAAAGCTTACTTTTAAACCATTTCTACTGATTATGTCTTACCGTCAATTTCCCGGATTGTTCAATATAACGCCCCTTCGCAAAGTATGGTGTTTCTCTGGACCAGCTTCGAGTATATTTTACATTTTAGTATTTTTTTGCGAACATACCAGCGCTGGCACTGTTTAAAAACTCCACGTCCCATAATTCCCCCTGAACGAGCAGCCTTGTCTCCAGACGTTGCTAACGTTAGCTAGCTAGCTTGAAGGACTAAAAGCTAGAATTGCTTTATGTGGTTAACCATAGCATAGTTTCTGACCTTGTCGGGCGGGCTTCTCTACTTAGCAAGCTAACGTTAGCTTGTCTTGAGCGGCAGTTGCCTACTCCCATCTGCCACAGAGCAGACAGACGAGATGATGATATCTTATTGGTCGAGAACCAACCATGCGTTGCAGTACTGGATATGCAGTCCGTTAAAGTGGACTACAAGTCGAACTACAATCATTAATGCATTACTTTAAAAAATAAAAATTGGAACTGTGATATATGGTCTATATCCTTGTACCACACAGGCTAATCCAGGAACGTTTCAGCTCATTCTATAAATCAGATTTCAAGAAATAGTCGATAGTCTCCGAAGCCCATTCTATCTTCCATAGGGAATTTACTTCCGAAACCAGACTCCGCCCACGACTGACATACTCACTTGACTACTCTATTCCCAATATCCAATTCCCACCCCAATTTGGAATGTCCAATTGTCTCCCCAAACAGCGTTCATGAACAACCCCCCCCCCCCCCCCCCCCCGCAGGGCTACCGGCCACAGTCAGCACTGGCACCAGTCCGGATTCGAACCCAGACCATGGGGCTCAAGCATGTCCCACAATGTGGCGAATGAGCCACCAAGCAGCCCCCTTGGAGTCACATGTACAACTAGGATGGTGCAGAAAGTGATGTAAAGACGGCTACGTCAAAGCCTTACGAATATGTAATTGGTTGCCAACTAGCACGCAAAAATACAACGTAGGCCAGAATAAGTTATAAGAAAAAATGTCATATCTTTGTCTGTGTGGTAAGAAAAAATATTTAGGCAAGTATTAAATTATTTTTTTATGCACAGTTAACATTGATATATCAGTGGAAGTAATTGTTTTTTGCTGTGAAAAATTAATGGAGCCCAATGGGGAAAATGGCTTTTTGAGCGCAATTATTGCAGCAGATAGCAGCAGAGGGCGACATTATATCCGGTGCTGAAGTTGAGAGCCGAAAGCTGGCCCCTTGCACGCACCCAATAGAGTACTCAAGTGACTACGTCATGCTGGTTTCGGAAGTAAATTCCCCATTCATTTAGAGCGTAGACATTAACTAAAGCTTACTTTTAAACCATTTCTACTGATTATTCGCAAACGATGTCGTTTTTCTGAACCAGTTTCGAGTATATTATACGTTTTAGTATTTTTTTTGTGAACATACCAGCACTGGCACTGTTTAAAAACTCCACGTCCCATAATTCCCTCCGAACGTGCAGCCGTGTATCCAGACGTTGTCATATAACGTTAGCCAGCAGTAGCACACAGCTCCATTTTGAAACACTTTTTTCTAACGTTAGCTAGCTAGCTTGAAGAACTAAAAGCTAGAATTGCTTTATGTAGTTAACCGTAGCATAGTTTCTGACCTTGTCGGGCGGGCTTCTCTACTTAGCAAGCTAACGTTAGCTTGTCTTCAGCGGCAGTAGCCTACTCCCATCTGCCACAGTCAGACAGACGAGATGAGGATATTTTCTTGGAGAGCCACCCATGCGTTGCAGTACTGGATATGTAGTCCATTAAAGTGGACTACAAGTCGAACTACATTCATTAATGCATTACTTAAAAAAATCCTTGTACCACACAGGCTAATCCAGGAACGTTTCGGCTCATTCTATAAATCAGATTTCAAGAAATAGTCGATAGTCTCCGAAGCCCATTCTATCTTCCATTATCAGGGATTTTACTTCCGAAACCAGACTCCGCCCACGACTGACGTACTCACTTGAGTACTCTATGCCTCGGATTCTGTCACAAGACTGGGGCCGTGTCCGAATCAGCACTCTTCCACACTGTTGAGTAGCCTTAGTGAGTAGATAGGGCGTGAAACAGTGATGGGCAAAACAGTTCACTTCAGTGACACGAATCACTAGAATCAGTTCATTAAAAAGATTCGTTCAAAAGATTCGTTCACCGAATCGTTCAGTGCTTGGGCGGAGCTCCGACTGCGTACTGCGTATTGAAGTGAACTGAAACGGCCGAACAGTTCATGCGGAAGTGCTGTCGCTTTGACAAATGCGCCAAACTCCGTTTACAAATCTTGATATTTTAAAAGTTTCCTCGTTGAATATCAATATTGGAGGTGAACGCTGGTTTTCAATGACTTTAAGTCTTAACTTGCTGGGCCTGATTCTGGCAGTTTGAGCCGCTGATTATCACTCAGGATCACGTCACATTAACTCACTGTGTCTAGTAGCCTTCAGTGAACGGATCACTCAACTTGCACCGTTCCGTCACAGTTTAAGGATCTGAGACAGTCTCAGCCACTAGTGTTGTGTCGTTCGCGAACGTCCCCCTGGGGATTCGCAGTGAACGAATCACTACACGTTCGCTCGCAGAAGTCCACTCTGCACGCTCGCTGCCTCGCTCGGCGCCCGCCCGCCCGTGATTTTTTTTTAATAAAATTTTTTTTTTTAATAAACTTTATTTCGAACAATTTAGGAAACAAATTAGAGAAAAAAAAGAAAAAAAAACTTTCTAGTATACAACACGCAAACACGGTACTCATTTCGGCTATACAATACTTAGAACAATACGTCCGAAATGGAATAGGAAGAAGCAAATGCGAATGATTCGTGCAGCACAGCAGAACTAGTTCGCAAGGGACGAATCACGTTCGCTCGCGGCAGTCCCTCCCCCTCCCTGCACGGTGCACGCTCGCTGCTGATCAGATCCGTTCGAGAGCTCAACTGAACTGAGAAATGAACGGATCTTTTCAGTAAGTGATTCAGTTCAGTTCGTTCACCCAAAAGATTCGGTCTTTTGAACGAATCGTTCGCGAACGACACAACACTAGCGTGAAAGTCATAGAGTATGTGAAAAGTTTTCGAATTACAGTATACTTCAAACACCCAGATGACACACTTACTTCCGGGCTTTTGCTGAGTACATTCGGCAGCACACTTTTCAAAAGGTAAGCGACCTTTTTTGTCCCAGAAATATGACGCGCAGCTTCGTCTCATAAAGTGGCGCAGCTCCGTTGACATTTTTCTAAAGACACAATAACAAACATTAAACACGTGGGCATGGCTGTGCCAAATTTGAATATCGGCGGAGCTGGATCTGCCTTCAGATGTATGTGGTTTGTTTACTGTTTATGTTCCATTGCTAAAAATTATCTTACACTGTTCACTGAATAATCTTGTTTAGTAGCGATGCTAATGTAGGCTAGATATAGCTAAGTTTATTGGGTATCTCCACTTGCATCCCATATGCAAAAGGTCTGTAAAATCATATATGATAATATTTGCAAAGTGTTTTAAAATCAAAAATGTTGATTAGTATTAGGCTATATTATGTATTTGTATACAAACAATCTGTCAATGTATTTGTATAGGCAGTCCCATGTATGTTAGGGAACTCTTTAATTTTAGTCTCAAATGTATAGTTCTGTACCACATTTTCATGTTGTAAGGTTTCTACATGGAATATGTGTTTTTGATAGGATTTTCACAGACCTGGGATATAGCATATCGGATGTAACATTGTGTTCTGGATAACTTCACAATAGCCTAACGCGAGTAATGCAATGTGCCACAACACACCAGCTAGTATAGCTGGTTTAACATGCTAACATGCTGTGTTACTAGATGGCTTTGTAACGTTGTTGTTGTTGTGTTGTTGTTGCTGATGCTGCTGCTGCTGCAAGGACGGATGAAATAACAGACACGCTGATCCTGTGGAGAGGCACAAACATGGGCCTCTTCACAGGAAAGCGAAATGCTGCAGTGAAGGGGTTTGAGTAAGTTAATACTTTGTCAACCACCATCTGTACCATTGAAAGTGATAAGCTAGTATCCACACTACATTTGCAGTACATGTACATTACTATGTATGTCATTTGCTGTAGAAGTTCATAGCAGGTTCGTGCTTGATGCTTCCTGGGATTATTGGCAAATTGTGAATATGTCTTCACAGGGTGTTCATGAAAGAGATGGGGTTGGAGGGGAAGGTCACTGTGGCCTTCGTAAAGAAGAAGTGGGAAAACCTCAAACAAAAATAGGTATGTCTGTATTATCTCTACCTGTATCTACAGTATATGTTAGGGATAACCTCATCCAGGGTTGTTATCCCAATGGCTTGTGATGAAACTGCTGTAGAAATGTTCTTCAGTGCACACAGCACAATAATCCTTCCCATGTGTTCTACAATGGATGTGACATATTACAAGATAATGGATGGATATGTCTTTGCTAATCCCATGAGAGAGGGGGAACTGTTAAGCTTATGTGGAATACTTTAACAGCATTGCAAGCTCACTTTGTGCATGGGGCCCCCTAAACAGCTGTTTGATTGATGCTCAGATGATGTATTGGCATTACATTTACATTAATTGCTATACAATGACTAATGACCAAGTCATGTCAAATAGTGTATTAGCTAAGTACAGCTGAAGTGTGAAGCATTTACATGTACTCCAATTAGACCAGAGCAGTAAGTCCTATATCTGTCACAATTAAATTATTAACATTATATAAGCATTGACAATTTATTTGTAAAAACATCTGTTAGATTCCAGGCAATATGTGTATTCTGAACCTCATGTTTAAACATCTGGAGGAGGGAGACGCCCATGGCCGTTTATTATTTGAAGACTTTTCTGTTGCTTTTGTATTACTGAGAGACTGTTCTCTTATTTAGAGTTGGGCTTAGTGTGGTGGCTCATGCTCTCAGAGGTTTAGAGTCAATGGTGTTCTGTGATAAGCAGTTCTCTACTACTGGGTCGACTTCAGGGTTGTATCATCTCCCCAGTACTCTACATCATACAGCTGTAGGAGTCAGCAGCCCAACAGGCACATCAGAAAATACACTGGTGCCTCTATAGTCTTCAGTCTGCTGCATGATCTTGTACTACATTGCCCCTCATGAACATAAAATATCTACTAGTACTACTACTACTGTATGTATAACACACAAACGGTGGCCTGTCTTTTTTTTCAGGAGTTAAAGAACCCCTCCACTGGGAGGAGCACAGAGGGAGGGGAGATGACCGCTGCCACCTGGAAGTGGTATGAGGCCGTGGACAAGGACCTGGGGTCCAGCCACAGCATTACCCCAGTGGCAATAGGCTCATCATCAGCTCCAGGTGGCAGGGTCCTCTCCTTTCCCTCTGAGGAGAGAACTGGCCAAATGAGCTCCACCTCCTGCTCCTCCTGTGGCTCCACCGCCGCCTCCACCTCCACCACCTGCACCTGCACTGCCTCCACCTCCACCACCTGCACTGCCTCCACCTACACTGCCTCCACCTCCAATGCCTCCACCTTCACTGCTCCTGAGGCCCCATCCACCAGCCCAGCCCCCAAGAGGGCCAAAAAGGAGCCTGTATGGCTCCTGGCCATAAAGGAGCTGGAGAGGAGGGAGGAGGCCAGGGATGTTAGGGATGCAGAGTGGGAGAGGGCCTTAACGGAGAGAGAGGACAGAGAGGGACAGGGAGATGAGGGAAATGAGGGAGAAGGAGGACAGGAGGGACAGGGAGGTGAGAGAGAGAGAAGAGGAGGGACAGGGAGTTGAGGGAGAGGGACGATGCCCAGAAGGCCCGGGAAGAGAGGCATGCAAGGGAGACAGCTGGGAGGGAGGAGCGTTTTTTGACTTTAATGGACTATTTAGTTAAGAAGTAAGTTTTTGCTTTTATTTATTGATTTGTATTATTCATTCATTTATTCTTAAAAATTAACAAGCTGAATGCTGAGGCTAATTTCTGTACATCTTTATCAAAATAAATAATTTCTGAAAACAAAGTTCCAATGTCACATAATTATTTCATCTGTTTTTTTTGCCATTCTTCTACTGTTATTCATAAACTATTGCTTGCTCACCAAAATACTGCAGCAGTCCTAATTCGTTTCAACTAAAACTGGAGACAGTGAATATTATCTATTATTAATACTCTTTGAAAGTATTGCCTGTCAAAATGACAAGAGCATAAGAGCATTGCTGACTATTATGTACTTGTGTGAACACCTATGTGGTTTATTAACTTTATCTATGAAATAAACATTAAGGAAAAGTTAATCACATGTACATTTAGAACAGGGGCCTCCAAAGTTTTCCCTGAATGAATGTGGCTAAGAGCTCGTCATATCATTTACGTATTCCTTCACATAATGAGCAATACGTTTCTTATTTACCCCTTTACTTGAAAGCAGACTGAGCTATGGCTTGGAGCCAGCTCATGTACAATATAAAGCACTGCATCACAGTTTATAGGTGACACTGAAATGGCAGTGTGCTCACTATTTGGTTTGAATAAAGCACGCTGACAACAAGAATACAATTATGTTTTTTATTTAATGAACAGGAAGCAAATTACTGTGTAGCATCAGTTTGACACCACAACACCACTTTCTACTCAAACCATTTAACCACAATGAAAATGTAATGCAGGTACGATGGAATGTAACTACTGCATTTGTCACAGTAAACAAGGTACCATATGATATGTGGAATAATAACAACATGCTGTTGGATCATTAGCTTCCCTGTTGACACCAACAGGTACTGACAGGGGGCACGATGAGAATGCTGATCCAGAGCCTCCCAAAATGTGAGGGGTGAATGGTGTGTGTGATGAGGGGTGAATGGTGTGTGTGGTGTGGGGTGACAGATAATTTTGTGTAATCGTGGTCCCCCAGTGCTGGGATGCAGGCCATGGGTACTGAGGCTGCAGCTGCCACCTGCGCCCTCAGTCCATCAGCAGATGTGCAGTTGCCAGGATCCTGCTCTTCATCAGAAAGAGATTCAGAAGCATCGTCATCATCATCATCATCATCATCATCGGCAGCAAGGTCCAGCAGGTCATTGGTCTTCATACACAGGTTGTGTAGCACAGCACAGCAGTCAATGACCTCGACGGCGAAGGGGATCTGGACCTCCAGAGCTTTCAGGAAGATCGAGCGCCACCTCGTCTTCATGACCCCGAAGGCCCGCTCCGCTACACCCTGGCCTTTGACAGCTGTGCATTGTAACGTGCCTGCACAGCTCCTTGGACTGGCTCCTGGTAGGGGGTGATGAGGGTGATGGGGTCCTGGATACAGGGATATCCACCATCCCCGATCAGGAACCAGCCCTGTGGTGGGTACTGCCGGTGGACGTACACATCCGACAGGTTCAGGATCCATGCCGCGTGGACAGACCCAGGGTAGCCGGTGAATAAATTGAGAAATGTCCCCCTGTGGTCGCAGATGGCCTGCATCTGCACAGAGTAGAACAGCTTCCTGTACAGGTAGTCCTGGCTCTCCGCTGCAGGGGGGACTACCCTGATGTGGCAGCCGTCAATGCTCCCAGCAGTGCGGCGGAATGCTGGGCTCCTTGCCAGGCAAGCAAAGCCAGCACCCACCATCTCCAAGTCCTGGCCAGTAGGGAAACAGATCACCTGCGTCATGATCCCATGGATTCCCTTACTGACCCTGTGGACTATGTCGCAGATGGTTTGCCTGGGGATGCCAAATGCCTCGGAGACGACCCGGTAGGATGTGGCACTGGCCAGCCAGTAGAGGAACACCAGCACCTCCAAGGTCTTGCCCCAGCCTAGGGTGTTGTCCTCCTCCACGGTCTGAATAAGGAGGTTGAGGGTCACCCTGGCCAGACGGAAGGCCCGCTTAGTGTCCCCACTATCAAAATACATCCTCAGGAGAGGCATGTGGACGTTAAGATGGCAGTAGCCACCTCTGGGTCCTCTGGCATTCTAGGGGAATCACGAAATAATGTTATAGTCTTAGCAGCACAGACACTTATCATAGGTAATGTGTACAGCATACTAAACTATTTACCCGGCTATATGTTGTGTGTGTGTGTGTGTGTGTGTGTGTGTGTGTGTGTGTGTGTGTGTGTGTATACCAATTAGCTATGACAGGGAAATGGAGGGACACATAACACATCCAGGTGCTAGCTACATGACATGCCAAAGATAATGAACAGATTACAGCTTTCAAATGGTGGCTTAACCTTATACTGACAGGAAAGTATAGTTTAAGCACCATCTTATCATGTTTTATGTCAAGTCACATCCCATCATATGCACAACTGATGGCGTTTAGGTTAACGTTAGCTTGCATATATAGGCAGAGTGGCTAAGGTGTTTTCTCTACTTTTGCTAACATTATATAGCTACGTTTACTCAATGGCTACTGTACGTTAAGTTGCTGCCTGGTTTGTAGCTATTTTCTAGAGTCTGGTTTGTATAGCGAAACCACAGTCCATACGTCAAAAGCACGCATTGCATCTAAAACACGCTGCACAGAGCTCTGAAGCAACGGTGCACAAACTGACATGCGACCCAGAATTGGCTCTCCTGTACACGAATGTGTCGGCTACATTCCAATGCAATCAGGCCTATATAAAGTGGTAGTTGCCAATGTTAATGCTGTACTGTATTTGTAAAAATAAATGCTAAAAAATTAAAATTATTTAACATTTTTTTACTGCTCACATTTGACTTTCATATGATCGTGTAAAAACCTACTTTATTTAATCTTGTTTAGGCATGTCATTCCTACTGCACTCCAGGCGATGGCACCGATACGCCAAAAAGCTGATAACAGTAGCAGCCATCTGTGTTACAAAGCTAGCTAGGTTATTAGGCTACTTGTATATTGCTCTTACAACAACATAATATTAACGGCTTTAGCTAATCATCACAATCCAGTCCTTTCGTGCTTTTGACATACAATCTATATTAAAATATTAACTACGTGTTCTGTTTTCCACTGGGAAATGGATAAAGTAGGCTACATCCCAGCAAAAAGTGATGCACTGACGATGAGTGTAACATTAATAAAAAATGTTTGGTTTCAAACCAAACAATTCTGTCTTGCAGCTTTGAGCACTTTCCCCCATTATGCTTCATTGATAAAGCCTTAAATTCTGTTAGTTTCACTATATGCTTTTTGTGATGAATTGCCAGCAACTTTTCTGCCTCCATTTACCTTGTGGGTAGCCTATTAAAACATGGCTATTGTCAGCAGTTGAACAATGAGTTGTTCATTCATTTAGTCATGAAAAGTATGGATCGATATCCCTGGGCCATCGCTAAAAAAACGAATTTGTGCACCCCTGCTCTGAAGGACAGCACGCTGCTTAGTTATACAAACGTTTAAAATTATGTAAAATTAGCTAAAAATGTAGCCTAGCCTAGTTGTAAGCTACAGTATGTCCCTATGGTGCCGTCTCATTTGCCATCACAAAATGGGATATCCAAGTCCGTTCTCATCAATGTTGCCAGAAGCCTGAATTAATTCCCCTCCCCAAAATAATTCTGAAAACTTCAATTGACTCCCATACAATTTTCTCACAATTCATCTCCCATTCCTCCTTTTAAAATACACCATTAACTCCTTTTAATTGACACCATTTTTTTTTTAAATCCCGTAAATTTAGGGGATAATCTCCCAGTCTGGCAACTCTGTGTTGGGAGAGCCATGGAACTGGACAGTGGCATGCTCTGAGGCTGTTCAAACGCTAAAGGCCCAGCTCACTACACCGCCCGTTCTGACCCACTTTGACCCAGCCAGTCCGACCATCGTCACCTGTGATGCCTCGGTAGTGGGAGCAGTCCTGTCACAGGAGCAGAACGGCGTAGAGAGACCAATAGCCTTCGCCTCCAGGCGACCCCCACAGAGCAGCGCTACACCATGGGTGAGTGCCAAGCCCTTGCTTCTCTGGGCATCTGAGAGATGGCACCTCTACCTCTACGGACGGCATTTCACCCATCAAGCTCTGGCCACGCTGCTGTCAGCCTCCGGCTCCAGTCATAAGCCCCTGCGGCTGCACAGATGGGGAGAACGCCTAAGGCAGTATGACTATGGGCTGAAGTACACACCAGGGAGGGACAACGTGGTAACCGATCGCCTCTCCCGATCCATCAATGCTCCCACACTGATCGCCTCACCAGGCAGTGATGACACTGAACCAGAGCTCATCCTGATGCTACACGCACCCCTCCAAACAACGGTTTTACTGGAGGAGCCGCAGCAAGAATTAGAACGTGACCCCATGCTGACCACCCTGCGCACTTACATACGCTCTGGATGGCCAGCACGGGTGCCTGAAGAGCTCGCCCCATTCGCTAGGGTGCAAAATGAACTCTCATGCTGGGGGGATGTCTGCATCTCCACGGGCCTCTGCACTGTGGTGCCGAGTAGTCTGTGTGCATGTGTCCTATCGATGGCACATGTGGGGCACTTAGGCATTGTCAGGCTCAAACAGAGATGCAGGGACCTAGAGAGGCAGCATGTTTTTGATGGAGAGTCTGTCCCACTTTGCTGCAGTGCGGCAGGTGACAGTAAACATTAATCAGAGGTTGCTTAGCCTGATGGCTTCAGCTGACCAGGTGGTGCCACTTAGGCTGCAATATACGTGCCCATTACAGCATTAGGCAGCAGCACCGGGAGTAAGCCCACTCCCTATTTACCCAAGGTGTTCAATGGTGACGACCACTATGGACGCCTCCAAGACTGGCTGGGAGCCGTCGGAGAGGGTCAGTCCCTACAGGTAAGCCCTAGGTAGGCGATGGTTGTTGACCCCTACAATGGTTGTTGACCCGATCATGCGTAGGGAAGCACATAAACCTGCCAGAAATGGAGGCAAGTGCATCAGGCATTGAGCCATTTCCTCCCAGTGGTCTGACGCAGACAGGTTCTTGTCCGGACAGACAATTCTGTGTCTTCTACATCAACCGACAGGGTGGGGTTCGGTCTCCAACCCTACATGCAAAGCATGTCAACTCCTGCTGTGGGCACAGGCCTAGAGCATGTCCCCGAGGGCAGTGCATGTGCCGGGCACAACTAATGTGGCAACCGATCGGCTGTCCAGGGGTGGCCCGCGAGCGGGGGAATGGCGCCTGCACCCAGACAGTGTGCAGTCCATTTAGCCCCTCTTAGGGAGGGTGCAGGTGGACCTTTTGCATCCAGGGAGGATGCTTTGTCCCCTGCAATATCC
This sequence comes from Synaphobranchus kaupii, assembly GCA_029718625.1. Classification (NCBI taxonomy): domain Eukaryota; kingdom Metazoa; phylum Chordata; class Actinopteri; order Anguilliformes; family Synaphobranchidae; genus Synaphobranchus; species Synaphobranchus kaupii. The sequence continues at coordinate 26,380,518 of CM056380.1, forward strand.
CATAGTGGGCCCGGAGGGACGCCTTGGTGCTCCAGTGGCCTCCAGCCCTGCTCTATGCCCCCCTCCCTTCCCTCTCCTGCCTATGGTTCTGGCGAGGATCAGGGACTCAAGGGTACGAGTTCTACCGGATGCCTCTAATTGGCCCCAGCAGACATGGATGGCGGGTCTTACGGAGTTGCTAGTGGGTACCCCGTCACGTCTCCCGACCAAAGCGGACATGCTGGCGCAGGCCAGGGCCTGGTATGGCAACCAAATCCCCGGTTTTACGACCTGCTTGGCCCCTAGATGGGAGTGGCCGCAGGGCCTAGGGCCAGCAGTATTGAAAACACTTCAGGCATCAAAGCCCCCTCCACGAGGGCGCTCTACGCCGGGAAATGGGCAGATGTCAACTGCTGGTGCCACAATAATGGGTTTACCCAATTTTGTGTGACAGTTCAATCGTTTTGGCGTTCTCCAGTCCCTCTTTGAAGAGGGGCTAGTGGAGTCCACGCTAAGGGGTTATCTGGCAGCCATATTGGACTGCCATGAGCGTATTGAGGGCCTGACGGTGGGATATCACCCCCTCGCCAGCCAGTTTCCCTGAGGAGCCAGGCGGCTTCGCCTACCTAGGTCTAACTCAGTCCCTTTGTGGGACTTACAACTGGCTTTGAATCCCCTCACTGAGCCGCTCTTCAAGCTGGCTGGACTCAGTCTAACCTCGAAGACTGCCTTCCTGCTCGGTATCGCCTCCGCGAGCTGCACACACTGTCAGTACACCCCTCCTGTATGCGGTTGGGTGACAGTAGCTAATCGGTCTCTCTGCTTTCTAACCCCCCGTTTCGGCCTAAGGCCCTCTCGCGGTCGTATCTCTTGGCTACGGTGTTGGAGGCATTTCATCCTCCTCCCCGTGAGACCCCTGAAGAAGCCAGGCTGCATTCACTGTGCCCCGCCCGGGTTCTACAGTCTTATATCTTCTGCACAAGTGCAGTGAGGAAGACTAACAATCCTTTTGTTGTTTTGGAGGGGCTATGCGGGGCTTCGCCCTGTTGTACAGTGCTTGGCCCCCTGGATTGAAGAGACGATTCCACGGCTTACAGCAGCTGTGAAGCATCCTGTGGTAGGGGGGCGTGGTTTTAGGCGCTGCCGGCAAGAGAGAGAGTGAACGTGTGTGGTTTGTGGAGCCGACACAGCTCTCGGGAATCATGCAATTGGTAACGATTGATTGTATCAATTAACCAATTGCCTTGATTGTTTGACAGTGAGCCTGAGTGCATAAAAGCCGGCCGGAACATCTGCGTGGAGAAGAGCGGAAGAACATATATATGAGTGTTTGTTAATGTACCAGAGAGACCGAATAAAAACCGTGTTCTCTCAACCAACCTGTCTGATTACTGTCTCTGCACGAGAGCGGTGGTGCTCACTTTGCCACACATCCCCTCCCACAGGCGTGGTAGCTCACTCCACTTGTGCATAGCTACCTCCTGAGCTTTACTACCTGGCGCCCGCTCGCTGACATTTGCATGGGACTCGGTCCCGGAGGCTTTATTATGAGTGCACCTGGGGTGAAACGAGAGAGCGGACGGGAGGTGAGTACGGAGGTTGGCTTCCTCCAACCTCCCGAGTTTTTTTTGGCAGTGCTTGTGCTTCCCTTGACTGTCAGTTGGTTTGGGTATTTTATTTTTTTGTATGAAAGCAAAGTGTTTTGTGTGTGCGGCCAACTTACCTGATTGCAGGCGAACGAGTGCAGAGATTCGGAGCTGGCAGCAGCCGTGGAAGCAAGCAAAGAGAAGCTGGCATTACTTCTGGGATTGGAAGCAGCTAAGACGGCGAACTGCAGAGTCAGTTGGTGCGGCAGAACCAGTGGGCCGGAAATAATTATGGAGCTTCTGCTGGGGGAAATCAATTCTAAGGAATGTGCTTTCGCCGCATAACTAAACGTGTGTGGGTTTAAAAAAAAAAAGATATCAAGAGTCTTTTGATGTTGTTTGGTCACAGACATCAGGAAGTCATGGCATGCAAAGGATATGCGACCAAATATAAAAAAATTTAGGCACAGTCAACTTAGTGTATGTAAACTTCTGACCCACTGGAATTGTGATATAGTGAATTAAAAGTGAAATAATCTGTATACTGTAAACAATTGTTGGAAAAATTACTTGTGTCATGCACAAAGTAGATATCCTAACTGACTTGTCAACACTATAGTTTGCTAACATGAAATCTGTGGAGTGGTTAAAAATGAGTTTTAATGACTTCAACCTAAGTGTTTGTAAACTTCCGACTTCAACTCTATGTGCATGCTTGTGATTCTTGCAGGAATACATTTTCATCCTATATTACTGGGGCAGTAATATTACACTTTGTTGTGCAATCAATTTTCTTTCTGTGATTCAGAAATCACAGAATCATTCAAAAGGCAAATACAGACCCCAAAAGGCAAATACTGCTCAGCTCAGTACCTACATTAAGGGTCCCCAACTCTGGTCCCGGTGAGCTGCAGATTGTGCTGAGGGGGTTTTTCACCTTAATATCAGCAACCAATTTAGACCAAAGAAACTTGGAGAGATGAGACAATTGTGCCAGAGTTACACAGAATTTTATATGTCAACACCGAGGTCAGGATTTCCAGCTCATTACGATGTGAATATTTGAACAAGTATGGAGTCTACAAATTAAAAATGTATTCCCACTTAAGCTGATGACAGTTTCACAATATTAGCTCAATCGCACAATTTGTACTTCATAGCAATTAGTAAAATTGATTTTAGTAGCTACAACGAATATAAGTTTGCTAACTGTCTGGGCCAACTACAACACAAAAACCGATGTGATATTTAAAAAGTGAAAGTGAATACACCGCGTACTGCAAAATGATCTCAGGAGCCATGTGATAAATGTTTTCATTTGAATTTAGTCATTGTATTAATAAGCCATTACTATGTACAGCTATGCTTGGTGCCAAATCTTGACATTTTACAGTTCTATTTTAATTTTTTAATATTTAGCAGATGTCCTCCTCCAGAATTACAGAATGTACAAGACGCATAGTATCCTATTACAAAGCTGTGTGCACGGATTACAAAGCAGAGTGCGGATTTCCACGTTGAGATTTTTATACACAATGCTGAGAATGAACTGTACTACATGAACTGTACCAACCTTGTACAGTTCATGTAAGTACACACTTCATCGAGATAACCTTGCTTCCGCATACCAAGGATCTCAGCTCTACGAATACTGCCTGCTGTTCTTAAATCACCATGGAAACAAATACATGTTTCAACAGTGTACAGTTCATCAATGTTTGCTCTCACCTGACTCATCTACTATGTATGTCATTTGCTGTAGAAGTTCATAGCATGTTCGTGCTTGATGCTTCCTGGGATTATTGGCAAATTGTGAATATGTCTTCACAGGGTGTTCATGAAAGAGATGGGGTTGGAGGGGAAGGTCACTGTGGCCTTCGTAAAGAAGAAGTGGGAAAACCTCAAACAAAAATAGGTATGTCTGTATTATCTCTACCTGTATCTATCTGTTAGGGATAACCTCATCCAAGGTTGTTATCCCAATGGCTTGTGATGAAACTGCTGTAGAAATGTTCTTCAGTGCACACAGCACAATAATCCTTCCCATGTGTTCTACAATGGATGTGACATATTACAAGATAATGGATGGATATGTCTTTGCTAATCCCATGAGAGAGGGGGAACTGTTACGCTTATATGGAATACATTAACAGCATTCCAAGCTCACTTTGTGCATGGAGCCCCCTAAACAGCTGTTTGATTGATGCTCAGATGATGTATTGGCATTACATTTACCTTAATTGCTATACAATGACTAATGACCAAGTCATGTCAAATAGTGTATTAGCTAAGTACAGCTGAAGTGTGAAGCATTTACATGTACTCCAATTAGACCAGAGCAGTAAGTCCTATATTATAAGGAGTTTTCCTGTGTCCTGAGACACGGAGAATATTATGGAGTACCAGGGGCGATAGACGGGGTCTCTAAAAGTGTCACACGTGACACCACAAATCGGAAAATATTCCGTAGGGGAAAGGGAACAGAGAAAACACAAAAGACGAGAACAGAAAGCCCCCTCTCTCTCTCAGACAGAGATATAAGGGTAGAGACTGGAAAACGTAAAAGTCTCTCCGACAAAAGGACGAGGAACTCGTAACTTCGAGTAAATAAACAAAAATAACAAGCGAGGCTTGTAAACCTCCAAAAACGGAGGAGAAATGAAAGGAAAACAAAATAACTGATAGTAACCCTAAAACTTACGGTGAGTAGCACTCATAGGCTTGAGTGTAGGAGAAAAGGAAAAGATAGACTGATAGCTGGAAAAGCAGAACCTCTCTAGCTCAATGGTGATGAGCTAGACCAACGAGAGGAACTGATTAAAGCAGAAAAAATAAGGCGATAGATAGGATAGAGAGTTAGAGTAGCAGGAAAAGAAGATCTTACTAACTAACTTACTAATGGGACCTTCCTGCTTTTGCTTAATCGAACTAATAAGCAAAACCAGTCTCCCAGTCCTATACGTTACCGGCTACCAGAAATACAAGATAACATGGAAGCACCGGAAAAGGAGGACGCTGAGTTTAAATAGGCAGCTGAAGAGCCGAACAGGTGCAATCACTGAGTAGCGAAATTAAAGGAAAACCCGACACGGACAATGAAACAGAAAAAAGATGTAGTGAAGGCGCTTAAAGGGGACGAGCAAGTAAAAACTGAAAATAAGCCTGCAGACTATGACATATATCTGTCACAATTAAATTATTAACATTATATAAGCATTGAGAATTTATTTGTAAAAACATCTGTTAGATTCCAGGCAATATGTGTATTCTGAACCTCATGTTTAAACATCTGGAGGAGGGAGACGCCCATGGCCGTTTATTATTTGAACACTTTTCTGTTGCTTTTGTATTACTGAGAGACTGTTCTCTTATTTAGAGTTGGGCTTAGTGTGGTGGCTCATGCTCTCAGAGGTTTAGAGTCAATGGTGTTCTGTGATAAGCAGTTCTCTACTATTGGGTCGACTTCAGGGTTGTATCATCTCCCCTCTACATCATACAGCTGTAGGAGTCAGCAGCCCAACAGGCACATCAGAAAATACACTGGTGCCTCTGTAGTCTTCAGTCTGCTGCATGATCTTGTACTACATTGCCCCTCAGGAACACAAAATATCTACTAGTACTACTACTGTATGTATAACACACAAACGGTGGGCTGTCTTTTTTTTCAGGAGTTAAAGAACCCCTCCACTGGGAGGAGCACAGAGGGAGGGGAGATGACCGCTGCCACCTGGAAGTGGTATGAGGCCATGGACAAGGACCTGGGGTCCAGCCACAGCATTACCCCAGTGGCAATAGGCTCATCATCAGCTCCAGGTGGCAGGGTCCTCTCCTTTCCCTCTGAGGAGAGAGCTGGCCAAATGAGCTCCACCTCCTGCTCCTCCTGTGGCTCCACCGCCGCCTCCACCACCACCACCTGCACCTGCACTGCCTCCACCTCCACCACCTGCACTGCCTCCACCTCCACCACCTACACCTCCAATGCCTCCACCTTCACTGCTCCTGAGGCCCCATCCACCAGCCCAGCCCTCAAGAGGGCCAAAAAGGAGCCTGTATGGCTCCTGGCCATAAAGGAGCTGGAGAGGATGGAGGAGGCCAGGGATGTTAGGGGTGTAGAGTGGGAGAGGGCCTTAACGGAGAGAGAGGATAGGTGGGACAGAGAGGACAGGAGGGACAGGGAGATGAGGGAAATGAGGGAGAAGGAGGACAGGAGGGACAGGGAGGTAAGAGAGAGAGAAGAGGAGGGACAGGCAGTTGAGGGAGAGGGACAATGCCCAGAAGGCCTGGGAAGAGAGGCATGCAAGGGAGACAGCTGGGAGGGAGGAGCGTTTTTTGACTTTAATGGACTATTTAGTTAAGAAGTAAGTTTTTGCTTTTATTTATTGATTTGTATTATTCATTCATTTATTCTTAAAAATTAACAAGCTGAATGCTGAGGCTAATTTCTGTAAAACAAAGTTCCAATGTCACATAATTATTTCATCTCTTTGTTTGCCATTCTTCTACTGTTATTCATAAACTATTGCTTGCTCACCAAAATACTGCAGCAGTCCTAATTCGTTTCTACTAAAACTGGAGACAGTGAATATTATCTATTATGAATACTCTTTGAAAGTATTGCCTGTCAAAATGACAAGAGCATAAGAGCATTGCTGACTATTATGTACTTGTGTGAACACCTATGTGGTTTATTAACTTTATCCATGAAATAAACATTAAGGAAAAGTTAATCACATGTACATTTAGAACAGGGGCCTCCAAAGTTTTCCCTGAATGAATGTGGCTAAGAGCTCATCATATCATTTACGTATTCCTTCACATAATGAGCAATACGTTTCTTATTTACCCCTTTACTTGAAAGCAGACTGAGCTATGGCTTGGAGCCAGCTCATGTACAATATAAAGCACTGCATCACAGTTTATAGATGACACTGAAATGGCAGTGTGCTCACTATTTGGTTTGAATAAAGCACGCTGACAACAAGAATACAATTATGTTTTTTTTTTAATGAACAGGAAGCAAATTACTGTGTAGCATCAGTTTGACACCACAACACCACTTTCTACTCAAACCGTTTAACCACAATGAAAATGTAATGCAGGTACGATGGAATGTAACTACTGCATTTGTCACAGTAAACAAGGTACCATATAATATATTAGCTTCCCTGTTGACACCAACAGGTACTGACAGGGGGCACGATGAGAATGCTGATCCAGAGTCTCCCAAAATGTGAGGGGTGAATGGTCTGTGTGATGAGGGGTGAATGGTGTGTGTGGTGTGTGTGGTGTGGGGTGACAGATCATTTTGTGTAATCGTGGTCCCCCAGTGCTGGGATGCAGGCCATGGGTGCTGAGGCTGCAGCTGCCACCTGCGCCCTCAGTCCATCAGCAGATGTACGGTTGCCAGGATCCTGCTCTTCATCAGAATGAGATTCAGAAGCATCGTCATCATCATCATCATCATCATCGGCAGCAAGGTCCAGCAGGTCATTGGTCTTCATACACAGGTTGTGTAGCACAGCACAGCAGTCAATGACCTCGACGGCGAAGGGGATCTGGACCAGAGCTTTCAGGAAGATCTAGCGCCACCTCGTCTTCATGACCCCGAAGGCCCGCTCCACTACACCCTGGCCTTTGACAGCTGTGCATTGTAACGTGCCTGCACAGCTCCTTGGACTGGCTCCTGGTAGGGGATGATGAGGGTGATGGGGTCCTGGATACAGGGATATCCACCATCCCCGATCAGGAACCAGCCCTGTGGTGGGTACTGCCGGTGGACGTACACATCCGACAGGCTCAGGATCCATGCGTCGTGGACAGACCCAGGGTAGCCGGTGAACAAATTGAGAAATGTCCCCCTGTGGTCGCAGATGGCCTGCAAGGTCTTGCCCCAGCCTAGGGTGTTGTCCTCCTCCACGGTCTGAATAAGGAGGTTGAGGGTCACCCTGGCCAGACGGAAGTCCCGCTTAGTGTCCCCACTATCAAAATACATCCTCAGGAGAGGCATGTGGACGTTAAGATGGCAGTAGCCACCTCTGGGTCCTCTGGCATTCTAGGGGAATCAAGAAATAATGTTATAGTCTTAGCAGCACAGACGCTTATCATAGGTAATGTGTACAGCATACTAAACTATTTACCCGGCTATATGTTGTGTGTGTGTGTGTGTGTGTGTGTATACCAATTAGCTATGAGAGGGAAATGGAGGGACACATAACACATCCAGGTGCTAGCTACATGACATGCCAAAGATAATGAACAGATTACAGCTTTCAAATGGTGGCTTAACCTTATACTGACAGGAAAGTATAGTTTAAGCACCATCTTATCATGTTTTATGTCAAGTCACATCCCATCATATGCACAACTGATGGCGTTTGGATTAACGTTAGCTTGCATATATAGGCAGAGTGGCTAAGGTGTTTTCTCTACTTTTGCTAACGTTATATAGCTACGTTTACTCAATGGCTACTGTACGTTAAGTTGCTGCCTGGTTTGTAGCTATTTTCTAGAGTCTGGTTTGTATAGCGAAACCACAGTCCATACGTCAAAAGCACGCATTGCATCTAAAACACGCTGCACAGAGCTCTGAAGCAACGGTGCACAAACTGACCTGCGACCCAGAATTGGCTCTCCTGTACACAAATGTGTCGGCTACATTCCAATGCAATCAGGCCTATATAAAGTGGTAGTTGCCAATGTTAATGCTGTACTGTATTTGTAAAAATAAATGCTAAAAAATAAAAATTATTTAACATTTTTTTACTGCTCACATTTGACTTTCATATGATCGTGTAAAAACCTACTTTATTTAATCTTGTTTAGGCATGTCATTCCTACTGCACTCCAGGCGATGGCACCGATACGCCAAAAAGCTGATAACAGTAGCAGCCGTCTGTGTTACAAAGCTAGCTAGGTTATTAGGCTACTTGTATATTGCTCTTACAACAACATAATATTAACGGCTTTAGCTAATCATCACGATCCAGTCCTTTTGTGCTTTTGACATACAATCTATATTAAAATATTAACTACGTGTTCTGTTTTCCACTGGGAAATGGATAAAGTAGGCTACATCCCAGCAAAAAGTGATGCACTGACGATGAGTGTAACATTAACAAAAAATGTTTGGTTTCAAACCAAACAATTCTGTCTTGCAGCTTTGAGCACTTTCCCCCATTATGCTTCATTGATAAAGCCTTAAATTCTGTTAATTTCACTATATGCTTTTTGTGATGAATTGCCAGCAACTTTTCCGCCTCCATTTAGCTTTCAGGTAGCCTATTAAAACATGGCTATTGTCAGCAGTTGAACAATGAGTTGTTGATTCATTTAGTCACGAAACGTATGGATCGATATCCCTGGGCCATCGCTAAAAAAACAAATTTGTGCACCCCTGCTCTGAAGGACAGCACGCTGCTTAGTTATACAAACGTTTAAAATGAGGTAAAATTAGCTAAAAGCCTAGCCTAGCCTAGTTGTAAGCTACAGTATGTCCCTATGGTGCCGTCTCATTTGCCATCACGAAATGGGATATCCAAGTCCGTTCTCATCAATGTTGCCAGAAGCCTGAATTAATTCCCCTCCCCAAAATAATTCTGAAAACTTCAATTGACTCCCATACAATTTTCTCACAATTCATCTCCCATTCCTCCCTTTAAAATACACCATTGACTCCGTTTAATTGACACCATTTTTAAAAAAAATCCCCTACATTTAGGGGATAATCCCCCAGTCTAGCAACTCTGTGTTGGGAGAGCCATGGAACTGGACAGTGGCATGCTCTGAGGCTGTTCAAACGCTAAAGGCCCAGATCACTACACCGCCCGTTCTGGCCCACTTTGACCCAGCCAGTCCGACCATCGTCACCTGTGATGCCTCGGTAGTGGGAGCCGTCCTGTCACAGGAGCAGAGCGGCGTAGAGAGACCAATAGCCTTCGCCTCCAGGCGACCCCCACAGAGCAGCGCTACACCATGGGTGAGTGCCAAGTCCTTGCTTCTCTGGGCATCTGAGAGATGGCACCTCTACCTCTACGGACGGCATTTCACCCATCAAGCTCTGGCCACGCTGCTGTCAGCCTCCGGCTCCAGTCATAAGCCCCTGCGGCTGCACAGATGGGGAGAACGCCTAAGGCAGTATGACTATGGGCTGAAGTACACACCAGGGAGGGACAACGTGGTCGCCGATCGCCTCTTCCGATCCATCGACGCTCCCACACTGATCGCCTCACCAGGCAGTGATGACACTGAACCAGAGCTCATCCTGATGCTACATGCACCCCTCCAAACAGCGGTTTTACTGGAGGAGCCGCAGCAAGAATTAGAACGTGACCCCATACTGACCACCCTGCGCACCTACATACGCTCTGGATGGCCAGCACGGGTGCCTGAAGAGCTCGCCCCATTCGCTAGGGTGCGAAATGAACTCTCATGCTGGGGGGATGTCTGCATCTCCACGGGCCTCTGCACTGTGGTGCCGAGTAGTCTGTGTGCACGTGTCCTATCGATGGCACATGTGGGGCACTTAGGCATTGTCAGGCTCAAACAGAGATGCAGGGACCTAGAGAGGCAGCATGTTTTTGATGGAGAGTCTGTCCCACTTTGCTGCAGTGCGGCAGGTGACAGTAAACATTAATCAGAGGTTGCTTAGCCTGATGGCTTCAGCTGACCAGGTGGTGCCACTTAGGCTGCAATATACGTGCCCATTACAGCATTAGGCAGCAGCACCGGGAGTAAGCCCACTCCCTATTTACCCAGGGTGTTCAATGGTGACGACCACTATGGACGCCTCCAAGACTGGCTGGGAGCCGTCGGAGAGGGTCAGTCCCTACAGGTAGGCCCTAGGTAGGCGATGGTTGTTGACCCCTACAATGGTTGTTGACCCCATCATGGGTAGGGAAGCACATAAACCTGCCAGAACTGGAGGCAAGTGCGTCAGGCATTGAGCCATTTCCTCCCAGTGGCCTGACACAGACAGGTTCTTGTCCGGACAGAGAATTCCACTGTGGTCTCCTACATCAACCGACAGGGTGGGGTTCGGTCTCCAACCGAAGTTCAATCGTTTTGGCGTTCTCCAGTCCCTCTTTGAAGAGGGGCTAGTGGAGTCCACGCTAAGGGGTTATCTGGCAGCCATATTGGACTGCCATGAGCGTATTGAGGGCCTGACGGTGGGATATCACCCCCTCGCCAGCCAGTTTCCCTGAGGAGCCAGGCGGCTTCGGCTACCTAGGTCTAACTCAGTCCCTTTGTGGGACGTACAACTGGCTTTGAATCCCCTCACTGAGCCGTTCTTCAAGCTGGCTGGCTGGACTGGCTGAAGACTGCCTTCCTGCTCGGTATCGCCTCCGCGAGCTGCACACACTGTCAGTACACCCCTCCTGTATGCGGTTGGGTGACAGTAGCTCATCGGTCTCTCTGCTTCCTAACCCCCCGTTTCAGCCTAAGGCCCTCTCGCGGTCGTATCTCTTGGCTACGGTGTTGGAGGCATTTCATCCTCCTCCCCGCGAGACCCCTGAAGAAGCCAGGCTGCACTCACTGTGCCCCCCCCCCCCCCGGTTCTACGGTATTATATCTTCTGCACAAGTGCAGTGAGGAAGACTAACAATCCTTTTGTTGTTTTGGAGGGGCTATGCGGGGCTTCGCCCTGTTGTACAGTGCTTGGCCCTCTGGATTGAAGAGACGATTCTACGGCTTACAGCAGCTGTGAAGCATCCCCTCCCACAGGCGTGGTAGCTCACTCCACTTGTGCATAGCTACCTCCTGAGCTTTACTACGTGGCGCCCGCTCGCTGACATTTGCATGGGACTCGGTCCCGGAGGCTTTATAATGAGTGCACCTGGGGTGAAACGAGAGAGCGGACGGGAGGTGAGTACAGAGGTTGGCTTCCTCCAACCTCCCGAGTTTTTTTTGGCAGTGCTTGTGCTTCCCTTGACTGTCAGTTGGTTGGGTTATTTAATTTTTTTGTATGAAAGCAAAGTGTTTTGTGTGTGCGGCCAACTTACCTGATTGCAGGCGAACGAGTGCAGAGATCCAGAGCTGGCAGCAGCCGTGGAAGCAAGCAAAGAGAAGATGGCATTACTTCTGGGATTGGCAAGCAGCTAAGACGGCGAACTGCAGAGTCGGTTGGTGCGGCAGAACCAGTGGGCCGGAAATAATTATGGAGCTTCTGCTGAGGGAAATCAATTCTAAGGAATGTGCTTTCGCCGCATAACTAAACCGTGTGTGGGTCAAGTCCGGTGTGAGCGAGGACTGAGCAGCAGCGGGTGTTTCCTTTTTGCGAGTTTTGTTATTGTATGTATGCCTGCCGTGTCAGTTTGTGGTTGGCACTCCCTCGTTGAAAGTAGTTAGGCTGGGCAGGTGGCTGCCCTGAGGTGAGCTACTGAGGTGAGCTAGTAAGGTGTGTAGGTGATCACGAGTGTGTGTGCCCTAAATAATGTCCTAACGATTTGTTGCACAGCTTAAGAGTGTCGTATGGTGGCGAGTGTGTGCCGTGTGGTGTTCCAGTGTAATTTACAGCTAAATCTAGTCCCACCCCCCAATTCCCATAGAGATCCATTCAAATGCAGAGACGTTATAGTATTGCTTGTAAGAGTACCAGAAAATAAGATATCAAGAGTCTTTTGATGTTGTTGGGTCACAGACATCAGGAAGTCATGGCATGCAAAGGATATGCGACCAAATATAAAAAATTTAAAGGCACAGTCAACTTAGTCTATGTAAACTTCTGACCCACTGGAATTGTGATATAGTGAATTAAAAGTGAAATAATCTGTATACTGTAAACAATTGTTGGAAAAATGACTTGTGTCATGCACAAAGTAGATATCCGAACTGACTTTTCAACACTATAGTTTGCTAACATGAAATCTGTGGAGTGGTTAAAAATGAGTTTTAATGACTTCAACCTAAGTGTTTGTAAACTTCCGACTTCAACTCTATGTGCATGCTTGTGATTCTTGCAGGAATACATTTTCATCCTATATTACTGGGGCAGTAATATTACACTTTGTTGTGCAATCATTTTTCTTTCTGTGATTCAGGAATCACAGAGTCATTCAAAAAGCAAATTCAGACCCCAAAAGGCAAATACTGCTCAGCTCAGTACCTACATTAAGGGTCCCCAACTCTGGTCCCGGTGAGCTGTAGATTGTGCTGAGGGGGTTTTTTCACCTTAATATCAGCAACCAATTTAGACCAAAGAAACTTGGAGAGATGAGACAATTGTGCCAGAGTTACACAGAATTTTAGATGTCAACACCGAGGTCAGGATTTCCAGCTCATTACGATGTGAATATTTGAACAAGTATGGAGTCTACAAATTAAAAATGTATTCCCACTTAAGCTGATGACAGTTTCACAATATTTGCTCAATCGCACAATTTGTATTTCATAGCAATTGGTAAAATTGATTTTAGTAGCTACAACGAATATAAGTTTGCTAACTGTCTGGGCCAACTACAACACAAAAACCGATGTGATATTTAAAAAGTGAAAGTGAATACATCGCGTACTGCTAAATGATCTGAGGAGCCATGTGATAAATGTTTTCATTTGCATTTAGTCATTGTATTAATAAGCCATTACTATGTACAGCTCTGCTTGGTGCCAAATCTTGACATTTTACAGTTCTATTGAAATTTTTTGTCTTTAGCAGATGTCCTCCTCCAGAATTACAGAATGTACAAGACGCATAGTATCCTATTAGAAAGCTGTGTGCACGGATTACAAAGCAGAGTGCGGATTTCCACGTTGAGATTTTTATACACAATGCTGAGAATGAACTTAACTACATGAACTGCACCAACCTTGTACAGTTCATGTAAGTACACACTTCATCGAGATAACCTTGCTTCCGCATACCAAGGATCTCAGCTCTACAGATACTGCCTGCTGTTCTTAAATCACCATGGAAACAAATACATGTTTCAACAGTGTACAGTTCATCAATGTTTGCTCTCACCTGACAGGTTTAGTTGCATAGTAACCAATATCCATTGAAAATGCAATGATTTTGATGTATGGACATTATCAAAAGATTGCTAATTCTGTACTCCTTTATCCTATTTAAAATTATTGTATGTATATATGGTTTTTGAGGTCAGTACCACAGAGTCATTTAAAGTCAATGGAGAACAATGACATTTGTCTCATGTGGTTTCATTTACACTAATAAAAGATATTACAGACAGATTTATTTAGAACAGTAAAATGCATATCCACAAAATGCAGGAGAATAAAAGTAGGTGAGGCAAACTCACAGGGGGACTGGCTTGAGAGTTGGCCACCCTATGGACTGTGGCACCTCATATGAAAAAATATCTGACTGATTAAAAGTCCTTAAATGAATATGGAATATGAATGTTTTGGACATAGTGTAGCACTAGCAGGATAAATCATCCCTCATTAGACATTAAAAAAGGGATCAGTGGCTCAAAATTTATGACAGATCTTTTTTTAAAAATCTTTACCTAGGTATTTCACTTAAACTTTCACAGGGAGAACTCTCCGTTGGCCCACGCTGGCCTGGCAAACGAGTTCGGAGCCACCCCATGGCAAGAATGGGCCACTAATGGGGTGGGGTCAGAGATACTGCAGCAAACCTCCATTTGAGCAAAATATTCCATTCCAGCCTGCTGCAGCCTCCATCCCTGCCGGGGGCAGCAAGCACAGGGCGAGGAGCCCAGCTGCTGTCCTCAACACTGGGGACCATGGGAATCCTCCGTCGGCCCGCACAGGCCCGGCTAATGAGACCTGACCAAGGGGTCAGACCATTGGTTTGAGGAGTGCCGGCAGAGCCCCAACCCAACTCACGGGGTGGGGGAACCCTCCGCCAGTCTCCCAATGCCTAAGTAAAGAGCGCAGGCTGCGGGGCCAAGCTGTTAGCACCGATGCCGCTCCCGGAACCACACCCGACACGCGCAGCCACAGTCGGTTGTACCAATCCGGAGACGAGGTCTGGGTGTTCAACCCCCGGTGATGGAAGGGCCGGTCACCTAAGCTGGACAGCGACTGGAAGGGGCCCTGCACCATCATGAAACGCCTGTCCGATGTAGTGTACAGAGTCTACAGACCCGCCGGCGCATCATGGTGTTACATGTGGACCGCCTCGCCCCTTACCAGGAGTCGCAGTCTGCCTCAGACCAGTCGCCATTCGCCAGTTCCAGGCAGTCGCCAGCGCTCGCCAGCTCTGGCCAGTCGCCAGTGCTCACTAGTTCCGGTCAGCCGCCAGCGCTCGCTAGTTCTGGTCAGTCGCCAGTGCTCACCTGTTCCGGGCATTTGCCAGCGCTCGCCAGTTCTGGGCATTCGCCAGCGCTCGCCGGCTTTGGTCGCTCACCAGCGCTCGCTAGTTCCGGTCAGTCACCAGCGCTCTCCAGCTCTGGGCGGTCCAGCCCCAGCATTCATTGGCTGAAAAAGTGTGATTTACATAAGCCAATTTACATATGAGAGCCTGGGAGTGGGAGTAAGTGTCTTATTTTCATTAGGTTTCAGCTGTGCGTTAGTTAATTGAACTGTTTGTAGCGTAATCACTGTGTAGTTGAAGTAAATTGCAGCATTAGCGGTCAGTTGTTAACTTGCTTTGTGTTTTTAGGCCAGCTTTTGTGTTGCTAATTGAAAATAGATTCACCTGAGTGAACTAGCCCTGCAAGCAGTAGTTCCAACTCGCCCAGGGCCGTTCTATGCTCAGCGATTCTCTCCGAGCCACTCCCCCCCACCTGGAAGCAGCCGCCAATTGCTGCTTCCACAGGGCCCGGCCATGCTCGGATCTGGCAGGACCGGGGCGCGAACCCCGATCCTCGGAACACAACCGCACCGACTGAAAGTCGGCGCTTTTACCGCTGTACTACCGCAAAGCCACCTTCACTGATATTCTAACCTAGGACCACATGGTACCTGTGTTTTCCTGTCTGTTTGTTATAGTTTATAATAGTATTTAGAATAGAAGTGTAGTATAGCTGATTTACCCACAGCTTACTGTGAACTACAGTCAACGTTCATTACTAGGGATAGCTGCTACATTATGTGAAGGATGTGCTTTGTCTTGTCTGTTCTGTAGTGATCTTGATGACGTCTCTGTATGCACTTATTGTACGTCGCTTTGGATAAAAGCGTCTGCTAAATGAATGTAATGTAATGTAATGAGTAAAAGGGAGTGGCCGTCCAGGCTTGAGGTCAGTTGTTGTGCTGTAAATGGTGCTACCGCTTAATAAAGAGAAGATGACTTCGAAACAAGATCCGCCTGGCTGGTCCTTGAACGCGCTCGCTATAATATTCTTTCAAACGTTGCGTTTGTCCGAGTTGACACACGCCTCTGCAACTATACTGTTTTCATTAACAATAACGCTACCACTGTTTAATTTGCCCGACTTCACACGTTACAAAATGCACGTCACACTTACAATTGCTTTTCCATATTTTTCCTTTGGTTACAGTGGCTCTCTCATAATTCTTTAGGCAAACTGGTAAAGGGAGGAGTGTTTTGATATTTTCGGATACATTAAGTTCACCGCAATGTCAGGTACATTGTATACTGTACATGCAACTCGAAACGTTCAGGCAGTTTGCATACTTCCGGGTAGGAGATGAGTGGTAGTGGGGGAGTGGAGGAAAGGAGGTGGGGAGTGAAGAATATTGGGACCCTTGGGACGCACCCCGAGTTGTCTAATTTCCTCTGAAGTTCTGATAGGCTAGTTTTTTTTTCAACAGATGTGGTATATTTGAGAGAGAAACACGCCTTTCAATAGTGTCAGATTCTTCTTTACGCGTTGATTTTGAGATGGATTGAATTTCAAATTTGAATCATTCCCAGTTACAATAGAGTTTTCTTGTTAGGTGAGTTTCAAATGCTGCCATTATCTCCCCTGGTGAGGTAACGAAACATTTGCGTAATAAAATGTAGGTGGAGTCGGCCAGTGTTTTGAGTCACACGGGACAGTCCTTCGGTCTGTTTAAAATGCTCAAGCGCACGTAGGCTATAGTATGAGAAAGTGTATCCTACCTCTGTTTCGAATGCACCGACTACCAGTCATTCTGGAAGACGCTTTGATTTACAAGATGAAATTAATCGCGGTGAGTTGCGAGCTGTTGTCTGTTACTACTAACTATTAATTTACTCTAAATACTAGGCGATATTAAAAAACAAAAATGTTGCGGATTAGAAATCATTCAGACTAATTGAGCCTCTGTTCTAGATCGCTGTAATGCCTTAAGTGTCTTTTTTTCGAATGGTAATTAGACAATATATGCGTTTTGAAAATTGTGAATAACTTAAAAAGCTCATTTAATTGTGATATAGCTAGCCTACTTAATAACTTAACCAGCTAACTGAAAAGTAACGTAAAGGGAATGGAACGTAGGCTACTGCATGTTCTTGTTTGGTTTGCAGTGGCACAGACAATCTGAACAAATTGGGTCAATTGCACTGTGTTCAGCTAGAGTTTCATCCGGTTTAAATCTCTAGACTACAGAACTATGTTACAACTGGAACCGCTAATAATTATTCCACACTTTGGATAGCTGTTCTAGTTGTAATGCTGTTCTGTGGTGTAGGGGTTAAAACCCGAGAATAGAATAACCTTATTTTCCTGTGAGTGAAACTAAAGCTAACACACTGCAATTGACCCATAGGATGTATAGAATGTAGCCTATTGTTTCTCATTTTCAATGGTTACATGAGGACTAATAGGGTGCCGAATGCGACATAAAATGTTTATTTTACCCTGGATTCTTTACCACGTTTAGCCAGAAAGTCCCCCCTTTTCTCACATATAACAACAATTGAATTGTGAATATAAAACAAAAGTAAATGTATATGTTTTCATAGTCAATGGCATGTAAGAGTAAGATGAATCCTCACTAGAATTACCCTGATACACGGATTGAGGTCTGTTTCACAATAAGATCGGCACAGGCCCCTTTAAAACTGGATCCTCCTGCTGGTGTGCTGCTGCTTTTGACCATTAAACTATTGTTTATGCAGATCATTGCCATGTCCCTCACACTAGATCGGGTGTGGAGCAACTGTTCTAGCAAGTGCTCTTCAACCGAATTTCTCACTCCAGAAGGCTGCTGCTGCAGAAACCCCCAACTAGGTACGTCATTTAATGCTTTGTAATCAGTTAAACAAGGCAATAAATTGTCAAAGCTTTATTTTATACAGCTACAATAACATTGCTGCACAATGGTCATTAGCCATTAGCCACTTAGAACAAAAACCCCAAACCATAAGAAATACAGTAACCTGAACTAGTGCAAAGGGTGTGAGTGTTCGGGAAAGCGTGTGATGAGAGGGGAACCAAGATGCAGTCTGAAGAGTTGTGGGTAGGGGTGGAGTCAGGTATCATGACTGAGAGCAGAGAATATGGAGGGAAGGGGCAGTCAGTAGCGAACAGTAACAGGCACCCAATTAATTTAGATGAGACGATGGGTGTGACATGAGCACGCTTCGGAAGGTTGTAGACGAGTTGTTTGGCTGCATTCTGTGTTAGCTCTAGGGGTTTAGTGGTAGGGAAACTAGCAAGAAGGGAGTTGCAATATACCAGGCATGTGGATACCAGGGCCTGGACTGGGTGGTGAGGAAGGGATCAAACCCCCAGCAACATGGCATATGTTTTCAGAATCAATTGCCCTACAAACTGTGCTTTTTATAAACCAGTAAAAGACCATTTTACTACAAACTGTGCCACAAATATTACCTACACTGCCTTGTTTGACCAACATCTTCCCTGTGTGAATGAGTTTAGTTGTTTTCAGCCAAATTGATTAGTTTGAAATATTCATAATGTTCTTATTATTGCAGGTTTCTACATTACCAAAAACTGCACTTTTCAGAGTAGTACTTCAGCAAAGCAATGCAGAACATGCACAGGTATGGTATTTTAATGAAGTCTTTAAATAATGCTTGACTTCATCTCCTGGCTTTCAATTTTAGTGAGCTTTCTTCCCCTTTGTGTGGAATTGAGTAGGAGTGGATTGCAAATCAGATTGTGTAGGCACAGTATTGTTTAAATAAAAAAAGTGTAATTAAAATGATCTAATCATGTGACAGTTGTCCCACATTAGCACTCAGTGGGAAATGAGTGGCTCTGTCACTGGCAGTATTGCCCACAAAGAAAGCAGCAACTATCGTCATCGTCGACATTACTACAGCTAGTAGTAAATCTCACAATCTTGAACTGATACCAAAGACATTTACAGTTGAAGTCGGAAGTTTACATACACTTAGGTTGAAGTCATTAAAACTCATTTTTAACCACTCCACAGATTTCATGTTTGCAAACTATAGTGTTGGCAAGTCAGTTAGGACATCTACTTTGTGCATGACACAAGAAACTTTCCAACAATTGTTTACAGACAGATTATTTCACTTTTAATTCACTATATCACAATTCCAGTGGGTCAGAAGTTTACATATACTAAGTTGACTCTGCCTTTAAATTTTTTATATTTGGTTGCATATCCTTTGGCTTTGCATGCCATGACTTCCTGATGTCTGTGACCCAACAACATCAAAAAAATTACTTGTGTCATGCGCAAAGTAGATGTCCTAACTGACTTGCCAACACTATAGTTTGCTAACATGAAATCTTAAGTTAATGACTTCAACCTAAGTGTATGTAAATTTCCGACTTCAACTGTATGTCAGATTAGGTATACTCCTGCCATTGCCCTTGACCAACCGAACTGAAGTTGGTCCCCGTGCGCTGCACTGTGGCTGCCCATTGCTCGTAAGTAATTAGGATGGGTCAAATGCAGAGGACAAATTACCCCATGGGGTCAATAAAATATATAAATTAAATCAAATATAAGCATCAAGAGACCTGTGTCTGTGTCCACAGGGAAGTGCATGAAGATCCTTGCCAACTGCACCCGTTTCACAGACACAAAGTGTGACCCTGTGGAAGGATGCACCAAGGATGCAGGTGAGGCAAGATGCACTGTGTCCTCTTCTGCAGGGGGTGGACATTTGGACACAATCACAATCGGCACACTACCATGCAAGTGCAGTCCAAA
The DNA here is from genome assembly GCA_029718625.1 of Synaphobranchus kaupii. Lineage (NCBI taxonomy): Eukaryota > Metazoa > Chordata > Actinopteri > Anguilliformes > Synaphobranchidae > Synaphobranchus > Synaphobranchus kaupii. Next base: position 26,400,089 of record CM056380.1, read on the forward strand.
GGTGAATGGGTGATGTCATACCCTGCAGAAAAAAGTACACGCGGGCAGGCTTTGACGTAGAAAAGACACAGGCTGTGTCCAAATCAGAGCCCTATCTACTGTGTCCTATCTCCAAGGTACACTGTACTGGCAAATGTGTGTTGTTTCCAGTATACTCCATAAGCATGATCAATAGTATGTAAGGGCTCTGATTCGAAGACTTTAAAAAATATATAGATTTTCAATGCTTAGACAGTTGAAAAGGTCGTAAGAGGTAAAGTGCATGGTTGGACTTTCTCTCTGTTTCTCTCAATGTAATGCTCTACGTGAGGCTTAAATAAATAGCTTCTCCTCCAAGTCTACTTTTGGCAGTGCACAGCCAGCTTTACTGGTTTGCTTTGGCTCCCTTTACCTGTATAAAATAACCTGTGCAGCAGCTGGCTTTTTGATGAGATTAGTCTAAGAATCTTGTCTGTGCATGATTTTACAGTAGCAGTATTTGTACAGAAAATGGCAGACACATTTTTGAAAGGAAAATACTGGCCTTCAAAGTCCAAATATAATAAGTGACCTATAATCCCAAACTGCCATTAGGCCTACTCTAGTCTGGTTCCTGGCATTTGCTCGGTGCCACTGTCTGCACCCAGTCTTGACGTGCCAGAACTGTGCCACCGTGAATCACCACACCGTGAAACACAGTCGACAGTGACGCAGAATGAGGGGCCTATTTAGGGTATTGGAAATGTAAACATGGAATGTAAAGCAAATCAAAACTATGTGGTTTGATTTTTGTTTTCCAGTGACAAATTCAACACCACCCCCAATGCCTCCCAATATCCTGTAAGATTTTTGTATTGCATAGTTATGTTTTCCAAATGGTTTGTTTAAAAATGGAAGAAACAAATTGTATGCGTGTATTACTAGGATAATTGATTTACAAAAGTAGTAAGGATTCTTCGCCTTTTTCTCTCTCTTTTTCCAGTGTCCCTACTACTGCTGTTCTGCTGATCACTATGCTGATTGCACTGTTTGTGGTGATTCCTTACTACCTCCATGAAGGTAGAAAGACTGGTAAGGATTCTTCGCCTTTTTCTCTCTCTTTTTCCAGTGTCCCTACTACTGCTGTTCTGCTGATCACTATGCTGATTGCACTGTTTGTGGTGATTCCTTACTACCTCCATGAAGGTAGAAAGACTGGTAACTATCTAAAATGGAACACAGAACTTAATATTGTGAGATCTGAACTTTTCAAGATGGCAAATAATGTTGCCTGTTATCACACCAACATATAAGAGACAAATGCCATTTTTCCCCCTGAAAATTAGAACCTGAAGTCAGGCACATTTTTTTTTAAGTACGAAGTAATCCTTGGTCCTTCTTTCACAGGGGGATTTCTGAAGGTCCCGTACCAAGTGTGAAATTTGGGGTTCTGAAAAGATGTAAGAAGCACAGCAATGCGACTCCAAACCATTGGAGAGAATCTGTTAGGACAAAAACAGCAGCATCTTGTCAACCAAGCAGGTGTAGAGGTTACAATTTAAAGACATTTATTGCGTAAAGTAGTTTACAGAAGGTATGCAGTCATATTATAACCTTTTATAAAGGTTTAATAATGGTGGTGTATTGCCATCATATTTAATTACTGTCGTATTAGTTATCATAAATTGGCACTACATTTTGAGTTCTGAAAATCTCACCAGTTTGTATCGATTTACTCAATTTCAGTTTGGGGTGGAATCATATATCTCACAAATTCACATTCAAAAGCTTGAACATAGCCCCACCTACTGGCTTCTGAGAGAATTTCTGTTCAGAATTCGGGGCAGGCATTCAGGTTTATGTAATTTGAATTGCATAACTACAATTTGTATTGCAATAATTTGAATTTGTAATGATTAACCTGAATTATATGGGCAGAAATTAGTGCCAGCAGACATTGAATTTGAATTGCAAACTTGAATTAGTTTTGCAATAATTTGAATTTTTTAATGTCTAAACGGAATTGTTGTATTTAAAATTTGAATTTGAATTGCATAACTTGAAATTGTACTTCACTATTTGAAATTGAATGCAATTGTTGGAAATTTAATTAAATTTTCACTTTTAATTTCAAGTTAAAAATTCTAATTAAATACACTTTCAAATTCAGTTCTTACAATTCAATTTCAGTTTTCGTAACACACATCTGGGCACTTGGTTCCTAAAAACAACAGAATTTAGGTCTGAACAAAGGTTCTTACCATTGATTTCAGCTGTTTGTGTAGGATTTTTCTGAGCATTTCACAAAACCATTCCTTACAGTGCCCATCTGAATTATTATTAGCAAACGGTACAGGATTAAATTCTGTTTATTTTACTTTAAATATATAGAGTATATTGTATGTTTATCAAATGCCTATGCAAAATTAGAAACTATATAATTAGAAAATGATATAGTTTAATTGTGATACCATTGACCTGAAGAAAAACAAATCTTTATTTTTATTATCCTAATTTTTATTTTGATGATGTGTGTCACAATTATTGCCACCCCTGTATTTAGTACTTTTCCAAGATAACAGCGCTGAGTCTTCCCTATAATATTTGATGAGGTTGGAGAAAACACAGTGACTTAAGAACATTAATCTATACAGAATCTCTCCTTGGTCCTCGCTTGTGGACTCTCCTCTTCAGCTCACCCCGCAGGTTTTGTGAGGGGGAGTGTAAGGTTCGGAGAACCAAACATGACCGGTAAGGATTTCTAAAAGCGTATCTAGAAAGATACGCCACAAACGCGGAAATAGCCACACCAGGACGGAGATAACACAGGATCGAGAGCAAAACTTCCCTAGCACAAGGCAAAACAAAGCAACCTCAAAAACTGAGGGGATCTCGATAAACAGCTAGAATAACTAACAAAAGAACCTCACGCACTAAATAATTAGGCGTAACAAGAGGTGGTGAAACAAAGTAAAACTCGATAAAACGAGTGAAGGAAAAGAACAGAAAATAAAACCTGTTATCCAGAGCGAAAAGAGCTGAACACAAAAGATAACAGTTAACAAGAATAAAGGATAAAGAGAAAAACTGGAAATAAAAGAGAAAACCAATCTAATCCTAATTCTCTAACCGGACTTGCTGCGTTTCTTATTCATACGAACCAGAAATGCAGCGACCGAATTTCCTATACCTTACCGACTTTGTTGTCAACATAGCAAAGACAATATCGAAGTGAGGAAATGCGGAAGTTCTGAGGTATTTATAGCCGGCAGGAAACGCAAAACAGGTGTAGGGAATAATTGCTGGGCAAGATACAAACACCGGAACGGAGACAGAAAAAATCCGATAGTGTGTCCTGACGATAGGAAACCAAACCGCAAAGGCTGCAAAAACCATGACAGGTTTTCAATTGGGTTCAGGTCAGTGGACTGCAATGGCCATTGCATAACCTTGATTCTGTGGTCAGTGAACCATTTTTGTGTATATTTTGAGGTATGCTTTAGATCATTGTCCTGCTGGAAGACCCTTCTGGCAGAGGCAGCCAGATTTTGATCTAAAATCTCCTGGTATTTGAGTCCATGATGCCATGCATCCTAACAAGGTTCCCATGGCCTTTGGAGGAAAAACAGTCCGACAGTATCACAGATCCATGTGCATACTTCACAGTGGGGGATAAGGCTATTAGCAAACTCCAGGCGCTTATGTTTGCGGTATGATGACATCAGAGGCTTTCTTCTGGCAAGCCTTCTAAATAGCTTGTTGGCATAGAGGCGGCGTCTAATTGTACTTTTGGAGACTTGGTGACCCCAGATGCAACCAACTTCTGCAATTCTCCAACTGTGATCCTTGGAGAAATTTTTGCTTCAAACCATCCTCCTTATTGTGCGTGGGGGCAAACTGCACTTGTGTCCTCTCCCAGGCAGGTTCATCACAGCTCCAGTTGCAGTAAACTTCTTAATTATTGCCCCAATGTTGGAAATGGGTAGTTTCAGATATGAAGCTATTTTTCTAGAGCCATTGCCAGATTCATGAAGCTCAACAACCTTTTGTCTCATTTCATTTGTGTGTTCTCTGATCTTCACCTTGTTTATGGATGACTAAGGGGTTTTGGCCTGTCTGTCACCTAATATTTATACCCCAGGAAGACGAGAAGTTGAGTGACCACATAATAGTTCCTAAACACTCCGGTGTGCTTAAAAAAAGAAAGGCATGAATGGGAATATACTTCAATTAGGTTTTGTTCATAACTACATCTAGCGTTGGTAATAATTGTGGCGCATGTTTTTTTGAGAATAATTTTTATGAATCTTTTTTTTTTCTTTGAATAATTTTACCTAAGTCAAAAATTAGATTTTTCTCATATTTTGAACGTAAGGTCATGCTGATAAACAACAGACATTTTATATCCTTTTTTGTTCATAGTTTCCAGAGTTGCCAATAATTCTGGTGGGCACTGTAGTTATACTTGATAACTACTTGTTTATTATTTAAACTCATAGATCATATGCATTAATACATTTTTTCTTATACATAATTTCTATGTTGATATTGAAAAACTGCAACATAGCAACAAGCCCTCACCAAAAAGAAATTACATAGGGATATAACTGGTATTACTTTGAGCTTTCATGCTACGACTGTGTTGTCGACTGATATGAATGGTTAGTGTCGGTATGGATGTATTTGCATCTGTTTATTTTATGTTTTTTTTCTTGTTTAATCAATAAAAAATAATTATCAATAGCTATACGTAAAGAAACAAAGAAAGCAAATACTGTGATATTATGTCTATTTTATTCAGCTGAGATTTTAAAGAAGGCTTTCTTTTTGTGAAAGCAGCTCTAATACTGCCCCCTACAGGAGTATTTGGTGCTGGTCTTTTGGAGACTGTGGCCATGTGCGAATCAGTGCACTTGCCTACTATTGAGTATGCCAGTTGAGTATACGTTTAAAAAAAAAAAAAAGTAGGCGATAATTCAGAAAATTGGATGATATACTTATTTATGCGTTTTTGCTGATAATAGTATGGAGGATATTCTTTTCATACTGCATGTCAGTATGCAGTTAGCAGTATATAGTATGTGAGTACACAGTAAACAGGATGCAGGGCTCTGATTCGGACACAGCCCGTGTTTCTTGTAGGTGTGTAATAATCAGAGGTGAACTTGTGTTGAATTTACAAAGTTAACACATTTATACTTGACATTTTACATAAAAAGGAAATGTAATTATTTCCATTATTATGTATTTATGTTTTTATATATTTGGAAGAAGTGTTCTCCATGTTCTTAACCTCGGTTCTTCATGAACACTTTGAATGCAAGAAAAAAAAAGATTGTTCAGGGTCTGTAGGGGAAGAACTGGGATCTATCCTTTTGCCTCTGGATGAATTTAGTAATCATCATCTCCACATGCATTCACCCTTTATATCTTCATTCTCAACATATCTAATGTTACGGTTTGTGACTATTTCCATTTTTACTTAATTTTTTATTTTAAAAAAGCATTTTTATTGTCACTGCATTGTTGCAGTTTTCTTTTCTTTGGCTGAAAGTCGAGTTGGGCATTACCCAGGTGAAAGTAATACTGTGTATTGTAATTTTTGTTTGGAGACCTCTTAAAGAAGCACTCGTATACTGTATGATCTCATACAATATCCCATACTGTGACAGATGTTGTTGACTTTTTTGTTTACTTCAGTTGAAATTACTGTTTCACAGCAATAAATAAACTACATCATGAAACTATTCTGTTCCTGTTTATTTCCTACAGTATATGCCTTGAATTATTTTCACAATTATTACACACAATAAAATTGCATTCTGCATATTCCGAGTTGGCATTTAATGGGCAAACCCCAATGAAGGGCAAATAGACTGAATGTTTGTTTTTGCAGATGTCAAATTTGGTAAGATTGGTCAATTTGGTAAGATCCAGTGTGTAGTGTAGTTATGTAGATCCTATTTAGTAGTCATTGTTATTCTCCAACAAAAGACAAAACAAGTGGACAAATATTCATACACTCTCAGGAACAAAAAGGTACAGTGGAGGTACGCTGAAAGTACAATCGTGTTCTCTGGGTACTAATAAGCAGCTTTGTGTATGGCTGGCTAGGGATAAAATTTTATGTGCCTATAGGGTACCACCCCAGTGACAAGCATTTCTACCTTTTTAGGCACTGTTTGAATCTTTCTGAGAGTGTACTTTAAAATGCTGCAGAATGCAAAAGTACCACACACACACACATGTAGTTTTGTCAATGTCATTATCAAGTGTCATTTCAGAACCAAGTTTGAGCACCATGTAATATAGGCGCTATTTTGCATTATGCATCTTCAACGTAAATTGATTTAGCATAATGTTTACATTACATTTACATTACATTTTAGACATTTGGCAGACGCTCTTATCCAGAGCGACGTACATTAGTGCATTTTCCAACCTGAAACAAGTGCGTTAAAACAACCCTAAAAGGTAAATACGAATTCAAACACCAAGCGCAGTCAGTATGATTTTTTTTTTTTTGGGGGGGGTGGGGGGGGGAACCACACGATATCAATCATTGGCGTGCACAACAGTAAGCCAATAAGTAACCTTACAAGTATTAAACTAGAAGCTTGAACCGCTTAAACAACGATTTATAAAACACAATCAAGGGAGGTCACAAAGAGGTAGGGAGGGGTGGAGAGAGGTGCAGCTTAAAGAGGTGAGTCTTCAATCTGCGCTTGAAGGCGGTCAGACTTTCTGTTGTTCTGACCTCCACGGGGAGCTCATTCCACCACCGTGGGGCCAGGACAGACAGACGTTGAGACCGGGTGCTAGTATGAAGTGGGGGGGGGTACCAGTCGTCCTGAGGAGGCGGAACGCAGGGATCTGGTAGGTGTGTAGGGTCTGATGAGCTTTTGGAGGTATGGAGGGGCTGATCCTCGGACTGCCTGGAAGGCGAGCACCAATGTTTTGAATTTGATGCAAGCCATCACAGGTAGCCAGTGGAGGTCAATGAGCAGGGGGGTGACATGGGAGTGTCGGGGGAGGTTGAAGACCAGGCGCGCTGCTGCGTTCTGGATAAGCTGAAGGGGTCTGATGGCCGATGCTGGCAGGCCAGCCAGGAGAGAGTTGCAGTAGTCTAGGCGGGACAGCACCATTGCTTGGACCAGGAGCTGGGTTGAGTGGGTGGTGAGGAAAGGGCGGATTCTCCTGATGTTGTACAGGAAGAACCTGCACGCCCGGGTTACCACTGCGATGTTCTCGGAGAGGGACAGCCTGTTGTCCATCACCATTCCGAGGTTCCTGGCACAGGGTGTTGGGGTCAGTGGAGTGTCCCCTAGGGAAATGGAGAGATTGAGAGGGGGAGAGGTTAGAGCAGGAATGTATATGAGCTCAGTCTTGCCTGGATTGAGCTTCAGATGGTGGTTGTCCATCCAGCTCTGGATGTCTCTCAGGCAAGCGGAGATGCGGGCTGACACCTGAGTGTCAGAGGGTGAGAAGGAGAGAAAGAGTTGAGTATCGTCAGCATAGCAGTGGTAACAAAAACCATGAGCAGTGTTCACAAACTGTTTTTTTCCCCTGAATTGTGAACAAAGGACATGAACTTCATATTTCATGTTGGCATCTTGAATTTTTCTTCTTTACATAAAGCATTACAAAAATGGTTGGAAGAACAAGTGGTTCATTCCAATCGCTTATTTTAACCGTCCTCGTCGCCTCAGTCCTCACCTGCCCCGGAAATCGATCGAGGTTCTCCATCTTTAAGGACATTCCAAACTGCTAAATGCGATGTCACAATGGGATCCATGTTGTACCACCAAACTAGAATCCACTCATGGTCAGCACAGTTAAAGCTGCAAAATATCTTGTAAATTTCAAGTACTAGTAGTTGCATGTACAGTGTAAACATAGCCTACCTGATATTGCGGTTTGCGTCGAGACTCGTTACTCAGAAACATTTGATCAAAATAAACATCTCATAATATAGGTACGCAAACACGACAATTTACTGTACTTCCATGTGTCTGATGTCTGAACATACAGAGCACTAAATCACCTCATATAGACTACTGTAGCTACACTGCTATACTGTGACAGTGTTGGGAAAACAGACTATGTTTCCATACATTCCACAGGCAACATAGGTCACGTACAACACACCAAACTATATATACGCTTGATTGAAGGATGTTCCATTTGCCTAATACATGTTGCCTCGTTTCCTCCATCCTCGTATCTAGTCCTTACATCCTTTCCTCGCGTCCACCGTTGGGCAGGGCTAAGGAATGAGGAAAGGATGCAAGGAGTAAAAATAAGCGATTGGAATGAACCCCGCTGTGTTCAAATGATCTCGGAAGTCCAAATATTTCCGACTTGCGAGAAGAAAAAACAATTTGAACGTGACACCCGGTGACGAGATGGTGACAAGCTGATGACAACAATCTCGGAAATATCAACAATCAACTCGGGTACCTCCAGAGGTCCCTGGCCGTGTCCGAATCAGCACTCTTCCATACTGTTGAGTAGCCTTGGTGAGTAGATAGGGCGAGAAAGTCGTAGAGTACGAAAAAAAATTTCTAATTGCAGTATACTTCAAACACCTGGATGACACACTTCCGGGGTTTCGCTGAGTACATTTGGGAGCACACTTTTCAAGAAGTACACAAACGTACACAAAAGCTTTGTTTTAAAAAATGAGGCGCAGCTTCGCTGACGTTTTCCTTCAAATACAACAAAAACAACACGTGACATGGCAGCGCAAGAGTCGGGTGCAGGGTTGCCAGATCTTGTTAGACTTTCCAGCTAAATGGCAATTCAAAACTAGCTCAAATTATAGGCTATTTTTAACCGAAACCAACGTATTTTAAATAGAAATCATCATGTTTTTACTTTTTTAAGTAAGTGCGTGCTTTGCGACTTTTAATTTTTACCCATGACTGCACCCATGACAAAGTATCCCAATTCAGCTGTAAAATCGCGGACATCGCAACACTGGTGGGACGTCTTTGTAAGGGGGCGTGACGTGTGAGGTACGAGGGGCCACACGCAGCGAAGGGATTCTAAAAGCTCAAAGAGCCACTGAGACGGAGAGACCCCGTAATTAAGGGAAATAAAATGATTAACACAAATAACCTAGTTCCCACTCTCGAATGGAGGAAAATAAACTGGGAACTGGAAAAAAGGGCAAACATAAAAGAACCTGGATAATCGGGCGAACGGCACATAGGCCCGTGAGCGGGAAGCTTGGTAACCACCGCGAGCGGGATGAAAAGGAAGCATGAGAGAGAGACTGCCTAGGCGGTAAAATAACAAGGGGGCTGAAATTAGAGCGGATAAAAGGGAGGAAACGAATAAACGAAAATTCTATTCAATTCAATTCACCTTTATTTGCTATGGTACAACATACTAGGAATTTGACTTGGTATTCTCCATGCCGCTCAATAGTACAATACAATAAAAACAAAACATATAACACAGTACAAATACAGTGCAAAAATACCATACAAACCAATACAAAATATGCAGGTTCTCACAGGCAATAGGCAGTAAATACATGTTAAGATAAGTGCAAAATTCCTGTTGTGATAACGTGCAGTAATTGGCAGTGTGCAGTGTTCAACAGCATAAAGTGCATAGTCAAGATGTTCTGGAGGTATTCAGGAGGACTACTGTGCTGGGAAAGAAGCTGTTCCGGTGGCGTGTTGTTTTAGTTCTGATGGATCTGAACCGCCGTCCAGAAGGGAGTTTTTTAAACAGGTTGTGAGCTGGGTGGGTCGGATCGGCCACAATCTTCCTTGCACACTTCTGTGCTCTGGAGCTGTGGAGGTCCATGATGGAGGGCAGGTGGCAGCTGATGACCCGTTGAGCTGTGCGTACAACTCTTTGCAGCTTGGCCTTGGAGCGGGCAGACGCAGAGTCATACCAGACAGTGATGGAAGATGTCAGGATGCTCTCGATGATGGCTCTGTAGAACTGTACCAGGATGGGTGGGCTGACATGGAGTCTCTTCAGCTGTGGGAGGAAAAACATTCGCTGTTGGGCTTTCTTGACTAGAATGGTGATGTTATTGTCCCAGTTTAGTGTGTTGGAGATGGTGGTGCCCAGAAACTTGAATGATTCTACCACAGTGACAGTGATGTTGTTGATGGACAGTGGAGAGTAAGTTGGAGCATATTTCCGGAAGTCTATAATCATCTCCACTGTTTTGTTGTTATTGAGCTCCAGGTTGTTGCTGGTACACCATGACTCAAGGCGGCCAACCTCCCTCCAGTAGGCGGTTTCATCATTGTTGGTGATGAGACCTACCACTGTGGTGTCATCTGCGAATTTGAGGGTTTTGACAGATTGGTCGCCGGAAGTACAGTCATTGGTGTACAAACAGTAGAGCAGGGGGGACAGCACGCAGCCCTGTGGAGCACCCGTGCTTACTGTGCGTGGACCAGACAGGTAAGGGCCCAGTCTGACATACTGCCTCCTGTTGGTGAGGAAGTCTGTAATCCACTGGCAGACGGAGGAGTGGATGTTCAGCCGGGTCAGTTTACTGTGTAGGAGGTCGTGTCACGATCCTGATTAGGGCTGGACCTAAATGCAACGACCAAGAGACAGAAAAACAGAAATGGGTATTTATTAGGAGCTTTGGGGTAGTCCCAAGCTGTACACACGTTAACACAATAGAAAACAGGAATGAGGAAGTCCTTCGGCACAGCGAACTGCTCCAAGCCGGAGCTGGACTTAGATCACCCCTGGAAGTTCCAAGCCGGAACTTGGACTGGTACTGGACCGGGCGAACCCACAGGAACCGGGTCACGGAAACGAGGTGTGTTCCAAACCGGAACTGGACTTGTAACGGACCGGGGGGTCCACTCAGGAACTGGATCACGGGAACGAAGGGTTGTTCCAAACCGGAACTGGACTTGATACGGAAGGTGAGTTCCGAACCGGAACTGGACCGGTTCTGGACCGGGAGGTCCAACAGGAACTGGATCACGGGAACGAAGGGTTGTTCCAAACCGGAACTGGACTTTAAACGGGAGGTGAGTTACGAACCGGAACTGGACTGGATCTGGACCGGGAGGTCCAACAGGAACTGGATAACGGGAACGACGGGTTGTTCCAAACCGGAACTGGACTTTAAACAGGAGGTGAGTTCCGAACCGGAACTGGACTGGATCTGGACCGGGAGGTCCAACAGGAACTGGACTGGATGCAGAGGTAGGTAAACGGCAGGACACGGCAGGGCGGAGCTGTGTAGCGGAGCTCAGGTTGGCCCGGTTGGGGTAGCTGGGTCACAGAGGAGCCTGGGACCGTAACCGCAGCAATGGAGGTAGCCACAGCCGGACAGGAACCACTGCAGGGTAGAGAGGCAGAGCACCCAACTGCGGACGCAACGTTAGCTGGGAGCGGAGGTACCGCAACACACACAGGGAGACTAAACAGCTACAGACTGGTAGGTACAGGAAAAGCTGGTAATTAAGGTAGACAGGTTAGAGGCAGAGCAAACCGCAAACAGCCAGGGCTGGATAACTACCAAACAGGTGGTAACAGGAGGAGCTAACAGGGAAAAACCCACAGCAGAGTTTTAGCTTTTTACAGGACTAGAAAACAGGAGACCAGGAAACAAACGAAGTATGTTTAACCGAGAAGCAAACAGGGTAAGGAAGGCAACACAAGTAATGAACCAACACTGGAGGGGAGACAGCAGGTGGGTTAAATAGGGGAGTGAAATTGAAAACAATAACGAAAGCGTGAGGAATGTAACCGAGGGTGATTGATTAATTAACAGGTGGGGAATGCATGCCACAAGAGGGAAAAGAGATAGGTTGAAACCGAAGTGGGGGAACAGAGTGAAACAAACAGAAGGGACACACCCAGTCTGCAGCAACAGGGAAAACATGGACAAGGGAATCAAACATGACACGGAGGGACATGGTAAAACAAGGAAAACGGACTGGAAGGGAACGGGACGTTACAGTACCCCCCCCCTAAATGAACGCCTCATGGCGTTCACCCCAGACAACACAGGAGGATGAGGGCTGGAACGTTCAGGAGGTCGGCCGCAGTGCGGGCTGGAACCCGCAGGTGGCCGATGATGGAAGCCGGCGGCAGCATCGCCCTGGAAGCCGGCGGTGGCGACTGCATCGCCCTGGAAGCCGGCGGTGGCGACTGCATCGCCCTGGAAGCCGGCGGCGGCGACAGCCTCGCCCTGGAAGCCGGCGGCGGCGACAGCATCGCCCTGGAAGCCGGCGGCGGCGGCGGACTCCTCGCCCTGGGGACGGGCGACGACCACCACATCATTGCCCTGGAGGGGGGCGGTGGAGGCCGTATCCTTGCCCTGGATACGGGCGGCGAGCAATGTCTGCGTAACTTGCTCTGAAAGACCCCTCAGAACCTCCAACACCCCATCAAGACGGCGGCCCCGTCGATCACCGACCGCGGTTTGGCAGGCGAGGGCGTGACGGATCTGCTCCATCACGTTGTCTTGGGAGCTGGCGGGAGCGACGGCGACTGCATCATCGCCCTGGGGACGGGCAGCGGAGGCCGTATCCTTGCCCAGGAGACGGGCAGCGGCAAAGGACTCCTCGCCCTGGGAGCTGGTGACGAGCGACGTCCGCGAAACTTGCTCCGACAGACCCTTCAGCACCTCCAACACATGATCTACCCGGCGGTCCAGTAGATCATCGGCTGCGGATTGGGAGGCGAAGGCGTGACGGAACTGCTCCACAACGTCGTCTTGGGAGCTGGAGGGAGCGACTGCACAGTCGCCCTGGGGACGGGCAGTGGTGACCGCAACATCGCCCTGAGGGCTGGCCGGCGGCGACTGTATAGCCCTGGAGGCCGGCCGGAGGGGACGGTGACAGCGTCGCCTTGGAGACCGGCCTGTGACGACGGCGAGTGTGTCGCCCTGGAGGCCGGCGGTCCTTGCCTCGCCCGCGCCTTGGTTCTCACCCAGGCACTGGCTCAGGTGCTTGTCCAGAGCATCCTGGCAGGCCAGTTCGTAATGGGACTGCCTAGCAGCATAGCGGCCGAAGGCGGGGTGGAACAGGTCCAAGTCGACTAGGTCCATTTCAGGTTGGTTCATTCTGTCACGATCCTGATTAGGGCTGGACCTAAATGCAACGACCAAGAGACAGAAAAACAGAAATGGGTATTTATTAGGAGCTTTGGGGTAGTCCCAAGCTGTACACACGTTAACACAATAGAAAACAGGAATGAGGAAGTCCTTCGGCACAGCGAACTGCTCCAAGCAGGAGCTAGACTTAGATCACCCCTGGAAGTTCCAAGCCGGAACTTGGACTGGTACTGGACCGGGCGAACCCACAGGAACCGGGTCACGGAAACGAGGTGTGTTCCAAACCGGAACTGGACTTGTAACGGACCGGGGGGTCCACTCAGGAACTGGATCACGGGAACGAAGGGTTGTTCCAAACCGGAACTGGACTTGATACGGAAGGTGAGTTCCGAACCGGAACTGGACTGGTTCTGGACCGGGAGGTCCAACTGGAACTGGATCACGGGAACGACGGGTTGTTCCAAACCGGAACTGGACTGGATGCGGGGAATGAGTTCCGAACCAGAACTGGACCGGTTCTGGACCGGGAGGTCCAACAGGAACTGGATCACGGGAATGAAGGGTTGTTCCAAACCGGAACTGGACTTTAAACGGGAGGTGAGTTCCGAACCGGAACTGGACTGGATCTGGACCGGGAGGTCCAACAGGAACTGGATAACGGGAACGACGGGTTGTTCCAAACCGGAACTGGACTTTAAACAGGAGGTGAGTTCCGAACCGGAACTGGACTGGATCTGGACCGGGAGGTCCAACAGGAACTGGACTGGATGCAGAGGTAGGTAAACGGCAGGACACGGCAGGACGGAGGTGTGTAGCGGAGCTCAGGTTGGCCCGGTTGGGGTAGCTGGGTCACAGAGGAGCCTGGGACCGTAACCGCAGCAATGGAGGTAGCCACGGCCAGACAGGAACCACTGCAGGGTAGAGAGGCAGAGCACCCAACTGCGGACGCAACGTTAGCTGGGAGCGGAGGTACCGCAACACACACAGGGAGACTAAACAGCTACAGACTGGTAGGTACAGGAAAAGCTGGTAATTAAGGTAGACAGGTTAGAGGCAGAGCAAACCGCAACAGCCAGGGCTGGATAACTACCAAACAGGTGGTTCGGAAAACAGAGGAGCTAACAGGGAAAAACCCACAGCAGAGTTTTAGCTTTTTACAGGACTAGAAAACAGGAGACCAGGAAACAAACGAAGTACGTTTAACCGAGAAGCAAACAGGGTAAGGAAGGCAACACAAGTAATGAACCAACACTGGAGGGGAGACAGCAGGTGGGTTAAATAGGGGAGTGAAATTGAAAACAATAACGAAAGCGTGAGGAATGTAACCGAGGGTGATTGATTAATTAACAGGTGGGGAATGCATGCCACAAGAGGGAAAAGAGATAGGTTGAAACCGAAGTGGGGGAACAGAGTGAAACAAACAGAAGGGACACACCCAGTCTGCAGCAACAGGGAAAACATTGACAAGGGAATCAAACATAACACGGAGGGACATGGCAAAACAAGGAAAACGGACTGGAAGGGAACGGGACGTTACAGGTCGGGGATGATGGTGTTGAAAGCCGAGCTGTAATCCACAAACAAGACTCTGGCATAGGTGTTGGGATTGTCCAGGTGCTGTAGAATATAGTGGAGCCCCATGTTGACAGCATCATCTGCTGAGCGGTTGGACCTGTACGCAAATTGCAGGGGGTCCATGAGATGGTCTGTGGAGGCTTTGAGGTAGGAGAGGACCAAACGTTCAAATGTTTTCATGACTACAGAGGCGAGAGCAACAGGTCTGTAGTCATTCAAACAGGTGATTTTGGACTTTTGCGGCACCGGAATGATGACAGCAGATCTGAAGCAGACGGGGACTCTGCATAGGTTAAAAGACTGGTTGAAAATGTCTTTAAACACTGGAGCCAGCTCGCTGGCACAGTGTTTGAGGGCAGCAGTTGACACCATGTCCGGGCCTCGAGCTTTGCGGGTGTTTCGTTGTTTAAAAAGGGTCCGGACCTCATGCTCGGAGATGGAAAGTGGAGAGGGTGAGGTAATAGCAGGGGTGGTGGAGGGGGAGTCACTGCATGATGTCAGGAAGGAAATAAAGCAGTCTCCGAGTCCTAACATCTACCGGCCCAGTGCAACACGCAAAACATGAACACGGATAAACGCCCTGACTCTCAGTAAGGGGCAATGTACAAGAAGAGGCGAGTTGAACAGAGAACTAAAGTTCTATGGGCTACTATTACTGGCTCGCTGTCACGCGAAAATGTAAAGGAATGAACGACCGGTCTCTCAATAAGGGAAACGTTTTACAGGCGAATGGAACAGTGAACCGCCGTCCCATACCTTTACTAGCACAATGATACATGCAAAAACGTAAAGGAATAAACGCCCGATTGTCATGGTTTATGACCCTTTTTCCCTTGTGGTCGTGTTCCTCGGTCGCCACACGTGGGCGCTGCTCAGTTAGTGGAGTTTTGGCTCCGTCTCGGCTTTTCGCGGAGAAGTGTCGTCAGCGTTCACAGGTCTGCATGTTTGCCGGTGAGCTATATAAGCCTTCCGTTTCCTTCGTTCGGCGCTTCGATATTGATTGATTGTTTGTTGATTTGTACTGTGGTGTATTGTCTGGCATTATTTGTGCTGTTTTGTGTGCGGTATTATTTTGCCCCTTTAATGTTTAGCCAGTATGTTTAGGTCTAGGTTTTTAAGGAGACCGTTTTGCTCTGTTGTGCTTTATTGGAGTTTTGCGGGACTTGCCTTTGTGCTTTGAGCTTTAAGGCTGAATTCCTTTTTTGTGTGCTTGTTTTTGTCACCGCTTTCTGGTCTTTCCTTTTTGCCCGTTGCCTAGATCTTTTGCCTTTTTCTGTCTCTTTCTCCTCTCCCTGTCTGCTGTCTTCTGTGAAAGCGAGAGGAGTCTGTGCTTGTTTGTGTGTATCTATATAGTAGTTTCTTACTAAGAGACAGGGCGTTTTTTTATCATACTGACTTTTGGGCTTTATTTATTCTTAGAGGCAGGGCGGTTATTTTCGATTAAGTTTGCGTTGGTCTTTTGGCCGGTGGATGTCTGGTGCAGCTGTCCTGTTCGTCCTTTTTACCTGCGAGACGATTGTGTTCGGAACTGTAGTTCTGTTCGTTCTCCGGGTATGTCTCTCCTTATATGGAGCTTGGGCGATGTTGTGGACATGTTTGTGTGTGACTCCGCGTTTCTGAACGTAGCCTTGGAACGTTAGCTCTCTGTTCCTTCGCCTTGTTACATTTTCCTTTACCGAGAGGCTAGGGCGTTTATTTTCTACTAAGCTTGTGTTAGTCATTTTTGCTAGTAAAGTTATGGGACGAAGGTGCTCCGTCGGCTCACCTGTAAAATGTTTCTCTCTCCTGGGAGATCGGGCATTTACCTCTTTACATTTTCTGGAGTAATGCGGGACTTGCCTATGTGGATGTAGTTATTAGGACTCTTCCCCCCTGGCGTACTTGCCTATGTGGATGTAGTTATCCGGACTCTTCCCCCCTGGCGTACTTGCCTATGTGGATGTAGTTATCCGGACTCTTCCCCCCTGGCGTACTTGCCAATGTGGATGTAGTTCTCCGGACTCTTCCCCCCTGGCGTACTTGCCTATGTGGATGTAGTTATCCGGACTCTTCCCCCCTGGCGTACTTCCCTATGTGGATGTAGTTATTCGGACTCTTCCCCCCGGCATACTTGCCTATGTAGATGTAGTTATTAGGACTCATCTCCCCTGGCTCTTTTCTGTTCCTGCTTCCTGGTCTTTGCATGTGACTGTGAGCCTACGAAAGTAGCCATGGAATGTTATATCTGTTCCTTCGCCTCCTTGTTACATTCCTCTTTACCAAGAGGCAGGGCGTTTATTTTCGATCAAACTCGCGTTAGTCTTTTAGCTGGTAATTCCGGTGCAGCTGTTCCGTTTCGTCCTTTTTACTTGCGGGACGATTTTGTTCGGAACTGTAGTTCTGTTCGTTCTCCAGGTATGTCTCTTGGAGCTTGGGCGTTTTGGGCGTTTTTGTTGACAGGTTTGCGTTTGACTGCGAGTTTCTGAGAGTAGCCTTGGAACGTTAGATCTCCATTCCTTTCGCCTCCTCGTATACTAATTTGTATTAGTTTGCAGTCTTCGGTACGTTTGGTGTGTTATTTGTGCCATTATGCTACTCGCCTGTTCTTATGCATCTCGTTACCGAGACAGGGTGTTTATTATTTCTGGCTCTTTCTTTAGTCACTTTGCTCATAGAAGTATGGGAGCCCAGTGCTTTGTTCCATTAGCCTTGTTTGGTTTTCTTACTGAGAAACCTGGCGTTTGCGCTTCTACTCATTGGTGTGTGACAGTGAGCCGGTTAGTAGCCTTGGTATGTGTGTTTCCCTGTCTTGTCTCCTTCCCTTAACTGTGGGGTTTCCCGCCTTAGTGGCCTTAGGGCTTAATGAATCCCCTTGCTGCGTTTGGCTCCTCCTACCTCACACGTCACGCCACCATTACACCGATCTCCCAGGAAAGAGGAACATTTTACAGGCGAATGGAACAGTGAACCGCTGTCCTATACCTTTACTGCCACAGTGACAAACACAAGATAGGTAAAAATAAGCGTCCTGCCTCTCAGTAGCGAAACGAGGAGACCTTCAAACACCCAGATGACACACTTACTTCCGGGCTTTTGCTGAGTACATTCGGCAGCACACTTTTCAAAAGGTAAGCGACCTTTTTTGTCCCAGAAATATGACGCGCAGCTTCGTCTCATAAAGTGGCGCAGCTCCGTTGACATTTTTCTAAAGACACAATAACAAACATTAAACACGTGGGCATGGCTGTGCCAAATTTGAATATCGGCGGAGCTGGATCTGCCTTCAGATGTATGTGGTTTGTTTACTGTTTATGTTCCATTGCTAAAAATTATCTTACACTGTTCACTGAATAATCTTGTTTAGTAGCGATGCTAATGTAGGCTAGATATAGCTAAGTTTATTGGGTATCTCCACTTGCATCCCATATGCAAAAGGTCTGTAAAATCATATATGATAATATTTGCAAAGTGTTTTAAAATCAAAAATGTTGATTAGTATTAGGCTATATTATGTATTTGTATACAAACAATCTGTCAATGTATTTGTATAGGCAGTCCCATGTATGTTAGGGAACTCTTTAATTTTTGTCTCAAATGTATAGTTCTGTACCACATTTTCATGTTGAAAGGTTTCTACATTGAATATGTGTTTTTGATAGGATTTTCACAGACCTGGGATATAGCATATGGGATGTAACATTGTGTTCTGGATAACTTCACAATAGCCTAACGCGAGTAATGCAATGTGCCACAACACACCAGCTAGTATAGCTGGTTTAATAAGGGTTACATTTTATGTGACTTTACAGCCTGTGTGGAGGTTATAGTGAAGTGCTACTAGCTACAATACATCAGTATATTACTTGATCGTAGCTACATCAGCTTGCTTTGACAGGACATGAACACAACAGGCTGAGAACACATGATATGATGTGCAGTGGTGCAGTACAGTGTAGGCAGGATATTGTGTTGCTACATGCTAACATGCTGTGTTACTAGATGGCTTTGTAACATTGTTGTTGTGTTGTGTCGTGGATTTTTCCCTTTCAACCCACAGTGAGCAAGTCTGTTCAAACAGAACCACAACGAAACGATGTAATAGAATAAGAAAAAGAATTTCAGTTTATTTGGAGATAAAAACTAGTCTTTCTAGTCTTTCAATAACCTCTAACCAAGTAACGAAAACATCCATCTCACAGACTGCCTGTCTCTGCAGATTGTATCTGTATTAGTAAGTGATTCCTTTTAATAACATCATTCTATGGATGGTTCGTAGACCAAGTACCCCTTACGTTACCCCACCGTAACTTCAGTTTCTTAATCAGTACAGTTTGTAATTCGCCTGCAGTTGGGTGACAAGTTCTTACCAGATTTACGAGCTGTGAACAGCGCCGTTCAACAGCGCGTTCCTGTTGTCCCTAACCCCACTACCATTCTTGCACAGGTCCCGGGTAATGCTAAATATTTTTCTGTGATCGATCTAGCGAATGCATTCTTTAGTATTCCTGTTGATGTAAATTCCCAGTACTGGTTTGCCTTTACATTCAGGGCAAAAAGGTATACCTGGTCTCGGTTACCCCAGGGGTATGCTGAATCACCAGCAGTTTTTTCAGCAGCGCTGCAGGAAAACTTGGAACAGTTCCAGTTTTCTTCAGGCCAAAGTACTTTGATTCAATACGTTGATGATCTCCTCGTCTGCTCTCCAGACGAGCACAGCTGTATTCAGGATTCACTTGAACTGTTGACATTCCTAGCCACAGAGGGCCACAAAGTTAAACAGGAGAAACTGCAATTTGCGTTACCTACTGTTACCTACTTAGGACACACTATTTCTGCAGAAGGCAAATCTTTGGGAACTGACAGAATCCAAGCGATTCTTGACCTCCCTAAACCGGTTACAAAAAAGCAGGTAATGTCTTTTCTAGGCATGACAGGGTACTGTAGGCAATGGATTTCTGATTACGCTGAAATCTCCCAACCCTTGCAAGATTTGGCACATGGCCATGATCTAGTGGCTAATGATAATGTCACATGGACAGAGCTTGCTGAAATTTCCTTTCAGAAGTTGAAACAACAGTTGGCCTCTTCTCCTACTTTGGGCCTGCCTGACATGAATAAACCTTTTCTTTTGACTGTTGATGAGAAGGGCGGCTACATGTCTGCTGTTCTTTTGCAAAAGCACGGTGATAAACACAGGCCTGTAGCGTACTATTCTCAGCGACTTGATGCTGTTTCTAGGGGCCTTCCTCCTTGTTTGCACTCCATTTCAGCAGCGGCTTTGGTGGTAACTGCATCTGCATCACTTGTTGCTTATCGTCCTCTCACTGTCCTTGTTCCTCATGCGGTAGCAGAAATTCTGTTAAAACAAAAGACGGCCCATTTCTCACCAGCTCGAATGCTTCACTATCAACATGTGTTGCTCTCTTTGCCAAATGTTACAGTCAAGCGATGCAATGTTCTGAATCCCGCTACTCTTTTACCTACACCTGAGGATGGGGAGCCGCATAATTGTGTTCATGTGTTAGATCAAATTCTCTCCCCCCGTCCTGACCTCGCCACCACTCCTCTCTCAAATGCAGACTTTGAGATGTTTGTTGACGGTTCTGCCAGTCGATGTCCCCTCACAGGTGACAGTCAGGTTGGCTATGCAGTAGTGACACAACACCAGGTTCTGGAGTCAGCCCGCCTTCCTGGACACCTTTCAGCACAGGCAGCTGAACTATTCGCTCTTACACGCGCTTGCCATTTGGCTGAAGGTAAAACTGTAAATATTTTCACTGACAGCAGATATGCTTTTGGAGTTGTGCATGACTTTGGAACTCTTTGGCAGCATAGAGGCTTCCTTACCTCTACAGGGAAAACTATACAGAATGGACACTTAGTGAGCTGCCTCCTACAGGCAATTCTTTTGCCTGCTGCCATTGCTATATGTAAGTGCTCCGCTCACACAAACCAGACTGATGCTATCTCTCAAGGTAATGAACAGGCTGACTTGGCAGCCAAAGCAGCTGCAATCGCCCCCCCTCACACAACTCTCAGTCTGCTCACACAGGCTGCTGTTCCGACAGACACTCCATTGGCCTCTGTACAGGACTGCCAAACTGGGGCCACACCCCAGGAAAAGGCCAAATGGAAGCGGGACGGCACCTACACTGATGGGGTCTGGCTAGGCCCTACTGGTAAACCC
Organism: Synaphobranchus kaupii; assembly: GCA_029718625.1. NCBI lineage: Eukaryota > Metazoa > Chordata > Actinopteri > Anguilliformes > Synaphobranchidae > Synaphobranchus > Synaphobranchus kaupii. The sequence goes on from CM056380.1 coordinate 26,420,845, forward strand.
TGTTTATCTCGTTTTTTATTTCCCTATTATGCTAAATTGACTCATGGACTGGATCATGTGTCAAAAGGAGGGATGATATCTTTGATGTCCAGACACTGGGACACCAGCGGATTTTCTACTTATGCAAAAAACTTTTGTGAAAAGTGTGTTATCTGTGTTGTAAATAATGCTGGGAGGGGTCAGAAAGTTCCAAATGCGGCCCACCCGGCTCCACAGGAGCCTTTCGAGTACCTGATGATGGACTTCATTGAACTTAACCCATGCAGGGGTAAGAAATATTGTTTGGTGTTTGTTGACATGTTTTCAAAGTGGGTTGAAGTTTTTCCTACAGGGAAAGCTGCAGCAGTGGCGAAAGCCCTACTAACAGAGCTTATTCCTAGGTGGGGGATCCCGAGGAAGCTGTCTTCAGACAGAGGCTCACACATTTTAAACAAGGTGGTGGACAAAGTGACCGAGCAATTGGGGATCAGGTTGAAGTTCCATTGTGCTTACCACCCTCAGAGTGGAGGGGCGGTAGAGAGGGCAAATGGAACCATTAAGAACCGGTTAACTAAAGTGATGGCAGAGGCAGGTCTGGATTGGGTACAGGTCCTGCCAATTGTCCTTACAGGTATGCGGGGGAGGGTCCACGCTGCTACAGGGTTGTCGCCCTATGAAGTCATCACAGGGCGGCCCATGAGGACTGGATGTCACCCCCCAGGGCTGATGCTGGACAAGGAGCTAGCTGACACTCGCATGGTGAGTTACTGTGTTCAGCTAACCAATGTTCTGAGATCTGTGCATCAACAGGTGAAAGCAGCTCTCCCAGACCCAGCCAGCGGGCCTCTACATGACCTGCAGCCAGGAGACTGGGTGGTGATAAAAGACTTCAGAAGGAAGAAGTGGCACCAGGCCAGGTGGAGGGGTCCTTTCCAGATACTACTCACCATGCCCACAGCCGTGCGAGTGGAAGGCCGTGCTTCTTGGGTCCACGCCAGCCACTGCAAAAGAGCTCCACCAGCGCCAAAGGAGGGATAAGGAGAACCACCACTTCAAGGAGCACGTGACGGTAATATCTGCTCCCAACATGCCAGACGACAGCAGGAACACTGAGGGGTACAACCCTTTGAGAAGATTAGGCTGCAGCCTGGAGGTAGGCCTATTGCTACTAGGCCTCATTACTCTCATCACTGTTCTGCCCATTATCCTGATTCATGAGACATTCTACACAATTAACACCAGTGAACTAAACGGTACTGTTGTAATGACTAATAGGACTAAAAGGTATGTCACCACCGGGAATGAAGCTTGACTGACACCAGGAACTGTGAAGCATCATTATGCTACTAATTCTTGGTGGCGTTATGCTGAGTGGACTGCAAAACAGCACTTTAACCAGTCTTGTTATGTTTGCTCTCACATGCTTCATTCCACAGCAGGCCCTCTTCTTCAGGTGCAGAATCTGAAGAACGACCTCTCAACGTGTTTGGTGGGACTGAGTTCTCACCCAGGTGTGGGAATACGGTGGGAAAAAGCTGATTTCTCTGTGCCATTAAATATGTCACTTTTGAGTACTCCAGTAGTCAATACAGATTGTTCTTTCCTGAAAGATTACCTAGCATGGCCACAGGTGTCATGGAGAATGTCCGGTCCAGTCTTACTTAAACATAGTATGAAGTTTGGAAGGTGTATTATAGGTAATGGCTCTAATGCACTAGGTCAATTAGACAATGTTCAGTGTAAAACTGTTTTCTGTGACTGTCCGCCCATGCATCCTGATAAGTGTTTTGACTGTCTGAGTGATTCCTATAGTCCCTGCAGAGACTACCCTGACATGGCTGATGAGATGTGTAGGAAGAACTGGTCACACGCAATCTCATTACCTTGGAATAGGGAACAAACTGCAATCTGTTCCGGGATAATACCATCTTGGGAGTCGACTGTTATCAGATTGGTACTGGCTTTGTGGAAATTCAGTCTACACTGCTCTCCCCCCTGACTGGGGTGGAGTGTGTGCCATTGTTGCCTTGTATGACTCTACTTATGTGATTCCTGACCTTTCCACATATAGTCACACCACACATCGCATGCACAGGGTAAAGAGAGGGTTTTGGGATAGTAATCCTGTTCCTACTGAACATCGTCTTTGGACTGCAGGTTCGAAGTTTATACAGGCTTTGCTTCCTGGGTTAGGTGTGGCAGAGGCTTTTACAGAGATAGAAGTTACTCGATACACTTTTCTCCAGTACATAAACTCCTCCATTTTGACCATAGGTGCTGTAAAAACTGAGTTGACTTCACTGCGATTAATGGTTATGCAGAATCGCATGGTATTAGATCAGCTTACTGCAGAGCAGGGGGGGGGGGTTTGTGTGATGATTGGGGAGGCGTGTTGCACATACAGTACATACCACATTATGATGAGGATGGCCAGATCATACAGCAGGGACTTAGAAATATGACCGAACTCCGTGACTCATTAGTGGAGAGAGAGGTTGATGCAAATAAAGATAGGTTCTTTAACCTTCTGACAGGTTGGAAGAAAACACTGCTGAGAATCTTTTTGCCTGTTGTTATCTTTGCCACCCTGCTCGTATTTCTTTGCTGTTGTGGAATGCCACTGATTCACGCCTGTATTGCACGCCTCACTCAAGCTGCTATAGGTCAGTACTTACAGCAATATGTTCCTGATCCTGAACAAGATAATGTATTCCTTCTCCGACAACTTCCTGAGTTTACTGACGACCCTATATAAAGTATAGGCCTGAATTATGTACCCACCCTGTCACATGGTTGGTGAGAAGACAGACAGTGTTGTAATGTGAAGAGAGTTAAAAGGTTGACATTCCAGGAGTTGTGAAAAGTCTCCATTACATGATGGGTTTTTTTTTTTTCTCTTTCTTTTCTTTCAGACTTTCTCTTGATAGTAGTAATTTTATATGTTAAATAATCAGTTGTACATTATAGTGAAAATTCTTTTTATATTCAATTATATTCTATCCTGTTATTATATTCACTATGATTTCATTTTTTATATTTTTATTTTTTCCTATGTTGATTCTTGTTATTAATCAGATATGGATGATGTGCGATAATTGCTAATATCCGGAAGCGACGCTTGATTGCCCTAAGAGGGATCGGAGGAATTATTTTTTCCGGAACTGATTGGGTTTCCTGCTAGTTTTGTCCCATATAAGTCCTGAATCTGCCGGTTTTTCAATTCCTGTTTTTCGATTATTGGAGTGTTGTACATATCCACACGAGATTATTGTATTTGATCTGTATAATCATGTAATCATTTATGATGTTATTAAAAGGAATCACTTACTAATTGATTGAGTATATTAGGTAGATTGTAACAGAAAATTGTTTGTTATCATGAAATGATAAAAGGAGGGAAATGTGAAGGAATTTTCTGTTTTACAATGTGTGTGTATTAACATAGAGACAATCACATGATTATCATTAAGCATTTAATATAATAAATCAATTATATATTGAGTTAAGTAATTAAAAAATGTATTCTCTGTGAACACTGAGTAGGCCGTGGTTCACTCCCTCTGTGTCTCTCCTTCACAGTTGTTGTTGCTGATGCTGCTGCTGCTGCTGCTGCTGCAGGGACGGATGAAATAACAGAGACGCTGATCCTGTGGAGAGGCACAAACATGGGCCTCTTCACAGGAAAGCGAAATGCTACAGTGAAGGGGTTTGAGTAAGTTAATACTTTGTCCAATTCAACCACCATCTGTACCATTGAAAGTGATAAGCTAGTATCCACACTACATTTGCAGTACATGTACATCTACTATGTATGTCATTTGCTGTAGAAGTTCATAGCATGTTCGTGCTTGATGCTTCCTGGGATTATTGGCAAATTGTGAATATGTCTTCACAGGGTGTTCATGAAAGAGATGGGGTTGGAGGGGAAGGTCACTGTTCACTGTGGCCTTCGTAAAGAAGAAGTTGAAAAACCTCAAACAAAAATATAAGGTATGTCTGTATTATCTCTACCTATATCTACAGTATCTGTTAGGGATAACCTCATTCTAGGTTGTTATCCCAATGGCTTGTGATGAAACTGCTGTAGAAATGTTCTTCAGTGCACACAGCACAATAATCCTTCTCGTGTGTTCTACAATGGATGTGACATATTACAAGATAATGGATGGATATGTCTTTGCTAATCCCATGAGAGAGGGGGAACTGTTAAGCTTATATGGAATACTTTAACAGCATTCCAAGCTCACTTTGTGCATGGAGCCCCCTAAACAGCTGTTTGATTGATGCTCAGATGATGTATTGGCATTACATTTACATTAATTGCTATACAATGACTAATGACCAAGTCATGTCAAATAGTGTATTAGCTAAGTACAGCTGAAGTGTGAAGCATTTACATGTACTCCAATTAGACCAGAGCAGTAATCCTATATCTGTCACAATTAAATTATTAACATTATATAAGCATTGAGAATTTATTTGTAAAAACATCTGTTAGATTCCAGGCAATATGTGTATTCTGAACCTCATGTTTACACATCTGGAGGAGGGAGACGCCCATGGCCGTTTATTATTTGAAGACTTTTCTGTTGCTTTTGTATTACTGAGAGACTGTTCTCTTATTAGGGGACCGTGCAGCGAAGCTGCCGGTACCCTATTGTTTTTGTTCAGATTCTTTTTTTTTTTTTTTTCTCCCCTTTCACCTAAAATTCCCATGAGCTGGTTTGTCCTAGAATCACCAGACTTGGCACGCTTGTTGGGGTTCCCAAACTCTTGAATCCATTATATTATGACGCAGATTGAACACCTGGTGGCGCTGTAGTGCACGTGACAAAATTTTGACATTGACACGCCCACTGCCGACGCCCCGTTTCACCTAGAGTCACAAAATTTGGTATGCATGTCCATTTGCTCATTCTGAACAAATTTGCCTCAAGGACCCATAAAGTCCGCCATATTGGATTTTTTGCTAATTAGCATTTTTTGTAAAACGCTTAAAATGCTACTCCTCCTACAAAATTTGACCAATTGAGATGAAACTCGGTTTACATACTCCTTAGACCATGTCTCATAAAAGTTATATTTGGAATTTTGATATTTTCAAATATGGCCGAATGACGAGCCAATGAAATTTCACTGGGCGTGGCTTATCACAAAAATGCTGATAATTCCAAAATCATTTGACAGAAAGTTATGAAACCTGGTAGATCTATTAAGAGTAACATGAGGAATAGACCCCTACAGTTTTAACCCAATCGAGCCACGTGGTGGCGCTATATCAATCCAAATATAAGAAAATATTTAAAAATTCACTAAAAATCATTGACACGCCCACTGCCGATGCCCCGTTTGACCTAAAGTCACAAAATGTGGTATACAGGTCCCTCTGCTCATGTTGAACAAATTTACCTCAAGGATCCATGAAGTCAGCCATATTGGATTTTCCGCTAATTAGCATTACTTGTAAAACACTTAAAATACTACTCCTCCTACAAAATTTGGTCAATTTACATGAAACGTGGGACAAGAACTCCTTAGACCATGCTTCATAAAATTTATATTCAAAATTGTGATATTTTAAAAGATGGCTGAATGACGAGCCAATTAATTTTCAATGGGCGTGACTTATCACAAAAATGCTGATAATTCCAAAATCATTTGACAGAAAGTTATGAAACCCGGTAGATCTATTAAGAGTAACATGTGGAATTGACCTCTACAGTTTCAACCCAATCGAACCACGTGGTGGCGCTATAGAGATCCAAATATAAGAAAATATTTAAAAATTCACTAAAAATCATTGACACGCCCACTGCATACGCCCCGTTTTATCTAGAGTCACAAAATGTGGGATAGAGGTCCGTCTGCTCATACTGAACAAATTTGCCTCACAGAACCATCAAGTTAGCCCTATTGGATTTTCCGCTAATTAGCATTACTTGTAAAACACTTAAAATACTACTCCTCCTATAAATTTTGACCAATTTACATGAAACCTGGTAAACACACTCCTTACACCATGCCTCATAAAACCTATATACAGAATTTTGATATTTTAAAAGATGGCCGAATGACGAGCCAATAAATATCCAGTGGGCGTGGCTTATCACAAAAATGCTAATAATTCCGAAACCATTTCACAGAAAGTTATGAAACTTGGAAATTCTTTTAAGAGTAACATCAGGACCTGACGTCTCCAGTTTCAACCCAATCGAGCCATGTGGTGGCGCTATAGAGATCCAAATATAAGAAAATATTTAAAAATTCACTTAAAAGCATTGACACGCCCACTGCCGACGCCCCGTTTAATCTACAGTCACATAAGTTGGTGGACACATCCCGCTACTCCTGCCCAACAAATTTGCCTCAAGAAACCATGAAGTCTGCCTTCTTCAATTTTCCACTAATTAGCATTTTTTGTAAAACACTTAAAATGCTACTCCTCCTACAGAATTTGACCAATTTGCACGAAACCTGTTCAAGGTACTCAAACCGCTTCCCTACATACACACATTACGTTACTAAGGTGTATGTCAAAAATTGGCCGAATGAGAAGCCAATGGATTTTGCATTGGGCGTGGCTTATCGCACAAATGCTAGTACTTCTAAAACCGTTTGATATAAAGTTCTGAAACTTGGTGGGTTGATTGAGAGTTAGATCAAGACTTGAGCCCTGCAGTTTAAACCCAATCAATCTCCGTGGTGGCACTAAAGAAATACAAATGTTGGGATGGCAGGTATGCCATCCGCCAAGTACAATATCACTGCTTAACAGGCCGTCTACCTACTATACCAACTGTGAAAGTTCCTGTAGCTTAGTGGTTAAGGCATTTGACTGCCGTGTAGTAGGTTGGTGGTTCGATCCCCACCTGTTCCCGAGTTTTTTTTGAGGCACACAATGTGCACGTCATTGTAAGAATGTTCTTTTTATTGCAAAGGCTAGGAAATTTCACAATATTACCAGTTATCTGTTTGAATTATGAAGTCAGTAAGCCAAAACAATGTGATACCGCAACACACAAGTCTTATTTGGCCTGCTCATTTCTGTTAACCTGCTTAGGCCTAGTGGATACAGTATTGGCTTTCCATGTGTATGTGGTCAATTCCGGCTTGGTACCAATGGCTTGGTTAATGTTTGGCAAAACTATTGTGCAAATGCTATGCTTCTTTTAATGTTGTTTTCACATTAAGAAACACCTTTTTATTGCAAAAGTTAAGAAATGTAACAGTATTAACTGTTCACTGTTTCACGTGTACTTAAAAGACTTAATACGCAAGCCCTTACCGGATCGGGTAAAGATACCATCAGCAATGGCAAAAGCCCTGATTAGAAACAAATATTTGTATTTTGGGTCAACCCTGTGTAGAGTTGTCTACCATTTTGCGGTTTCTGCGTTTGACAAATGCCGCTGATTCCTCACGGTCCCCGGAAATCGCTGCTTGCAGCTATATTTTAGAGTTGGGCTTAGTGTGGTGGCTCATGCTCTCAGAGGTTTAGAGTCAATGGTGTTCTGTGATAAGCAGTTCTCTACTACTGGGTCGACTTCAGGGTTGTATCATCTCCCCACTACTCTACATCATACAGCTGTAGGAGTCAGCAGCCCAACAGGCACATCAGAAAATACACTGGTGCCTCTGTAGTCTTCAGTCTGCTGCATGATCTTGTACTACATTGCCCCTCAGGAACATAAAATATCTACTAGTACTACTACTACTGTATGTATAACACACAAACAGTGGCCTGTCTTTTTTTTCAGGAGTTAAAGAACCCCTCTACTGGGAGGAGCACAGAGGGAGGGGAGATGACCGCTGCCACCTGGAAGTGGTATGAGGCCATGGACAAGGACCTGGGGTCCAGCCACAGCATTACCCCAGTGGCAATAGGCTCATCATCAGCTCCAGGTGGCAGGGTCCTCTCCTTTCCCTCTGAGGAGAGAGCTGGCCAAATGAGCTCCACCTCCTGCTCCTCCTGTGGCTCCACCGCCGCCTCCACCTCCACCACCTGCACCTGCACTGCCTCCACCTCCACCACCTGCACCTGCACTGCCTCCACCTCCATCACCTGCACCACCTCCACCTCCACCTTCACCGCTCCTGAGGCCCCATCCACCAGCCCAGCCCCCAAGAGGGCCAAAAAGGAGCCTGTATGGCTCCTGGCCATAAAGCAGCTGGAGAGGAGGGAGGAGGCCAGGGATGTTAGGGATGCAGAGTGGGTGAGGGCCTTAATGGAGAGAGAGGATAGGTGGGACAGAGAGGACAGGAGGGACAGGGAGATGAGGGAAATGAGGGAGAAGGAGGACAGGAGGGACAGGGAGGTGAGAGAGAGAGAAGAAGAGGGACAGGGAGTTGAGGGAGAGGGACGATGCCCAGAAGGCCCGGGAAGAGAGGCATGCAAGGGAGACAGCTGGGAGGGAGGAGCGTTTTTTGACTTTAATGGACTATTTAGTTAAGAAGTAAGTTTTTGCTTTTATTTATTGATTTGTATTATTCATTCATTTATTCTTAAAAATTAACAAGCTGAATGCTGAGGCTAATTTCTGCACATCTTTATCAAAATAAATAATTTCTGAAAACAAAGTTCCAATGTCACATAATTATTTCATCTGTTTGTTTGCCATTCTTCTACTGTTATTCATAAACTATTGCTTGCTCACCAAAATACTGCAGCAGTCCTAATTTGTTTTTACTAAAACTGGTGACAGTGAATATTATCTATTATAAATAGTCTTTGAAAGTATTGCCTGTCAAAATGACAAGAGCATAAGAGCATTGCTGACTATTATGTACTTGTGTGAACACCTATATGGTTTATTACTTTATCCATGAAATAAACATTAAGGAAAAGTTAATCACATGTACATTTAGAACAGGGGCCTCCAAAGTTTTCCCTGAATGAATGTGGCTAAGAGCTCGTCATATCATTTACGTATTCCTTCACATAATGAGCAATACGTTTCTTATTTACCCCTTTACTTGACTGAGCTATGGCTTGGAGCCAGCTCATGTACAATATAAAGCACTGCATCACAGTTTATAGATGACACTGAAATGGCAGTGTGCTCACTATTTGGTTTGAATAAAGCACGCTGACAACAAGAATACAATTATGTTTTTTATTTAATGATCAGGAAGCAAATTACTGTGTAGCATCAGTTTGACACCACAACACCACTTTCTACTCAAACCATTTAACCACAATGAAAATGTAATGCAGGTACGATGGAATGTAACTACTGCATTTGTCACAGTAAACAAGGTACCATATGATATGTGGAATAATAACAACATGCTGTTGGATCATTAGCTTCCCTGTTGACACCAACAGGTACTGACAGGGGGCACGATGAGAATGCTGATCCAGAGCCTCCCAAAATGTGAGGGGTGAATGGTGTGTGTGATGAGGGGTGAATGGTGTGTGTGGTGTGGGGTGACAGATCATTTTGTGTAATCGTGGTCCCCCAGTGCTGGGATGCAGGCCATGGGTGCTGAGGCTGCAGCTGCCACCTGCGCCCTCAGTCCATCAGCAGATGTGCAGTTGCCAGGATCCTGCTCTTCATCAGAATGAGATTCAGAAGCATCGTCGTCATCATCATCATCATCATCGGCAGCAAGGTCCAGCAGGTCATTGGTCTTCATACACAGGTTGTGTAGCACAGCACAGCAGTCAATGACCTCGACGGCGAAGGGGATCTGGACCTCCAGAGCTTTCAGGAAGATCGAGCGCCAACTCGTCTTCATGACCCCGAAGGCCCGCTCCACTACACCCTGGCCTTTGACAGCTGTGCATTGTAACGTGCCTGCACAGCTCCTTGGACTTGCTCCTGGTAGGGGGTGATGAGGGTGACGGGGTCCTGGATACAGGGATATCCACCATCCCCGATCAGGAACCAGCCCTGTGGTGGGTACTGCCGGTGGACGTACACATCCGACAGGCTCAGGATCCATGCGTCGTGGACAGACCCAGGGTAGCCGGTGAACAAATTGAGAAATGTCCCCCTGTGGTCGCAGATGGGCCTGCATCTGCACAGAGTAGAACAGCTTCCTGTACAGGTAGTCCTGGCTCTCCGCTGCAGGGGGGACTACCCTCATGTGGCAGCCGTCAATGCTCCCAGCAGTGCGGCGGAATGCCAGGCTCTTTGCCAGGCGAGCAAAGCCAGCACCCACCATCTCCAAGTCCTGGCCAGTAGGGAAACAGATCACCTGGATTTCCTTACTGACCCTGTGGACTATGGTTGGTTTGCCTGGGGATGCCAAATGCCTCGGAGACGACCCGGTAGGATGTGGCACTGGCCAGTCAGTAGAGGAACACCAGCACCTCCAAGGTCTTGCCCCAGCCTAGGGTGTTGTCCTCCTCCACGGTCTGAATAAGGAGGTTGAGGGTCACCCTGGCCAGACGGAAGGCCCGCTTAGTGTCCCCACTATCAAAATACATCCTCAGGAGAGGCATGTGGATGTTAAGATGGCAGTAGCCATTTCTGGGTCCTCTGGCATTCTAGGGGAATCAAGAAATAATGTTATAGTCTTAGCAGCACAGACGCTTATCATACAGCATACTAAACTATTTACCCGGCTATATGGTGTGTGTGTGTGTGTGTGTGTGTGTGTGTGTGTGTGTGTATACCAATTAGCTATGAGAGGGAAATGGAGGGACACATAACACATCCAGGTGCTAGCTACATGACATGCCAAAGATAATGAACAGATTACAGCTTTCAAATGGTGGCTTAACCTTATACTGACAGGAAAGTATAGTTTAAGCACCATCTTATCATGTTTTATGTCAAGTCACATCTCATCATATGCACAACTGATGGCGTTTGGGTTAACGTGAGCTTGCATATATAGGCAGAGTGGCTAAGGTGTTTTCTCTACTTTTGCTAACGTTATATAGCTACGTTTACTCAATGGCTACTGTACGTTAAGTTAACGTTACGTATACCAGTTCGAACACAGCCAGAAGGTAACTCCTTCTGGTCCTCTCCCTGCGTCGGCGAATTCTTAGCTTTGTCGCAAACATTGTTGTCTCGTCAGTAGACAATGTTCTCCTCTCCACAAAAATTGGGTCAGCTGAGGTTATATTTAGACATAGACATTCATAAAATGTCTCATTATCGCCCCTGAGAGAACGGAGTGTAAACTACATGGGCGGGACGTATTACCACACTTCCACAGTACGGTTTGGAAATAGTATGTCAAATATTTTTCACGTTCTGCTAAACAGTGCACATTAAACAGCACACTTCTGCCAGTGCACTCTTCACAGGAGATAGGGCGCAGTAGATAGAGCGCTGATTATTTTTATACAGTCTATGATTCGGACACTGCCTGTTGCTTTAAGACAAAAAAAAATACATGGCTCATTGACATTTTTGTCCCGCCCCGTGTGAAGCCTGAAATGAACCGCGGGAGGTAGCCTATAGACTCAAACGTCGAGAAACGTCTTTTACTGGAGAAAGAAGCGCGATATAACCAGGGTTACTCGTTTAGTTTTAAGAAGTGTTTTCAGTAAAGCAATCCATCGTGGCGGAACAAACCCCTTCACAATATCCCGTTAGCAAGCTGGCATCACTGGGGCCCGGCTTTGGGCAAATACAAGCGGGATTGTGGAGTGGAGTCGCGGCACCTGTTGAAGTAAGTTGCATAGCTGTGGGGTTGCTTTCGCTGTTCGCTTTTCTTCACAAAGGAGAGTGAACGTGATGTTCTTAGGTTGATCATTTTGATTATCTCAATAAGAGCCACGTGTGCCTTTTCTCCAAGATGTGTTCTGCCTCTAGGCGTGAAGTTGTCAATTTGTTGATCAAAACAAACTCGTTTGTTTTATAGCCTACTTATTATATGTTTACTCTTTCCACATAATTAACAAACGGACTGACAGCTAGCAGCAATTAACCAATATATAAAATTTCGTAACTTTAAAACAATAGGCTAATTTTAAAACAATAGGCAAATGTAGCCTGCTACATAATTATTTTAGTGCTAATGAATAGATTAGGTTACAGTATCTTGTGTGCAGACATGTATGTATTATCTCAACAAAACAAAAATTGAGTTATTCACGCATAGGCTACAAAGCACTGTCTATAAGTCTGTAATTAAAACTGGCAAAATAGGCCTGCCATTAAAAGTTTTGATATCAAAATGAGGCCAAGTTACAACGAACAATAATGATGGGAAATCATTATTTATTCTTTCCCATTTCTTTTAGCTCACAGAAATTAAACTATCCTCCCAAGAAATGCTACCTAAATTATTTTAACTTGGCCCTGTGGTTTTTCATCTTACCACCTGAAGAGAAATGTGGTCATTCAAATTTTGTGTCACATCAAAGAGTCAAATTCCAATCGTTTTTACTGGACATTCTGCAATTCAGCTGTGTTACATTGAAAAATCAGGTGTAAAGGCTGTTATAGTGTTTAAAACAGGGAGCAGACATGTACATAGACGAACAGTCCTCCAGACTGTCCACGGACTTTTGCCTTTCATAGTCGAGTGTACCAATCCCCCTTTGGAGACTACATTTCCCATCATTTTTGCGCACAAAGTTTGTGCGGACAGGTCTGCGGACACAAAAAACAACTGCTGCGGGGTCTGTTTTGGGTCTGCTACCCTGCGGACGTCTGTACGCATACTGTTTTTTTTGGCAATTATGGGTGCGTCCCAATATTCTTCACTCCTCGCCTCTTTTCTTCCACTCCCCCACTACCACTGGTCTCCTACCCGGAAGTATGTAAAACTGCCTGTATGTTTAAAGTACAAGTAGTTGCATGTACATTATACAATGTGCCTGACATTGCGGTTTGCGTCGAGACATTAATTAATATGTAACCGTTAATATGTAATTAATGTGTAATCAGCAATATTAGATTAGGACACATCGATCGGTTTCCGGGGCACAGAGGAGAGGAAGTGGTAGTAGAGGAAAGGAGGATGCATTTCTCGAGTATTGGCCTTTAGCCTGAATGAATAGGCTTTGCAAAATTGGGCGTCCCTATGTTATTTCGCGAATATGCCTATGTTTGACATTTATTTTGAAACAGAAGGAATCATGACTAGAGGTTGAGTTTGTAACCAAAATGTAGGGAAAAATTAGCCCTTTCACTTGTTTTCACCAACTAACTATCCCACATGGTGATATGAACCTTCAAAGAAAGTACAAAAATGTTTTTTTTGAGATTTCTATGACTATTTCTCAGAAAAGAGATTATATGTACATACTACCAATGCCTGCTTGTATTAGTCTAGGCCACAGACATTAAACTGGTACAGTTTGAACATTGATACTATGATATATCCTATATATCTATATATATAATTTTTATTTTTTTTATAACCCTTTTTACTCATCTGTACCAAGGGTGCCAATAATAGTGGAGGGCACTGTAACGGGACATTCTGAATGATTGCATAAAAAATGTGATTCCAAACTTTTGAATGCTAGTGTATGTAAAAGAGAATTCACAAATCACTGCTTTCTGCTTTTATTTGCATAATTGCATTTTACATACTGTCCCAACTTTTTTGGAATTGGGGTTTGTAATTAATCTCAGGTGCCTTGCCCATAGAACAGTTTCCCATGTGCAACAAATCAGTGACCCATAGTAGCACCATGACAACTTCACCAAATCTAGTAAACAAAAGCAGACCCATTGTATTATCAGCTTCATTGAAACCCATTGTTCAAATTACTATGAAAATGGTTGACCCTAACCACTCCCAAGAAACATTAGACCCACTGTAAAGGTGGTACAGTTTGTATGAGGAGAAGACAGAGGCAAGTTTTCCACATTGGCACTGCAATTTCAAAATTATGGCGTTTGCTCCCTCTATCTAAACCCTGTATTTATCACGTAACCTTGTGAAGTTACAGTCTGTCAGATCGATCATGAGAATGTCCTGATGGGACCTCATTTACAAGGATCCCGCATGTTTCAAAATGGTAGTGCTTTCGGGAAGCGCCATTACTGTCCCCTGTCCCACATCACTCTGTAAGGGGTTCTTTAATTAAAATCAAAGCCCATACTATTCAGTCAGTATCCAGGGGAAAGTAGCCTAGTTCAATGGCCAACCATAAACCAGCACTGGCAGTGAAAGGGAATGAGCGAAAAAGAGAGCACTTGAACACATTCCAGTCCGCCCTGCAGTATAAATCATGTGATGAGCAGACAGCACCTGCTTCCTTTGTAGCCCTTTTCAAAAGATGGAAAGAAAGGGAAGCAATGGCCTTGTCTGTCCTGGCTGGCTGTACCGTGACGCGATCCAAGACACCGCTGCGTGGACTCTAAATCCCAGAGATAATACAAGAACATCATAGTGAAATGAGCACAGCGCTGCATTCAAATTGCTTAGGCCTATTCAAAGGGTTGCCCAGTGCAATCAAGGTACTGGAGTCTATTCTGCACATATTACAATTAGCACATAATCAAGTCACTTTGTGCCTATAGGATTGCCAGATATATACAGTGAATACCATAATTCATTGGACAGTGACACATTTTTTGTTATTTTGGTTCTGTACTCTAGCACTTTGAGTTTGCAGACTGTCAGCTTTAATTTGAGGGCATTTTCATCCATATCGGATGAATGGTTTAGAAATTATAGAACCTTTTGTACATAAAACGTGTATACCAATGTTGTTTGTCAATTTCAGTGCCCGAAACTATATTTGTCAGCGTCGTAAATATGCTTATGTTTGACATTTATTTTGAAACAGAAGGAATCATGGCTAGAGGTTGAGTCTGTAACCAAAATGTAGGGGAAAATGAGCCCTTTCACTTGGCACAATTTGTTTTCACCAACTAACTATCCCACATGGTGGTATGAACCTTCAAAGAAAGTACAAAAATTGTTTTTTAGATTTCTATGACTATTTCTCAGAAAAGAGATTATATGTACATACTACCAATGCCTGCTTGTATTAATCTAGGCCACAGACATTAAACTGGTACAGTTTGAACATTGATACTATGATATATCCTGTGATATTGGTGGCCAAAGTTGGTTGTGGTAAAAATTGAGCTGAAGGAAACAGATTTTGGATTGAGATTGGGAGAACTGTTATGCATGTAAAATAGATCTGATTGCGGTTTTGAATACAACTCCAATGTATCTTCGAGCCCGGAAAATCTAGCTAGCACCTTTAGTTATGAAGCTATGAGGGCTCAGAAATGACTGAAAATGTAATGCTATTTAAAAAGAGCCAGCATTTGAGCTACCCCTAGGTACTTCAAGGGGCCATAACTTGCAAGATATTCATAGTTTCAATTTTGCAAAGCTTTATTAAATAGATTATAGTTCCTGTACAAAAAAACAGGTGATTCTGAAGGGGTCAGGTGGGAAGCACTGATTGATTTTATATGTCATGGCCCATATACAGTGCCCTCCAATATTATTGGCACCCCTGGTAAAGATGAGTAAAAAGGTTATAAAAAATTCACCGTTTGGTGAATTAGCTTAGCTTTAGCTCCAGTGTCACACTGGAAAAATGAGAAAAATCCAATCTTTAATTGAAGTAAATGAGAAATTTATTATGAGAAAAAAATTTTGCATCAAGAAATAATTATTTTTAACAAAACCACGTGTGCCACTATTATTGGCACCCCTGCATTTATATATAGAATAAAGTAAAAATTTGTAATATTTGGTCGCATTTCCTTTGCATGCCATGACTTCCTGATGTCTGTGACCCAACAACATCAAAAGACTCTTGATAACTTATTTTCTGGTACTCTTACAAGCGATACTATAACGTCTCTGCTTTTGAATGGATCTCTATGGGAATTGGGGGGTGGGACTAGATTTAGCTGTAAATTATGCTGGAACAGTATGGAATACATGGTTGGTAAAATGGCTGTAAGTCATCAAGGGTCTGAGGTATCAAACGTGCCTCAAACCATCACTCTGGTGTCAGATATGCAGTAGATATGATTTTTTCCCCTATTGAATGGGAAAATAAGTCAGATGAAAACAACCCTTCAAGTGATCCATCCATATCTACTGCGTATCTGGCAGCATTAATTAAGTTATGGGTGTAATTAAATAAGTTCATAGCCTACAATTGATTAATAGGCATAGTCTAAAGTGCTTGCTTACAATCCTAATTCAGTGTTTCCCACAGGATTTTTCTGTTTTGGGTGGACCTCAAACTGTCTCGGGGGGTCAAAAAAGAACATTTTGTCAATTTCACCAGCTAAATGTATCAATTTGGTGCTCTTTGAGATTAAAATCTCAACACGAGATCCACAATTCTTTGTGATTGGAACATGGGAAATGGAACACGTGAAATATATAGCCTATAATTTTGGCTTTTTTTTGGCTAGACGGCTAGCTTAACATCTGACCACCAGAAATGTGGTCTGATGAAAAATATTCAAAAACTTTTTGTCTGTAGACAATACAGAAATCATCACAATGCATTTTAACCTGTTCTAGCCCAAAGCTCAGCCCTGCCTTAGTGGGATTGAAAACTACAATAAAAACAAGTTGAAACTTTCTAGTTTATTGACTAGAAAGCCTCTGAATCTGATTGGCTTGCTATTAAATCTTTGTTGATTCTTCCCTTCGTTTTCTCTCTGTCTTTTCTTAGTAAAGTAATTTTAAAAAGTAGATCCTGTTATATGACGTAGATGCTGAAAGAGCCGGGCGACGCCAGACAGAGATTGTAAAAAAAAAAAAACTGAGCCTGCACTGAAAGGAAACTATATTTCGGTGAGGGAAATGGCTGTGCAGGTTGCGTTTTGAGATTGCATCTCCCTCGAATAATCTGATATCTCCCTTGAATAACGTCTGTATTATCTTCCACAAGATACAATATACATGAACTAGGGTATATTATTTGTTTTTATTTTCAGGTTAGCTAGCGAGATAAAATTTTTTTTTACAACTAATGTTATCTTATAACCTTAGTTACGTTAACTTATGATAAATTAATTAACGCTCAGGGTGAAAGTCGGAAATCTGCTTAAAAAAAAGTTTTGCATTTTCTACTTCTGCCGTTGTCACGGTGTCGCCATATCACACGGACTCATTGCGTACGTATGGTGTCCATCGTTTGCAGAGGTACGCAGATTCTCACAGCACGTGTTATATTATAAATCTGAATTTCGGCGTGGAATCTTGCTTACACGGCTTTCTGAGGGCATTTTTCTGCTCAGCACTGTTTATACATGTGGCCCCTGGTCCTGAGTAGGTGTAAATCTCAGATAGGAAAACTTAGATGAATGCCCAAATACTGGCAAAATTGCTGATACGAAAGATTTAAGCACAAACGAAATTCGTTCTGCTCACGTTTCATGAATGACAGCAATAGGCGGGGTGATCTTGGGCTCTATCTCCACTTTTGCTAGTTAGACGGAGACTTTTTTGAGCGCTAAGCACAGCGCTACGTGCAAATGGGCTGAACTTAGTCTCTTCATTAATTATAGGTGTGTCTTGGGCGTAACGTGCAATAAACCAATCAAAATGTCATATCCCATTCCCTTGAAAAGGCTGCTTTTCCACCTTGGCGGATTACTTATATGATGGCGAAACAGACATGCTCGTGCGTGTGTAGTGTTGGCTATATGGATCAATAGTATGATCAATATTATTCGGACTAACCATTATGACGCGTTTTGATACACATAAGAATAATCTTTAACATTAGGGTTTAACACCGGCACGGGTTCCTGGTAATTTTCAACAGTGCTGTTATTTTAGAAAATATATGCGTTTTGTTGATATAGCCTACACAATAATAATATTTCGCATTGTAATCTTGATATTTTTGGTCATGCTTGTGTGCGCCCCTGTGTGTAACAGACAGGAGGGTGTACGTGCGTTGTGCACACGCCTATGTAGACGCACTTATATGCGCCATTAAAATAACATGTAAACAACTGGGACATGACTTTAGACCAGGTTTGTGGTGGGGTTAGCGCAAGCGCTTTTTGTTGGCTCAAGATAGCAATACGCCAAACATCCTGGCCACATCTCATCTTAAGACCAACACGCCCAGTTCACTTGCAATGGGCGCAAGAATACGTGGTTGCTATAATGAACCCTGCACCGGGTGTAAGATTACTTAATGTTACCTACATATGGTAACTACCGCAATGCCAACTGAAATGGAAATGTTAATGCAATGAGTTGTACCGGGGCATAGTTTCATGGTCATGGATCATAATGTATCCTTAGTTGACATGGTTTCTTACCGGGGGATTTAAGGCAGATTAGATGTCAGGGAATGATACCGGAGTTGGATCATTTGTCCGCTCTGTAACCGCATAAGGACAGCACTTGAGTCCGGTTTGGTTTCTTTAGCCAAAATATCTTTAGGAAACAACGTGTCAATGTAATTTTCTGACAATTATAATAAATGCCAATGATGGATAGCTTGATCTATGATGTGTCCCTACTCAGAATAGTAACAGACATTGCTTTGCCCCTCGCTGGCTCCCCCAACGTGTCTATGTAACTTACACGCCCACTGACAGCACTCTAGTTTTTCAAAAATGCGAAAGAGGTAGAGGTATATGACATTTTGATGTATACCTCTACCAAAATTTAATTTTTATCTGTGGATACTTCAGGACAGAAATGACCAGGTTATCCCATCAATGGGCATATGCCAGGACAACAATGCCAAGATTCATCGGGCTCAAATTGTGAAAGAGTGGTTCAGGGAGCATGAGGAATCATTTTCACACATGAATTAGCCACCAGATTCCTGACCTTAACCCCATTGAAAGTCTTTGGGATGTGCTGGAGAATACTTTACGGAGTGGTTCGACTCTCCCGTCGTCAATACAAGATCTCAGCCAAAAATTAATGCAACTCTGGATGGAAATAAATGTTGTGACATTGCATAAGGTTGTCGAAACAATGCCACAACAAATGCGCGCCGTAATCAAAGCTAAAGGCGGTCCAACGAAATATTAGAGTGTGCGACTTTTTTTTTGGCCGGGCAGTGTATTTGCAAACAGAATTTTGTGAACACAAGGATATCTATGCTCTGTAGGACCACACAGGTTTTGATAGAAATCCAAATATTCCAAATAAATCAATCAATAAATACATAATAATAATAATAATAATAATAATAATAATAATAATAATAATAATAATAATAATAATAATAATAATTATAATACATTTTATTCATTCTGTGCTTTTCATAGACCCAAAGCAGTGGATGCAGACAATGATTCAAACATGCCCTATAGTGTTGTAATTTTTCTGTTTAATTTCTAAGTGCAACACATCTGTATCAGAGTATTTCCACTATAAATTATTCTCATTTTGCAGTTTGATGTGGAACATACAGTTTCATTGACCACATTCTCTTGAGATGGTAAGATGAAGAAACACAGGGCCAAGTTGCATTAAATAATTTAGGAAAGTTTGGATAGCATTGCTTTGGAATAGAGCTAGTTTATTTAGTGTGAGCTACGATAGGCAATATTGTTAGTTGTAACTTGGCCACATTTTGATATCAATACTTTTAAAGGCAGGCCTGGTTTTTGCAAGTTGGAATTAAGGACTTGTAGACATCGCTCTGTAGGCTATGCGTGAGTAACTTGGCTTTTTTTTTTTTTTTTTTACGTCGGAGACGTTTTTGTTCAGATATCACTTATTTTTGGTAGCTAACTAATGATGAACAATGCATGAAGATAATGACATCGAGAGAGACATGCATACAGAATAGTACATGCATTCCAAATAAATGCATGTAGACATTTGCGTAACCATAACGCCCTCTACTGACGAGAATAACAATAACCTATTAGTGATAGCCCACAATTACATTAAAAGAGTTTGTAGATGAGCTGTATTTAATGTCTAATGAAATACAATGAACAGCACCACCTGAACTATGGATCATGAAGAAGCATGTAAATTAATTAACCAAGTCTATATGGAGACATGCATGCACAATAGGCTAGACGCAAACACATTGTATCTGAAAGAAATACATACAGCCTAAAATATGGAAATACAGTTGTAAAATAGGCGTATTAGTATTCTATAGAAATAACGTTAGGCTATTCAACACTGGCTTGTCGGATGCGTAACTCCAAGCTTCCATGTCTGGGCTACGAGCTGCCGAACTTCATAAGCACAGCATAATACCTTCGCGGTTTTTTTTTTTTTTTTCCGGTAGTGTAGTTTAACGTTGTCTGCGGGAAATCTTTTGGTACCGGACCATGTAGCTAGGTTTAGTTTAGTTTTCTGTAGTGCAATGGATGTAAGGCATGTTGATTCGCTTCGTAGTAGCCTAGCTTGTACCTGCTTCCTGACTAGCAGCTGACTGACGTTTCTCTGGCAAAACTAACGTTGGCTAACAAGCTTAATTGGACAACGCATATTTCCCAGGAATCTTAGCCAGCAAGAAAGCAATAGATACTACTAAGAAAGTAGCCTACCAGATATTATCTTTCTGATTATAATTATAATTAAAGGTGTTTGCAGTAAGATACATTTTCTGCAGAGTACCGTAGACTAGAGCAATGTTCAGAGGCTATAGTAATTTTTTGACTACTAAGTGACTAACCACGAATCATATATGTTTAGGGAATTGGAGGTTTATAAATGCGATGTCTTAAGGGATTGCAGCTTATAGTAGGCTATCGTCAATTCTTAATGTATTATCGTAAATTCTTAATTTTCCTAGTAGTTCATTTCATGGTGACATTGTGTTCTGTGTGAAAAGGATAAACTGAACAGAGCTGAAGTGAAGAAATTAATGAATAAAGAAATGTTGGCCGAGGCAAGGGTACGTTGAGGTTCGGACTTCAGTCAGTCATGACCGCAAGAGCAGAGCGTAACACCCTCCCCAAACCAGACAAGAGCGAGGGTCTGGGGAGGGTGTGATATAGTGCAAGTGAAATACAAGTGAAACATTGAACAGTTAATATTGGAAACCTCTTTTGCCTTTGCAATAAAAATACGTTAATGTGTTAATGTGAAAATAATAACAGTGTAATAAATGAAAAGTACTTAACAGTTGCACATTGTTTTTGTGGAAAATCAGCATGTGCACTGCTGGGCTCGAACCCACAATCCTCTGTGTCAAAGACAGCAACCCTGACCATTAGGCCGCAGTAGCGTCTTGGAATGAGTGAAAGCCATTAGCTATACTGACATTAAAAAAACATTAGTATGAAGGGTTATTATTGGGCGGTAAACTTGATGAGCAGGTATACGGACCATACCCTCAAAGAATAATTCTCCCCATTGGATAACATCGCGACGGAGGCAGGCAGTTTGGCAGGAAAAATAGGAAGAAGGAGAAAAACGGCAAAATAACCCAAATTTGGGGCTTTATTGTGTGGATGTGTGAAGTTGTATCTGAATGCTGTGTGGTTACATGAGGTCAGAACATACAGAAGTTAATGTTTTTAAGGGCTGAGAGTCTATGGTAATTGTGGTTACTTCTGTAGGAAACCCTGAAAAGTGCCAAACTCTCGGTGCTGTATAGGTATGGGGCATGCCCCACCAAGCCGTAACTTGGCGGATAGCATACCTGCCATCCCAATATATGGGGCATGCCCCGCCAAGCCGTAGCTTGGCGGATGGCATACCTGCCATCCCAATTACTTTTATTACAACATAAGGCAGTTACCGGCTTTAGCTAATCATTGTGATCCAGTCTTTTTGTGATGTAAAAAATCTGTAGGCTATTAAAATAGGCTGGATTGAAATTAGTCAATTTGTTTTAAGTTTTCTATACTGGGAAAAGGCGAAGTGGCTAATAGGCTACGTCCCAGCAAAAAGAGACGCACTGACGATGTGTAGCATTTAAAAATATTACATTCATCGTCAGTGCGTCTCTTTTTGCTGGGATGTAGCCTATTAGCCAATGAAGCATAGTAGGCTAAGGGTAAAGCTGCCAGACAGATAACCGTAGGAATCTGTCTGGCAGCTTTACCCTTAGCCTACTATGCTTCATTGATAAAGTCTAATGCCTTATTTGCACTGGACTAGTTTTACCTGGGGACCTTGTGTGATTTGTAGGCTAATAATTGTAGTCGTCTGTGAGCTTAATCCCGTGTGAAAAACACAGGGGTCATCTGATAGTAGCCTATTAGTCCCGTGTGAATCAGCATCTCAGTAATTTGGGGTGATAATTTTTCTCCCGCAAGGATACGTTGTTTTTTCCACATCTTTTTCTGCGTCGAGAATATGGATTCTGCTGTGGAAATGATTAATTTTGACAACATTTTGGGTGTGGTTTTTATGCCAAAAGTGTTTAAATGTAGACTTCTCATTTTTGCGGGTTAGCTTGAATTAATATGCAAAAATGGGCAGCCCCACGCTATTTCGAGAAATAGTGGGAGTTGCTCATTCAAATAGCATGTGTAAAATGATTTACTGAAGCCGAAAGGAAGTTAGAAAGGTATTTGAGTACAAATGGAAAGCAGGTATTAAAATACACGGAATTGATAAAATGACGCCTGTCATTGTAGCAAGACAGTATGGGATTGGAATTGTTACGACCCCGGAAGAGGACTGGACCCAAATGCACAACAAGGAGACAGAAATGCCAAAAACTGAATATTTATTATATGCTCAGGGCACTCCTGAGCATGGGGAGAAATGTAACGCCCCCTTGCAAGGGGACGGCCGACTACGCCACCCCTCAACGTATACCAAGAGTGAGGGGAACTCTGAATGGAACAAGAGACAACACCAGTTTATCAAAAGTATTATTATTTTTTTATTATTAAAAGAGAATGCTGGTGGTTAGAGAGCAATGAACATCTGTAGTACACATTCACCTCTGTTGAGGCCGTACCATTCACCTTGTGGTGGCAGTAGGGTAGAAGACAGCACATAGAATAGCTGGAGCAAAGTTAAGTGGCACTATACCTTAGAATCGACTATAAGCCGATGCATCACACATGAGTGAGTCCAGATACTGACGATGTTCCTGAAGGGACCTTACGCCCTGCCATCCAACTAAGGATATGTACCACACATCAAGTGAGTTTAAATACCCACCACACTCTTAAGAAAACAGCTGAAAGCCAAAATTATACACTGCAATCCACTCTAAACTATAACTCAAGCAGGAGTCCAGATACCCAGGACAATCCTAAGAAGCGGGGCTCACAATAAGAGTGCACAGAGGATGAGCTCCAGCTTTCTCTATTAACACCACCACAACCCACACTCAGTAGATGGTAATTGGCCCCACATGAAGTAAATTAGTGGCCACTAGTAAAAGGCCAAAAGAAACAAAAGAAAAAGAAAAGAAAATTAATTTAACTAGCCAGCCCCTAGCTACAAATTACCAATACCCAGAACAAGGCTTTACCTCACTAGCTGGCCAGCTAGTTTCAATTCAATTCATTCAATTCAATTCATTCAATTCAATTCATTAAACCTATATAATTTAACAGAGAGCTAGTTTCAATTCATCAGTTACCTATATAATTTAACAGAGAGCTAGTTTCAATTAATCAGTTACCTATATAATTTAACAGAGAGCGAGTTTCAAATCATCAGTTACCTACTGTATATAATTTAACAGAGAGCTAATTTCAATTTATTATTCTAATTATTCTACCATAAAGGAACAGTGGTTAACAACCGGCACACACACAATAACAGGAATTAATTTCCCTGCCAGACAAACCCCAGCTGTAGCCAGACAGATTGGTTGTGGGCTGCGAATCGTTGCAACGAACAGCAGTAATCACAGCCTTCGATACAAAAAGGTAAGTTTGTGGATCTCGCTTGTCTCCATAACCATGAAGCGTATACACCGCAGCTAACAGTACACCAGGCATCTAGTGCCGAACTCCGAAATTCATACTTGCTGGCACGTAACTTCAACTCACAAGCGTGGTTTTCCAACAAACATTTGGGACAAAAGCCAGGACCCAAGGCTGTCTCTCTTATGCCTGTCACGAGACGCACTTTATTCAAAGTAAACACGTCACCAAGTGCGAACTTAACATCCGGGTGCCACCGGCTACAGAAAGGCAAAGGCAGTAGAAGTTCCAAGCCCGAACTGGACTCAACCGGTAGGACAGTATTGCTCAAGCCGGAGCTGGACTTTACAGGTCACACCGGAATGTTCCAAGCCGGAACTGGACTTTACAGACAGGGTAGGTATTTATGATACAGTCCAGTTTTGAGGATGCGGGAGCAGAGGGAGCAGGGAAAGCTGGGGGTGATGATGGACAGGTAACCGGGTTGGTTGGAGCCGGGGATGAGCGGGAATGGGAGCGGTAGAGCAGGACAGTGGAGCGGAGCCCAGGCAGGAGCACTAGCAGTACGGCAACAGCAGGGCGGCAGCAGCGACAGCAGAGGCAGGAGCGACAGCACATCAACAGCACCGCAGCGTTGGCTGTGAGCGGGGACCGCCGCAGGGTGGAATAGCAGAAGCCCAAGCTGCATGCACACACGTCAGGTGGAAGGCAGGGAAACCGCAACACAGGCAGGGATTCACGGACAACTGCAGGCTGGCAGACTTTAAGCAGACAGAGTTGGTTAGCGAGACAGAACAATGAACAGCGGGTAATGCCGTTCCAGACTGATCAGACTAGGACTTAACAGATTAGCAGGGTGAATTAACACCGACACAGAACTAAACTGTATGACTAGGTAGCAGGGCGAGTTAACGCCGGCACCGAACAAGACTTTAGTTTTACAACTTAAACAAGATACTAGGATCTAAGACAAGACCAGAGGTTTTCACCCAGCGGGTTAGCGAACAAGACTTTCGCGAACTTGGTCGGGACAACAATTAACGAACGAGCACAGGACAGAGAACACCGGGTGACTAAATACAAACCATAATGGTATCAATAATGTGCCATGTGCGAATGTGTGCGTGAGTGATTAACGGAGCAGAGAGTGTGTGGAATGCATGCGGAACGGGGAAATGTGATAGGCGGAAAAGAGTGGAGTGAAACAGAGTGACCCAAATAGGAAACCACGCCCAACCTGCAGCAACGGGGAAAACCACAGAACTATATACTAACGTTAGTATATAGTTCTGTGGGGAAAACGGACTATGGAGAGACAAACACGAGACAGGGGGAGAAGGAAAACACGGGACACAACAGGACGGGAGTGAGATCATCACAGGAATATCCATAACTGAACGTTCTGAATGATTGCGTAACAATGGGGGCTAATTAACTAACAAAATACACAAGGAGGGAATTTGTGGATAGCCTCCATAGGCTACGTCATGAACAGTAATAATTATGAAACAAATCGTGTTACAGAATACAAGAGTAACTAGTATTTGAATCGAACAAACAATAGGCTACAACATCTATTATAACAAACACTGAATAACAAGCAAATCAAAACTTTATAAACATAAAACCCATGATCAAATGGAAATGTGATTTTATGTGACACGGCGTGAGTAGGCTTAGCGCTGTAAGCATTGTTATGATAATTTAAGTTTTGACAAACATCTGTAACTTCCGGCAGAAACTGATACATCCTGTGAAACATTTCGCAATAAACCCGCAAAGTGTGAAATGTTAACGCAAAATCATTGCTTTCTGTTTTTATTTACATTTTATACATTGTCATAACTTTTTTGGAATTGAGGTTTGTACGTATTGATAGCTGGTGCCCTGGAAAAAGTGTGGTATAAAGCATTAGACTTGTTTCTGTTTATTTAGTTTGAGTAGCCTAAAATCAAACAATTCATTTGCTGAATAATCAAGACCAGTATGTAGCCTTTAATCATTAAGAAATGAGAACGACAAAGATAAATAACTTGAGATTGTTTAACAAGGATAAAGCAATAATCTGAATGTGTTAAAGATAGCCTACGTAATTTTAAGACGGCACTGAAATTAGTCAAAGCGATTTAAACATTAGAGAGCATACATTTAAGTGTCTCGAGCTATTGAGCGCAACGCATAATTCAGGCTAGAAAAACGAATTTAAGAAAATCTATGAAACATTGAACATTTAAACATGGAGCAATTAAAAAGTCTGAATCTTCACATGATAACACGTCATCATAAATGTGGATATAGAAAAATGCAACACAAGTGTATGATGCACAGAAAAATAATGCTATGTCAAAATAAATTGGTAGCCTAATACTTTACTTATTGGTCTTGGTTATTAAGCGAATCAATTGTTTGATTGACAATCAGGCAAAGTAGACGGAAACAGATTGAGAGTGATCATCCGTTAAAGGTAGGCCTACAGAATTACAGAAGGCCTATTTTACAGCCGACGGAATGCCACTGGTTCTGAGTAAGACTAATTTTGAGCAGGGTGAAGCATGTTCAAGGTATGGCAAAGAATTTCGCCTGTTGGTAAGAGTTTTGGTTAAAGAGATGGATGAACGGTGCTTAAACATAAGAGTTTTACATAAATTATTGAGTTGTGTGCATTGGTAAATAGTTGAGCTGGGAATCTAGAGTTTGGGTAAGGAAGGAAGCGATATTACTGACTTGGATAATTAGAACACCGATAGGGTGGAGGCTGCAATTATAGCCCCAACAAAGGCCATTGTGTTGATGCATACGTAAGCAGAAAGGCAGTTGTGCTGTGTAGATTGAAACTCTATGTATTCAGAGCTCCAGGATTTCGTCCTGCAGGGGACACCACGGAGGCCTCTGGGGAGGTCTCCTGTCTCCAGGTCCAGTTTCGCACGAGAGAGAAACATGAGCCTTGCTCCCTCCTTTTCTTTCCTCTCTTTTCCTCTCCATCTGTCCCCTCTCACTGCCTTTGCCCTCCATAATGAAGGCACTGAGCCATCACAAGCTCCTGTTCTTTTTTGGCTAAGTGGTGTTGGGTCCAATTTGAATTTCCCCTGTTTTTAACCCCTAGTGACCAGTCAGTTTTAAATAATTAGGGACTTATGTAAATATGTAAAAGGAAAAGAGAAATGGCTCCATGACTGAATTTACCTTGAAGTGTCCATCTTCTCTCTCTCTCACACACACACACACACACACAAATAGACTGTGGGAGATGGCTACTCACCTTGCAGGTGAGAGCTGATGCCTTATTGGAACACATAGTCACATGGCTTGAGCCTCTTCCCTCCTGTGCCCAATCCCCGCCCCCTTCCTCCCTCCCTCCCCTCCCTCAGCACACGCAGTGCAACAGGTATTGCAAGGTTATTCTTAAACCACCTAGAAGAGGAGAGGAGAAAGAAGAGAAAGAAAAGCAAAACACAACCAAAGGAATGCCAGTGTGAACAAGCAAACGAAAAACCAAGAAACAAGCGCACATAGGAACTAGAGAAACTATAAAGGTGAGTGCAAGGAACGGTTTCCTCTCTTTCAAGCTCTGAAAGACGGTTCAATTCAGCCCAGTGAACCTGGTGGAATTTTTCCGGGTAGTCCTAACTTCTGACTCCGGGGTGAGTGTTATGCAACTCCACGATGCTCCCACTTTAATCTTTTTGGGATTCCGTTCACGGGTCCTTTGTGTCGGCTTGGCTCTGTCCGTGTAATTCTTGTGGACTGTAATTAACTGGGTGTCTCTGTGAACGTGCCGGCCGATCTGGCATTATTTAGTCACTTACCTTGAAACCCGAGAGGGAGCGGGTCTGGTGGCCCTACGACACCCGATCCACTGCCTCGGGTGACGCGACGGGTACATTTTCCACTCGAGTCCGGCCGTCCGTTTGTTTGTCCAAAGGCCATTTCTTTGGTTTCTGTCTGTGCAGACATGCACTTGGGGGCCTTGTTTACTTTTCAAATCAAGTTGTGTGGTCTTTTGCATTCTCTTCTATATTGCTAGCCTGTGGGCAGCTTGTGTCTCCAACTCCTAGGCATACATTCATAGATTTCCCCCCTTTGCTGAAATGCAAGTATTCTCTGTATTCTCTATTTGACACTAGTCCATGCTATGAGGCGGTTAGCTGTTGCTAGGTTGTTGTCACTTTCAGTTTTGATGCTGAGAGAACAATGTAGGTTGGTTGTGAGATGGGGTCCTGGGGTTGGTGGAGAAGGGTTTGAAATGCTCATTTGACTGGTTCAGCAGCCTTGTGATTACAACTGGATAAAATAGAAATACACTTTTTATAGCTCATTTTGTACAACAAAACTGCTATCAAAAGTACTCCAAAGCATAGATCAGACAAAATTTTTTAAAGAAAATAAATAAATAAAATTTGTATTAATATACATTTTTTAATAAACTTTTTTAATAAAAATGTTACCAAATTATTAATTTAATTCATGAATCCAATATTAAATATGTCAAATTTCCCAAATTTGAGGAAAATGCATATAAAAGCAGAAAGCAGTGATTTTTAAGTTCTCTTTTACATATATTTAATTGAAAACAGTACAAAGAAAAGATATTTAATGTTTTACCGTATCAACTTTATTGATTTTTGTAAATATACGCTAATTCCGAATTTGATGCCTGCAACACGTTCCAAAAAGGTTGGTGCAGGGGCAAAAAAAAGACTGGGAAGTTCAAAAAACACCTGTTTGGAACATTCCACAGTTAAACAGGTGATGCTATCATGACTGGGTATAAAAGGATATAAAAAGACTCTTGACACTTGATGGGTTGTTTCTCCTGACTTATTTTTCCATAGAGTTCAATAGGAAAATGAGTCAGAAGAAACAACCCTTAAAGTGATCCATCCATATCTACTGAATATCTGGCAGTAGAATGATGGTTTGAGTCGTTTGATACCGCAGACCCTTGACTTAGTCATTTTGCCAACCATGAGTTCCATACTATTCCCGTGTAATTTACAGCTTAATCTAGTCCCACCCCCCAATTCCCACAGAGATCCATTCAAATGCAGAAAGGTTATAGTATCGCTTGTAAGAGTACCTGAAAATAAGATAGCAAGAGTATTTTGATATCCTTTTATACCCAGTCATGAACAGCATCACCTGTTTACCTGTGGAATGATCCAAACAGGTGATTTTTGAACTTCCCAGTATTTTTTTGCCCCTGTCCCAACTGTTTTGAACATGTTGCAGGCATCAACTTCGGAATTAGCGTATATTTACAAAAATCAATAATGTTGATAAGGTAAACATTAAATATTTTTTCTTCGTACTGTTTTCAATTAAATATATGTAAAAGAGAATTTACAAATCACTGCTTTCTGCTTTTATATGCATTTTACATACTGTCCCAACTTTTTTGGAATTTGGGTTTGTATATAACGCATGCAAATACACAAAAAGAACCAATCATAAACCCAGCCCTAAAATGGTTAAGCAATCAGATGATAAAAGCCAGTTTAAAAAGAACATTTTTAACTTTAAAATTGGGTGTGAGTGTCTGATATGCTGTGGTATAGAATTACATAGTCTTGGGGTGTAAAAACAAAAAGCACCTTCACCACCAGAGTATCTGCTCTGCCACCAAAGGGTTGTTGCTTCCATTCTTAGCCAGGCCATGATGAACACCTTTAAAGGGTAACAAAGCATGCTGGTTTATCCAGACCCCGCCCCCTTTTGAAATTCGAAAAATGCCAAAATCTGGGTGTGATAAACTAATAATATAGGGGCTGAGCTCCAGGTATCAAACCACGCCCGAGCAATGTTTTTAGCCAAAGTAGCCAAAAGCTCATTTCTACTCTGGACAGCACTCACAGCCGCTGCTTTGTTCCACTCTCTCTCTCTCTCTCTCTCTCTCTCTCTCTCTCTCTCTCTCTCTCTCTCTCTCTCTCTCACATACACAAACAAACACGCTAGCTCCAGCTCCTGCCGAGCCGCAAGTAGTGGCCGAGGTAGAAGCAATGGTGGAGAATGAGAGGATGGGCAATGTTTTGGAGTGGTAGGCGGGCGGCACGCATAGCCTCGTTTGGGCTTATAATGATGCGGTCAGCACACAACAAATCACACGCTGTACAAATAGTTACTCATTTTACACAGGCTGGAGGTAATCACACTGTAATGTGGTCAGTGCACTGAACTCTCTCCACATCTGTTGTAGGGACATTGCAAAGGTAAATGTGTAGCATGCACATACTCCAGGCTCAATTATGCTTTGTACTATGTATTTATTTTTAATAAATAATCTAGCTAGCTACTCGCTAAGATAGACTGAAAAACTAACTATCAAAAATAGGTTACTATAACTTACTAGAAAAAGCTAAACTGTAAGCTAGCTATCTACAGTATATCTATCGCTCCCTCTCTCTCCCATCTCAGTCCGCTCTACAGCGATCAACCGCTGTACAGGTTTCAATTTTGCACCGGGAGTCATACGTCGGCTGGATGAAGTTTCTGACCAATCACAGAATGTGCAGTACCTAATGTTTTACCACTAGAGACACTTTTGAGCCGGATCCTTTGGGTTTACGCTGTTTTGTGCAGTAATATGTCATGATTTGGACCAGAATCAATCAGTAATACTCTCATCTAAAATAAGTGGTTGTAGTGCTTTGTTACCCTTTAAAGTGATGCCAAATTCCTCTCTATTGCCAATTACTTGCAGTCATACTTGTCCACCAACCAGTCGATCAACATTTACTAAACTTGAATCATAGTAGCACAGTATGTAGTATTTCCAGAGTGAATGAATACAACTGGAAAAACATCTCTTGCCCCCTTATAAGAAGGGATGGAAAGAACCTATACATCTGCTGTAAGATGTATTACAAGTCACTATGTTTGAGCATATGTCAGTAACCATCAGTATATGTTAGTGATCACTGTAGATTGTGGTTAGAAAGGCTACATTTGCCAAGTTGTGGATACACCACAGTTCCCTATATCTTGAAAGAAAGACCTAGACTGTAGACAAAACCCATATAATGGCAAATATTTCTCCCTGAAAGTGACGAGGCAAGGGAAAAGGAGAATGACAAAATATTTTCTCACCTTTTAATCGGAATGTTTCTGTAAAGTTTTTTTTGTGTTTGTATTTATATTGAAGATTGAATAATAGTATTCATACATTTCCAGTGAACCTCAAATCTGTCGAGGCATGTAGAGAGCTTTGATTTGAATTCTTTGACATCATATGCTGGATAAGATATCTTAAAGGCAAAGATTTTCTTCAGTAGCTGAGATTAATCATGTGATCAATTATTTATGAACGCTACTCTACTATATGTTTTTGTATTTTATTTTGTGACAGGTGATGTCACTGCAACATGCAGATTTCAACATTAACAAATTTAGTTTTGGGAGGATAAACATACCAATTGAAAGAATTTGGAGACTCCAAACCAATGAAGACGTGGTATCCTTATGCAACAAAAATATATTTTCAATGGAGATCCAATATATTAACATTCTTGGCTTTTCATATTTTTTGACAATGGCTATTATGATCATATTATGTTAATATCCAAGGACATCCAACACATAACATTGATTTATTGAAAACTCAATTTGTAGAATTATATTGAAAAATATATGAATTGCTGCTTTGTGGATTGTATCTGAATCTAACCATTCAGCAAGAATAATGATATATTGGCATATATTAGGAAATATGCTTGGAATGTGTGTGTATATATATATATATATATATATTCAACTACTCTGTTCAAATATAGTATTCAATGTATTACAATTCATTTTGCAATACATGGCATGAATTATTTTGTTGCATAATTATGGCCAAATTGTAAACTTGCTTTCTAATGGATGAAGTATTACATTTTACTTGTGTGTTATGCAATTTAAATTTTAGAGGTTGCCAAAGGGCACAGGCTTTGTTTGGGCATAGACAAGCGATTCTAAAATGTCCATGTGAAAGTGTCAATAAAGATAAAAATGGACCCGTCTCCCAGAATTCCTGGGGAATTTGAATCAGAACTCTGTTGTATTCAGATTTTACAGGATAATCAGAAGTCAGCCTTGAGCTGGTTCTTCACATCAGGTCACCCGGCCTGGTGAAACATTACCTTTTCTGCTGTTATGGAACACTTTTTCCGTCACCTGTTTTTGCTGAGAAAAGGCCCTTTAACAATACAAAATATTTAACCCTAAATGTTTCATGTTGACCTTATAATCTTTCCAAAGTGATTTTTTTTTTTTAAACCAGTCAACCTTTTGAACCAGCATATTGTTCGATAGTTTGGACATTTGATGTATGTTTGTCTGTGTGATTACTTATCATGGGTGATCCAGTACATTTTTGAGTGTCTGTTGATGATCAGGGCGCCTTTGGTCCTGGGTACTTCTGTCCTGAAGGGGCTTCCTGTCTCCTGGGTGGGGTGCGTGTTTGAGATGGTGTTACACAAGAGAGCACTTGTGAAACTTCCTGTTCCATTCAGGTGTCTGGCCAAGGTCCCAAGAGAGCCAGCTCAATCGCCTCCTTGTCACCTCCTCACGGACCCTTGACACCCACGTTGCGTGACATGTGAACTTTCCCCCAGCTTCAAGCAGTGCAAGTGTGTAGCCCTGTTTCTTATTTGTGTACTTGTGTATTTTTATTCCGGCAAAAGGATAAATTAGATAAACAGGGCGGCAGCGGAAGGGAACCATTGGGGCATTCTGCTACCTCTGGAGAAGGGGAATGAAAGAGGAAATTAAGGAATGAGAGTGGTTGTTTCATGTTACTACAGGGAGTGCAGTAGATTGTTGTCACTTACCTCTTGATATTCCAGCGGTTTTCTTTCTTTTGAACTGTTGCTAAAAGGGCTGATAAGTCAATTTTCATCCATATACTTTGCCCCTGAGAGCACGTGTATGCACACTACGATAAATATTATGCTATTTTTCTTGGTTAGGTAATCCATTGGAATGTGACGGGTAGGTGGGAAATTTTGGAAGCAGTGTACTGTATGTACCCTTTAACACTTTACAAGGCACCCTCAGCAAGAATATTACTTGCTGCAGTGTTTCTTACCTTTAAAAACTTGTTTTCTCATGTTTCATAGTACATCAGAATTGAAGTATGTTATGAACGTGATACACTGGTCCCTCATATAGGTTTCTCTGTGTTACATGTCCATGTAAGATTTGCAATAATTTTTCTTTTGTACAAACCCCAATTCCAAAAAAGTTGAGACAGTATGCAAAATGCACATAAAAGCAGTGATTTGTAAATATTCTTTTCAATATATTTAATTGAACAGTACAAAGAAAAGATATTTAATGTTTTGCCTTAAAGTGACGGTCAAGGAAAATCTGTAATATGTGTATAGCCACGTTATTTTTGGCTATTAAGGTATGTATTGAGCATAGGAATAGCGCGAGGAATAAATTCCATTGCAATCTCGTTAAATTTCAGTCTATATCTCTTTATTCCTGGATGCTGAAAAAAAGGGTGGAGTCGAAATGGGTCCATGGTGATGTAGACGTGAAACCTCAACCAATACATACTTTGATCTCATTACATAACTCCTCCCATAGTTTGAGGCGAATAAAACCGTCCTTTCCCACTAAGAAATCCAGTCTGAAGTCTGAACCAAATGTTTTTTTTTTGTTTGCCCTTGAGAATAGTTGTCTGCGTTATCAGCATTTGGATTTGGAATAATTAGTTAGCTAAAGTGTTTATTTTTTCCCCGCTCTCCTTATCCCTGTATTTTACTTTGAATTGATTGCATTAATTCCTCGCCGGGTTCAAACCTATGGTTCAAACCACAGAACTGTATAAGAACAGTAGTGCTGGATGACGTCGATGGCACCCCTACAAGTCCTTTCAAGACTGAGTTTATTAGCTGACTTTGAGATGTATATTAATATACCTAGTCACATTTTCTTGAAAAGATATTTGGTGGGTGTCTAGTGGACACATCCCTCTGTGATATGTTGTGGTTATTAGAATTTTTTTAGAATCCCTTGACCATCACTTAAAAAACTTTATAGATTTTTGTAAATATACGCAAATTCCGAATTTGGGGGGGAGTAGAACATCATATAGTTCTAAAGACACAAAACAAAAAAAATTGTGAAGAAGGATATGCTGATTTTATGTGTCTTTGTCCACTAATCAAATTGAATGTACAGGCCTTCTGTATTGGTTGCACATACATGACAAATTAGTTGTATAAATGAA
Organism: Synaphobranchus kaupii; assembly: GCA_029718625.1. NCBI lineage: Eukaryota > Metazoa > Chordata > Actinopteri > Anguilliformes > Synaphobranchidae > Synaphobranchus > Synaphobranchus kaupii. The sequence continues at coordinate 26,454,733 of CM056380.1, forward strand.
TTCAATTTGAAAGGCGGCTTCCGCCACAACCCAGCAGCGACTGATATGCTTTTTCTGGTGAGGAGGAAGCAGCCTCCTTTTAATGGGGATGACGTCTTTCATGTCTTATCACGCTGTTGTTGGCCAGCCTTTATGTACTGTTTAAAGGTCTCTCCATTTTGTGGTCTGGGAGGACAGGAGAGCTGCCGTCTTGTTAGCACAGGGCGACGATTACAGCAACCCAAAAGAAAAAAACAAAACGAAAAAAACTTGACTGCGACGTAGCTCAGAATAGACTAACCCTAACCCTAACCCTAACCCTCCCCCTCAGTCTCCACATGAGATAATCCGTAAATTACAGCGCAGGTAGTTACACGTGTTTCTGCTTGTCCGCCAGCTTCAGACACCGGGAATGATGTTGCCGTAAGAGGCTGTCGACGTTCATCATATAGACGAGGCTTATCTGCTGCGAGCAGGGCTCGTTTGCAATGCTCGGGGAGAAGCGTGTTTGGCTGACTATTTGACTGCCTTTTTCCTCTCTTCCTGCTCTCTTCATTCCCCTCTCACACAGTCTCCTGTCTCTCCCACTATTTCACCCTCTCTCTATTTCTACCTCCCCCTCCCTCTTTCTCTCCATCTCTCACCACTTTCTTGTCTTTCACTCTCCTTCATCCATCTCCCTGTCTGCCAATTTCTCTTCTTTCTCTCCCTCTGTTTCTTCCTCTCTCTCTTCCTCACTTTATTTTTAATTTCTTTTTCTCTCCCTCTCCCACTCTCCTTTCTAACTATTTCTGTTGTGCTTTATCCCATGCTGTAGCCTCTGGCTGGCCTGCATGCTTATTCCCCAGGTCACCATCAATGTCACTGATGTTAAATGCGATACTCGTTGATCCTGTGCCAAAACAGCATGACAGCCGATATGACGCTCTCAGACCATCTTTAAAGCTTGCACGTACACATGCATATCTCATTACTCAGTTAAAAAGTACAATACATACCTTCATTAATATCTGTCGGTTGGAGGTGGATAGATTCCTGCAGATGCTCTCTAGTGTTGGAAAGACACTCTTAAGATGTTATAATGAAGAACTGTACTTTTGAGCTTCTGCTCCTGATTATCAATCTGCTTATATCAGTATCTTTCACACCAACCCACTGCCCTGAAAGCATATGATCTTACTCAGGCACAAGTGAGCATGACTTCAGTCAACCTTTGTCATGAACTTTAACTTGCAATAAAATGCAAGTGAAAAGAACAGAACAAAAGTGCCAAATACAGTCAAAGTGTTTGTTGATAATGGAAATAAAAAGTAACAAATGACAATAAAATGATATACCATCTTGTACAACTAGCTACCTCAGTCAACTAACTCTAATGATGTATTCCAGTTTGTTGTGGGAGAAAGTAAAGAGCCATTTTGAAAAAGAATAGCTGTTTACAGTCTGTCCACTGCCCTTCTGTTGGTGCCCAGCCGAAGTGGGAGGAGACTGATTCATAGATGTGACACGGGAATGATGTGGAATGTAACCAAGTGAATAACAGACATTTCTTAACACCATGTTAAAAAACGAGGCTGTCGCGGTAGTACAGCGGTAAGAGCTCGGTTGTGCTCCGAGGATCGGGGTTCGCGCCCCGGTCCTGCCAGATCCGAGCATGGCCGGCGCCCTGTGGGAGCAGCAATTGGCGGCTGCTTCCGGGTGGGGAGAGGGGCTCGGAGAGAATCGCTGCACGCATAGCGGCCCTGGGCGAGCTGGAATCACGGTCAGGAGCTCGGAGGAGTCGCGCCCTGAAGAGGACGTGGCGCCCTCCCGTCCTACCGCCGGCTGACGGGGTTGTGTAGCGGTGATTCTCTAGCGGTTGCTACATGGGGGGAATTGAATTAGAATAGGGGTTCAATTAGCTACTAAATTGGGAGAAAATGGGGAAAAATCAGAAACTAAAAAATTTTAAAATTTAAAAAAACGAATCAAATGCCCTTTCCTGTTGTATGAAATTTTTTTTTTTTTTTTTGTGAAAAGCTGTGATTGTATGCTCTTAAACAGATCAAAACTGAAACCCCTCAGTAAAACAAACTCCTCTGTGTTGTTCTGTGCTGAAGGTCTGCAGGAAGAGAGACAGTCCCAGGAAGGAGCGATGGAAACCAGTCCGTTCAGCCGGAGGCATTGGGCCTCCCATTCCCTGCGTATCACAGCCAAAGAGCTGTCACTCGTCAGCACCCGCGGGAAGGGTAACGCCATCGCAGAGCGTTTCTCCAAGTGAGTGTCTCCGTCTCGAATGCACACCATTTCTGAGGGACAAGCATCTTTGTAATCTTCGTTAAACAGAAAACAGCGCAGTTACTGAGGACTAAGCATCTTAGTCTGAAGATCGTCTGAAACTGCGCAAGAGCATTCTTTCTGAGGAACAGGTGAACATCTTCTGCTTTCTGCAGAACCGGGTTTCTGATGAACAAGTCGCTGTATTTCGCCCATATATAGCAAATGAGTGTCTGGCACTGTGAAACACGTACAGAATGTGGTGAAGAACGAGTGTTCTTCCCTGAAGCACACGAACACACTTACCGAAGAACAAGCAAACATTGTGTGTACACAAACACACACATACACATTCATGAGAAGAACAAGCACACATTCTGTTTATACACACAACACACACACACACACACACACACACAAACACACACAGATTCATCAGAAGGATACACAGACACGGTGATCAAATCTGCTGCTGCCATCACAGACAGTCACATGAATAGACTGCGTTCCTCACAAACACACACGGTGCACAGACTGGACGCACAGACCTATGTTTGGCTGAGGCAGAGAGAAAAGGTAGTGTGTTCTCATCAGAAAAAAGAAGCATCCTCTAAACCAGCTGTCTTTTGGGCTTAGTGTTTTCGGTGGTCTGCTCCAGCCTGGATCAGATTCAGGTCTCCTGCCCCAGCACTGTGTACACAACTCTTTTTCATCTGCTGATTGAATATCGTTCCAAAAAAGAAAAAAGAAATAGGGAAAGAAAAAAATCAATCTGCTTTTTCCCCCCCTTCATTCCCCATTTTGGAAGGCGTGCTGCTGTCCTAGAATGCATGTCTTTATAACTATGTTTAGACACAGGGAAATGGATAAATGGTCAGTTAAATACAAAGATCAATTCCAGAAAAATTGGGACAGTGTATAAAATGTAAATAAAAACAGAAAGCAATAATTTGCATGTCCTTTTTAACCTGTATTCAATTGAAAACAGTACACAGACAAGATATTTAATGTTTAACTAATCAACTTTATTGTTTTAAAAAAATATATACGCTCATTCTAAAGTTGATGTCTGCAAAACGTCCCAAAAAAGTTGGGACAGGGGCATGTTTGCCACTGTGTTACATCACCTTTCCTTTTAACAACTCAGTAATCTTTTGGGAACTGAGGACACTAATTGTTGTAGTTTTGCAAGCAGAATTGTTCCCCATTCTTGCTTGATATAAGACTTCAGCTGCTCAACAGTTCAGGGTCTCTATTGTCGTATTTTTCGCTTCATAATGCGCCACACGTTTTGAATGGGGGACCGGTTTGGACTGCAGGCAGGCCAGTCTAGCACCCGCACTCTGACTACGAAGTTGTTGTAACGTGCAGAATGTGGCTTGGCATTGTCTTGCTGAAATAAGCAGGGACGTCCCTGAAAAAGACGTCGTCTAGATGGCAGCATATGCTCCAAAATGCATATGGTACCCTTCAGCGTTAATGGTGCCTTCACAGATGTGAAAGTTACCCATGCCATGGGCACTAATACACCCCCATACCATGACAGACGCTGGCTGTCAAAAGACAAAGACGCAAAAGACAAAAGCCAGACACAACAAAATACATTCAAATTAACAAACACGAACACGAGAGACAGCTGGACTACAAGTCGCCATTACAGCACCACGTGACGTCCACGTTTACTTGTGGAAGATGTTTTTTGAACATTCCACAACCTTCCCAGTCTTATGTTGCCCCTGTCCCAACTTTTTTGGAACGTGTTGCAGGCATCAAATTCGGAATTTGCATATATTTACAAAAATCAATAAAGTTGATATGGTAAAACATTAATTCTTTTCTTTGTACGGTTTTCAATTAAATATATGTAAAAGAGAATTTATAAGTCACTGCTTTCTGCTTTGAAGTTTACATACCAAATGTCCCAACTTTTTTGGAATTTGGGTTTGTATATACAGTGCCCTCTATAATTATTGGCACCCCTGCTAAAGATGAGTGAAAAGGGTTATAAAAAATGTACCTTTTGGTGAATTATCTTAATCTCACACTGAAAAAAGGCGAAAATCCAACCTTTAATTGAGGTAAATTGATTTTAAAAATCAAGAAATAATAATTTTTACCAAAACCATGTGTGCCACAATTATTGGCACCCCTAGAAATTATTATGATCAAAATGTAACTGAAGCATTTTTTCCATTTATATATATTCCCTTATTCATACATCAACATGGGAAAGATAAGAGAACACACAAATCAAATGAGGCAAAAGTGTGTTGACCTTCATAAGTCAGGGAATGGCTATAAAAACATAGCTACTCACCTGAAAATGCCCATATCCACCGTTAGGGCAATACTTAAAAAGGTTAAAGCAACTGGAACTGTTACAAACTTGCCTGGAAGAGGACCCAAGTTTATTTTGCCCCCACGCACAGTGAGGTGGATGGTAAGAAAGGCAAAAAAATCCCCAAGGATCACTGTTGGAGAATTACAGAGGAAAGTAGCATCTTGGGGTCATCAAGTCTCCAAAACTACCATTAGATGTCACCTCCATGCCAACAAATTATTTGGAAGGCATGCCAGAAAAAAGCCTTTCCTGTCATTTCACCACAAACGTAAGCGCCTGGAGTTTGCTAAACGCTACTGGATCTTTGACGGGAACCATGTTCGATGGTCAGATGAAACGAAAATTTAGCTTTTCGGCAACCAACACTCAAAGTGGGTTTGTTGGTGTAAAAAGAAGGATGGCGATACTGAAAATAACCCGATCCCCACTGTTAAGTATGGTGGAGGTTCCATGATGTTGTGGGGCTGTTTTTCCTCCAAAGGCCCTGGGAACCTTGTTTAGGGTACATGGCATCATTCATGAACTCCATGAAATACCAGGAAATGTTTAATCCAAATCTGGCTGCCTCTGCCAGGAAACTAAAACTGGGTCTTTGTTGGATCTTCCAGCAGGACAATACATCCAAATCAACACAAAAATGGTTAACTGAACACAAAATCAAGCTTCCGCCATGGCCATCTCAGTCTCAGCCTGACATAAACCCCATTGAAGACCTGTGGGCTGAGCTGAAGAGGAGAGTGCACAAGAGAGGACCTAGGACTTTGGATGATCTGGAGAGATTCTGTAAAGAGGAATGGTCTCAGATTCCTTGCTCTGTATTGTCCAACCTTATTAGATGTTACGGGAGAAGACTCAGTGCTGTTTTATTGGCAAAGGGAGGTTGTACAAAGTATTAAATGCAGGGGTGCCAATAATTGTGGCACACGTGGTTTTGTTAAAAATAATTATTTCTTGATGAGGGATTTTTTTCCCAGAATAAATTTACTTCAATTAAAGGTTGGATTTTTCTAACTTTTTCAGTGTGAGATTAAGCTAATACTGGAGAGATTTTTTAAAGTGATTTTCATTTGTTTACCAAAGTGTCTTGTGTTTACCTTATGGGAAAGTTTTACTTGTATGTGGTACTTCATATAGCCATGTAATACATAACATAAACTCATGGGCCAGACTTTCTTGAACTGTTGTAAATTTAAACTTTCGATTTTTACCCATTAATAGGACATGAAAATGTGACATTTTTTACACTGTCATAATTGATGTGTATCCTAATGGCCTACATTTCTTTCAACCAAATATTTTTGAAGACGTTTCATATGCCTTTCTAAACCCCACTTTGCTTAGTGAAAGTTGTCGCTCGTATTCATATGGGAGAGCAAAATTAATCAGGCTCATGTACGTAATTCATTGTGTCCTGAGAGTTACGTACACAAGATGCCATCGGCAATCGTGAAAAATAAATATATATCGAATCGATCTTTCTTTGTTTCTGTCATGCATAAGCCAAGTAAAAAAAATATATGTGCCCAAATTCATACACTCCACGATACTTTAAAACAAGGGGAATATATAGTGCTGACTTTCTTTCCGTGTCCCAATCGTTACGTACATTAGCATGAAACGTGTTTCATGGCTGGTGGATTGGTCAACCTAAAAAAAAAAAGAAGAGCATTACTGTCTGGTACGAAACTACTAAGATTTGCGTTGTTTCAATTGCTGCCGACGCTACAGGAGCCTGATAACCTGTCCAAGCTTCCTCACGCGGTTACGTACCTAAGCCGTTCACGTTTTACCTCGCACCAGTTTATCAAAATCGTCCAAATCAAAGCATTTACACAGCCATCGTGTTATAATCGTGTCCGCATATTGAAAGGTAGGATTTTATTTTTATTTTTTCATTTAGAAAATTAATCTTTTCTTGCATTGATTACGTACGTAACGGTGTCCTCTAATCAACCGGGTATTACACAGCCATAAATAGATTAGAGCTTCAAAGTCCAGTTTCATTGTCGACTGCCTCGGATGGGGTATGTATCTACACTTTAATTAATTAGAAAAAATAAGTTATACTTTTGCACCCACTACTGTGGTAAAATTTTATATGACCTGAAAAGACTATTTCCGGTTATTGAACTATCTTCTTTCTTTTTGAAACTTGTAAATAAATGTGTTTGCATTGGTTTTTGCAACAATTAATTTTTTTAGTGTCTATGTCACGTTTATGTGTCCCAGTATCATATTTTTATATATATATACAGTACTGTGCAAATGTCTGAGGCACCCTAGATTTTTTATGTAGATTTTTTCTTAGATGTTTATTTTTTGTCTTCTGCATTAGTGTGTCAGTAGAAAAGAGCAAATTGTAGATTTCCACACATTGATTTTCCAAAAACTTAATTGAACTTTCGTCAGAGAAAAGACGAACAAGGAGTTCTGCAACAGATGGTATGGTCTCCACAGAGGCCTGTTCTCAACATCACCGAGGCTGTCTGGGATTACCTGGACAGACAGAAGCAAGCGAGACAGTCAAAGTCTGCAGAAGTTGGCAAGTTCTCCAAAATGCTTGGAACAATCTACCAGCTGATTTTCTTATAAAACTGTGTACCTAAGAGAGTTGATGCTGTTTTAAAGGGAAAGGGTGGTCACACCAAAAATGATATTTAGAAACTTTTAATTTAGTTATTATTTAAAGGATTTTCGCCTTACGGATTTTCTTTACATGTGCCTAAGACTTTTGCACAGTACTGTATATATATATATATATATATATATACACACACACACACACACACACCGATCAGCCACAACATTAAAACCACTGACAGGTGACGTGAATAACATGGATTATCTCGTTCTTATTTTGGTTCTGTACTCTAGCACTTATTGGCATGACAATAAGCTAGACATTGCATCTGTATTGTCAAAGCATACTGCATTAAAACAGTCAAAGAAATACATCTAACTCTGAACAATACAAAACAGCAAAGACTAAAAACGAATGAACAGTAACCAGACATGAAAACAAGAACTTTTCTTTGATTATGGATTTAGAAATAACAATAATGTAAAATAATAAAGTACAATTAAAAATAATTATTATTATCAATAGAAATGATAATAATGATGATGAGAACAACACATATGATCTTATAAAGTGAATATAATAAATATAAAAAATTAAAATTGGTTTATAATGATCTCTGTCACTCACTGTCCCTAAGACGATGGCAGGCAGCTATATATTGTGCTGCCAGGTCACAGCACGTCCTCTCCTCTCCTAAGAGGATGGGGAGTTTTTGGATGTCTGTTAATTTTTTTAATTGAGGGTATCTCTTGATTTATTTTGGGGAAATATTTATTTCTGATTTGATTGTATTTTTTGCATTTTGTGATAAAGTGCCGCTCCGTCTCAACTTCGTTGAGATGGCAATGTTTCTCCTCCCGGAGTCTGTTGACTCTATCACGAGCAGGAGCCCTGCCTCGCCCACCACGAACACAATTGTCGCTTTGGATAAAAGCGTCTGCTAAATGACTGTAATGTAATGTTTATGTAATGACTGCCCCTCACCCTTACCACTGGATGTTGATGGCTACAGAATGAACCGAGCAGAATTACAAAATTATGATTTTGAATTATTTCATGAAAATGAACAGTGGTCAAATTTACAGAGCAATAAGATTACTAACTTATATGCTTTGAGCATGTAACGTAGTCTCCATTTACATGATCAAGGTTTGGTCAAACATGATAAATAGACTATTGTCAACAATAAACAAACATCATGACAATAGATAGCCTTAGCTATCGATAGCTGCTACATTATGGGAAGGATGTTCTTTGTCTTATCTGTTCTGTAGTTACTTCGATGACGTTTCTGTATGCACTTATTGTATGTCACTTTGGATTAAAGCGTCTGCTAAATGACTACAATGTAATGTAATGTAGGTGTATGGTCGCTATTTTTATAATGATATTGTTACCTCCTCGGCTGAAAACATCTTGCTAATGAGTAAGGGCAGAAACATACCTCACGCAAATAGCTACGCGAATGTGGACGCTTCGAGCTACGCAAACAGTTTTTATTTTGCCATGACATTTGTGAAAGACAAACCAGAGGAAAGGACAGATCGAACAAGAAAGTTGTTTACTGTTGTTGCTGCTATAGCGTCCCTTGCTGCAACGCTCTGGCGTTAAGGCGCAGAGTGTGACGTATTCTCTCGGCACCAAGAAGACAGAGATGTAATTTGGAAAGTAAAGTAGAAGTTTTTCTGATACAAAAACTGTTTCCTCACAGTTTATTTAGCACTTGCTAAACTGGTGACCCCGACGCTTACAAAAATAATTAAGCAAATATGGCAACGCCGTGTCTCTGAAACTGCCGGAGTTTTGGGAACAGCATGCAGCAGTGTGGTTCGCCTAAGCAGAGGTACAATTCGCCTTACGGGACATCTCTGCCGACGAGACCAACTACTACTACGTTGTTGCCGCCCTCAACAGCTCCACAGAAACCCGAGTGGTCAGCATATTGGACGTCCCCCAGGTCACGATAAATACATCACTTTGAAGACTTATCTCCTAAAAACCTTTGGTCTGTCAGACTGAGAGAGCCCGCCGCTTGCTTCTTATTCAGATAACTTTTTTTGCAACAATTACCGGAACACGTGCACACTGCACTAGCCAACACACCAGTTCAGGATTACAGAAAAGTAGCTCAGATTGCAGACGAATATCAATCAGTATCTCAAAGAAGCACAATTGCTGGACCGACAGCCATGTCCATTAGCCCTGTGTTAAAAAATACAGCACAGCGGCACACCATACAGGCTGCCACAGCCACGCGGTGCCCGAATACACACTGAATGTGTTTTTATCATGTGCGCTTTGGGGCGGAGGCCGAGAGGTGTCGCCCACCCTTGCAGTTTTGGGGGGGTTAACAGCGGACAGATGGTCAACACCGTAGCCACTAACAGCCCTGGCGGCCTGCTGTTTATCACGACACCCTATCCGGATGACGTTTCCTGTGCGATACTCGCGGTCAGGTCAGCGTCCTGACAGACAATCCGGGAGGGTAGACCCCTCATTCGAAGCTGCCAACAGGAGCGAAATACACACGTTTGGGAAACACACAGTTCCTCTGTGTTTCAACGGGAGGCGCTTCACATGGGAGTTTGTGCTGGCAGACGTGGACAGGGCCCTGCTCGGCGCCGACTTTCTGTACATGAACGGGCTGCTGGTGGACACGTCGGCACGGAGAACTTCAACTCTCTGCCTTGTGCGCTGAGTAGCTTCCCTACGACCATGTTGTCCAGTGCACTTACGGGCACATGCGAGTTCGCCCGCCTGTTAGCTGAGTTTCCTGACCTCATTAAGTCCACGTTTTCCACTGCTGCAGCTAAGTAACGATCGTGCACCATATCTTGACGTCTGGACCTCCAGTACATGCCCGTGCCCGCCAACTAGACCTAGCGAAGCTCCCAGTGGCCAAAGTGGAATTCACCAACATGGAGAGATTGGGCATAGTACGTCGCTCCAACAGCCCCTGGGCCTCCCCTCTTTATATGGTGCCCAAGCCGGATGGTGGTTGCTGCTCATGCGGCGACTATCCCCGATGGAAAAAGAATATGCTGCAGTATATTGTAAATATATCAAAATTATCTTCACAATATATTTAAAATATACTGCAGTATATTACATTTCCATAAGGGATCACCGACTCAATGACACCACTACCCCTGACTGATACCCGGTTTCCCACATCCAGGATTTTTTGGCCAGGCTGGCTGGAAAGACAGTGTCTCGAAGGTGGACCTCGTCCGTGGATACCATCAGGTGCCGGTCAACACGGAGGACATCCCCAAGAGGGCCGTCATAACGCCCTTTGGCCTATTCGAATTTCTGAGGACCCCGTTTGGTCTCAGAAATGCCACCCAGACATTCCAAAGGATGATGGACTCGGTTTTCACGGACTTGGATTTTCTGTTTGTGTACTTGGACAATATTTTAGTGTCTCCAAGGAACAGCACCTAGCCCATCTGCGATCCCTGTTCGTCCACCTCAGTCAGCACGGGTTAATAATAAACCCAGCAAAGTGCCAGTTTGGGTTGTCCACTATAGACTTCCTCGGTCATCGCATTGCTTCTGAGGGAGAGGTTCCACTGCCCTCCAAGGTGGCTGCATCTCTGAGTTCCCCCGCCCCCACACGACCAAGCCCGTGCAGGAGTTTCTGGGGATGGTGAATTACTAGCACCGATTCATCCCACGTGTGGCCGCACTCATGCGTCCCCTGTATGGTGCGCTTAAAAGCAAGACTGGGAACGCTCAAGTGGAATGGTCAGAGGAACTGACCATGGCTTTCGAAGGGGCTAAGCGGGCCCTGGCAGAAGTGACTATGCTGTCACACCTGCCGGACGCACCTATAGCCCTCACCACCGACGCCTCAGACTACGCCGTCGGGTCTGTGCACGAACAGCTGGTGAAAGGGGTCTGGCACCCCCTCGCCTTCTTCAGCCAGCAGCTCCACCCCAATGAAAGAAAACATAGCACTTTAGATTGGGAATTGCTCAGCCTTTACATGGCCGTCCGCTATTTTTGGTTCCTCTTGGAGGGCAGTGAATTCACTGTATTCGTGGACTATAAGCCCTTGATTTATGCCATGTGGAAAGCCGCAGAACCGTGGTCCGAGTGACCCGGAGGTTGAAGACCCTGTAGGACAGCTATCTCGGATTTGCAATTGGCTGATGTCAGCTTTGATGGAGCAGGAGCCACACTGCTGTGCGATGTCTCTACGGGCCAGCCACACCCGGTAGTACCCGCGCAGTGGAAGCGCAAGGTGTTTGATTCGGTCCACAGCCTCTCACACCCTGGTCGAAAGGCCTCACAAAAGCTCATCTCCTCAAAGTACGTGTGGCATGGATTGAAAAAGGATAAAATACGGGGGTACGAAGAAGTACGGCGGCGGAGCAATACTACGTTACCTACGAATGTAGTGCCGGCACTGGTCGACTACAACAACAAAGAAGAGCAACAAGTTGCAATGGCCACCGTACTTCTCCGTATATTCTACTTCCACAGAGAATGTAGGCCAGCACAAAGTAAAGGATTCAATGATAGTTTGACTTAAAAAATGATGGTATAAACACGCAAATCGTTGTATTTTATTTGCTTTGGGTGCACTGTGGATTGTTTAAGTGTGTTTGCTAGTGGATGCTACTGGTTACCATAGAGTTGCGCTAGCATTAGCAACGTGTGTATGTCCACAAGAAGGACAGCATGGAATCAGCTGAAAATGGTCTCCATCAATCAACAACATCATGGGTAAGTCGTAAATGAGACATTATGTCCAAAATTCCGAACTAACCCTTTAAGGTGGACCGGCAATTTCGAATCAGGAGCCAACAATATGTGTTCCTCAATATTTTTTTAAAATTAAGTTTACTTCGACATAGTGTAGTCTCTTCATTTAACAAGCAGTGTCTATCAAAGCGGAGAGTTTGCAGCTACAGCAGCCGAAAAATGCAGGGAATGCAACTAGTTGCTGGGACACTGCCTGCGCTTGACAAAGGTTTGTTAGCTTTTCTGCCTCCAGTTAGCGTCTGCACGCGAATTACATCATAGTTGTTTACAAACACTGAATTGATCTTAAGTAAAGGAACTGGTGCCCAACCAAAGGGGTCATGTTACAGCCAGTCATGCATCACCCTGCAGGAATCCTGCTCTCACAGTTCTCACACCTCATTTTTCCCTCTTTTTTTCCATTCTCGCACTTTTAGTTTTCATTCTCTCTGAATGTTTCTGTTTATCTTTCTGCATCTCAGTAAGTGCTCCGCCCTTTGCATTGCTGTGTGTCAGTCCTCCAGACCTGTCAGCAAGACTCACAGTATGCAGTCTCCTAGAGAGCTTGGTTCACTCTCACTGTTAATGTTTAGCCATTTTTAGATGGCCGCTGAGTGTAAAGGTTCAAAGGTCACCACTTGTTTTCAGCATCCCCACATGACCGGGACTCTCAGCTGCGCAAATCAGTGCTTCCTTGCCCAAGTAGCACTGGGAAATTCCCATCTCTCCATATTTCCGAGCCTTGGGTCTCCTCTCACAGTCCCTTGCCTTTCCTCACCTCAGCCATCCCTCCTTCTCTCTGCTGAAGTGCCCCACCGCACTGTCACTCTAACCATGACCTCATCTCCAAACTCGTCATTCCAGTTTTTCTCTGCCTAGCTTTGCTGCTCCTTTCATGAAGAACATATCAGGAATCATCTGGCAGGCAAATGCAAAGCTCCCTGCATGGAAACACAGACGAGATTTGCAGCTGGCATACTGGGGCCTCAACTGCATCCCTGTATTGGCAAGATCCCCATTTTGAACATGCTATTTGCATTAGTATTATAAAACTGGTATTGGGGGGGGTGAGGTGACTGAGTCACTCTTCAGTGATGAGGGGACATGAAGCAATAATAGGGTGCAAAGAGGGGAAATTACTCCCCAAATCAGCTCTGAAGTTCTCTATACACGCACACGCACACACACACACACACACACACACACACACACACACACACACACACACACACACACACACCTTCATTTCATTGTTCTTAAACAGATGCCGTTTACCAAAATGTAGTGCCCCCTGTGACCACCAGAGGCCAGCATTGTTTCAATAGATTCAATAAGCCAACGCTGTGAACTTTGAGCAGAGATCTATACAACTCTCATGACGCACCTCAGCGAAAGGGGTTTAAGAGCATTTCATACTTTTACTTGGCCCCCCCTTGGAATGAGGAGGTTAAATAAGCAGTTAACATATGTGTACTTCCCCCAGAACTGCATTATTAACTCGTCCTGATTTCCTCCGCAGGTACCAGAGGGCTGCTGAAGAGGCCAGTACAGACAAGAAAAAAGCGGTGAGTGTCTAACTGAGCAAAATGGGCATCATGGGAAGGAGGGCGGGGCCTGCCACAGGTGACCGTGTGGTTTGCCACTGATGTGATGCATGCTTTATTAATAAAGACACTAGTTACAGTCATCATATTTTATATAATTAGAGCTCTACTGATTCTCTTCCATCACTTCCTTGTGGCCAGAGATCTGGATGTCTTTCCATGACTGAACCGCGTCTCCGAGTCTGAGTTTAAGCTTGCAGCCACATGTGTGAATCATTTCCTCTCTGGTTACATTGGTTTTTTGGGGGGTAACCTCTCTGGCAGGAATGGCAGGATACATCCCCCTTCTCTCGATGCTTACCACACCAGAAGATTCCCCTAATCTCTTTCTGTTATGTTTTTTTCTCTGTAGTGTATGTGTCTAGATTTGAAAGGTTTATAGTTATTAAGGCTACCTGAGTTTGTGAATAACACTGTGCGTGTGTGTGTGTGTGTGTGTGTGTGTGTGTGTGTGTGTGTGTGTGTGTGTGTGTGTGTGTGTGTGTGTGTGTGTGTGTGTGTGTGCATAACACTGAAATGACATGCTGAGTGGCTTTGTTGGAGATGAGGCTTTTGATTTAGGGTCATTCATTTAAAGAATGTCATTTTGTTTATTAATTATACCATGGATCAGATCCTTACACAATTTATCAACAATATTTCAATTTATTCAAAAGTTGAATTCTAATCAGTTTTTTTTCACTGATCAGTTTAGGGACAGAAATGAACAATTAGAAAAAAAACATGCTTGCTTGTACTCTTCTTTTAGTATAAATACAGTCCTCACAACACATTTATTACTTCCAATGCGCAGATGTTCAGATGAACATTCAATCAACTTTTCAGTGAAATCAAATTAATAAAGGTTCAGTTTTAACAGAAGGTGCTGTCTCTTGCGCTCTCTCTCTCTCTCTCTCTCTCTCTCTCTCTCTCTATCTCTCCCTCTCACGTGACACTTTAATTTACATACTAGTTTATAAGCTAATTTACATACTAAACATACTAGTTTACAAACAAGGTTGGTTGCTTTCTGAGTGATTCTTTGTGTCCAAATACCCTCTAGAAATAGCTATACTAATGTCTCTTTACAGTAAGTGGGTGTAGACAGTAGTTTTAATTCCTAAAGCTGGTCAATAGTTCCTTTATTTGAGTTCTATTCTACTGGCTGTGTGACTGACACACAGTGTGACTGACAATAGAAGCTCTCCTTTGGCCTTTGATAGGTCAAATGAAGAGCAGATCTATTTAATTAACCATTTAACTGCTTCCCTGGATCTAAACTTAGTTATGAAATAGTTTTCTCAAAATGATATAAGGAATGGGTAGTTCAGGTGCTTGAAATTATATTACCATGTACAGTATGTAAGATTCACACACACACATTAACAACTGTTATGGCCCAGTGGTCGAAGGCCATTTAAAGTGATGGACAAGGAAAATCCGTAATATGCTTATAACCATGTTATTTATGGCTATTAAGTATATTGAGCACCAATAAAGCGCGAGGAATAAATTCCATTGCAAACCCATTCAATTTCAGTCTATATCTCTTTATTCCTATATGCTGAAAAAAAGGGTGGAATTGAAAATGGGTCCATAGTGACGTAGACCTGAAACCTCAACCAATACATATTTTGGTCTCATTACATAACTCTTCCCATAGTTTGAGGCAAATAAAACTGTCCTGTCCCGCTAAGAAATCCTCTTTGAGTCTGAGCCAAACAGTCGTTTTGTTTTCCCTTAAAGTGTAAGCACTAATGTTAGCTAACATTAACTTTGCTTATACATGATCTCAGTAGCTAGCTAGTAGCTTAACTTAGTTTACTGCATTAACTTAACGTTAGCAAGCTAACGTTATCTCAGTCTTAGTTAACCGCTTAATACCAAGGGCAAAATATACCAATTCTCGCCTGTTTTTACTAGTGACCAACAAAGCTGTTTATCTCAAAAACTGTAAAGGCTACAAATATGGTTCATAGTTTTTATTAAAACAGAGAACTGTACTATTATGACTAAGTAGTCATAATTCATATACATACACTTTTTGCTACTTAATTACAACAATTTATGTACAGAAATTGTGAAAAAACTAAAAAACGGGTACCTACATTCAAATTTCTGATTTTTTACCTGATGAGCTACAAGAGCTATGGAGGAAATAACTCCTCTTTGTGATTCCTCAATATGCTGCCTATCTCTGCTAAACATATGGTGTCAATATCTCAAACCATTCAAATTCTACAGAGCTTTTTTTCAGGTGAACCATTTCGGTTACCAAAGTTGGCACAAATTGTGCCAAATTGTGCAAAATGGCAAAAGTCTCAATATGATTTATTTATTTTTTTAAAGTTTTACAATAAAATTTGATAATTGGCAATAAAAGTTCATTTTTAGATGTGTTTTTGGTGTGTTTCATATTACACAACTAACTAGCCTACCCGTGGTCCCCAAAAAGCTCTCCAAACCCATGTAGCAGCACAGTGAATCTTGTATTCCACCAGAGCCCTATTAGCCAGAAATGAGTCCAACTATATTTAAACGGGATCAAATCTACACCACTTTCCTACATAAAATAAACCCCTGCATAATAATCAACAACAAACTCATCCTCAAGTTATCTCTCCCTCATGTTACGTCATGCATAAATTGCTCATTTGTTTACCTACAGAGCCTGCTGTACTGCATACAGAATTTACTAATGTGGAACAATAAATACTAAACAAACACTTCAGACGCCATTTCATTCAAAAGAAACTCGGAACAGCTCGTCACAGACACAAATAGATAGCCAGCTGCTATGTGTAATTTCGCTGGCTAGCTTTCCATTGTTACAATATAGTAATGTTAGCTATATTCATTTAATTCAGAGGTATTCGTTTTATACATAACAGTGAATTCGCACTGGTATACCGCCAAAAAAAAAATGTTGCCTTACCACTCAGCGTCACTGAGACAACATCGCAAAAACATCTTCGGGCTAGGACCTGTTGCACGGAGAAACGCCTGAATAACCTAGACATAACTAACAAAAAACTGTATGAAAGAGACTGTAAAGTAAAAAGATGAACAGCCGCCGTTACCTAACGAATTATATTTTTCTAAACAGAATGTAGCTAGCTGCTACAAGCTAAAAACACTCTGCGTCACCTTGGTACAAACTTTACGCTTGGACGCCTTCTCCTCTTACGCGCAATTGTATTTATGTGACAACCTAACTCATTGTGTTGAATGAGGGCTTGTCTGAAAGATAAAAGTCTTCGCTATTGGCTGGAATATTTGACAGACCCTTTAAAAACCCAATGGAAAGCAAATAACACTTGTAGTGGAGGCGGGTCGATGCAAGTTTTTCCCACTTCAGATAGGCCTATTGTGCTATCAGTCAAAGAAATACACCCAATTGACGACGGTTTTGCATATAACTGTGCAATAAAGTACAAACCTGCTTTGGCTAAAATATACTAAGCCACGGGATTAGTACTCCAGAAACTGGCTGAGTTTCACAACGCCAAACTGAACACAGCCGAACTGCTCATAATGAAGTGCAGAAAAGCCACTTCATCCAATGTATCCAATGTGAATAAAATCATGTACAGCCGTATGAAAGTTTTAAAGTATTTTTTCTTGAAGTCAGAAATACCTAAAGGTATAACGATTTTTCAAACCAAAGTTTTGTGAAATACAATTAAGCAGAACAGTTTACCAGCACATTGTTTATGGTGTGACATCAAGCTGCAATACATGTTTGCGAATTAGGTCGTTGTTTCCAACGTAATTTATGAAGTTTTAACTCAACGTTTTGGGCTTAAAAACCACTTTCCCAGAAGGAATAGATATATCTTAAGGATATTTAATCAAAATATTGAGGTGAGCAGTTTATTATATATTATTAAATTAATGAAATGTATAATTTAATCATTTCCGTAACACCCGCGTTATCGCTAGGGGGCGTTTGGCAGCAAGAGGTTAACTAGTTAGCTAACATTATCTCTAGGCTATGTAATATGTTTGGGCCACCAGGTGGCCAGTGGGGAAAAAAATCTTTAGTGTCTAACCCTGCCAATGCACAGACAGTTCAACTTTTCTCACAGAGATAGTTAGCTCACACAACTAGCTAACGTTATAATACCAGTCTGATCTTCCAACACGATTCAATTGTCCAATGTTGGAGGATTTTCTGCGTCAAAACTGCTCAATAAACATATCTTTGCCCATTTGTCCCTGCTCAAACTACTCAAATTCCTCTTTCTCCTCACGACTGTCAGATTTGTGAGTGTCTGCCATTGTTGTATACCGATAGGCGCTAACCAGCTCACCCCCCCAGTTAGACACCCAGTCTGAGCCAAGCAGAAGTGCATACCGGGACACCACTACCACCGATATACATTCAATTTCACATATAAAAGTAGAAAGGGTTCCAGGGCATTGCAAATATAGCAAATTTAAAATGATAGACATTTACAATTTACATTTAAAGACCAACATTGTACCGTACACAGTACTGTATGTACAGTAGGGAAATATTTACACATCCTCCACGTATGACGTCATACATCTATGATTCTATTGTCAACCTACTACATGGTAGTACCAATGCTTTAACCACTAAGCTAGAGGAACTGTCACAGCTGGTATGGTAGGTAGACAGCCTGTTAAGCATAGACAGTGTACTTGGTGGATGGCATACCTGCCATCCCAACATTTGTATTTCTATAGCGCCACCATGTGGATGAATTGGGTTAAAACTACAGGGATCAAGTCTGGATCTAACTCTCAATCAACCCACCAAGTTTCAGAACTTTATGTCAAAAGGTTTTAGAATGACTTGCATTTTTGTGATAAGCCACGCCCAATGCAAAATTAATTGGCTTCTCATTCGGCCATTTTTTGACATAGGCCTTAGTAAAGTAATGCATGTATGAAGGCATGTGGGCTGAGTCCCTGGAACAGGTTTTGTGCAAATTGGTCAAATTCATTTTAAGTGTTTTACAAAAAATGCTAATTAGCGGAAAATCCAATATGGTGGATTTTATGGGGCCTTGAGGCAAATTTGTTCGGCATGAGCAGCGGGACCTGTATACCAAATTTTGTGACTCTAGGTGAAACGGGGTGTCGGCAGTGGGCATGTCAATGTCAAAATTTTGTCACGTGCAGTACAGCGCCACCAGGTGTTCAATCTGCGTTATAATATAGAGGATCCAAGAGTTTGGCAATCCTAATAAGCCTGCCAAATTTGGTGATTCTAGGCCAAACCAGCTCACGGGAATTTTAGGTGAAAGGGTAGAAAAAAAATACAAATCCGAACAAAAACAATAGGGTACCAGCAGCTACGCTGCTTGGTCCCCTAAAAATACAACGAGAGCCATGATCCACCGAAGTACTTAGTTGCCATGCACATCATTTTTGTTCAATTTGAGTGGGCCTTTAAATAAATTTTAAAAATTCCATAAAACCTACCATTGTGTAATGATTTGTGTGGAATGTGCATTTGGTGAAACATCGCCTTGAAATTTAGCTTGCTTTAAATAGACTAACTTTAGTTCAAACGGTTGCAATACTCTGCTTAGCGTTTAAGTTAACTTACTTTGATTGTGAGCTTGCATGTGATATTTATCTGTTTTACTTTGAATTGATTGCATTAATTCCTCGCCGGGTTCAGGGGCTGGATGACATCAATGTCACTCGGGTTGAGGGCATGTAGGCCACACCCCTACAATCCTGAGTCCTTTCAAGACTGAGTTTATTAGCTGACTTTGCGTCTTTCTCTCGCTCCCCATTCTTCCTGTCTCTCTACACTGTGCTGTCCAATAAAGATGAAAAGCAAAAAAAAAAAAAACTTTAAATGTTAAATTTATAATTAACTTCACGGTTAGTATAGGACTATGAGAAAATCATGAAATGGACTTTCTATCACCTTAGTTGTGTTTGAAGCAGTTTGCCTGTTTCAGTCAGAAAAGGGTTAACTTCTTCCCAAATGTATCATTTCCTGCTTTCTCTCTTTTTTCCTGTTTCCTTGCATTTTTTTCTGTTTCTCTCTCTCTGTCTCTGTTGCTCCTTCTCTCTCTCTCTCTCCATTGCCCCCCCACTGGGGTTGGGGTCAGTTCCAGTTCCTACAGGCAGCGATTGTAACCGCTAACATCTGGGGGAGGGTTATCATTTCAACTCAGCAGAACGACAGAGAGGGAGCAAGCGGGAGCTTCAGGTCGCCAGGCTTGATGATAAGGTTTTTTTCTCTCTTTTTCCTGTATGTTCATTCGCGAATACGGTTGTGGCTCCCTACAAAGAAAGTGACTCCAACTTTCTACAAATTTTTTTTTTGTCTTACATTTCTTGCGCAGTGCTCTGCATTACTGATTTATAGTGTGTAATTTGTTGAGGGCCGGGGTTCTTGGTCTGGCATTTCTAAATTGAATGTTTTCTGTGCATACTGTCTGCTTCTGGTTGCTTGAGAGAGACAGCAGGAGGTGGCTCTAAACTTGTTTTTCTGAATTCATTTCTACGTAACTTTCTATGGTCAGACTATACCGTAGGTGCTCGTGACTGGTGTCAAATTCCTTAGATGACAGAATATAACTGCTGTGAATTGAAAAGGCATTTCTTTCTATTGTAAAGCCTAAACTGAAAAAGAAAATAATGTGAGGAAGTTTGGGTTTTTTTTCCTTTCCAATTGAATAGTTTGTGGGTGTGAAGAAGAGTGTGTTTGGGTGTGAAGAAGAGTGTGTGGGTGTGAAGAAGAGTGTGTTTGGGTATGTGGTTTTTATAGTGTTGGGGGTAGATTCTTTTAAATCTTTTCATCCCTGAAGGTGAATGCATTCATAATTAGGTGGCACAGGATCTTGAACTAAAGTGCTTTGTCTGTCTTGATTGGTTAACCTCTCAAGTGTTGATATTTGAGAGAGATAGAGGAATACACTTCTTTCTGTATTGCAAAAAATATTCAGACATAAGAAAAATTTTAATAGGATATCAAAATCCCAAAACAAATTTCCCTCCCTGACAAATGAACAAATGCTGCGAGTCCTTTTAGGGGAAGGACCAACAGCCTCACTCACAGCTCATTGAATCTTGGTCTGACATAACCTGTGGAACAGTGAGTAAACACCTACAATAAAGGATCATTATATATTGGAAACATGATCATTTAATTGAATAATAATATTTAATACTTAATAAATCTTATTACTGTTATCACTTATGATGTTATTGTTGCTATGATAGTTACTATATTAATCATAATATGAATATGCTTTGGAAATACAGTTGAAGTCGGAAGTTTACATACACTTAGGTTGAAGTCATTAAAACTCATTTTTAACCACTCCACAGATTTCATGTTAGCAAACTATAGTGTTGGTAAGGCAGTTAGGACATCTACTTTGTGCATGACACAAGTAATATTTCCAACAATTGTTTACAGACAGATTATTTCACTTTTAATTCACTATCACAATTCCAGTGGGTCAGAAGTTTACATACACTACGTTGACTGTGTCTTTAAATTTTTAATATTTGGTTGCAGACTCGCATATCCTTTGCATGCCATGACTTCCTGATGTCTGTGACCCAAAAACATCAAAAGACTCTTGATATCTTTTTTTCTGGTACTCTTACAAGCGATACTATAACGTCTCTGCTTTTGAATGGATCTCTATGGGAATTGGGGGCGTGGAACTAGATTTAGCTGTGAATTACACTGGAACAGTATGGAAACTGGTTGGCTAAATGGCTCTAAGTCATAAAGGGTCTGACGTATCAAACAGGCATTAAATCCTCACTCTGCTGCCAGAAATACAGTAGATATGGATGGAAAGCTTGAAGGGTTTCTTCTCCTGACTTATTTTTCCATAGAGTTCAATAGGAAAATTTACAGCTAAATCTAGTCCCACCCCCCAATTCCCATAGAGATCCATTCAAATGCAGAGATGTTATAGTATCGCTTGTAAGAGTACCAGAAAATAAAATATCAAGTCTTTTGATGTTGTTGGGTCACAGACATCAGGAAGTCATGGCATGCAAAGGTCTGCGACCACATATTAAACATTTAAAGGCACAGTCAACTTAGTGTATGTAAACTTTTGACCCACTGGAATTGTGATAGAGTGAATTAAAAGTGAAATAATCTGTCTGTAAACAATTGTTGGAAAAATTACTTGTGTCATGCACAAAGTAGATGTCCTAACTGACTTGCCAACACTATAGTTTGCTAACATGAAATCTGTGGAGTGGTTAAAAATGAGTTTTTATGACTTCAACCTAAGTGTATGTAAACTTCCGACTTCACCTGTATGTATTTTGAATATGTCATGCCAATAAAGCATTTGAATTAGATGACATTGACTTTAGATAACATTGACTTTACATGACATTGCTCTACGGCATGAGAAATGCGTTCATATCGTGTTTCAAAAGACAGCCAAAATCTTGTTCTTCGATAGGTAGACTGATTCGCTGACTATTCAATACTGAGAAATTGTTTGAATTGTGGGGTACCTGTAGAAGAAAATAACTAAAACTCTGGTGCTGATTTGAGTTTCAGGACTGAATTTAATCTGCGTTTGTCCTATCTTTCACTTACAAATGCATGCAAGTGGCATTTTATTTCATTGATTTGTTTTTGGTGATTGTACGAGATTTCCAAATTGCCTTTTGTGGAAGAAGATTTAGTGGTGAGGTTCAGGGCAAATGTTGACTGAATCCAGGCCCATGTTTGGGGTGAGGGTGTGTGATGATGGTTGTGAGGGTGTGTGGGCTGTGTGGTGTGAGGGTATGTGGGCTGTGGTGTAATCCCCACTCTCCCTCTCCCCAGACTGTGGACACCTTGGCCCACTCCCTTCGCTCCGGAAGCCTGAATGTTCTGAAGAAGCGCTGGGAGCAGCCCCTCTGCCAGACCAAACCCGTGGCCCTGCCCACCGCCCCACCCCGTGCACGCCTCACGCCGCCACCCTCCTCCAAACCCACCCTCAAGGTCGCCCCCAGTCCGTTGGCGGAACCGCCACTCTCGGCCAAGTTGCTGGGCACGCCGGGGAGCGGGAATCAGTTTGTGTATCCCGCGGACGGAGTGAGCGAACAGGTGGCCATGGAGAGGACGCAGATGAAGACAGCGGGGGCGGGGGAAGAGGTGAAGGCCCCCATGGTGCCCGTCAGCCCCCTGGAGAAACCCAGCGTGCCCCTCACCAGCCTAAAGAGGATGTTTGAGAAGGGAGAGGCCACTCACCACAAAGTAAGTAAATAATAACAACAAATCATGAGAACTTTGTTCATAAAGCCCTTTTCCTGTAGGGTTCATGCAGACTGTATCATTAGTACTTTTTGCTACCTCTGACACTGACCTTTAAAACTTTGCATGGCTGTTTAGTCCCAACACAAGTAAAGTGAAGAGTTTTTCCCTGTCCCCATGAAACCCCAAGGTCATCCTCTATCCATACAAGGACTTTTAATCCTCAAAACCATGACTTAAGCAGATCTGAAGGTCCCCAGGGGGGTTTCATGGGTTTCATGTGCCCCCCCTCCCCCCCCCCCCCCCCCCCCCCCAACACGAAGATGTTAATAATGCTGAATGTTCAGATGGTCGCCATAAACAAAATAGGACCAAACATGGGAAATTGCCTCCAGTCAATTAGCATCGAGTTTTTCCAAATGTCTATTGATTACTCAGGGTTCTCTTTCTCATCACTGACCTTATTGTTCTCTTTGGAGAACAGACTTGCTTCTGCATTTTGTGATCTTTGATCTCTCTGTAAAACTGATAGCTGCACTTCTGCATTTGCTTTGGTTAGCGAGGCTCTGTTATCTTCCCTGGGTTTTCGGTGAAGTGTACGCATTGTCGTTCGGCCCCCACCCCACTACTGATGTCCCCGGCCTGGAACACAATATGCTGCCCTGCTGTTTAACACTTGAAAGAGGATCTTGTAATAGCCTTCTGAGTCAGCCCTAGAACATACTGCAACATTGCAGCCCTACACTGCTACATACTGGTTATTCTCCATGAACACATGTCTTTCTCAGGTTTTTTAAAACCCCCTGATGTCTGATTCCACGCACAACTGCCTGCTGGCTGCCTGCACACACACACACACACACACACACACACACACACACACACACACACACACACTAACCGGTCCGCTGTCAATAGCCACATACACAAGACACCTGGTCTCACGAACGCAGCCTGAAGGTCTCTCACCTGGCTATTTAGGGCCCATCTAATTACAAAGCAGAATAGCGGCGCGTTAGTGGAGCGCTAGAGGGCCTGAGGGGGGAGGAGGTAGGTGCTGTGGCAAATCTGCATATGGCAGAATTGATAGCCCGTCGTTAAGGAAGATGTTTAATGGCCCTCCATCCCCCCAGTTCTCCTTTACTTTCGACCTTTGACCTTTATTGTCACCGAGGCAATGGAATGCATGGACATCCCTGCATATTTGCAGTGCCCCACCCTCAGATAGACAGGACTGCTGGGACCAGGCATACTCTTCAACTGTTGACTCTGAGGAAGATGCAAGTTGAAAACGTCAGTCACCACCCTGCAATAAATGTGCAGGCTTCTAATGAGTGCTCCAGTGCTTTATTTCGGGTAGTCTATTTGAATTGCCCGGATAAAAGCCCTTTTTGTTCATACTCTTCAACACCCCTGAAGAGGGTGGAGGTTTTTGCTGTTAGCTGGTTTAATTGCAGGAGTAAATAAAAAAAAAAATTTAAAAAAAGGGTAATGACAATGCTGGGCTGAATTCTGCTGGTTCTGGTAAAGTGGGTTTCAGAGTCTCTAATACCTTTGTGGAGAAGAACTTGAAGGTGTCGAGTTCTAAAATGAGTGCTCTTTCATACCCCTTTCACATCGAAGCAAGGACCCGGGTAAATCCCGTGTTTGCCATTGGTGTGAATGGGTAAACCCGGGTTATCTGACCGTGTCCGCGACCCTGCTCACGACCCGGGATTTACACAAGTCAGACATGGCTCGGCTTCGGTGTGAAAGGGGCACCACAGGTTACACAACGCAGCATGCTCATCTGACCGACCCTTGATATTATTACATTACATTACAGGCATTGAGCAGACTATGGAAGATTTTTAGTGACTTAATTAAGTGCAATCGTTTTAGTGACACATTGTGAAATGTAACGCATATCTGCGTTTGCTTTTACATAAGGATGTGCCTTTATCATGCCATAATTAAAAACAAAACGCATATTGCATTGTATTTCATGTGTGTTCTCTAAAAACACTCATACTGAAATACAATATGGGGTGTATTGTGTTTTTAATGCCAGCTGCACGGTTTTCCTGCCGTATGGGGACGAAACGGTGCAAAGAAGCCCAGGGTCCTCGGTTTAGTGTGTGTGGGTAGCCGAAGCTATCTTGCAAGTGAATCGATTACCTTGTGATTCATGCTGTAGGCGTATAATGTTTTTTTATTTATTTTAATTTTATTTTATGATGTATCCTAGTAAAACTAATGTAAATGAGAGGCCGGCAGTGGTGAATGAGAAGCTGGCTTGATTCTTGAAATTAAAATAAACTTAAATGAAGTCATCATATTTCATATTTGGTTACATATCCTCTGAATGCCATGACTTCCTGATGTATGTGACCTAACAACATCAAAAGATTGATATCTTATTTTCTGGTACTCTTACAAGCAATACTAAAACCTCTCTGCATTTGTATGGATCTCTATGGGAATTGGGGGGTGAGAATAGATTAAGCTGTAAATTACACTGGAATAGTATGGATAACATGGCTAGCTAGGGTCTGTGGTATCAAACGAGCCTCAAACCATCACTCTGCTGCCAGATATGCGGTAGATATGGATGGATCACTTTAAGGGTTGTTTCTCTTGATGGAGTGAACCCGGGTCTTGTGTTGATGGCAACAACCTGGGACTTACCCGTGACCAGAGTGTGGTATGAATGGGTCAAACGCGGGTCGAACCCATGTTAAATATCCCGTGCCATTCCGGGGTTGTGTGTGTGAAAGGGGTATGGGTGATGTCCCTGTCATGCCCTTTTCTTTTTCCCCTTCAAAATTACATTGTTGAGAGAGTGTGAAGTGGAACATGAATTTAGCTCAGATAATTCAAGCTTACACAGATACACACACACACACACCAGACCCGTGTCAAATAATTACAATATTTGAAATACTCAAAATCTTCAGACGCCAGTAATATTCCTATATATTACTAAAAACTTTAAAAGAACAATCTATTTTTATATTTCTATGTTCAAATTTGAAGAGTCTAATCTAAAGAGTATCTAAAGTGTTTCAAACACATGTTTGATCCAGGGCTGATACACACACACCTGCACGCATGCATTACCACTGTGTGTTCCGTTTAGTCAGCAGAACATTGAGTACTCCCATGTTTCTGGGTCTGTATCTGTCATCTGGAAAGAAGAGACAGAGTTTCTAAGAACAAGCCCCATTGTTTCACCAAATCCACCCAGTTAAATGTTTCCTCACCACGCTCTCTTAGGGCTCCTCGTGGAATTTGCTGGTGGAATGTTTGGTGTTAAGACTCTTCTGTACGGGTCCACCATCTCTTCACCCAGATGGGCCACTGCTTCCCTATTTCCTATCACCTGACCTTGCAGCTGACAGGAAGTGAGAACCAAGGAGGAAATAGGAAAAAACCAGGGCACCGCCCCCAACCTCATGTACTTGCACAACAGGGGTAGAAATGGGTGGAAAATCTTTTTGTCTCTACAGAGAATTATTTTGGATTTTGGAAAGAGTTTTCAAATGTTGGTTTCGCTAATTTTATGAGGCTGGTAGAGCTATTTTGAAAGTTTTTTTTTTTTTTTCTTCTTCTTGGACATTGCTGTCTGACATACAGTACTATGGCCTTTGAAACTTCACCCATTGCTCAGTTACAAAATATTTTAAATGGTCACTGATCTAAGATGTTCAAATGGTCAAAATATAGAACTCACAGTGTAAAACACAGTGGACTGTGTTTGTCTTCTACCTAACAGAAATTCAGAAGCGCCCACAAACAGTGCAGTGCTGCTTGCTCGCTGCACGCCTGGTCTGTACAGATACCCTCTCACAGGGGTGATGTCATGAGGCTGGTATTCGCAGTCTGAGGGGCTCTGAGACTCCAGGCTTTTACACAAACTCCCCTTTCTCTCTCCCGTCAAAGCCCCACTTCTTTCTCTTTCCTCACGGGGTCGGTCGGGAGGCCAGCGCTGCGTGTCCTCTGCCTTGGCTCTCTCCACACTGCAGAGGAGAGGGTGGTCTGAACCCTTTCCCCAGAACTGCTCTCCTGCTAATTTCATTTATCGATTTATCAAATGAATCAGAGAAGGGCCGGACATGATATAATATACTAATTTAAAATGACTTATGCCTAAACTTAACCCAGTCTGAGAATGGCTTTATGTCTGTAATATACCCAGTCTGAGAATAGCTTTATGTCTGTAATATACCCAGTCTGAGAATGTCTTTATGTCTGTAATATACCCAGTCTGAGAATAGCTTTATGTCTGTAATATACCCAGTCTGAGAATGGCTTTATGTCTGTAATATACACAGTCTGAGAATAGCTTTATGTCTGTAATATACCCAGTCTGAGAATGGCTTTATGTCTGTAATATACCCAGTCTGAGAATAGCTTTATGTCTGTAATATACCCAGTCTGAGAATAGCTTTATTTCTGTAATATACCCAGTCTGAGAATGGCTTTATGTCTGTAATATACCCAGTCTGAGAATGGCTTTATGTCTGTAATATACCCAGTCTGAGAATGGCTTTATGTCTGTAATATACCCAGTCTGAGAATAGCTTTATGTCTGTAATATACCCAGTCTGAGAATGGCTTTATGTCTGTAATATACCCAGTCTGAGAATGGCTTTATGTCTGTAATATACCCAGTCTGAGAATAGCTTTATGTCTGTAATATACCCAGTCTGAGAATAGCTTTATTTCTGTAATATACCCAGTCTGAGAATGGCTTTATGTCTGTAATATACCCAGTCTGAGAATGGCTTTATGTCTGTAATATACCCAGTCTGAGAATGGCTTTATGTCTGTAATATACCCAGTCTGAGAATAGCTTTATGTCTGTAATATACCCAGTCTGAGAATAGCTTTATGTCTGTAATATACCCGGTCTGGGAATGGCTTTATGTCTGTAATATACCCAGTCTGAGAATAGCTTTATTTCTGTAATATACCCAGTCTGAGAATGGCTTTATGTCTGTAATATACCCAGTCTGAGAATGGCTTTATGTCTGTAATATACCCAGTCTGAGAATGGCTTTATGTCTGTAATATACCCAGTCTGAGAATAGCTTTATGTCTGTAATATACCCAGTCTGAGAATAGCTTTATGTCTGTAATATACCCGGTCTGGGAATGGCTTTATGTCTGTAATATACCCAGTCTGAGAATAGCTTTATGTCTGTAATATACCCAGTCTGAGAATAGCTTTATGTCTGTAATATACCAAGTCTGAGAATAGCTTTATGTCTGTAATATACCCAGTCTGAGAATAGCTTTATGTCTGTAATATACCCAGTCTGAGAATAGCTTTATGTCTGTAATATACCCAGTCTGAGAATAGCTTTATGTCTGTAATATACCCAGTCTGGGAATGGCTTTATGTCTGTAATATACCCAGTCTGAGAATAGCTTTATTTCTGTAATATACCCAGTCTGAGAATGGCTTTATGTCTGTAATATACCCAGTCTGAGAATAGCTTTATGTCTGTAATATACCCAGTCTGAGAATGGCTTTATGTCTGTAATATACCCAGTCTGAGAATAGCTTTATGTCTGTAATATACCTAGTCTGAGAATAGCTTTATGTCTGTAATATACCCGGTCTGGGAATGGCTTTATGTCTGTAATATACCCGGTCTGGGAATGGCTTTATGTCCATGTCACTGTCCAAATACTTATGGACTGCACTGTACGTCGTCTGAGATTGGGTATCTACCTACAAAATATCCAGTCTGAAAATGCCTGTATACACAAAATACACCAGAGTGTACAGTCTGAGATTCTTTTGTGGAGTCAAGTTAATTGCTCTGATGGCTCCTTCTCCAGAATTATTGCTTATCATTCAAAATAGAGTATTTGGGGCTCCTGGGTAGGACATTCTCAGTTCCAGAGGTGGGTAATATGTTGCTTCAGAATGCAAGTAGGGGGTTTGGCCTGTGCAGTGGTGTGAGCGTGACGTCATTAGAAGCTATGCATCATTGTGAAGGGTCAAGAAGTCATAGTGTCAATTGGTCTTCTTACTGTGAGGAAGATAGCTGATCTTATCCCATTGTAGGGAGAGGTTATCTGCAAAGCCTGGGGGAATGACGAAGAAAGGAGAGGGAGACAGAGAGGGCAGGAGTCCTGTTTCAAAGGTAGGCCTTGGTGTTGGTGACTGTTGACTGATGAACTCTCATTTCCCAGGTATCCAGAGAGCTTGGGAGGATTGGAGGGAACAGCACCTCTGAGGACGGGGATCTGCGACCAGGAGACCGAGGTCCTGCTGGACGGCACAGTCTAACTCAACCAGGGAGAGCGAGCACAGTCTAACTCAGAACCAGGGAGTGAGAGCACAGTCTAACTCAGAACCAGGGAGTGAGAGCACAGTCTAACTCAGAACCAGGGAGTGAGAGCACAGTCTAACTCAGAACCAGGGAGTGAGAGCACAGTCTAACTCAGAACCAGGGAGTGAGAGCACAGTCTAACTCAGAACCAGGGAGTGAGAGCACAGTCTAACTCAGAACCAGGGAGAGCGAGCACAGTCTAACTCAGAACCAGGGAGTGAGAGCACAGTCTAACTCAGAACCAGGGAGAGAGAGCACAGTCTAACTCAGAACCAGGGAGAGTGAGCACAGTCTAACTCAGAACCAGGGAGAGAGAGCACAGTCTAACTCAGAACAAGGGAGAGAGAGCACAGTCTAACTCAGAACCAGGGAGAGAGAGCACAGTCTATCTCAGAACCAGGGAGAGAGCACAGTCTAACTCAGAACCAGGGAGTGAGAGCACAGTCTAACGCAGAACCAGGGAGAGAGCACAGTCTAACTCAGAACCAGGGAGTGAGAGCACAGTCTAACGCAGAACCAGGGACATAGAGTAGTCTGATCTGAAAATGTTGTTGCTTGGTTCTGTGTTAAAGGCAATCAGGTCAGATGTTGAGACACAATGTCTTCCACAATGACTTTTCATGTCTTTAGTGCTTCACATGAGCTAAAGTATCAAAACCAGAAAAATCTATGGCCACAGATAGTGTTTCTAAGCATTATGCAGGTTAGACTGATGTTAATGTGGACTGTGACATTTAAAAAGTTGAGTATGCTCAAAATTTTGGGGTGACCTGTGCCCTCCCTCTGCCTGCTCCCAGGGGTTGCAGACGGGTCAACCACCCTGGACAGGGTGCGGGAGATGACCTCCGTACGGGATCGGCTGGCCAAGTACCAGGCCACCGTGTCCAAAAAGGACCCTTTGCCTGCAGTTCACAATGTGAGTGTCTCTATATGTAATAGCCTACATCAGCCCATTGCTGCTTGCAGTGTGTGTGTGTGTGTGTGTGTGTGTGTGTGTTGTGTGTGTTGTGTGCTGTGTGTTTTGTGTGTTGTGTGTGTGTTTTGTGTGTGTGTGTGTGTTGTGTGTGTTTGTGTGTGTGGCTGCGGGCCAACTCCAGACATGAAAAAACCTACTTGCTCATGTAGAGAGTCTTAACATACATGGTTACATAATTTGAAGCGCCTGAAATAACTCATAAATCCATTGCTTAAAATATTTGGAGAGAACTATTTCATAAGTAAGTTTAGATCCGGGGAAAAAGTTAAATGGTTAATCAAATAGATCTGTGTGTGTGTTGTGTGTGTGTGTGCTGTGTGTTGTGTGTTTTGTGTGTGTTGTGTGTGTGTGTTGTGTGTGTTGTGTGTGTGGCTGCGGGCCAACTCCAGACATGAAAAAACCTACTTGCTCATGTAGAGAGTCTTAACATACATGGTTACATAATTTGAAGCACCTGAAATAACTCGTAAATCCATTGCTTAAAATATTTGGAGAGAACTATTTCATAAGTAAGTTTAGATCCGGGGAAAAAGTTAAATGGTTAATCAAATAGATCTGCTCTCTGTTTTTCTGTGTATATGTGTTTTGGGGTATGGGTGATGGGTGTGTGTGTTTTGGTGTATATGCTTATGTTTCAGGGTGTATGAGTAATGGTATTTGTGATTTTGGTGTGTCTGTGTACACACTGTGGAACAGGAAGGGCTGCCAGGTTCTGCTTCCTGATATGATGCAGTGTTTTGGTCGTCGCAGGGTAACTGGCAGCATGTGACAGAGAGAACATTGGCACTATAAGAGACTGTATGCAGAGCTACAGATAAGCACAAGCGGTGCAACCACACCCACTGGCCTTACATAGACCCAACCACCAAGGAAGAATCACAGGGGCGTGTCCTCTCGCCACCCAGCCACTGTGCATTGTTCAGAGGTTGGGTTCCCCTTTCCTTTTGACACATTGCGTAGCAACAACCCACTCTGAGACAGGTTTAAGCAGAAACTGTATAGCATCGCTCATCCATATCTCTTTCAGTTCCTGTCAGGGCTGTTGCAATAGGTTGTCTCTTGCACTATGCAAATTAGCTGTTGAAAGGTATAATGGGACTTGCATCACACACAAAAGAGTTGTCGATGTTTGTTTTCTTTCCTGGTTTGATTTTAAAAATTATGTTCGATACGTTACGACATTACCCTTGTTTTTCCATTGTCAGCAACACCTCAGATTTGAGCAGCCATTTGCCTTGCTGAAATGTTTCTCAGCTGCAGTGTTCTTGCACATACTAGTGTGCTGCAACACACAGTCAAGGTTATATTCACAAAACATTGTTATTATGTCATGAAAGTCATCACAATCAACCTACTGTACCACGTCAGAAAGTGTGGTATCATGGAAAACTATCTTCATCAGCACTAGTTGGGTTATTATCAGGCAAAATATGAAATTTCTACTTGCCACCGTTCTTGCGTATTTAATAAAAGTATCTCAACCACTCTACAGTGTAATCTACAGTTGTAGTCGGAAGTTTACATACACTTCGGTTAAAGTCATTAAAACTCATTTTTAACCACTCCACAGATTTCATGTTAGCAAACTATAGTGTTGGCAAGTCAGTTAGGACATCTACTTTGTGCATGACACAAGTCATTCTTACAACAATTATTTACAGACAGATTATTTCACTTTTAATTCACTATATCACAATTCCAGTGGGTCAGAAGTTTACATACACTAAGTTGACTGTGCCTTTAAATTTTTAATATTTGGTCACATATCCTTTGCCTTCCATGACTTCCTGATGTCTGTGACCCAACAACATCAAAAGACTCTTGATATCTTATTTTCTGGTACTCTTACAAGCGATACTATAATGTCTCTGCATTTGAATGGATCTCTATGGAAATTGGGGGGTGGGACTAGATTTAGCTGTAAATTACACTGGAACAGTATGGAAACACATGGTTGGCTAAATGGCTCTAAGTCATCAAGGGTCTGATGTATCAAACAAGCCTTAAATCATCACTCTGCTCCCAGAAATACAGGCACTGTATTTTGTACACATGTAGAGGGTTTGTGAACCAGAAAATGTAAAGTTTTACCTTATTCACATCATTGACTCTCAGGTTCACTGTAAACTAGAGTGGTGGAATTTCGTTTTTCACCGGGGGTTGTGGATTCACTGCCCATAATTTGCATATGAATTATGAAATAAATAAATTTAAGGCATGATAATAAATGATACAATTGTCTTATTTAATCTAAGCCATTAGTGGTGTTTGACATCTGGGGTTACAAAACAGGTGAAAATTAAGCCTCTGCACAAAGGGGTTAAAGCATAAAAAATAGTTTTTTATACAACAATAATCCAAAGAGCAAAAAAAAAAAAGAATGATGAGTGGCACCATTTTGGTCAGTGGACCTTCATCAGTGCATAGAATATGTAAACAATGTTACAAACATAAGAATTTAAAGAAATAAAACCCAAAAAATATTGTGACATATTTTGTCATCCCCCTAAGGTTCAAGAAGCATCATGATATTATTTGTTTTATTCCTGTTGCTCACACTTAATGAAAGAATCCTTTCTAGCACATTCTTTAAGTGAAGAGTCTGACACACGCAGCCTCAGGATTTGCTGACATAACATTTACATTCATTTAGCAGAGCGACTTACAGTAAAAGTGAAACATAAGTGCATTCATCTCATTTATATGGGCAATAGTGCCAGACCTGGCTAACCACATTCCCAGACTAGCAAGTAAAGTCGAAGCGCTAATGAAAATTAACTATCCAAAGCAAGAACAAAAGCACAATTTCTAAATGCATGATGAATTAATCCATAACAACCCCTAAGATGAGAAGCACAAAACTATAAAAACATAACCTGTAACAATACAAATACTATAACCTGAGTTAGTACAAATGGTGGTAGCGCTACAGGGTGGGGATGAGAGGGGAACAAAGAACCAGCCTGAAGAGGTGGGTCTTTGGTCTGCATTGGAAGACGACAATATTTTAGCCACCTTTTTGACATAGCGTTAAACTGATAATTTATCCTCTTCTCACGTCGCGTTTTCATTATTTTCCGGTGTCTCTTATTTTCTTTGATGTCTGATATTTTTAAGCACTCGTATTGATCAAGCCAAATTACATTTACAATGCCATTTCTATTTACAGAATTATACAATTCTGATTGTTTTATTGGATGCTCTGCCACTTGTGATAAATATTTTCCATGATATGACTAAGAAATATGAATGAAAAACGAATGCTTTATACTTTCTAAATATTATGTCATTGAATCCATTTTAGATGACCACCCGATAGTAATAGTAATAGTTGATCTTTTAATAGCCTGGGAGCAAATTATATTTAAGGAATCGATAAAGAATCGGATTGATAAGCAGAATCCATAATGGCATCGGTATCAGTAAAATCTAACGATTCCCATCCCTATAGCCTACCATATTGTATGACATGTAGAAACTTGTAGATGGGAGCATGGGGAATGTGAGATTCATTATGATCCAAAGTGTTGCTCATTAAAGACAGGCTACTGTAAGCAAACAATGACAAGCGACGATGAGTCCTACACTGTAATTTGATCAGCTAATGTATACGTTTGCAATTTATTATTTGCAAATTATAAACCAGCTCATGTGGA
The DNA here is from genome assembly GCA_029718625.1 of Synaphobranchus kaupii. Classification (NCBI taxonomy): domain Eukaryota; kingdom Metazoa; phylum Chordata; class Actinopteri; order Anguilliformes; family Synaphobranchidae; genus Synaphobranchus; species Synaphobranchus kaupii. The sequence goes on from CM056380.1 coordinate 26,488,394, forward strand.
TTTTTTATATATGATGTTAGCTAGATGCCTGGCTGGCTATGTTTACGGTCACACAGATATAAGCTAACGTTAGTGGTATGTTTAGCTAGTAACTATATACATATATATATTTAAATCTTTAGCTAGCTAGCTAAATGAAAACGATGTTGAACTTAGCTTAGGCATTCGTAAATCGGCTGTCGGAGTGCCAGAGTACATCTGGTTGTTCATATATTCAGAGCATTGATAAAATTGTCACTCTCGGAGCTAACAAGCTAAATGAATATGTTGAAGGTGGCTAACTTAGCTAACTGACTTGCCTTCGTATCGTCTCAGAGTTCCAGAGAACACTGTGGTCGTTCATAAATTCAGAGCATTGATATGTCTCACTCTACGAGCCCTCCGGGCACTCTGACTGAAAGGGCTGGGTTGTCATTTCAAAACAACACGACAAAGCAATCCCTAACTCGCCACAGTAATAGCCTACAAGCAGCAGCAATGCTGTAATCTAGGGATTAATCTAGCTAATAAACATTTTTTTAAGTAGATGGGTTTATTACAAGCCGTGTGCTAACTTACAAACAGTGTTGGGCGGATTACTTTAGCTAAAAGAGAAAAAACTTTCTTTGTTGTTCGACCGGCAAGGACTATCTGTAGGCTAACTTAAAAACGGTGTTGGATGGATTACTTTAAAAATGTAAGACAACAAAATTCCTTTGTTGGAACGATGTAACCTTGTAACGTTAGCCTCGAAACAAAGAATACCTTACCTAGACGCTAGCTAGCTAACGTTAGCTACATTGTTTCACTAAAATATCTATCTAGAAATCTAACGCTAGCGAAATTTGAACACATTCATTGATTCAGTCACAAAATGGAATAAACTCTTCTAAAACAGGTTTGCATTAGATAAGAGATAACTAGCTAGTAGCCGTGATAAAGCTCAATGCTTACCTGCTCAGGAGAAAATTAGCCAACTCGGCATCCACCTTGAAAGCTTTCTGGGCTCTCAGCTTTCTCCATCTTTCAAATGGCAGTCCAAGATTTACCCGTGTTTTAGTACCATCTAGTACCATCGCAGTTGATCCAGTTCGTTTGCTTGCTTCCATAGCTGCAGCGCGCTGTGTTTGTGTGCCAATTTGTTTCATATCAGGCAACCCGGTGTGTCGAAATGGGCAGTCAACTCAGAGACGATCTGGCAGTCAACTTGGAGAACAGTGAATCACACAGGACAAAAACGGATGTTCCGGCCCGGAATTGAAATTTCAAAGGAGAATATACTGACTGTAGCATTGTTGTCGGAGAAGCCAGTATTTCGATGTTTCCTTGATCTCTGATGAAATAGTATGGTCATTTTATGATTTATTACAGTAAATTTATTACATATAGCTCCTTTAACACTCAACCATGGCTGTGCTAGCTTTGTTGGAGGACGTGGCAAACCATGCATTTTGCAGGGAGAGTGTTCAGGGAACGGGCTGACGTTTTTCCCCAAGAAGATAAGCCGCTATCAGTTCCCCAGAGCCATTATATTAAATGTGTGTGACCAGTTAGCCCCAGGGCGCAATTCCAGAGCTCATTCACGTCCGTTCAATTTGAAGTTTGAGATTTATAGACGGAAAGTAGGCCTGCCTATGACAGACTTAGGCTATGCTATTTTAAACAAGCACAGCCAATTTTATAAATAATGCTTATGTGAAATTTAAAGATGATGTCCAAGTTGGACGAGAGTACCAGGCAGGGCCTGGACTAGAAGCTTTCTTGAGTAAGTGGTGAGGATGGAGTAGATACAGATTTTGTGTAGAAAGAATCTGTGTTAGACATGCTAACCAACCGAATTTCCTCCTGGCAGGCAGAGCAGATGGAGGACCAGAGCGCCCCCCGTGTGGACCAGAAGGAGAACGTGCCACCAGACAGCTCAGCCACGGTCAGTATGCACCAGTCCACCGGCTCACCCAAGGGACAAATTTAATTGGATAGAAGAGCGTAGATGAAGATAAGTGCTTAAGCAGACGGTCCAGCATGTCAGTCAATTAGGAGAATGTGTTTGTTGGACTTATTTGGATGGAAGAGCGATGTTTTTGTAGATGGTAGATACCGCTGAGGCCCCTTACCGTCGGAGCCAAAACAGTTGAAAGACTGGAGGAGTACAGATATCTGGATACCATCATAGTACAAACCCCAATTCCAAAAAAGTTGGGACAGTATGTAAAATGCACATTAAAGCAGAAAGCAGTGATTTATAAATTCTCTTTTACACTGTCAATGTATAGATTTCCTCCGGAAACTCAGGAATTTGGACGTGAGCCAGTCAGTACTGCAAGCATTTTACACCTGCTTCCTTGAGTCAGTGCAGACATTTAGCCTGGTTTGGCTCATAAAGTGAAATCAGGCAACTGAAGCTGGAGAGGGTTACAGTACAGGCTACTAAAATCATAGGGAACCAACAAAAGCCACTGAAACATCTGTACAATTAAAAAAGGAGAGAGGATTATGGCCCTTCCATCACATCCCCTGAACTCTCTCTTTGAGACTCTTCCATCAGGTCGAAGATTAAGGTTCTTGCCCCTTAAAGTAAAAAGAGCCCGAAACAGCTTTGTCCCAACAGCTGTTAGACTGCTTAATGCAGTGGTTCTGAACCCTGGTCCTGGAGGGCCGCAGGGTATGCTGGTTTTCATTGTTACTCTGTACTTAATTGATCAATTAAAGCCGCTGAAAACACAGTTACTTCAACACACCTGGTTTCTTGGGTCTGAATTGGTTGCCGATATTAAGGCAAAAACAAAAACCAGCATACCCTGCGGCCCTCCAGGACCAGGGTTGAGAAACACTGGCTTAATGACACTGGACATCTGAATATAGCAAAGGCAGATGAGGAACTGTTATTGTTTTTGATGCTCAATTTTTCATCACAATTAATCATTAATTAATTTAATATACTTTTGATCATAATACTAATTTTAATCATAATCATAACGTATTCTCCTCCACTCATACCTTCATTTTAATGTGAAACACCTGATTCAATATTTAACATGTTTGTTTGTTTTTTGTGGGTCTGCCCACTGTCTTTTTTATACCAAAAACTGAAGTTCCCTCACAGGAAAATAAAAGTTATTCTATTCTATACCAGTATCAGTGTCATGAGCCCCCTGCAGCAGGAAGAATAACTGATGATGCCTGTAAAATGATAATGATCGTTCCAATGTAAATGAAGGAAAGTGCCAATGCTACCGCTACATAACTACAAAAACATTCAAGAACAATGACAATAGCTGTTGTTCTCCAAGCAAGTTTTAGAACAAATCTCCAGTGAATAAATAAATCTGACCCATCCCTGCTGTGCACTGCCTGTACCCACAGAAAATGTGTGTGTGTTGGCTGGCAGATGTTTACAGCTGTTACAATTTCCTTGGTGTGGAGGCTAGGGAATTATGTATTGTTAATAGTTATCATTTTAGTCATCGTTGCCCCTGGGAACGGGCCTTAACGCTTTGCCCTCTGTTCACAGAATGCTGCCCCTGGGAACGGGCCTTAACGCTTTGCCCTCTGTTCACAAAATGCTGCCCCTGGGAACGGGCCTTAACGCTTTGCCCTCTGTTCACAGAATGCTGCCCCTGGGAACGGGCCTTAACGCTTTGCCCTCTGTTCACAGAATGCTGCCCCTGGGAACGGGCCTTAACGCTTTGCCCTCTGTTCACAGAATGCTGCCCCTGGGAACGGGCCTTAACGCTTTGCCCTCTGTTCACAGAATGCTGCCGCTGGGAACGGGCCTTAACGCTTTGCCCTCTGTTCACAAAATGCTGCCCCTGGGAACGGGCCTTAACACTTTGCCCTCTGTTCACAGAATGCTGCCCCTGGGAACGGGCCTTAACACTTTGCCCTCTGTTCACAGAATGCTGCCCCTGGGAACGGGCCTTAACGCTTTGCCCTCTGTTCACAGAATGCTGCCCCTGGGAACGGGCCTTAACGCTTTTCCCTCTGTTCACAAAATGCTGCCCCTGGGAACGGGCCTTAACGCTTTGCCCTCTGTTCACAGAATGCTGCCCCTGAATCTAGCAGTGGGAAGGCCTCCGCCACAGACAGCAACAGTAAGTCAGGAAATGAACATCGACGGCTCCAATTATTCCCACTGCTGATGGGGCAGTGAGGCACAGATTGCTTATATACGAACCACATGTACAGCACTGTATGTGCCTCTGCCATTGTTCAAGCTCTAAGTGCTCTGATTGTTTGGCTCATTATGAATATTCATGATGGGGGTTTGAGGGGGATGACAACTTCAGTAGGTAGCGTAGGCTCCCAAACCTCCGATAATAAGGAAGTATGGAGTGAACGCAGGAGTTCACCATCGGGATATGGAATGTCTGATTGAGGTTGCTGGATTCTCATAGTGCTGAGAGTCACTGACTCGTATGCTCTCCAGTACACAGTTGGTATTGGTTCATATCGAGTCGTTCAAAGTCAGTATCATGTTATCATGTATACAGTTTTGGTAAAAGTGGTTGTTCAATTTTAGAATTAGCTATTCTCTCACACCCTCCATTTCCGTATAATCCTGTTGTTAATGGTTAAGGGCTCTCTCTAGTGTCAGTGTGATGCTACTGCACTTGTAGCATTGTTTACGAGGTGAATATGGTGGTGGACGCTCATGCCTAACATGGTTGAATGGACACACCTCTGTGGTTTGTGGAGAAAAACAGATCCCACATATGCTCTCTGTTCTGATGTATTGCACAGTAATCCAATGCCAGGTCTCAGGACTCTCACCTTATCGTACACAATGAAAGTAAAGGGCATCACATACATTGCATACTATTACCTTTGAGAGTTAATAGGAGAGGGTGAGTCCAACACACAGCTGGCCATGATCAGCAACGCCCTTGTAAAACTCTCCACAGCATTGTTCTCCAAGTAGGAGTGCATAGGCTAGAAGGGTCGATGCATATGCAGATTGCACATTCCATTTGTTAAAGGTGTAAATCTACTGTGCAGGCCTGTCTCCGGTCTCAGAGAGTGGTTTGGAGAGTCCGGCCCCCAACGCTGGCACTACAGTGCCCTCGGCCTGCAAGGACAGCGCTCAGCCCAAGGCTGTGAGAGTGAGTACTCTTGCACGGCTTAACCATGTGCTCGGATAATGTTTGAATGCTATAAGGGAATGTGCCGCTGGAATTATTTGCTTGTCAAATTTGTACTACATTCAAGTTATGTAACAATGTGGCATGTTTGGATTAGATTCTTAAAAAAAGTTTTGCTGCCATCAATCATATTTTGTCTGTGTTGTGTGTGTATTTAGAAGTTCGGACTGCCAGTACAGGAGACCTGTGTTGCATGCCTGAAGACAGTGTACCCCCTGGAGCGCCTGATGGCCAACCAGCAAATCTTTCACAAAACCTGCTTCCGCTGTTGCCACTGTAACACCAAGTTGAGGTAACATCTGCCAGCTTGATGTTGTGTTACTTATTATAGGCCAGTGGTGTTCAACCTTAGGTCTGAGAGTCATAAGATCTGCTGGGTTTTGTTTTCACCTACAACCAGCAACTACTTTATACCCAACCCAAGAAACCATGTGGGGTATCTGTGTAATCAGCTGCTGTAATTGATCAATTGCTGCATAACAACAATAACTCCCTGTAGGGTGAATAGGGGAAATGACAACCTATTACATTTTTCCAACATTCTTTATATATTTTCTCTCAATATTTTCTTTGTCTCCCTCTGCTGGCCAGCTTGGGGAACTACGCTTCTCTGCATGGCAATGTGTACTGCAAGCCGCACTTCAGCCAGCTGTTCAAGGCCAAGGGCAACTATGATGAAGGATTTGGCCACCGGCCACACAAAGAGCTGTGGGCTCCCCGGGCAGAGGGTGAGGGTGAGGGTGAGGAGGAGGAGAGGGAGGGAGAGCCCATTGCCGTCAATGTGGCCCCCGCCACCACAGTGGCCCCTGCCACCACAGCGGCCCCTGAAGCCAAGCCGCTGAGCCCCATCGTGGAGGAGTCTCGCATCGCCAAGGTGAACATCCTGGCGACCGATTTGGAGACGCATGCACATAGCTCGGGTCTGCCTGCGGAGAAGCCGGCCGAGACCCGGCGACTGAGAATCGCCTGGCCGCCCCCTGCTGAGAAGGGCTCCGGGTCCCCTGGCTCTGCCTCAGATGGGGGTCCTGTGAGGCTCTTCCGGGCCAAGTGGCCCCCGGAGGATGATGGGGTGGTCCCCTCGGCCCAAAGCTCCGAACGCTACGAGCTCAAGAATCTCCGCAGGAGCGCCTCTCTGAAGGAACGCAGCCGGCCCTTCTCATTGACTGTCTGCCCTGCCCCCACCCTCGACCCCGCCCCCGCCCCCAGAGAGCCACGCCGTCCAATGAGGGAGCTGCTGGAGAGGCGGGGCTCGCTGGAAGGGATGCACCCCACCCCCAGGCTGCACACCAAGGAGCCACAGCCAGAAGCGGAGCCAGAGGTGGAGCCAAAGCTGGAGTCTGAGCCACAGAGAGAGAAAGTGACCAAGCTTGGAGACAGTATTGTGAACGGAGAGACCACCTCCGAAGAGGAGCACAGTAGCACACAAGAGGATGAAGGTGCCTCCACCACACCGGAGGGGACCAAAGAAACGGCTGGTGAAAAAGAGGAGGAGCGGGTGCTCTTCCCGAAATCGCAGGATGCGTCTCCAGACGACCCTCTGCCGGCGAGCAAGCAGAATAGGACGTCCCAGGATGTGGGCTTCTGGGATGGGGAGGACGAGGGCGGGGAAATGTCAGTGGAGGAGCAGATCAAGAGGAACCGCTACTATGAGGAAGAGGATGATGAGGAAGACCAGGAAGGCTGAAACGGCACCTTTTCCAGATCCTGGAACTTCTCCAGTAACAAATTTTCCAAAAAAAATTTATACATTCCTTAAGAATGAGTCTGACAGTTTTGTGCCCCTCCCCATCTCTCAGAACCTGAGCAACCACTGCAAAGTTCACCTCCCATGCTCACTCACAAGGAGTGGAACGGCTTGTTTTTGTTTTGATGCAATCATTGTTTGTTTTGTTCTGTCCATCGAATAACTGCCACTTCAAAGAACCAGCCTCCTTTAGACACAATCAAAAAACTATTTTAATCCCCTTTTCCCAAAATCCTGAATGGAAGGAAACTACGCTCCAAGCATTTGGACTTACCATACATTTGCCACATTTGAGTTTGTGGGAGAAAAAAAAAATTTTTGTACATTTTTCTGTTGTATGTTTTACGTGGTAAGGGTTGACGTATGCGCGTGTCTTAAACCTAAAATTAGTAGTTTTGCATCATTATGGCTTTTATACATTGGGTAGGGGAACAGTCTCATTACACAGGGCTCTGAACTTGAAACTATGCATTTTAATAAACCTTTTTAAAAAAAAAAATTATTATTTTGTAAAATAAATCTATGGCCTTATAATCTTCAGCTGTGTGGTACAACAGACAATGAGTACTGAGAGAAGTAGAGGATCGCTCCTCGCGATTCTCATGATCTATCCGAAGTAGGGCGAACAGGAAGCCCTTGTTAAAATTGATAGGAAGTGAAGCTAACACAGTCTATAGCACTCCTAGTATGCTCCTGCAAACAATTCATTATTTTTAATTTTTTTTAGCATTTCCGTTTGGAGTGCGTGTGTGTATGTGTATACGAGACTGGGCATGGTAAACGGTGGATAGCGTACAATTATTTTCCTTCCTGATAAGGAAACTAATTCTGCATTTTTAATCTGAACAGAAATATGAGAACAAGAGTGATCTGATCAACTTGAGTCCATGAGCTGAACACTGTAATCCTTATTTGTAACACAAGGACATCATGAAATAAGACTGATTACTGATTGCCTATCCTGATTACAATATTATTTATACAACAGTAGGCTATATTTGCACATTAAGATTTAAGGTATAAAATACCCTTTTGGCGTCGGGCGAGTCCGAACCTGAGATTGTCAAGGGCTTGTTTTTTTCATGATCGCTGGTTTGGTTTCACACCATAGAGATTCTTCCGAACCCAGGTTCGTTTGCCGATAACTCACGTCATCGTTAGTCGCAGCTTTCACACTTAACGTATCGAACTCTCGGGGTAAATGGTCTCGGGTTTGGAAAAACCCCTCAATGGGCCCAATTGTGAAAACGCCATTAAACTCATGCTGCCAGGCCAAGATGAATCTATAAACAGTGATAGTGCAATGGGCATTTAATTGGTTTTGTTTCCACTTCTATGTAATAAAGATGAAAACGCACACATTTGTGTGTATTTACTGTAAATCATTGTAGTGCATTTTGTCTGTATTGACTTTGAAATGAGGACACACAGGCCTATGGAAATAGTCATCTTTATTTCATCATAGAAGCATCTCTGTGTATGTACACATTAACAGCAATGCAGGCTGCCAGAGAGCGGGAGAGACCCTGAACAGTCTCATGGACGCAGCATGGTTGGGTCCTGCTCTTGCATCACTTTACATCATGCCTCCCAATCTTCTATAGTGCTACCCCCGTTTCCCTCCACTTAAACCTGCCCCCCCCAAACTTCTGACACCTGCATTTCATTTTAAGACTCAGGATACTGATGAAGCCAAGCTTTAGTCTTCCTGCATTATTCGCACCCGTCAATGATTGGCCATGGATGTGTCACACGGGGCCTGTTGACCAATCTGAGGCAAGTGCGTTTGGAAGAAAAGCCAATTCCAACCACAGGGAGTCGTTACTCCACTGTAAGATACTGCATCACTTCAAATAATCGGTGCCCTCGAATACACACTGCACAGACGAGGGCTTTGAACACCGTGGACGATTATACAGTGCATTCGCAAGAAGGCACCTGTGTGTCAGCCTTATAGGCACAGATTTGGGTTGTGTATATACATTGCTAAGTATGCATCGTCTAGTTGCATGTAATATATAACTAATCTGTTATGCAGAACTAAGGACGGTGGGAAACCCCAAACTCCACCTTGATGGGAGAGTCGTTCTATGCCGTATGGTATACATACAAATATGCGCAGTGAATAAACATGCGCCCGGCCTCTGCAGGAACACAGCCAATATAGGAACAATGGTGTCCCCCGATTACCACCGTCTAGTGTTTCAGATCCTGCAATTAATGACAGCTGTTTACTAAGATTCATTAATTATTACCAGCATAGAGGAGAGGGGTCCATTAAGTCCATTCTTAAGACTGAGGTCTCGCACTTTTCCTCAGAACAAACACAAAATTTAATTTACCCCTAAACAAAGAAATGCAACCAAGTGCGATTGCATCAATTAGAGCTGGTGAAAGAAAATCAGGAAGAGCGTGTAACCAAAGTAGCTTGAAACATTTAAATCAACGTAAGGCTTTTACATATACATATACATGAAAACAGCGGTAAATGGTCACTCCTTTCATTTCAAACATAAGATTTAGGAAACATGACCCGGAGGAGGGAGGCCCTGCACGGCAGCGGTCGGATCACACGTCTGTAAAGTGCTTGTGACGATAGAATACAGCGAAGTCTGTGGTTTGCAATGCAGCAATACGGCCCATCTGTGAAGGTCAGAGGTGATCAATATCAGAGAAAACGTGACGCAAAAATTAGAATCCTGCAGGAGAACCAAATAACACAAAAGAGATTCCCCACTTCTCTGACCTTTCATGTGTTTTAAAGGTATTACTAGTATTATCAACAAAGTGGAGACAGGAGGTTAGAGTGAGAGATAGGATTGGAAGGCTGTCACTTGATCTACTGAAAAGTGCTAGTTCTACATTTCCAGGGCTGTCTGGAACTTGTAGCACAGTTTGGCAAAGAGTGAACTTATTGGCGTTCCTAAGGAGTAATGATTCCCAAGGAATTGACATAGGGGGCGCACTCCCCATCTCTGCACCCCTAAGACATTACTAACCGTGATACAGCCCAAATTTACAGTAAACACAAAAAGATTTCATACTAATAAAATGAAAGCTCATTTTAGATAAACAAAAGTGTTGTGTGTTTATGAATTTACTACTAATCGGTAACTATCCAGCAGAGAATATATGGGACTTCTGCTGGGTCATTCCGTGTCAAATCAACCAGTTTCCTGTATGACCCTCTCAGATTTTGATGAGACTCCATCTTAATAATCCATTGTGTGAAAAATGAACACACACAAAAATGTACTTGTACACCCTTCCCTTTTCAAGTTATATGCACCCAAAGTAGCCACTTTGTTCAGTCGCACATGTTTTTGGTGATTTTCGAGGTCACCCTGTGCCCATACGAGTGGACATATACATCCCATATAAAGGAATGACATCCATCCAAAGTTGGGTCCGGGTGAAAAAAAGTCAAAAACACAACCGTCCGTCTTGTCAATGGATCACCATGTGGACAGTTAAAACTTTTTCTGAAATTTACACCAGTTAAACATATATTAGATCTACTCATCAACCAAATTTCAGCTTTGGTACTCAACTCCTTCATGGTTAGATAGCATTTTGAAAAGCACACATATTTTAACATATCGGGAATTCACATAAGTCTTAAGAGTTACGTTACTACTTAAGTGTCAAATTATGTATCAGACATCAAACAGAATAGTACATGTACTTTAAACCATACACTATAAATGTTAAATTACCACATATTCTGCCATATAGATGTGTACAGTTTGTCGTTTACTTGATAAATGCTGGCAGTTTGCCTTGAATGATATTGAAGTCGTTAACAGTTAGTCTGTAGTGACGGCCTCCACGTCCCTGCAGCTCTGGAGCACTGATGACACAAACTACGTCCTGGAATGATACCCAACACTCATTATGGACATCTTGGGGCCAGGAGAATTCTTTGCTCTTCTCATGAGCTTTAAAAAGACATCATGTTGCTCCTCTGATCACTCCACGATAGTGCCAATGTTCACTGATGGGATCTCAATTCTTGAATGATAGAGCTAGAATGAAATTGACCAAATATTGTTGCCTGGTAATGGGAAATCCCATCATTGAGTAATGGGTTATCCCTGTATTTACCTGACATGGGAAAATCCCACATCTAACCTTAGCTCTAGGCCCTAGGGGGCATCTTAACTTTATTTTACCTATCTCCTGTGATAAATATGCATGTTGTGATCAGACCTTACGCACGTAGATCGGCCGATTTCAAGTTTTGTATACCCGGAATTGTGCTAAATTTGTATTTTTCAAAATGTGGTCTAACCATGAAGGTTGAGTACCAAACCTGAAATTTGGTTGATGAGTAGATCTAATATATCTGTTTAACTGGTGTACATTTCAGAAAAACTTTTAACTGTCCACATGGTGATCCATTGACAAGACGGATGGTTGTGTTTTTGTCTCCAAAGTTTGGATGGATGTCATTCCTTTACAAATGAATTGATTAGCCTGTACTTGCTTGTGACCATAGACATACACCTATAGATAATACATCTGTGATATGGGATGTATATGTCCACTCGTATGTGCACAGGGTGACCTCAAAAATCACCAAAAACATGTGCGACTGAACAAAGTGGCTACTTTGGGTGCATATAACTTGAAAAGGGAAGGGGGTACAGAATCTGAGGCCAGATACGTGCAATACGGAAGAAAGTAAGTTAGGATACCAAGTTTCAGCTCTAGCTGTTACCATTCCCAAGTTATAAGCTTCCAAAGTCTGAAAAAATCACATTTGCGCGTTTTCACGACTCGCGAACGTGAAAGACGGAGGTTTTGAGCAAATTTCAGGAGGCCATATCTCGGAAACGACATGTCGTATGAGGCTAATTTTTTGTGTGTGTTAATTTTTTCATACATTGGATTATTATGATGGAGTTTCATCAAAACCTGAGAGGGTCATGCAGAGACCACTGCTTGATTTGACACGGAATGACCCTGCTGATAGTTTGTGGTCTCCTAGGCAAGACAGCCGACTAAAATAACATTAGCCAGACGTCAATTAATGCAGCCTACAATATCTGCCATAAAAGCAATGCAATCATTATATTTCAAGTGAATCATGCGTAACTAATCATTAAAAACCATTTGTTTTGTTTAAACAAAGTGTAATGACGTGTCTGTTAAAAAAAAAAAAATAAAATAATTATAATGCAATAATAAGCAATCTAATCTCTTTCAGGTAATTTCTACCAACCTAAAGATTGCATTTTCCAGCGCTCAACGAGATTTGCTTTGAAATGTGTCGTAAGGATTAAATATTACGAGCCAAAGTGTGTGGAGAACTCCGGAAGCAGAAAGGCTAAATACAAAATCCTGCCCCCTTGTGGCTTTTGTATGTGTTGCACACCCAGAGTTTTTTTTTGCTATTTGCTCGGCCGATGAACACGCGCAAGGCTCGAGTCTTGACACATGAACAGAAAGTGTGCTGTTGGGACAAAACACTCGTTTTCGAAGGACGCCAAACCTCCACCCTCACTGCCCTCAGGCAATAACTACTCTTATTTTACATCAATAACCTACAGTTGCACAATCAGCATGATGGATAGAACATGCTTATGGAATTGCATGCTTTGCACCACAGTGATATCTTGGGAGCTATATTTATATTCAAGTAATATCATTCAAAAATAGACTATCATATATACAGTTTAAACATATTCATTTTTGCCATTGATTTAAGGATTTGCTAGGGAGAAACATTTTCACCCAGTGCCACTGTAAAGTCAGTGGTCACTAAGCTCTGGCACAATTTTATATTGTCTCTTACTGTTGTAGAGAAACAGTGCACTCTGCTGCCCAGAACAGGCACTACTGCCAGCAGGGTTTAAATCCCCTTCATTGAGTCCATCGATTCAGCTTTCAAACATTTGTTGTGCCAATGTAGATTTGCCATGTCTTCTTAGCCAAAGATGGCCAGCCTAACAGTGAACATAAGAAAGGAAGTGGAACGACTTGCATTAAGTCGTAGGCTTTAAAGGAAACAAAGTAAAACATAATTTTAGGTAGTTTCCGAGGAGGAGAATGCTGGTTGTAGGAGGTGGAGAGGAGGTCATGTGAGGGAGGGGTGGTGGCAGGGGAAAGGAGCAGGTGGGAAGAGTGTGGTAAACCCACCACCCTTTTTCCATCCACCCTCAATCCCGACAGTATTGGATTATTGCTCCGCCTCCTCTGGCCTCACCCCCACCCTCTCTCATCCACTCAGGGGGTGCAGATCCACCTTCACCTTCTCCCCGCTGCTCAGCATCCCGATGGTGGGGTAGAAGCCCCCTGTCGGCACCACAGCCTCCCTCTTGCCGATAATCTTCCCATTGCGGGTGAAGAACACCTGTGCAAACACAGGGGGTAATATAATAGTGAGTCAGCATTTCTACACAGCTGTCATGAGGAAGAGAACAGTTCTCCTGATTCTGTGTAACTCATAACTCTCTCTCTCACACTCACACACACTCACACACACACACACACACACACACACACACACACACACACACACACACACACACACACACACACACACACACACACACACACACACACACACACACACACACACACACTGCTGTGCAAGTGTTTTAGACATCCTTACATTTTTTAAACTTGATGCATGAGGAAACTAGATCTTTTGCAATAAATGAAAATACACAATGTGTCCACCCTGTCTCTTCAAAACCACTAATTATTCCATGGAGACCTTCAAATAATTTTGTAATAAACTCGCGCTGCTTTTTCACCCTTCTTCCACAGGTCATACGGGACCGGGACTTTTCACTTTTTCTTTGACAAAATGCTGTCAGCATCTATGATGCACAATGTTTTAGTTTCGTTATGCATCAGAGGAGAAAAATGTGGGTGTGTGTGACTGTACATGTGTGTCTATCAGGCCTAGGGGACTACTTAATATATTCATGCCAGTACAATTTAGTTTTGAGAGCAATTTTTCATTTCATGGGCACTGGTCCTTGTGATGCCATGAAGATGAAATGGGCCAAAGGTAAAGTAAATAACAGGTCATATAATAACATATAATCATTTTCTTTTTGTTCTTAAAGGGATAGTTCGGAATTACGGCGGCGGAGCGAACGTGGCCATTGCAACTTGCAACGTTGCTCTTTGTTGTTGTAGTCGACCAGTGCCGGCACTACATTCGTAGGCAACGTAAAGTACCACTCCGCCGCCGTACTTCCACAGAGAATATAGGTCAGCACAAAGTAAAGGATTCAATGATAGTTTGACTTCAAAAATGATGGTATAAACACTCAAAATAACCCAGATAGACTTTAGTCGTATTTTATTTGCTTTGGGTGCACTGTGGAGTGTTTAATTGCGTTTGGTAGTGGATGCTACCGGTTACCTTAGAGTTGCGCTAGCATTAGCAACATGTGTATGTCCAAAAGAAGAGACAGCATGGAATTAGCTGAAAATTGTTTCCATCAATCAACTACATCATGGGTAAGTCGTAACTGAGACATTATGTCCAAAATTCCGAACTATCCCTTTAAACATCCATGTCATTAAGAAAAAACTGAATTTCTAGTAACTAATAAGGAGTAGGCCCATCCTTTGCCTGCAAAACAGTTTCAATCCTTCTAGGAATGCGGTCATACAATTTCTGAACTGTGTGTACTGGGATATTGGCCCACTGTTCAAGAAGGACAGTCTCCAGTTCTTTGAGGGATGAAGGAGGTGGATATCTAGTTCACACTCTCCGCTCCAGAACTTCCCATAAAGTTTCTATTATGTTTAGATCTGTTGATTGTGCAGGCCTTGGAAGGCATTTGATGTTATCCTCGTGTTCTTGGAACCATTCCTTAATGTTATTCCCAGTGTGTATGGGAATATCATTTTGGAATATGGGGACATCATGAGGGAACAGTGTTTGCACCATAGGGTGCACCTGGTCTTGTAAAATGGTTTCATATAGTTTTCCAGTTACACTTCCATGGAGAGCAATCTTTGGACTCAATGAGTCCCGTGAAATGGCTGCCCATACCATTACAGAACCACCACCATACTTAACAGCTGGCAACAGACATTGTGGATTGAATGCCTCCTTAGCCTTTCTCCAAACATAAACCCGTCCAGATATATTAAAAAGAGTAAAATATGACTTATATCTCTTTTCTCCATTGCTCAGGGGTCCAGGTTTTGTGTTCCTTACACCATGTTATGCGTTTTTGTGCATTAGCCTTGGATACAAATGGTTTCCGAATGGCGGCCCTGCCATAAATAAAAGCTTTGTGAAGCACACTATGTACTGTTTTTGTTGAGACTGGTTCAGATATGGATTGATTCAATTCTGTGGTGATTTTTAGAGCTGTAGTTCTGTGGTTATTAGCAACTACCCTACCAAGTGTCCGTCTGTCCCTGTCGGAGAGCTTTGACTTGCGGCAAGTTCTTTTTTGCTGATGCTGTTTTGTGGTGTTGGGCATACAGTTGAAGTTGGAAGTTTTACATACACTTAGGTTTAAGTCAAAACTTAAAACTCTTAAAACTTTTTTTTTTTTTCATTTTTCTCCCAATTAGTAGCCAATTGAACCCCTATTCTAATTCAGTTCCCCCGTGTAGCAACCGCTACAGGGCGCCGGCTATGCTTGGATCTGGCAGGACCACAGATTTCATGTTAGCAAACTATAGTGTCTGCAAGTCAGTTAGGACATCTACTTTGTGCATGACACAAGTAATTTTTCCAACAATTGTTTACAGACAGATTATTTCACTTTTAATTCACTATCACAATTCCAGTGGGTCAGAAGTTTACATACACTAAGTTGACTGTGCCTTTAAATTTTTTATATTTGGTCACATATCCTTTGCATGCCATGACTTCCTGATGTCTGTGACCCAACAACATCAAAAGACTCTATTTAGTCCCTGCACATTTTCCCCTATGAGCTTAATCCAAATATGCATGAGGCATGAGGCATGAGATGGTCAATTTCTGGAATTTCCTGCGCATTAAGATTTTATTTTATATAGAGGGTTACACCCCCACCTCTCTGCATTTGAATGGATCTTGATGGGAATTGGGGGGTGGGACTAGATTAAACTGTAAATTACATGGGAATAGTATGGAACCTATGGTTGGCTAAATGGCTGTAAGTCATCAAGGGTCTGAGGTATCAAACGAGCCTCAAACCATCACTATGCTGCCAGATATGCAGTAGATATGGATGGATCACTTTAAGGATCGTTTCTCCTGACTCATTTTCCTCTTAAACTCTACGGAAAAATAAGTCAGGAGAAAATCTTTATTAAAAAAAAAGAAGCTTAGATTAAGCTGTAATTTAAGAGTGCATGAAAATAAGATATCAAGAGTCTTTTGATATCCTTTTATACCCAGTCATGATAGCATCACCTGTTTACCTGTGGAAAGTTCCAAACACGTGTTTTTTTTTTTAGCTTCCCAGTCTTTTTTTTTGCCCCCTGTCTCAACTTTTTTGGAACACGTTTCAGGCATCAATTCAGAATTAGCGTATATTTACAAAAATCTATAAAGTTGATAAGGCAAAACATTAAATACCTTTTCTTTGTACTCTTTTCAATTAAATATATGTAAAAGAGAATTGAAAATCACTGCTTTCTGCTTTAATGTGCACTTGTGTATTCCATGGGTGCGCTGATCGACCAGCGGGGGTCGCTATAGAGCAATGAAACGCAGACACCTAAACGACTGAACCCTCTCTGAGCGGGGCAATTGGTAATTGCGCGTCGCCCTATGGAGCGAACTACCACATTCAGCACTGGCAAGGACCGGATTCGACCCAAAACTATGGGCCTCATCCATGGAGACTATTTTTGATGTTGAGAATATGAAGTTCAGTATCTAGTTGGTCCATATCAGTGATCATAGGCGGAGGGTGAACCAACTGCAGGGTAAGGCAAGGTTAAGGTGGGGTAGGTATCCACCTTCGTGCGAGCGCAAAATTATTTTCATTAATTTCACCGTAAATAGGCTACAGTTTTATGAGTAGGTACAAGAGCCCATGTAGGCTTTGGTTGTAAAGTAGTCGTGTATTGGGAGACATAGAAGCATCCACGAAAATGACAAGCAACAAGTCTATAACGTAATTGTGTGCGAGATTTTCTAAAACAAGTTTTTTTTTTCTATTTTTGTTTTTGTGATCCGCTGGCGTGCTTGCGTAACTCCGACATTTTAGCTTCTGACAATAACAAGCAAAATCAGCACATGTAAGTAGGCTACGCATATAGCCACCAAAGACGTAGCCTAAATATGACTTTGAAAACCCATTGCATGAATCTGACCAAACTACCGGTAGCCTGTGTGTTTTTTGCTTTTTGTTAATAAATTAATTAATTGATGAATGAATAAATAAAATGTATCTGACCATACAACCAATTAACAACAAAAACATTATTTCAAGTGAGTCACTCACTGGCAAATTAGGCCTACAACATTATATTCTGGCCATGTAAAGCACCCCTGGCGATCACATTTTCACGTCATATTGATAGGCTAATCATTTAAGCGAAGATAGCCTATGCGTGATTTCTATCGGCATGGCACCCAACACACACATAATTTATAACATTTTTATAACATTAACAGAGAGTGTGACAGTGTGTCCAGAAATGCTCCGTGATTCCGTGATGATCACTCAGCTTGACTGCTGCTTCGGCTTCACTGACAGGACAACGCGTTGATAATTGCCAACTAACCAACTAACGTTATTACAGGTAGTCTTAACCATGCAGCAATCGCCTACACGCTGCCGACCAGCTTAGTTACCTCCTCCGCAGTAGGCAGTAGCCTAGTGGATTGAGTGAACTCGACCTCAAATCCTCTATCGCTAGTATTTGTATTTATATTTAAAAGCCTACATTATGTCAATTGCCATGTCTGGCTTGCACACCCTCCGCCTATGTCTGTGATCTTCATTCCTGGTCCTGGAGAGACGCAGGGTCTGCTGGTTTTTGTAGTTACTCTGCATTTAATTGATTGATTAAAGCAGTCGATTACACAGGTAACTCACCTCACTTGGTTTCTTGGGTCTGAATTGGTTGCTGATATTAAGACAAAAACCAGCAGCTCCTCTCCAGAACCAGGAATAAAGATCACTGGTCTATATAATCTGTGGTCCTACCACACTGGGTAAAGCAGCACACTTATCAGGGCAGATGCAGGCCTATGTGCGTGTGTATGTGTGTCTGAACTGTTCCCTTGTGTTGAAAGGAAACAGAGGCCCATTGTATGAGCAGTGCTCACCCAGCTGAGGCTGAGGAATTAATCTCTCAGGAAGCTGCTTGTCTCTGGCCTGACTGTCATGCTGATACAGGGCTGTCAACATTCCCTCCCTATAAGAGCCCAACAGCCCACTTCAGGGAGACCTGGACTACAACTGTGTGTGTGTGTGTGTGTGTGTGTGTGTGTGTGTGTGTGTGTGCGTTTGCATATTTCTGTGTGTTTAGATTGTGGGTGCCCGTTTGTGTTCGTGTCGTGACTGTGTGAAGGTGGTTTGTGTGTATTTACATGCGAGTGCTATTGTGGGTGTTTATAAACTCCTCAAAAAAAGTTTGGAAACGTTATTTCGGTCGATTATTCCTCCCCTTTAATAATACCAATTGGTATTGTGTTTTATATCGCTGGAAAGCCTGATTAGTCACCTTTACAACGAGGTACAACTTGTAAGGATCATGCATTCGTGGAATGAGCAACACAGCTAACCGTGTGGGTAGCGGCCCAAAGAAATGTGCCAAAATCCCCTGCAATATTCTTCTGTTGGTATTCACTCTCGTTTTGAGTAGCTTGGTGGATTGGATGATTGCACTCTCCCACAGTAATAAGGAAAAAACAACACATATTGGCCATTTTTACACTTTATTCATTTTACACTGTCAGGGACCTCAGTAGCGTGTGGAAGATCCATACGCAGTCACAACAGCTTGGCACCTCCTCCTCATGCTGGTCACCAGCCTGGTCACACTGCTGTGGGATGGCATCCCATTCCTCAACCAGGATTTGCTGCAAGTCAGCCAACATGGTTGCGTTGGTCACTCTGGCACGTACAGCACGCCCAAGCTGATCCCACAGGTGTTCAAATGGGTTGAGGTCTGGACTCACGGCAGGCCATTCCATCCTCTCCACTCCCAAATTCTGGAGGTACTCTGTGATGATCCTGGCTCTGTGGGGGCGAGCGTTGTCATCCTGGAGGATGGAGTTAGGTCCCAGATTCTGGAGCTATGGGATCGCCACTGGCTCCAGAATCTCATTCCGATATCTCACTGCATTGAGATTGCCTTCAATGATGACAAGTTCTGTTTTGCCTGTGAGAGAGATACCGCCCCACACCATGACACTGCCCCCATTGAAAGGTGTCACGCGATCTGTGCAGCAATCTGCATAGCGTTCTCCACGCCATCTCCATACTTTGATCCTGCCATCCAGCTTCCGCAGACAGAACCTTGATTCATCACTGAACATGTCGTTGCCCCACATTCTTAGGTTCCACTGTCGGTGCTGTCGACACCAGCACAAACGGGCCTGACGGTGAAGGGCAGTCATTACAGGCTTCCTGGCAGCCTTATAAGCACGAAGACCGGCCATGTGCAGTCTGTTCCTCACCGTCTGATCAGAGATCTGTCTGTGGTACCGTTGTGCAAATCTTGCCTGTAAATCTCTGGAAGAAAGCCTACGGTTCCTCAGTGAAGCAAGGGTGAGGAACCGGTCTTCTTGGGGTGTTGTCTTCCTGGGACGGCCACTTCGTGGTCTGTCTTTGACTTCACCAGTCTCACGGAACTTAGTCCTAAGTTTGGAAATGGTACCAGGGCTGACACCAAATAATGCTGCCACTCTGCGTACCGGAACACCAGCTTCCACTTGCCCTATTGCACGGGCCTTATCCTGAAGGGACAAACGTGGCATGTTTATGCTTGGAGCACACACAAACTCAACAAAGTTGCAGAACCCATGCACACAAGTGCTGTCACACACCTGTGACTGGCATACACCTGCCAGCACTTGAAGCTCAAAACGAGAGTGAATACCAACAGAAGAATATTGCAGGGGATTTTGGCACATTTTTTTGGGCCGCTACCCACACGGTTAGCTGTGTTGCTCATTCCACGAATGCATGATCCTTACAAGTTGTACCTCGTTGTAAAGGTGACTAATCAGGCTTTCCAATGATATAAAATACAATACCAATTGGTATTATTAAAGGGGAGGAATAATCGACCGAAATAACGTTTCCAAACTTTTTTTGAGGAGTTTAGTTTGAGTGTGATATGTGCCAAGTGTGTGTATTTTGTGTGTTCAGAGTACATATGTGCATGTTCGCTGCTCACCATGACTTTCCTGCCTTCATGCTCCTGTTCCATCTCCTCCCCGTCCTCTTCCTCCTCTTCATCGTTCAGATATAGAACATTCTGAACCCTTCTCTGTTTGGGCCGCACCTCAAAGTAGTCCCCATCATCACTGTCATCTGCAGCAAGAAACACACACACGTGTACGCACGCACACACACGCACAGGGACACGCACACACACGGACACGCACGCACGCACGCACACACACACACGCACACACACACACACACACACGTACACATACACACATGAGTATGAGCAAACACACACACGTGTACGCACGCACACACACGCACAGGGACACGCACACACACGGACACGCACGCACGCACGCACGCACGCACGCACGCACGCACGCACGCACGCACGCACGCACGCACGCACACACACACACACACACACACACACACACACACACACACGCACAGGGACACGCACACACACGGACGGACACGCACGCACGCACGCACACACACACACACACACACGCACGCACACACGCACGCACGCACGCACGCACACACGTACACACACACACACACACACACACACACGTACACATACACACATGAGTATGAGCAAACACACACACATGCACGCACACACGCACACAGAAGAAATTGACAAGCAATTTAGTAACTGCATCTCCAAATAACAGCACATTCGCTTTCTGTTGACAATGCAATGCTGGATCTCCAGGTGTGAGTCTGACTACAGGACACAGGGAAAGATGATAGAGGGCACCTATATTTGGGGAATGATTATAGTATAGTATAGTATAGTATAGTATAGTATAGGTATTTTAATGACATGGGCCTATAAATATAACCAATGTAGATTTGATTTGTCCTATGTAGAGACTGCTATAATGGCGGAAAAAGTATTTATGTGGAAGAAGGTGCAAATAGAGGGAACAGAAAGTGTGCAGCCAGTTTCATCTTCCCTAGACAGGCAGCATTTTTCATAAACCCACTGCATAATCCTCAGCATTAATTCCATTTTCTGTACATATAGCTGTGTGCTGCCAAGTAATACATCACAGCTTTAGACAGCAAGATGGTGATTGATTTCACACATGCTATTTGTGGGAAAACTTTAGAAACCATCTGAGCTGTGCAGCAAAATGCCACACTGGGTCAGCATTCTGTCATTTATTTTTTTGGGTTAGGAGAAGCTGACCAGCATCTATGGGGAGGAAATAACTGGAGCAAACATGGAAAGGGCTCATTGGTACACGCCAAGCCGGCTTCCCGATTAAATACATCCCGTGCTGCGCTCACCCTCACTATCCAGGAAGTAATCCCGAGGGAACATGATTCCGCAGCCCATGATATCCCCCTCAAAACAGCGGGGACCGAAGGGGTCCCCCACACCGCTGCCGTGGAAGATCTTCCCATCGTCTGTAAGGGAGAGAAGCTGTTTTTAACAGGAACCAACAGAAGGCAAGAAAAACCATGAAGTTTAACAGGGAACCAAAATCAGGCTTTAACTCATTCAGTGCCACGGGCGATTTTAGTCGATGAACATACGAACGGTCTAAAGTGCAGAGGGCGACAAGTTTTAAATTTTTATCTTTACTCTGCTACACGGGTAAAAAATTCTGGATTTGAGTCGGGATAAATAAAACAATGACCAATTTACAATTATGTTTTTTTACCGTCTTTTTTCCCCCCTTTTATTTATTAATTTTTTTACATGGGAAATAAAGTTTTATTTATCCCATGATTTAAAAAAAACCTTCATGTCTATCCATCTAAACCAACATCGGGGCGTGGCAATAACGCATCCCCATCAATTTGTACCAACACGTTTCTGCGCCAGTGACCAAGAATATAAGGAAGGAATTGAACACAATCAAGTGGGCAATATAACAAACTAGGCTACTGCTACTGTCTCAGTAACGGGAGAAAATTACTCCCCTAGCTTTCAGTCATTCCACGGTCGTCTGGTAAATTTTTGAATCACGGACAGTAGCCTACCATCAATTCGTTTTATAATATCCCTTTCCCGATTTATATTTAATAATCCTCTGATTTCCACTTCTGTCCAGTTATTTCCCATATCTCTTCCAGTGACCATAGTTTTGTTGGTTCCGTTTTGAATTAATCCCTCACGCCACAGATTTTAGCCTATGTTATTTTTGCCTCATGATATCGGTTTCTGTTTGAAACTGTTGATACAAAGTCTATGTACACAGTGAGCACCATAATTCATTGGACAGTGACACATTTTTTTGTTATTTTGGTTCTGCACTTTGAGTTTGAAAAGATACAATGAGGTTGAAGTGCAGACTGTCAGCTTTAATTTGAGAGTATTTTCATCCATATCGGATGAACCGTTTAGAGATTATAGAACCTTTTGTACATAGCCCCCCCCCCCATTTTTGGGCATCAAAAAATATTGGACAATTTAATATAATGTAGAATAAAGTAATCATTTTTGATATTTGGTTGCATATCCTTTGCATGCCATGACTTCCTGATGTCTGTGACCCAACAATATCAAATGACTCTTGATATCTTATTTTCTGGTACTTATTTAGCGATACTAAAAATCTTCTCATAAAACCTTTTTACTTTATTTATACGTTTCTGATCTCTTTTTCTGTTTCTTATTCTGCCATGTGATCATTTAGTGAGCACTAGTTTTGTTTGTGTATCCCACTGAAAAACAGACCTGACTCAATATTCTCAATTTATTGAAAAATTTTTGTTGCCTTTTTATGCCATTGAGAAAGAGTGTTTGGCGTGTGGAGTGTTTTGACAAAAGCCATTGGTAGCTTATTCTTGGCTGTTGCAGGTGCTTTTAACAAAATTTAAGCGCATATATTTTGTAAAATAACAGCACTGTCGGGAATTACCCGGAACCCGTGCCGGTGTTAAACCCTAATGTCAAAGATTATTATTGTGTATATCAAAACGCGTCATAATGGTTAGTCTGAATAATATTGATCATACTATTGATCCATATAGCCTATTCCTTGCTCGCACTACACACGCATGAGCATGTCTGTTTCGCCATCATATAAGCAATCCGCCAAGGTGGAAAATGGGAAAGATGGTTTAAAGGTGGTTTATTGCATGTTACATTTACATTTTTACATTACATTTTAGTCATTTGGCAGACGCTCTTATCCAGAGCGACGTACATTAGTGCATTTTCCAACTATGTTACGCCCAAGACACACTTATAATTAATGAAGATACTAAGTTCAGCCCATTTGCACTTTGCGCCATGCTTAGCGCTAAAAAAACATGTCGTCTAACTAGCAAAAGTGGATTTGGGCATGCCCTAAATGCACTTTACGCCATGCGTTTCGACCAAGCGCTAAGATCGCCAAGATAGAGTCCATGGTTGGGTAAATAGCTGTAAGTCATCAAGGGTCTGATGTATCAAACCAGCCTTAAACCATCACTCAGCTGCCAGATATGCAGTAGATATGGATGGATCACTTGAAGTGATGGTTTGAGGCTCGTTTGATACCTCAGACCCTTGATGACTTACAGCCATTTCGCCAACCATGAACCATACTGTTCCAGTATAATTTACAGTTAAATCTTGCCGTATAAAGCAAAAACTGCGTGAATCACACAAATCGAAGAACGAGACCTATTTATCTTAAAGTGCAAGTACTCATTTACAAGATAAGTGAAATCTCAATATAATATAGTTATATACAAATATGAATCACAAACCATCTTGAAATTATTAATTATTATTATAAAACAAAAATATTATCCAAAACAATAACCTATTACAAACGTTCCTGTAAGGGGTGATAATACCATAATGACATAAACCAATAAATACTCTATAAAGCCAATACAATGTGACTTGGCTCCCACAATCTAACCTGTAACGTCTCCAAGCTATCTAGGCTACTGTAGCCTACGTTAGCTGCGCTGGGATGGGGAATGGATGAATGGTGGAATGGGTTGATGAAGTTTCGCTCCTCGCCTACTGTTCGACAATTACTTTTCCTTTATGTTTTTGTTCCCTGTTATTAAAAGAGACCGAATGTTGGCAGCTAATGACATTTTTTTATGGTAAACAATAACTGTATAAATATTCATGTCATTCCAACATCTCACGTAGCCAATTTTCAAATGTTCTTAAAATATGTTTATGTTTTGTCCTCATATACAGAATATTAAAGGAATAGCACAGTAACAAAAACACCCCATGGCAAAATTGGTCTAATTGTTATCATCCTAGACTTGCATTGCTCCTAAAATATTTTTATGAAATTATATATTGTTTAAAAATATACCGTGATATACAGTGCCCTCCAATATTATTGGCACCCCTGGTAAAGATGAGTAAAAAGGGTTATAAAAAATTACCTTAATGCCACACTGAAAAAATGAGAAAAATCCAACCTTTCATTGAAGTAAATTTATTATGAGAAAAAAAATCCCTCATCAAGAAAAAAGTATTTTTTAACAAAACCACGAGTGCCACAATTATTGGCACCCCTACAATTATATATAGAATAAAGTAATCATTTTTAATATTTGGTCGCATATCCTTTGCATGCCATGACTTCCTGATGTCTGTGACCAAACAACATCAAAAGACTCTAGATATCTTATTTTCTGGTACTCTTCCAAGCGATACTATAACGTCTCTGCATTTGAATGGATCTCTATGGGAATTGGGGGTTGGGACTAGATTTAACTGTAAATTACACTGGAACAGTATGGAATACATGGTTGGCTAAATGGCTCTAAGTCATCAAGGGTCTGACGTATCAAACAAGCCTTAAACCATCACTCTGCGGCCAGAAATACAGTAGATATTGATGGATAACTTGAAGGGTTTCTTCTCCTGACTTATTTTTCCATAGAGTTGAATAGGAAAATTTGTCAGGAGAAACAACCCTTAAAGTGTTCCATCCATATCTACTGCATATCTGGCAGCAGAGTGATGGTTGGAGGCTCGTTTGATACCCCAGACCCTTGATGACTTACAGCCCTTTTACCAATCATGTATTCCATACTGTTCCAGCATAATTTACAGCTAAATCTAGGTATGCCATCCGCCAAGTACACTATCTATGCTTAACAGGCTGTCTACCTACCATACCAACTGTGAAAGTTACTGTTGCTTAGTGGTTAGGGCGTTGTGTTACCGTGTAGTGGGTTGGTGGTTCGATCCCCACCTGTTCTTAACATTTGTTTTGAGGCACACAATGTGTAAGTCATGCTAAGATAGATAGATAGAAACCTTTATTGCAGGGAAGTCCCACTGAGACCAAGGTCTCTTTTTCAGGGGAGCCCTGATTACAATAAAACATTTACAGTGACAGTTTTACAAAACAAAAATTACAGTTTAGATCCAAGGAATTCACATACAAGTGCGAATATAGGGGAAAAAAAAACATTTAAAAAAAATAATAATAAATAAATTTAAAAAAATAATAAAAAGGACATAAGACAGGGAATAGTGATCTGATTGTCCTAATGTATCACTAAAGGCAGGTACATTCGGCCTCTTTTAGTATCATATCCATCACTAATTTCTTGAAGGACTCGATCGGGGTAAGGCAATCTAACTTCAGTATCTCCTGACATTTATTCCACATATATGGTGAAAATGCGCTAAAAGCGGTATTGCCCAGATTTGTTCTAGTTCTGGGTGCCTCTAACGTAATCCAATCTTGAGATCTGATACGATGACTTGCGATTTTGATGGACAGAAGCCTGGTCAGGTAGAGAGGAAGTTTGCCTAGCAAGGCTTTATAAATAAATAGAATGCTATGTTGCTTCCTTCTATAATGAAGAGAATACCATCCTACTGAACTATATGCACAGTGATGTGTTTGGAAATCATCTCCTGTAATGAAGCGCAATGCGATATGATAAATTGCGTCCAAGGGCCTTAAAGTACTGTTAGAGGCATGCCTGTACAGGACATCCCCGTAGTCAAATATAGCTAAGATTGTCACCTGCACAATCCTCTTCCTGTTGTCCAAAGAAAAACAGGATCTATTTCTGTAAAGAAACCCGATTTTAATTTTAATCTTTTTGGACAAGTTGGCCACATGAGTTTTAAAAGAGAAATCATGATCCAGCCAGATACCTAAATATTTGTAGTACTGAACTTGCTCAATTTGAGCACCAGTGGAAGCATTTGGCATAGTTGTATTCCGTGTAGAAAAGATCATGGACTTAGTTTTTTCAGTATTCAAAACAAGTTTAAGACCAGCTAGAGCTTGCTGTATAACATTAAAAGCTGATTGTAAGTAAGTAAGGGCCTGGGTGCCCGTTGGTGCTGAGGAGTAAAGCACTGTGTCATCAGCATAAAAATGAGCCTTACAATTTGCTATATTGCTAGCAATATCATTTATATAGACTGTAAATAAAATTGGTCCAAGTATGGATCCTTGGGGTATTCCTTTCTTTACTTTTAAAAATGTAGACTTCACATCCCCAACCATAATAGCTTGAGTTCTATTTGAAAGGTAATCCTGGAACCATGAACAGACTATGCTATCAAGTCCGATGGAGGACAACTTTTTTTATTAAGATTGTATGGTCTACTCTATCAAAAGCTTTTGCTAGATCGATAAAAAGGGCTGCACATTTTTGTTTATTATCCAACGCTGTTACTATATCATTTATAACCAATGAAGCTGCTGTAATGGTGCTATGACCAGGCCTGAAGTCAGATTGCTGTGAATTTAAAATATTGGAAATTGTTTCACTGTAAATTCCCTAAATGTAAACAATACTCTAGGTTTTGGAGAATGTGTGAATGACCTAGAGCTGAGGTCAGACGTGTCTCCTGTAGAGGATTGATTTTTCAAATTTTCAAAAAGATTTCCAGCCTCTATAAAATGTTGCTTAAAAAAATCACAGATCTTGTGTCTATCAGTAATAGGTCCAGAATTGATGACGAAGGACTAGAATTCAGGGACTTGACAATTTTCCAAAATTTAGCTGGATTACCCTGACTCTTCGCCAACGACGAGAAAATATTTGAATTTTGCCTTTTTTATCAGTGAGCAGCATTTATTTCTTAGTTTTTAAAAAACCTGCCAGTCAGATTGCGCCTGGGTTTTCCTTGCTTTCACCCATGCTTCATCCCTGACGCGTAGTTCAGTGGATAAAGCACTCGAAAACCAAGGATTGCTTCTATTTTTTACCCTTAGTCTCTTAACTGGAGCATGCTTATCCACAGCACAATTAAATACAGTAGTAAAGTGAGACAATGCTAGGTCAGGGTCTGGAATAAAACCAGCAAAGCTTAAATCACTCCAAAATATATCGTGCAGGAAGCCCTGTTCACAGAAATGTTTAAAATTTCTTTTAGTAATAAAACATGGTGGTGTTTTTGAAGCTTTCATGTCTCTAATACATGCTACTGGGCAGTGATCACTAAAATCCAAAGGAAAGACGCCACTCAGAGCGTACTTGTGTGGTCTATTTGTTAAAATTAGATCAATCAAAGTCGACCGCGTTAAATCTTTAAAATTTGGTCGCGTAGGCTCTGATATAAGTTGCGTCAAAATTAGGCCATCGCAGACCTCTTTAAAATAGTTTGAGGGTGGTGAATAGCCAATCTATGTTAAAATCGCCCGCGACAACTAATTCAGTGTGGGCATGAGCGGACAGGATATTGGACAAATTGATTATAGAGGAGGAAGGAGCGCTCGGTGGGCGATACACACCTGCTAGTGTAATACTTGCACAACCCATGCCTATTTTAATAACTAGACACTCAAACTGTTCAGGAATAGAGGAGGATAATAAAACATTTACAGCGAGTGTGGATTTAACAAACATCACTACCCCTCCTCCTCTCTTTTTCCTGTCACATCTAAAAACACAATAACCATCCATTGTTATATCATTGTCCGACACAGAAATATTTAACCAAGATTCAGTAGCAAGAAATACATCAGGATTGCTTCGTAGCACCAAAGCCCAAATAAAATCTATTTTTGATAAAAAAAACTCCTTACGTTAAGACACAGTATTCCCAATCCACATTTACGTGTTTGAAAGGCTACTGGTGTTAACACTACAGATGAGACTGTTAAAATCATATCAGGCGGCTGAATATGGATTTGTGTAAGATTAGTAACAGAGACACCCCTAGGTCTACATTTCTGCCGAGGCAGACGGGTACAAGCGATTTTCTCGATTGGGTATGCAGTTGCACCACAAAAAGTAGCACTATTACTGACAGGGATGTTTAAAATGCCATTAGATGATCCGAGCCCAGTAGAAAATGTAGAGAGCGAGGTGGAACCAATGTGATAGGGACTAGGACCAGGGGAACGTCAATGTTTCACGGACCGTTCCGCACATTTGTTAGGGCAGGAGCTGCAGGATACTTTACCCGTGGCAATTAAAGAATGCTGTATGCCATAGCATAAGTTGGCAGAAAGCACCCTTGCACCTGCTTTATTGGGGTGAACACCATCTGTATGGAAAAAGTGACCCCGTTCCCAGAAAAGGTTAAAATTATCAATGAGGGTTACACAGTGAGCAGCGCAGGCAGATGAGAGTCAGGTATTCAGGCAAATCAACCTGCTAAATTGACCCACGCCACGACCGAACGTGGGGATTGGGCCTGACAAGAAAACCCTTATGTTAAGGCTGTTCAAAAAGTTGAACAGTTGACAAAAATCCCTTTTTAGAAATTCGGACTGCTGGCTAAGAGTGTCATTTGTTCCAACATGTAAAATAATCTTCTCTGCATCCGGGTGGGATTTGATTATGTCAGAGATTTTGTTTACAAGGTCCAACACTCTAGCACCAGGGAAGCAAAAGGTAAGAGCCCCTTTGCATCTAACGTTTCTAATAATAGAGTCACCAATAATTAGAGTTGGCGGAGGAGCCGGCTGATTGTGATGGGTAACAGATGGAGCAGGATGTTCTTTTAACATAAAACAAGTTGTTTTTATTGAAAAGGCTAAAATTTCACAATATTAACTGTTAACTGTTTGAATTATGAAGTCAGTAAGCCAACACAATCTGATACCGCAACACAAAAGTGTTATTTGGACCCCACATTTCGGTTAACCTCCTTTGGCCTAGTGGTTACCATCTTGAATTTACGATAATACGCAAGTCCTTACGGGATCGGGTTTAGAAACAAATATTTGCTTTTTGGGTCAACCCTTTGTCTACCATTATGCAGTCTGTGTTTGACATGCCGCACAGTCCACGGAAATCGCTGCTTGCAGCTATATTTAGCATTGTTACGATCGTCCGTGGTTTTATTTTGCTTCATAAAACTCGTCATTATTTCTTTGTTATAGCCTAGCCCATTTAAGTTATTTACATTTAATGGGAAATTAAAACTGGGCTATAATAATTATACATTTAGGCAATGTTTAACATTTAAACTTCTGATGGTAGAACATTCTTTCCGTTCCTTTGACCACAATTTTTGGAAAATGCGACAGCCCTAACGCTTACTCATGTAACTTATAGAGGTTAGATGTTCAAATCCTAAATTGGACACTAGCGTTGTACCCTATCGTTGGTGCTTAATCTGAAAGGCTTCAGTTCATATCCCGGTGTATTGATGGATATTACATAAACAGCTATTTTGTTTCTTTGGATAAGAGCATCACTAAGCAAGTAAAAAAAATATTAATATTAATTATAAAGTGTTTTTTTTAATCTATCTGCGATGTGTGAATTATGTTTGTAAGGCTGTTTGTAGGTACTGTTACCTTCCTGTCTCTTGAAAAAGAGATTTTAATCTTGATGAGGCTCCCCCACTTAAAGTTTAATAAAGTTTAAATGACATAAGAATTCAGTTCAATACTGATATAAACAGTCATCTCGAGAGTGCAAACAAGGCCTGCTATAATAATAAAAGCGTTTGTGTTGGACACCCCTCCGCCACCCCCGCTATGAGCCCGCCAGAGGGCCAGGATGGGCAGACCTGGCTACACCCCACTCCCCAGTTAAACAGAGCAGAAATAATTCTAGTTTTTCTATGTAATATGATATATAAATAATCACAGGGTGCTCCCAATTGCCGTATCCAACGATAGCACTTGGGCCTGGAGTCAGTCGGCAACTTTCCTTAAATATGACCTACGAATTGGAAATATGAAATAAGTCCAAGTTTTCTTTCTCCCAAAACGGCGAGTTAATTTTGGGGATCGTTGAGCTTGTCAACAAACAAAGTGAAAAGTAGCATTTAATTTTGAGTCAAAATCAAGAACAGTGTCAACTGGGTCCAGGCCTTGTGATTATTGCAGTGATGTGGCCCTGTGCCTCCATAACTGCAGCTCAGCTGGCCTGTGCCTCCATAACTGCAGCTCAGCTGCCCTGTGCCTCCATAACTGCAGCTCAGCTGCCCTGTGCCTCCATAACTGCAGCTCAGCTGCCCTGTGCCTCCATAACTGCAGCTCAGCTGCCCTGTGCCTCCATAACTGCAGCTTGTTATTATTGCAGTGATGTGGCCCTGTGCCTCCATAACTGCAGCTTGTTATTATTGCAGTGATGTGGCCCTGTGCCTCCATAACGGCAGCTTGTTATTATTGCAGTGATGTGGCCCTGTGCCTCCATAACTGCAGCTTGTTATTATTGCAGTGATGTGGCCCTGTGCCTCCATAACTGCAGCTCAGCTGGGGAATCTTTGAGAGTTCAAAAAAAAAAAAAAGAAAAAAGCGGAGTGCTTGTGTGGAAGCAAGTGCGACAACATGGCACACCTCACGAGTGAGCTGCAGAAATGTTCAGTGTGAGGAGCAACCAACATGTACCAGGTTTTGGGTCTCTGAGTTTTAAGGTATGTTTGTTAGGTCCATCGATTTAATATAAAACATACATTACAGCTTTACTGGGGTTATAAGATTCCCTGGAAGACCGTGTACATAATACAATGAGAATATACAATAATGGCAAATAGAAAACCCACAAATATCTCCATCCATTTTCTAAACCGCTTACTCTTGCCGAGGGTCGCGGGGGGGTCTGGAGCCTATCCCATCAGACATTCGGTGAAAGGCAGGAATACACCCTGGACAGGTCGCTAACCCATCGCGGGGCCCACACACCATTCACTCATAGCCTCACCGCAATTCAGACTCTCCAATTAACCTCACCCTGGCGTACCCCGAGGAGTACTGAGAGTACATATGAACTCCACACAAAGGCCCTTGTCCGGGATTCAAACTCGATCCCATTGAAATACGGGAAAATTCAAGATTTTCTCTGAAAACACTGGGACACGTGAAAAGGGGCTGAAATTCAGGGCCGTCCAGGAAAAAAACGGGACTTCTGGTCACCCTCAGTGACCAGTGTCTTGCGATAAGGAAGTAGACTGGAAGATAGTGCTAGCGTTTAGTCTGCTTGTAAACAAAGGAGAAGCAGCTAGCGTGTTTTCTTAGCGAAATGTCTGATTATGAAGAAGATGACGGGGTGGAATTTGTAGTTGAACCATACTTCGAGCCGAAATATACACTGCCCGGCCAAAAAAAAAGTCCGCACACTCTAATATTTCGTTGGACTGCCTTTAGCTTTGATTACGGCGCGCATTTGATGTGGCATTGTTTCGACAACCTTATGCAATGTCACAACATTTATTTCCATCCAGAGTAGCATAAGTTTTTGGCTGAGATCTTGTATTGACGACGGGAGTCGAACCACTCCGTAAAGTGTTCTCCAGCACATCCCAAAGACTTTCAATGGGGTTAAGGTCAGGAATCTGGTGGCTAATTCATGTGTGAAAATGATTCCTCATGCTCCCTGAACCACTCTTTCACAATTTGACCCTGATGAATCTTGGCATTGTCATCCTGGCATATGCCCATTGATGGGATAACCTGGTCATTCAGTACATTAAGGTACTTCGCTGACTTCATTTTATTGCTGCATAATGTTGCTGAGCCTAGACCAACTGAAGCAACCCCAGATCATAGCACTGCCTCCAGAGGCTTGTACAGTGCGCACTATGCATGACGGGTGCAATGGCGACTTTTTTTTTGGCCGAGCAGTGTATTGATTTGGAGTTAGAATTACTGTCCTCGTGCGGAGTGATACTAAAAGTTACTGGATAAAAGTTACTCTTACCGGATGTTCTTATTAAATCTTATTAAACAATGACATCTGAAATTTGAAACAACATCATATACAGTTGAAGTCGGACGTTTACATACACTTAGGTTGAAGTCATTAAAACTCATTTTTAACCACTCCACAGATTTTATGTTAGCAAACTATAGTGTTTTCAAGTCAGTTAGGACATCTACTTTGTGCATGACACAAGTACATTTTCCAACAATTGTTTACAGACAGATTATTTCACTTTAAATTCGCTATATCACAATTCCAGTGGGTCAGAAGTTTACATACACTAAGTTGACTGTGCCTTTAAACAGCTTGGAAAATTCCAGAAAATTATGTCATGGCTTTAGAAACTTGATAGGCTAATTGACATTATTTGAGTCAATTGGAGGTGTACCTGTGGATGTATTTTAAGGCCTACCTTCAAACTCAGTGCCTCTTTGCTTGACATCATGGGAAAATCAAAAGAAATCAGCCAAGACCTCAGAAAGAAAATTCTGGTTCATCCTTGGGAGCAATTTCCAAACGCCTGAAGGTACCACGTTCGTCTGTACAAACAACATTATGCAAGTATAAACACCATGGGACCACGCAGCCGTCATACCGCTTAGGAAGGAGAGGCGTTCTGTCTCCTAGAGATGAAAGTGCGTTGGTGCAAAAAGGGCAAATCAATCCCAGAACAACAGCAAAGGACCTTGTGAAGATGCTGGAGGGAACAGGTACAAAAGTATATATATCGACCTAACCTGAAAGGCTGCTCAGCAAGGAAGAAGCCGCTACTCCAAAACCACCATAAAAAAGCCAGACTAGTTTGCAACTGCACATGGGGACAAAGATCTTACTTTTTGGAGAAATGTCCTCTGGTCTGATTAAACAAAAATTTAACTGTTTGGCCATAATGGCCATCATTATGTTTGGAGAAAAAAGGGTGAGGCTTGCAAGCTGAAGAACACCATCCCAACCGTGAAGCACGGGGGTGGCAGCATCATGTTGCGGGGGTGCTTTGCTGCAGGAGGGACTGGTGCACTTCATAAAATAGATGGCATCATGAGGAAGGAAAATTATGTGGATATATTGAAGAAACATCTCAAGACATCAGCCAGGAAGTTAAAGCTTGGTCGCAAATGGCTCTTCCAAATGGACAATGACCCAAAGCATACTTCCAAAGTTGTGACAAAATGGCTTAAGGACAACAAAGTCAAGGTATTGGAGTGACCGTCACAAAGTCCTGACCTCAATCCAATCGAAAATTTGTGGGCAGAACTGAAAAAGCGTGTGCGACCAAGGAGGCCTACAAACCTGACTCAGTTCCACCAGTTCTGTCAGGAGGAATGGGCCAAAATTCCAGCAACTTATTGTGAGAAGCTTGTGGAAAGCTACCCGAAACATTTGACCCAAGTTAAACAAATTAAAGGCAATGCCACCAAATACTAACAGAGTGTATGTAAACTTCTGACCCACTGGGAATGTGAGGAAAGAAATAAAAGCTGAAATAAATTCTCTCTACTATTATTCTGACATTTCACATTTTTAAAATAAAGTCGTGATCCTAACTGAGCTAAGACAGGGAATGTTTACTCGGATTAAATGTCAGTAATTGTGAAAAACTGAGTTTAAATGGATTTGGCTAAGGTGTATGCAAACTTTACAGTAATTTGAGCGAAAATATCATCCTTGTGCACTCGGTAATCATATGTGCATGTCCTTTTTTTAGCAGCGATGGCATTCACCCGAGTTTCCAGGGCGCTTGTGCAGCCAAACTATTAGTGGAAATCACAAACTCTGTGTTTTAACTTTATTGGTAGATGATTTGTGACGATTTCTGCCAAATGCGGAGTTTCTAAGTGTCACTATTTTCCCGTAGTCCATTTAACAAGCAACCCCCCACCCATGCCTACCTACCCATGCGTGACATAGTGGACAATAGTGTCTGTGTTTGAGTTCATAAATATATTTATTCATCATATAAAATTTGAAATCCGTCATAGCAACAAGATAAACCCAACAATAGCCTGATCGTATGCCAAAAAAGCCCTGCTCACTCAAATGCGTAAATAAACATGTAAAATTATTGTCTCATTCTACCATGTATTCTACCCTGAATATCTGCTACTAAATATGAAATAAATATACAATACTACCATTGATTTTACACAAACAGATGTTCCTTTCAAAATTGGTGATTTATTGTCTGCTACAATCCGTTTGAGAAATATACACCGCTTTATACCGCTATTACACTATCTGAAACATCGACTCATAATACCCCCCATGCCCTGCAAGCCTGTCTCATTCTGGTTCAATTGTCAGCTCTTTTATCCAATAGAGTACATTACAACCTTAACAGTATATGCCATGTCTTATTGGGTTCTTTGAACAATTCATTACAGTCCAGCGTAACGGCAGTTTTCGTTTTAACAGTGTAGTATTACGCAAGCTGTAGAGAAAACGCGTTCCCCCCACCTATACGTGACATAGTGGACAATAGCGTCTATGTTTGAGTTCATAAATATATTTATTCATCATATAAAATTAGAATAACATCATAGCAACGAGATAAACCCAACAATAGCCTGATCGTATGCCAGAAAAGCCGTGAAAAGCCCTGCTCACTCAAATGCAAAATAAACTGTGAAAGTACTATCTCATTCTACCATGTAGTCTACTAGCAATATATGCTACTAAATATGAAATAAATATACAATCCTACCATTGGGTTTACACATCGAGATGTTCCTTTCAAAATTCAGTTGTCATTTATTGTCTGGTACAATCGGTTTGAGTAATACCCCCATGCCCTGTAAGGCTGTCTCATGCATTACAGTTCATTCTGGTTTAATTGTCGGCTTTTTTATCCAATAGAGTACATTATAACCTTCGCAACGGTATATGCCAAGTCTTTTTGGGTGCTTTGAGCAATTTACTACAGCCCAGCGTAACGGCAGTTTTCGTTTTAACTGTCTAGTATTACGCAAGCTCAATAGAATACGCATTATAGAGGGGAGTTTCCCTTTTGCGATATGTAAGTATTTTTGCGTCTAAAATACCGTTGGTCTCGCTGGCTACATATGTACGTTCGTGTTTCCACTCGAGCACTGTCTTTCCAATATGTTTGATAGCCCTATTATTTTCGCATTTTGAGTGCATTTCACATACTGTAGTGCAATCGTTAAATTTATTTTTGATGTAGGCTACTGATGTTCATTGAAGATAGAACATTTGGCAGCATTTTGCAGATGGTGAAATACTATTTTATGTTCATGTTATCATACATAATATAGGCTATGGGGGAATGCTCATTCCAATTTACTGTGCGCTGATATGTGGTAGAATAAGGCAAACATTAACTTGGAGTCATAATGAATAGGAAAATTTAAAAGATTAAAAGAATACAGAAAAATGCAATCCCAGGACAAAAGTATACATACTGTAGAGTACAGGGACAAGTGATGTTTTATTGAGGTATAAGAGTGAATGATTAGGCAACATATTTAGGTGTATGTAACACTGTGATATCAATGTTTTTTATCTTAAGCCATCAGAAGGAGCAAATGTATTTGTTTTGTAATGGACAAAACAAATTTATTCATTTTATGACATGTTTTGCATAGGGGTTTTGGACCCATAGATATCTACCCCCCTATACTGATGAAAATATAGTAATTCCCACTTGAAAATTAAGCCAAAACTGTTGATTTGTAGTTAAATATATCATAATTTTTTTTTAATTTAGAGCAGTGCACAATTTAGCCATTTGGATAGATTTGGAGACACTAATGGACAACAGGGTACACTGCTATATTTTGCATCATAGACCTTTAGTAGTTCTGCATATCATTCTCAGATTTTGCAAAACTTGTGGACATGGAGTTTATGATCCAGGAAATGTATATATATTACCCATTTAACTTATGTAGCTCTCAGCAAAATAAAAATAAAAAGAAAAACGATTGAAAAATTTTTTTTTCCAAAGTTTCTTTGCATTTGTGGCACTTCATTTTGACTTAAATTATGAAAATAAACAAATCTAAGTGTGTATTGTAAATGGTACACCTGTCTTGTTTCATTTAAGCCATTTACCAAGTTTATGTGATGCTCACACCTGGAGTTATAAAGCCTTAAACAGAGCACCCCTTAAATAGTTGAAATTTGCCATCTGCGCCAAGGGGTTAAAATGGACAAAACAAATTTTATTCATTTTATGACATGTTTTAGAAAGGGCTTTGGACCCACAGATATCTACCCCCCTATACTGATGAAAATATAGTAAATCCCACATGAAAATGATGCAAAAGTGAGTTTTATGAGCCAAAACTGTTGATTTGTAGTTAAATACAGTTGAAGTCGGAAGTTTACATATATACTTATTTGTCCATAGAGTTCAATAGGAACATTTGTCAGGAGAAACAACCCTTACAGTGATCCATCCATATGTTCTGCATATCTGGAAGCAGAGTGATGGTTTGAGGCTAGTTTGATACCTCAGACCCTTGATGACTTACAGCCATTTTACCAATCATGTATTCCATACTGTTCCAGCATAATTTACAGCTAAATCTAGTCCCACCCCCCAATTCCCATAGAGATCTATTCAAACGCAGAGACGTTATAGTATAGTATTGTAAGAGTACCAAAAAATAATATATCAAGAGTCTTTTGATGTTGTTGGGTCACAGATATCAGGAAGTCATGGCATGCAAAGGATATGTGACCAAATATTAAAAATTTTAAGGCACAGTGAACTTAGTGTATGTAAACTTCTGACCCACTGGAATTGTGATATAGTGAATTAAAAGTGAAATAATCTATCTGTAAACAATTGTTGGAAAAATTACTTGTGTCATACACAAAGTAGATGTCCTAACTGACTATACTATACACTATAGTTTGCTAACATGAAATCTGTGGAGTGGTTAAAAATGAGTTTTAATGACTTCAACCTAAGTGTATGTAAACTTCCGACTTCAACTGTATATCATTATTTATTTTATTTAGAGCAGCGCACAAATTAGCCATTTGGATAGATTTGGAGACACTAATGGACAACAGGGTACACTGCTATATTTTGCATCATAGACCTTTAGTAGTTCTGCATATCATTCTCAGATTTTGCAAAACTTGTGGACATGGAGTTTATGATCCAGGAAATGTATATATATTACCCATTTAACTTATGTAGCTCTCAGCAAAATAAAAATAAAAATAAAAACGATTGAAAATTTTTTTTTTTCCAAAGTTTCTTTGCATTTGTGGCACTTCATTTTGACTTAAATTATGAAAATAAACAAATCTAAGTGTGTATTGTAAATGGTACACCTGTCTTGTTTCATTTAAGCCATTTACCAAGTTTATGTGATGCTCACACCTGGAGTTATAAAGCCTTAAACAGAGCACCCCTTAAATAGTTGAAATTTGCCATCTGCGCCAAGGGGTTAAAATGGACAAAACAAATTTTATTCATTTTATGACATGTTTTAGAAAGGGCTTTGGACCCACAGATATCTACCCCCCTATACTGATGAAAATATAGTAAATCCCACATGAAAATGATGCAAAAGTGAGTTTTATGAGCCAAAACTGTTGATTTGTAGTTAAATACAGTTGAAGTCGGAAGTTTACATATATACTTATTTGTCCATAGAGTTCAATAGGAACATTTGTCAGGAGAAACAACCCTTACAGTGATCCATCCATATGTTCTGCATATCTGGAAGCAGAGTGATGGTTTGAGGCTAGTTTGATACCTCAGACCCTTGATGACTTACAGCCATTTTACCAATCATGTATTCCATACTGTTCCAGCATAATTTACAGCTAAATCTAGTCCCACCCCCCAATTCCCATAGAGATCTATTCAAACGCAGAGACGTTATAGTATAGTATTGTAAGAGTACCAAAAAATAATATATCAAGAGTCTTTTGATGTTGTTGGGTCACAGATATCAGGAAGTCATGGCATGCAAAGGATATGTGACCAAATATTAAAAATTTTAAGGCACAGTGAACTTAGTGTATGTAAACTTCTGACCCACTGGAATTGTGATATAGTGAATTAAAAGTGAAATAATCTATCTGTAAACAATTGTTGGAAAAATTACTTGTGTCATACACAAAGTAGATGTCCTAACTGACTATACTATACACTATAGTTTGCTAACATGAAATCTGTGGAGTGGTTAAAAATGAGTTTTAATGACTTCAACCTAAGTGTATGTAAACTTCCGACTTCAACTGTATATCATTATTTATTTTATTTAGAGCAGCGCACAAATTAGCCATTTGGATAGATTTGGAGACACTAATGGACAACAGGGTACACTGCCTATATTTTATTAGTTCAGATTTTGCACACTTGTTGACATGGAGTTTATGATCCAGGAAATGTATAGATTTACCTGTTTCACTTATGTTGCTCTCAGTATCTTGTTGCAAACTAAAAGAAAACTTTTTTTTGTGCTTTTTTCCAAAGTTTTTTGCATTTGTGGCACTTTGACTTAAATTATGAAAATAAACAAATCTATTTTGTATTGTAAATGGTACACCTGTCTTGTTTCATTTAAGCCATTTGCCAAGTTTCTGTGATGCTCACATCTGGAGTTATAAAACCTTAAACAGAGCATCCCCTAAATAGGTGAGAATTGACCGCCCTCTTTCTAAACCGCTTGCAAAACTGGGTGGGCATAAATGGGCTTGCACTTGATTGGTTTAGCTCTTACCTTTTAAATAGATCCTTCTCAGTCACCATAGGCGACTCTATCTCTTCTACAGCCCAGATGTCATGTGGTGTTCCCCAAGGCTCTATTTTGGGTTCATATATAGTTTATATATGCTCCCGCTAGGTCACGTGATTCAGAAGCACAATGTTTCCTTCCATTTTTATGCAGATGACACCCAACTGTATTTACCTGTGAATCCAAATGACAATACAAATTTTGCTACCTGAAGGACATAAAGTGTTGGGTGTCTCAGAACATTTTACAGTTGAATGAGGATAAATCAGAGGTAATTGCGTTTGGTCCAAACTGCCCCACTAAGTTCATTCTTGACCATCTAGATAGCCTATCAGCAAATGTGAAGCCTTTTTCCAGAAATTTAGGAGTCATATTTGACTCAGACCTATCCTTTGAAGTGCAGGTTAAGAGAGTTATCCAATTGTGTCACTCCTATCACACAGTGACCTTGAGAAGATCATTCATGCTTTTATTTCCTCACAAATGGATTACTGTAACTCACTGTATTCTGGCCATAGCAAAAAGTCCCTGTCTCGGCTCCAGCTAATGCAGACTACTGCCGCTAGGCTTTTAACAGGAACTAAAAGAAAAATGCACATTACCCTTGTTTTAGCTTCCTCACATTGGTTTCCTGTAAGCTTTAGAATTGATCTTAAGATTTTACTGATCACTTTTAAGGCGCTACATGGCCTAGCCCCTAATTATATTGTGGACCTTTTATCCACATATACACCAGCACGCAGCCTGACATCCTCGGGAAAGAAACTTCTGGTCACTCCAAAATCTAAGCTAAAATCAATGGGTGACCAGGCCTTTGCTATCAGGGCCCCTCAACTTTGGAATGCTTTGCCCTAGGAGCTCAGACTTGTTACATCAGTAATTTCTTTTAAATCACTTCTTAAAACATTTTTTAGAGAAACTTTTAACTGAATTTTAATTAACCATGGTATTTAGGCACTCTATTATGGAAGATTTTTAGTGACTTAATGAAATGCAATCGCTATAGCGACACATTGTGAAATGTAATACATATCTGCGTTTGCTTTTACATAAAGATGCACATTTATCATGCCATAATTAAAAACAAAATGCATATTGCATTGCATTTCATTGTGTGTTCTCTAAAAACACTCATACTGAAATACAATACGGGGTGTATTACTTTTCAACACCAGCTGCGCGGATACCGTGCCAAAATTGAAATGGGGGCCGATTGCATTTCGCTCTGTGGCCACTGCGTGCCGCACGGGACGTGACAAAATTTAAAGCAATACTTGTGATTGTATTTATTTGACCTGCAGAGCGGTCTGTGATTGCATTTAATTTTGTCACTGGCAAGGCGAAGCACTTCGATACATGCAATCAACTGTCCAATCATAGTCCGTGGGGCAGTGCACGGTGACATGAAATTGGTTTTAATAGATTTTAATAGGTGTCAATAGATTTCTTTATCCTAAAACATTCATGATCTAAACATGGAATGTTGCTACAGTAATCAGTTTCCATAAACCTATGCATTATTAGTAATGCTACAGTTACTTATCATTTTGAGCAGTTGGATTAATTGATAGTTAGATGCACTGTAATGAAAAGATAGTCACATCATATGTAATTGTGAGGCACCAGGGTTCCATCCCGGGTTTTCCCATTGTCTCATAGTCCACCCCGTATTTTCCCTCTCTCCCTCCTACTTGTGTCTTGCACTCCCCACACCTGCATTGTGCTTTCCTCTCGTGTCCTCGTTACCCTTCTCCCACCTGTTTCTTGTTTTGTCCTTGTCATGTCTTGTATATAGTCAGCCCCGTCACTCTGTCTTGTGTTGCTCGTATGTTTTGGGTTTCCCGTTTGTGGTCTTGTCTTGTTCCGTCTTGTTTTGTACCCTCTTGTTATGTACCCTCGTGTCATGGACCCCCTTGTCTTGTCTTGTTCTTGTCTAGGTTTTGTTCCCTCCAGGCTCCCTTGTTCCCTCCAGGCTCCCCAGTCCCCTCCATGCTTCCTCTTTCCTGACCCTCCTCTTTCCTGACCCTCCTCTTTCCTGACCCTCCTCGTTCCTGTCCCTCCTCGTTCCTGTCCCTCCTCGTTCCTGACCCTCCTTGTTCCTGTCCCCCACGGCCAGAGTGCCGCCGCAGGGCCCCGCGCTATCCGCGGGAACCCCACACCCGTTCCTGACCCCACAGCCGGCACACCGTCCTTAATTTGGACCCCACGGCCGGGGTGACGTCCTCGTCTCTGACCCCCACGGCCAGAGTGCTGCCGCGGGCCCCCGCACCCGTTCCTGACCCCACGGCCGGCATGCCATCCGTAATCTGGACCCCACCCCAAATAAAAAAAACTTTGCCTTTTCTTTTTTACTGTTCTGACAGAAAGGAAAAGTGGTATTCTGATAACCAATATAACATTGAAAATCACATTAGCTATACCAGAGTGGTGCTAGTATAACCCACCTAGGTTACCTTCCTGACACGTCATCTAGGCTAATGGAACTGGTTCCTCTTAAAGGAAATAATTCCTGAGCGCTCAAGTATCTAAACTGATAAGGAAAATCTCCCCAGCAAATAGGGAATTTGTTTAATTTATATGCCAGTTGTATGAGCAAAATAAACCACTTCAGTGACAAAGCACTTTTAGCACATAGCAAGCACACAGAATACAAAAAAATAGTTATTACGATTTTCTCAGTAATCAGTATATGCACCTAGCAGCGGTGTTACGCCGCTGCAGAAATATGACCGCCGCTGCTGAATTATTTTTAAAAAAAACTTTTTTGTAAACAAAACAAAACAATCCACTCTCTCCCTTTCAAAATGCTGGAGTAAACGGCCTTGTAAACGTTTTAGAGTAACGTAAAAACGTTTTAAACGTAAAGCGCTTTCATGGAAAAGTTGCTGTCATAAACTCATTTGAAATGCGATTGTGTCCAAACTTTCTAAGCAAAGCTAACTTTCAGCAAGGTCATATGGCCAGTGCTAGCTAGCAAATGCAGCTGTTCTGACGAGAGAAGGCCATAGGTGTACAACATTTTGAAGTGCTGGACTGCATTCGGATCCAAAATTAATGTTTTCTTCCTGTCATTCCCTTCCCTTGCTTCAATGTGAATTCCCTTGAATCAAGGGAAGGGAACGACAGGAAGAAAGAATTAAATTCGGATCTGAACGCAGCCCTGTAGTCATGGGTGTAGGATTATGGGGGGAAACGGGGGATGTGTCCCCGCCAATGTTTGGAAAGAGTCGAATTGTCCCCCCCAACCATAATTGATCCCTCTCCCATGTAAAGCTTACAGTCAATAAAGGCTGCAACAACGGTAAAAAAATGACTTAAATTTATGCGGAAAGATATGTAACGCCCGTAAACATAGTATGAATTATTGACCCACCCCCTCGCTACTTCAAACAGTAGCAATGGTTTATCTCATGGCCACGACAAGTTCGAGTTTATGAAAGCACAAATGGGATATGTAGTCAACAATTAGGGGTGATTGCTCAAGCCGATAATACTATGGACTTTAATTCCCATAACCCAGTGTTTTAGCCAGTGTTTTGTGTAACGTTATGGATGTGTTATAATCAGGTTGGTTGCAATGGAGACGTCAGACCGCAAAAAAAGACGAGAAACTTCACGGAGTATGAAATCGAGACGCTCGTTACGGGGGTAGAGCAGATGGTTTGTTGGTATGTAGGCGGCCTTTGCTACGTTTAACCTGAAACAGTCCTCTGTCTCAACTGAAAATCAAATCAAAATCCCCACAGTGAATAAAAGAACCGCCGACCCAGAAGTTTCCCCATTCAGGTAGGCGAGGATACTGTCGGCGCTGTTCCTAACCTATCTAACTAGCTACTCCTTATTTTTCTACAGTCTATGCCTTATATATACGTTAAAAAAAAGTACATGTTTTTTCATAACAACAAGCAATGTATTACAGCCGCGAGTGCGATAACGTTAGGTAGCACTGTGGAAATGTAGACGTTGCTGGACAATTGAATAGAGAATTTCTTCAGGGTTCATCAGAAAACAATTGTAGCTTCTTAAATGTAGGCTATTTGGTTCCTTAAAATGTTTATTGCCCTGCAGTGCAACATGAGAGGCTGATGTATTCGCAAGCGGCGACACTTTAAGACACTGTAATTAGCCTAATTTAGAAGTTCAGAGAAATGTGAATACCATAATTGGGATGTCGACGACTGCCACTAAAGGCAGTGGTTCTTAAACTCGGTCCTGGGGCCCCCTGCATATGCTGGTTTTCGTTCACAATTGCAATCCCAGAATTTGAACAGGTTGTTGATTTTTCTTAATTAGGTGTTTTTCATGTTTAGAGGGATTATTTCCCCTCTGAAGCCACATTATGTTAGAAATAGCTATGCATGTCATGAATAATAAAAGTCAAATATTCACATTGTGCTATATTGCAAACAATTACAAAAAGAGAGGTAAAAATGTTTTAACTGATCAAATTAAACAAATTAAAGACTGAGGTGAATCAATCGGCTCCTAATTGGTGAAATCGTAGACACATTGGCAACTAAAACTAGAGACTTGGTAAATAATGAACAATTCAAAAGACAAAGCAAATGATAATGAGCCAAACCTGCATTGTGTTAATAAGTTTAAGGAATAATTAAGGAACTTAAAACACATGTGTTCAACTACTGAATTAGGAGCCTATTGATTCACCTCAGTCTTTAAATTGATCAGTTTAAAAAAATGTTGCCTTGTATTATTGTTTGCAAGATAACACTGTAAGCACAGTGTGAACATGGCATAGTCTTCATGGTATGCATAACTATTTCTGACAATTTGTCTTAAGAGGGTAAATAATCCCTCTAAACATGAAAAACACCTAATTAAGAAAAATGAAAAAAAAAAAAAAACTTCTCCAAAATGTTCATAAATAAAACATTTTAT
Source organism: Synaphobranchus kaupii (assembly GCA_029718625.1). Classification (NCBI taxonomy): domain Eukaryota; kingdom Metazoa; phylum Chordata; class Actinopteri; order Anguilliformes; family Synaphobranchidae; genus Synaphobranchus; species Synaphobranchus kaupii. The sequence goes on from CM056380.1 coordinate 26,532,273, forward strand.
TTTAGAAAATGCCCTGGGTGAGGTTGTGTAGAAATGCAGGAAATGAGTTTTAAAAGGTTCAAACTTTCCTCTTTCCTCACGGGAATGGTTGAGGGCCTCGGTCCAATAGTCATGGTTCGCTACTGTTGGATGCTATATTATTAGTGTCCCCCTCCATTATCATCACAAAGAACATTTACAGTTTGTGGTCCCCTCCCCCCCCAATGTTCAAATGAAACCTACGCCCCTGCCTGTAGTTGTCCTTGACTGTACTGTATATACTTAGGCCTCGAGAGCCCTTCTGGTGCCGGCAGACACATAGAAACCTCCCGGCAGGGTGCGCTTTGTGAGTGCCACAAAATATTTTTTAAAATTATATATATACAGTCGCGGCCACTATTATTGGCACCCCCTGTAAAGATGAGCAAAAAGGGTTATAAAAAATTCACCGTTTGGTGAATTAGCTTAATCTCACACTGAAAAAACAAGAAGAATCCAACCTTTAATTGACGTTAATTTATTATGAGAAAAAAAAATCCCACATCAAGAAATAATTATTTTTAACAAAACCACATTGGCCACAATTATTGGCACCCCTGCATTTATATATAGAATAAAGTAATAATTTTTAATATTTGGTCACATATCCTTTGCATGCCATGACTTCCTGATGTCTGTGACCCAACAACATCAAAAGACTCTTGATATCTTATTTTCTGGTACTCTTACAAGCGATACTATAACATCTCTGTATTTGAATGGATCTCTATGGGAATTGGGGGGTGGGACTAGATTTAGCTGTAAATTATGCTGGAACAGTATGGAATACATGGTTGGTAAAATGGCTGTAAGTCAACAAGGGTCTGAGGTATCAAACAAGCCTTAAACAATCACTCTGCTGCCAGATATGCAGTAGATATGGATGGATCACTTTAAGGGTTGTTTCTCCTGACAAATTTTCCTATTGAACTCTATGGAAAAATAAGTCAGGAGAAGAAACCCTTCAAGTTATTCATCCATATCTACTGCATATCTGGCAACAGAGTGATGGATTAAAGCTTGTTTGATACGTCAGACCCTTGATGACTTACAGCCATTTAGCCAACCATGTGTTCCATACTGTTCCAGTGTTTACATGCACACTAATGCACACTAATACTCCGATCTGAACCCGGTTATGGCAATACTCTGGTTACTGAAATGGTCATGTAAACACCTTTATCCGATAATGTAAGGTCATAATCCGTGTTTTCGAAACCCGATTAACACCCCTGGTATTTTGGCCAAACTTTCGTAACACCTTTCTCCGGTTTCTTTCGGCTTTTTAAAACTACGCATGTCAGGCAAAAGAGGTGGTGTAACGTCAAAATGATTCCACCCACCAACATTTGCTATGCCTGGGGTTCCTTCAGCATCTCACTTCCAGAATTTTATTATTAAATTTGCATTTCACCGGTGAAAATATATTGTTCAGTGTTACGTGCTTGTGTTTATACTAGCTAGTTTGTGGCTAGCACATTAAATAACTGAAATTTTCGGGAAATTCGCCAGATTTAGAGATCGGAAAAACTAGCTAGTACAATAATATAAATCAACCATTACTAGCAATTAGCTATAAATAAGTAGCTATAATAATTACTAGCTAGCTATAATAATAATAATAGCCTACTAACGTAAATTTTTGACGGGCGGATCATTTTTGTCCTTACAACGGGAAGCAGTTAGTAGCTACGTTTTCCACAGAGCTGATTATGGAGAGAATCATGTAAACGCGGCTTTTGGAGTAATCACATTTCTTATGTCCATGTGAACGCAATACGTTAAATAATGGCGTAAGCTGATCGTTTCTAGTAATCGGATATTGCTGTGCATGTAAACGTACCCAGTGTCACGGTCTCTTTCCACCGTCGAAATGAAGCTCAGTCGCCGACTCACTCCTCCCCCGCATTAGTAGTGTAGATCGGGACTTATTAAATAAAATTTCACTTAGGCCTATATACGTATATATATAAAAAAATTTAAAAAAACGAAATAAAAACCTAAAATTATACCAAACAATCTCTATAATACGTTTCTTAAATCATATTTGAATCTCTTTTCTCTTCATCTCGATATGAATTCCTACATAGGTCCTTTAGGTCCTTTGCTCCCAGGAAAGACCCTTCACCTCCAAGAACTTTTCTGCTCCCTTAACTATTATTCTTATTTTCTCGGTTTTGTTTTTAGCTTGGTCTGAACAATTGAGGACATAGGCAATGAATAAAATCTATTTTTCAGTACTCAACCCTTTAGTTTGGCTACTCTGCAAAAGTTTGGTTAACGATTGTTCTCTCAGAATCCTCTACTCTCCTTTCTCCTTGCACTTCAAATCTAGAAGGTTGGTAATTTATCTCCGATACTTCTACTCTGCTTTCTCCTTGCACTTTCTTTACTGCCTCTGCATATGTTATGTTATTTTGTGTTTTGATTTGCTGAATTTTCATTGCTCTTTTCCGAACTTCACATCCTCCATATACCACGCTATGAGCACATCCACAGTTGCAGCATTTGGCTTGCGCATTATCCCCACATTCTTCATACTTATGATCCCCTCCACATTTAGCGCATCTTTGTTTTCCACTACAAACTGCGGCAATATGCCCGTATTTCTGGCATTTGTAGCAACAAAGCGGTGGTGGTACATAAGCCCTTACCCAAAAGCTCATCGATCCTATTTGAACCCTTTCAGGTAAGATAGAACCCTGAAACTCCATGAGTACTCATAGACTATTTTCTTTACGTCCATTTACTGTTCTAAGCAGTCTCTTAATTTTCCTCACTTCTCCTTCGATAATCTTTGCAAGTTTGTCCATATCTTCTTCTACCAGTATGCCTGTTATCACTCCCCATTTAAATCTATCCTCACCCAATACTTTTCTCTCAATCACCGTTTTCCTGCCGATATTTTCAATCTGCAACGCCATATTTTTCTGTTCTTTATTTTTGCATTTCAAAAACAAACTTCCATCTCAAAGGATTTTAGCCATTTCAATATCTCCTACTTTCTTTTTCAACTCCCTGGTCAAAGCAATTGGACTCAAGTTGATATTTTCATTATCAAATTTAAGTATTATTTTAAATTCTTCTCCCACCAATTTCTTACGAACTGATCGCGAACCTTCACTTCAGAGCTACTTTCTTCCAAACTCCGTTTATTACTTTTAATACCTGGTTTCCTCACCTGCTTTTCTATCCTCACTTTCCCTCTACCCAGTCCTCTCCTGCTAGCTACGATACTCCGTTCCTCAACATCCATGTCATCCTCATCCTCAGAATTCCCTCCACTACTACTTGCCATCCCGCATTACAACGTTCTCTGTCAACCTTTTACACACCAAACTTTTTTTCAACTCTACCTTTTTTCTGAAGCTTCGGTGATAACTAGGTTAGTCTACAAAACGCTACCGTATAAAGTTAGCGATCATGGTCATTTTTTCCAGACAGTAGTCTTTCACAACACTCACTGCCATGTTTGTCTACACTTTCTTCTTCATCTTTTTTGCACCGTAATTGGCTGAAACAGTAGTCCATCAGCCAGACAGTCTATGTGCCACTTTTTTCACAATAAAAGATGCGATTGAACGTTGAAATACAAAGTTGATGCTTTTAACTACTCTTTACATAGGTTTGCTAGCAAAGCCAAAACTTTCCTGCGAAGGGTTAAACAGCGAACTTTCTTTACCATAATTACACAAAATTTTAATTTTGCGCATTCCCATTTAAACTTTTTACTGCAAAATTTTAATTTTGCGCATGCACTTAGTCAGTTACATACAATCAGGGGTGTAGGAGCATCCGGGCAAAAAAACTGCAGGTAATTATCTTGCCAAACACACAAGTTCCTTGCTTTGCAAGTGCCAGGTTTTGGCTCAAATTTGTTTGGTTTGGAAGTTTCTAAAGTGTGTTCATTTGTGTTTTATGAATCCTTGTTTAAGTGGTTCAAGCTTCTAGTTAATACTTGTAAGGTTACTTATTGGCTTACTGTTGTACACGCCAATCATCAATATTGTGTGGTTACCCCCCCCCCCCCAAAAAATAAATAAATAAAAATAAATCATACTGACTACGCCTGGTACTTGAATTCATATTTACCTTTTAGGGTCGTTTTAACGCACTTGTTCCTAGTTTGAAAATGCACTATGTACATTGCTCTGGATAAGAGCGTCTGCCAAATGACTATAATGTAATGTAATGTAAAAGAACCAACATAGCAATCTTGTTTTGGTCTGTTTTATATAATATGCCATACCTGCATATTCCATATACACAACTCGCATTTTAGATGTACTCCTTTTCAGCATATTTAATTTTCTTTTCTTGTGTTCCAATTTGGAAAGGCTAATTGGGCTCATAGGCCTTCTCATTGTTGCAAGTCCTTTACCAATTCTAAAGGACGCAGACAAGCACATTCTCCTCTGAGGAGTATTCTGCTGCAAGATAAGCCAGTATAATTTTTTTTTTTTTTACAAATAAAGAGATACTCTATTTATTTATAGAAAACATAGCAGTGCACTTAAAAAAAAAAAATTATGCAAGTTGATATTTATAAAGCTTAGCGGCTCAAACCTAACTGCAGACAGAACCCTTTCATTTTAATCTCAGTACAGCAGTATAGGCTACCACATCAAATCCTGCTGACAAGGAGGTGGAGTCAAGCCCTGATAACAGGAAAAGGGGGCAAAGACTCACCCGCGTGGTAGGCCACAGAACCTCGGCTCCATCCCGGGTGTCTATTTTTGGGGTAGTCCTGCCAACAAAAAGAGGAACTCAGTTAACATCCAAACAAACACAAACATAGTAATACCATTTTTGGTGTAAACCTATTTAATATCTGGATTCCAAAATGAAGGAAAAAACCCAGCCATCGAAATGTCCTGGGTCAAACCCGTTTGTGACAGTGTCCATGTTACTGTTCACGGTCCTGCGAATCCACTTTTTCAGCTTTTCAGAGCAAAATCAGATCAGACAAACAAGCACATCAGGCAGAGCCACATCTGGCGGAATCACAATCCTTGATCGAGTACCATTTCAATTCAATGCCTTTTTAACAGGCGTTGGTACTTACTGTTATTAATTTGTTGTGATATAAAGAGGTAATCATGCTGGTAGGTGGCTCATCTGGTTAAGGCACCGTTTTGAGGTGCATTGATGAGCCCATGGTCTCGGACTGAATCCAGACTGTGCCTTTGCTGACTGACCAGTAGCCCCACAGGGCGCCGTGCTATTGACGATTACTCTCTAGCAACTCCCGCTGGTCAATCAGGTGCCCGTGGATTGCATGCACAGGAAATGTCCTCCTCAGACTCAGCTCTGTGTGAGCTTGGCTGCAGGCCATGGTGTGAAAAGAAGCAGGCTGGTGATATACATGTTTCGGAGGAAGACCGCAAATGACTACACACTCACTAATCGATCATGAAAATTGGCTTGATAAAGCAGAGAAGGGTTTCGCATTTTGTCTCCGAATCAACGATGACACCAGCTGTTCATAATCGCTACTTTCATATATTTGAGATTAATATCGCAACCAGAAAGTAACTACACTAATGCCTTGCATTTATATAGCGCCTTTCTCACCAACTGGTGACTCAAAGCGCTTTACAATGATGAGGGGGAAACTCGCCTCTACCACCACCAATGTGTAGCACCCACCTGGGTGATGCAACGGCAGCCATTTTGCATCAGAATGCTCACCACACATCAGCTGAGGTGCAGAGGGAGAGAATGATTTTAGCCAATTAAACTGTGGGATGATTACGTGGCAGATTGAAAGAGCCAGGTTGGGAATTTAGCCAGAACACCAGAGAAACTCCTACTCTTTACGATGTGTCATGGGATCTTTAATGACCACTGGACCTCGGTTTAACGTCTCATCCGAAAGATGGCATCTCCTACAGCACAGTGTCCCCATCACTGCACTGGGGCATTGGGATTTTATTTGACCAGAGGGAAGATTGCCCCCTACTGGTCCACTAACACCACTTCCAGCAGCAACTTAGTTTTCCTACAATAGGCAATATTGTTAGTTGTAACTGGGCCACATTTTGATATCAAGACTTTTAAAGGCAGGCCTAGTTTTTGCAAGTTGGAATTAAGAACTTATAGACAGCGCTATGTAGGCTATGCGTGAGTAACTTGGCTTTTTCTTACGTCGTAGACGTTTTTGATCTGATTGCACTTATTTTTTATAGCTAACTAATGATGAATAATGCATGAAGATAAACACGGAGACATGCATTCCAAAGAAACGTATGGAGACATTGGCGTAACCATAACGCCCTCTATTGACAAGAATGAGAACAGTTATCCTATTACAGACAGCACATAATTACATTAAAAGAGTTTGTAGATGAGCAGTATTTAATGTGTAAGGAAATACAATGAACAGCACCACCTGAGCTATGGATCATGAAGAAGCATGCAAATTAATGAACCAAGTCTATATGGAGACATGCATGCACAATGGGCTAGACGCAAACACATTCTAGCTGAAAGACATACAGCCGAAATAGCTAGTACAACCTAAATAGTTTGCATCAGTAAAATATGGAAATACAGTTTTAAAACAGGGCTATTAGTATTCTATGAAATACATTTAACGTTAGGCTGTTCAACACTGGATTGCCGGATGCGTAACTCCAACCTTCCATGTGTGGGCTACGAGCTAGCAAGCGAGCTGGTAAGTTCATAAGCACAGCAGAGTTAGGCTATTCAACACTGGATTGCTGGATGCGCAACTCCAACCTTCCATGTGTGGGCTACGCGCTAGCGAGCTAGTGAGTTCATAAGCACTGAGTTTTTTTTCTGGTAGTGTAGAACGTTACCTGCGGGAAATGTTTTGGTACCGGACAGCTAGGTTTAGTTTAGTTTTCTGTAGTGCAATGAATGTAGGCTATGATGCATGTTGATTCACTTCGTAGTAGCCTAGCTTGTATCTGCTTCCTGACGAGAAGCAGGAAGAAACGTTGGCGAACAAGCTTAAAGGGTAAGTTCGCTATTTTGGACCTTGGACCCTATTTGCGGTCCGTCTTCCATGAACCTGACCCATGAAGTCCATTTTTTCGCTGATCGGTCCAGTATTGAGTTCGGTACATATTTCCTGTAGGCTCTCACTGGGCTACAATGGAAGTGAACGGGGCAATCAGAAATGTTCGATAAATGTGCTTTCATGTACAATAAATGAGACGGGAAGCTCAGAGTGTATTGTTACCGGTCTCAGTATGCTCTCCTGTGAAATGTATCTCAATCCGAACATTTTTACGTGCTTGGCATGGCTTGGAAGTAAGCATTTATCTGTTGCTTGTTTGCGCTGCACTCGCGGAGTACTATGTGTCGGGGGTAGGGGAGCGGGAAGGTGTGCCGGCCGTTTACGAAACTATCTAGCTGAGCAGTCTGCGTTTGTTTACCTGCAGCAACGTAGGCTACAATTTCCACAAAAAAACTTGGATGATGGATGACTATAATGATTACGAAGACGAAGAATTCGATTTTGACTTTGACGTTACTGGCTACAGATTTGAGCCAGAATACACGGATACGGAACTACAAGAGATGGATGATAAGAGAGCAAGAGAAGAGAGAGAGGCTGAAGTTGCGCAGGTAATGTTATCCGAAGTCGCTGCCGAGGCTAGACCAAGAATTTCGGGGAACTTTTGGTGTTCTTGCAAGAGGTGCAGCAGATGCCCAGAGAGGAGGAAAGTTTGTGTTGTAGGGAGTGGGATCTGTTGCTACCGAATGCCATTGAAAACCTGGATGTATCCGTGGATGACACTGGATCATCTCCATTGATTACCATTACACTATGACTGCCAACAGATATGTGATAGATGAGAACTTTGGACAGGACACCATGCGTCAAGCATTTGTAAATAAAACATTATAGAATTGTAAAAAGTTATAGTTGATGAACGTTTCCGACAGCTTTGTTACAAGAAAACAACTTATGTCAAGCTCGGATTTTGTTAGTTGGTATTGAGTGCTGGGTCAGAGGACGCGCTCAAAAAAAATAAAAACGTTAGTAACGTTATAGCTAAATATAACTTACCTCCGCTCCGGTGCTTGATAGTGCTGCAGGTCCGACACGAGGAACAGCTGTGTTCTTTAGAAACCAGTGTTTTGCTTCTGATTTGCGGTTACAGAAATCAGTAGCGTCGAAATGCGCTCCACAAACTTGCGAGTCTGCCAAACGGAGTTGATTCTGGAGTGTTTATGTCGATCCGTAAGACAACCAGCCAAAGTCTCAATCTTTCTGGGTCAGAGAACGGGAGCCTGTGAAAACTGGTATTTGAGCGTCCAGACATTTTATTCCCACAACCGGGGACTGCACATTCGCGCACCATTGCTGTGATGAATTATTACAAATGATGATTACAAAAACTGCGTTACAGATATTTCTGCTGTAGGCTACTAGCTAGTAAACTCCAACGGGAGGTCAGGATTTGTGATCAACTGCTTTTCAAGCGCCCCCCCCCCCTCTCTACAACGTAGCTAGACTGCGGAAGTTTACAGTGCGAGGTAGTGCGGTCGGAGAAATAGTTCTGTTTCAAATGGAACTGTTGTTTCAACGTTCGGTTTGCGTTTGCGATAGCCTACATTTCACAGGAGAGCATACTGAGACCGTAAGAATACACACTGAGCTATAAAAGCACATTTATCATTGTTTTTCCATAACATTTCTGATTGCCCCGTTCACTTCCATTGTAGCCCAGTGAGAGCCTACAGGAAATCTGTACCGAACTCAATACTGGACCGATCAGCGAAAAAATGGACTTCATGGGTCAGGTTCATGGAAGACGGACCGCAAATAGGGTCCAAGGTCCAAAATAGCGAACTTACCCTTTAATGAACAAGCTTAATTGGACAACGCATATTTCCCAGGAATCTTAGCCAGAAAGAAAACAATAGATACTACTAAGAAAGTACATACCAGAGATTATTCTTCTTCTTATTATTATTATAAAAATTAAAAGTGTTTGCAGTAAACTACATTATCAGCAGAGTAGCGTAGACTAGAGCCACATTCAGAGGCTATTGTTTTTTTTTAAAGTGACTAACCATGAATCAGATATGTTTGGGGAATTGGCGGTTTATAAATCTGATCTCTTAAAGGCTTGCAGCTTAAAAGAGGCTATCATCAATTCTTAATGTAGGCTATTATCGTAAATTCTTAATTTTCCTAGTAGTTCATTTTATGGTGACCTTGTGTTATGTGTGTGTAACCCAGTTAAAAATTGTGGTTATAAATAAGGTGATGCTATAAATAGTGTTAAAAGCAGTTACAAAATGTGATGTGTTCTTTTGTTTTTGTTAAAAACTATGTGTTTCTGGAAATTGTTTAAGCCAGCATTTATGGGGTTAATATCTGTAGGAGCGCAGCAAGGTGTTTCAGCACGGACAATACGGGGAGGGACTTAGAGAGAGGAGAGCTGGAAAAGAGCCAGAACGGAGCTAAAAGAGGGAGCATGATACAGAGAGTCTGTGTTATATTATAAGTTTGGAGTGCACAAATCGGTGTGTGTCTTGTGTCTTAAGATTGTCTGCACGACCGTCGGTGTGAAGAGGACAAGCTGCACATTGAGAAAACAGGAGGAATTTCCACACGAAATTCAGAGACTGTTTATATTGTGTGCTAACGCTAATGCTAAGCTAACGTGAAGTACTGTCTAGAGTCCGTCCATTACAAGTGAACAGACATTTTCTAGCTAAAGTTTAACTACCTCAGTTGAACGTTTTGAGGGGTAATCTACTGCTTTCGACCTGAAGACAGAGAGGACACCCAGATAGAGCTTTGAGCAACCAGGGCTTCACTCAAAGTTCCTCTGGCAACGTGGATGTGAAAGGATAACAGACAGTGACTGTACTGAAATACCATGCTAACCTGGTGCTAAGCCTGCACCTGTGACTGTTGGAGTAAGGACAAGCCAGGATCATTCACTCAGGTACCACCCTTTTTATTTTGCTCATCAAGGAGCGAAGGGGCCATTAAGTTTTGGGCCACAACGTACACAAGCACCGAACCAGGCCTGCAACTTTATAATTTGGTTTAAGTAATTTAGTTTTGCCGGTTTTAGTGGGAAGTGCATTTAGGTGTGTGTGTGTGTGTGTGGGCCCACAAATATGACAGTTTAAGTCCTTAAGTGACTTTCTAAGTAAATCTATTTTGGGTTTGCACTAAGAGGGTTGTGAACCAAAAGAGTATTTTATTTTGAATATATACTTGGGGAAGGTGTGTTATTTTGCTCTGTGCAGTACGAATTGTATGACATTAAGTCATTAGTGTTTACCTGTAAGAAGAGGTACATTTCATTTTGGAGGTTAAAAAAGAACATTTATTTTATATTATTTTTATAGTACAAATTATATTTGTATTGCTCCATTTGAACCAATCATTCTTTCACTAAATAATTGAGAATTATTTTCTAAAACCTGAGTTGTGTGATTTCATTACTTACTTTTTTTTAAAGAAGGGAACTGTGTCATTTAGAGAGACATATGGGTATGTTTGGTTAAAAGGTAACCCTTAGAAAGGTCATTTCATAATTTTTGAGTTTAAGAAACTGCACATGCGTATCATTTAAAAAGAGATCCAAGATAATAATTAAAACTGAGTTAATCAGGGTTAATATAAAGTAGATAAAACATTAAAAGAACTCAAAAGCCCTGCCCACACTAATATGACTACTGAGGGGAGCGCTACATAAAATGGAGGCACCGCTGGGATTCTCTTGGATTTCTGAGTTAAAATAAGTTAAAGTAAAAAACTAGCATACAAGCAGTGGTAAAATGGAACGCGCTGAACTAGTGTCAGAGCTAAAGAGCTGGTGCCGTGGCGAGGGTTTGGATGAGACTCATGCGCTGATGACCATCGTCCCAGAAGATGTGGAGATCACCAAAGTTGAAGAAACCCTTCAGACTGTCAAGTGTTTGGGACGGGTGCGTGTCCGGGGAAGGAATTTCAGTGAAAGACTAAACCGTCGGATGGTCTTATGTGAAAGCAGAGAGACGGTTAAGGTCGAGAGTGTCCCTCCTGAAGTTGTGCCTAGTGATGGTGGAGAGCCGTGGCCTATTATCATCATGGGAGACGCACAGGCAACTGCTGAAGAGTTTAATGATAAACTAAAAGGGTTGCTTCAGGCTGAAGGAAAGACAATGGAGGACCTTAAATCATTATTCCTCAGTGCACCCCTGCCCACTAGTTCCACTGAATCCATATTACGTGCCGTCGGTGATTTGTTGGACAAGACAACAAAACCATCTGATGGGGGGAGCTATTGTCGACTACGCATGTTCTCAGGAGCCCTACCGACCCCACCAGGTGAGGAACCGTTTGATCATTGGCTAGAGCAAGCATGGCTTATGGTGGAGGAGACTGAATGCTCTGACCGAGAGAAAAGACGCAGACTAATGGGAAGCTTGAAAGGGCCCGCGCTAGAAATTGTAAAGGCAGTGCGGCACGCCAACCCTGACGCCAGCCCGAAAGAGTGCTTGGAAGCCCTCGAAAGTGCTTTTGGAAGTGCTGAGTCTGGAGATGATCTCTACTTCGCTTTCCGATTGATGCAACAGCAAAAAAGTGAGAAGCTATCTGATTTCCTCAGACGTCTAGAGCGGTCTCTAGCTAAGGTGATTCAGAGAGGTGGCCTCCCTGCTAGCTGCATGGATAGAGCCCGACTGGAGCAACTGCTGAGGGGTGCTATTGCCTCAGACTTGATGCTGATCCAGCTGCGCTTGCGAGAAAGGAAGGCAGCGCCACCAACCTTTCTGCAGCTCTTGAGTGAGATTCGTGCTGAGGAGGAGTACGAAGCTTCTAGAAAGAAGCTCGGTGCCTCAGTACACCAGGTACATGCCAATCCAGAAGTGGATATGAAGCAAGCTGAGATCCAGAATTTAAAAGCTGAAATAAAAGAGCTAAAGTCAATGGTTGCATCAATAGTGACCAAACCAGCTCACATCAAGGAAGATTACACCGAGGCTACACCCATGAGTACACCATCTGGCCGAGAGAACCGCCAAGACTCTGAGCTGGCGGCCTTGAAGAAACAACTGAAACGCCTGAAACAGAAAGCTAACAACAAGATGACTGAGCCAGATGCGGCAGTTGCAGTTTCGACCATGGAGGCTTCTAAACAGTTCTCCAACTCCCCTAAAAGAGCACCGAAAAGGTCAGAGGAGAATTTCTGCTATCGGTGTGGTGAAAACGGACATTTTGCTACAAAGTGTCAAGGCCCTGAGAATCAAGCCAAGGTAATCAAGAAGCTAATCCAGGCTTTAAAGGTGACAAAAGACAAACAGCAGTCTGGTGATGCTACAACCAGTGAAGTCAACTGTGGTGTCAAGAAAAGTGCTGTTACCACACCAGAGCCTGCTGGCATTCCGGAAGGCTTGATTGGCCCACCCAGCATTGTACCATTGAAAGTTAATGGACACTCTTGTGAGGCCTTGTTCGATAGTGGCTCTCAGGTGACCATTATCTTTGAGTCTTGGTATGAAACTCACCTGTCTGATGTCCCAATTCGCCCAGTGTCTGGTCTAGCCCTTTGGGGGCTAAGTGAATCTGACCTCAGCTACCCCTATCGTGGTTTTGTGGTGATAGATCTAGAATATCCTGCAAAAGTAGCCGGTGCTGACAAGATTGTGACAGTCCTTGCTCTTATCTGCCCCAGCCCTCGAACTGCAGACCACACTCCTGTCATCGTGGGGACTAATGCCAGTCATGTCCGACGTCTAGTGCAGCAATGTAAAGAGAATGGCATTGACATCACCCAGACCCTGGGAATACAAGCATGCTACAGAGATACAGAGCTAGCATCACCTAGCACTGCATCAGCCATTGAAGAGGAGGATGATATTGGCTGTGTGACCTGGCAAGGCCCAGGCCCACTGATATTACCTCCTGGTGGTGACTGTAGTGCAGCCTGCAAAGTCGAGTACAAGCACCAAGTCGACAAAGAAATTCTAATGGTTGACTCATCTCCTGTAGCTCCACTCCCAGCTGGTGTACTACTTCAGCCTATGGTGGTGCCCAGCGAAGAAGTGAACGTCAACCATTTCAGAATCTTGGTCCAGAATGAGTCACTGACAGAGACCGTCATACCAGTGGGGACCGTAATCGGGCATATGTATCTGACCGATGCAGTCACTTCCCTCACTCCTTCCAAGACAGGCGAAACAGAGTTTGATGCTAACCTGATCAACTTTGGAGACTCACCTGTCTCAGAGGAGTGGAAAGAAAGACTCCGTCAAAAGCTATCCACAAGGTCCCAGGTGTTCTCCCTAGAGGAATGGGATGTCGGCTTAGCCAAGGGAGTAGAGCATACGATCCGGTTGTCAGATCCACGGCCATTCCGGGAGCGCTCTCGTCGTCTGGCGCCAGCAGATCTGGAGGATGTGAGAAAGCACCTCCAAGAACTGTTGCGTGCGGGGATCATCAAGGAGTCTCGTAGCCCTTACGCATCCCCAATCGTGATTGTTCGAAAAAAGAATGGAACCATAAGGATGTGCATTGATTACAGATTGCTGAACAGCCGAACAATCCCAGATCAGTATACAACCCCTTGTATCGACGATGTGCTGGACTCGATGACAGGGAGCAAATGGTTCTCCGTACTTGACCTGCGGAGTGGCTATTACCAAATGGCCATGGCCGAGGAGGACAAGGAAAAGACAGCATTCATCTGTCCGCTGGGGTTCTTCCAGTTTGAAAGGATGCCACAGGGGATAACTGGAGCTCCAGCCACATTCCAAAGATTAATGGAGAAGGCTGTGGGTGACATGAACCTGCTCGAGGTCCTTGTATATCTCGATGACCTGATCGTGTTTGGCCGAACTTTGGAAGAGCATGAAGAGAGACTTCTCAAAGTCCTCGATCGCCTTGCCGAGGTTGGATTGAAGATCTCGTTCGACAAATGTCAATTTTGCCTGCCAAAGGTAAAATTCCTAGGACATATTGTGTCGGCCGATGGAGTCTCACCTGACCCAGCCAAGATAGAGGCAGTTACCAATTGGCCACAGCCTACCCACCTGAAGGCTCTACAATCCTTTTTGGGTTTCTGCGGCTATTACCGCCGGTTTATTGCCAACTACGCAGCCATTGTCAGGCCGTTGTCTGAGCTCACAAAAGGCTATGCCCCAACCCAGCGGGGTAAGAAGCATGGCAAAGACAGCACAAAGACTTACCTTAAAGAGTCTGAACCCTTTGGTGAGAGATGGGAGCAGTCCTGCACTGAGGCGTTCCACAAGATTATCTACTGCCTCACCCATGCACCTGTGTTGGCTTTTGCTGATCCCAACAAGCCATACGTCCTGCATGTTGACGCCAGCCTAAAGGGGCTTGGCGCCGTCCTCTATCAGGAGCACAGTGAGGGTCTGAGACCAGTTGCATTCGCCAGCAGGAAGCTGAAACCACCAGAGAGAAACTACCCAATTCACCAGCTGGAGTTCCTGTCCCTTAAGTGGGCAGTCGTGGATAAATTCCATGATTATTTGTATGGGGCCAGATTCACTGTACGTACAGATAACAACCCGCTTACGTATGTGCTCTCAACCGCAAAGCTTAGTGCTGTAGGGCACCGATGGCTTTCTGCCTTATCCACTTACGACTTTGATGTCCAGTACCGACCAGGCAGACACAATATAGATGCCGACCTGCTGTCGAGGAATATGCCTGATGAGAGTCCAGAGGAATGGGAGACCATACCACAGACTGGTGTGAGATCCATCTGCAAACAAATCTGCATCCCTGGATCCTTGAGCAGTCCAAGATATGTGGATCAGTTGGGAGCCTCTCCTGACTGTGTGCCTGACATTTATGCTTTTCCAATGCACTTGGAGTTAAAGTCATTGGGACAAATGTCAAAGCAGGAGCTGATTAAAGCTCAGGAAGATGATGCAGTCATCAGATCTGCTATACAAGCCATTAAGCATGGCAAATGGCCGGAAGAGAATGGATCCAATCCAGAACTGCCTCGTCTGAAAAAAGAGATGGGGAAGCTGATGATGAAAGATGGGCTACTCCATCGCTTAAGTAAGCGACCCTCCGGAGAAGAAGTCACTCAACTCGTCCTACCAAGGGAGTTCAGAGAAGTTGTGCTGAAGGCCACACATGATGACTTAGGACATCTTGGTGTAGAGAGAACTGCAGACCTGTTGAGGAACAGATTCTTCTGGCCTAAATTGGCCTGTGATGTTGAACAGTACATAAAGAACTGCGGAGAGTGTGTCACTCGAAAGACCCTTTGTCATAGAGCAGCTCCGTTGCATCAGATTGTGAGCAGTGGACCGATGGATCTTGTATGCATTGATTTTCTGTCGATAGAGCCAGATTCTTCAGGCATTAGCAATGTGTTGGTGGTCACGGATCACTTCACACGCTATGCTCAGGCTTTCCCAACCAGGAACCAGAAAGCGCAGACTGTAGCGAAGATCCTGGTGGACAAGTATTTCATACATTATGGCCTGCCAACAAGAATCCATTCAGATCAAGGGAGAGACTTCGAAAGTCAGTTAATCAAAGAGCTCTTGAAAACGATGGGAATTCGAAAGTCCCGCACCACTCCGTATCACCCACAGGGGGACCCACAGCCTGAAAGGTTCAACCGAACTCTACTTTCCATGCTGGGAACCTTGGGCTGGGAGAAGAAACGGCAGTGGAGCAAACACGTTGGATACTTGGTTCACGCATACAACAGTACCAAGTGTGATGCTACAGGGTACTCACCCTATTTCTTAATGTTTGGCAGAGAAGCAAGGCTTCCAATAGACTTGTGCTTTGGAACCTCTCCTGATGGCAGAGATGAAGGTTGCCATTCACGCTATGTAGCCAAGTTAAAAGAGGACTTGCAGAGAGCTTACAAGCTTGCCTCTGGAGTTGCCGATAAGACACATCAAAGAAACAAGAGGTCATATGATAAAAGAGTGGGATTCCAGACATTGGATATCGGTGACAGAGTGTTGCTGAGGAACTTAGGCTTGAAAGGGAAGCACAAGCTGGAGAGCCGGTGGAGTCCCATCCCCTATGTTGTGCTGGGGAAGATGCCTAATCTTCCGGTGTACAAAGTAAAACCTGAAGATGGAAGAGGAGGAGTCAAGACCCTTCATCGCGATCATCTCCTGCCGATTGGACAGTTTGTGAGAATGCCAATAGTAGAGACAGAGGCAAACTCGCATGTCAAACCAAGAACGAGAGCTGAGACACAAAAGAGACCAAAGAAAGTTTTACCTGAAGCTCAGGAAGCTCTTCAAGAGTTACAAGAGTGTACAGACTCATCTTCAGACAGGGAGTATTACGGACCTGAGAAACCCTACAGTACTTACCTGAAGGAGATCCTGCAAAAGGAAAGACATACTGCCAGACCATCAGACCTCATCCAAGATGACGGCGATTCTTCTCAGCAGTCAGATGAAAATCCTGCTGAGGATAGCTTATCAGAGGACCAGAGTTTGGAGGAGGAGCACCGCAGTATGAGAGAAGAGGATACAGATCAAGATTCAGTTCCTGAGGAAGAAAGTGATCCAGAGTCTGATAACCCTCGCCATGATGAGCATCAGGAGGCGGTCACTACGCCTGAAGTGACTAGTAGACCTGAAAGTCGCCCAAAGAGAAGGGTGAAACCAGTCATTAAACTGACTTATGATGAGCCTGGTAGAGCAAAAGATCAGCCTCTCACAATTGTACATAGAGGTGTTATCATAAAATTTGGCAAGAGTTAATTTGAGTTAGTTCATGCACCCTTTCCACTCACCGTAAAAAAAGAGAGAAAGAAAAAAAAGTTCATTTTATTTGATGAGGACATCAAACCCTTTTAGAAGGGGGAGGGTGTAACCCAGTTAAAAATTGTGGTTATAAATAAGGTGATGCTATAAATAGTGTTAAAAGCAGTTACAAAATGTGATGTGTTCTTTTGTTTTTGTTAAAAACTATGTGTTTCTGGAAATTGTTTAAGCCAGCATTTATGGGGTTAATATCTGTAGGAGCGCAGCAAGGTGTTTCAGCACGGACAATACGGGGAGGGACTTAGAGAGAGGAGAGCTGGAAAAGAGCCAGAACGGAGCTAAAAGAGGGAGCATGATACAGAGAGTCTGTGTTATATTATAAGTTTGGAGTGCACAAATCGGTGTGTGTCTTGTGTCTTAAGATTGTCTGCACGACCGTCGGTGTGAAGAGGACAAGCTGCACATTGAGAAAACAGGAGGAATTTCCACACGAAATTCAGAGACTGTTTATATTGTGTGCTAACGCTAATGCTAAGCTAACGTGAAGTACTGTCTAGAGTCCGTCCATTACAAGTGAACAGACATTTTCTAGCTAAAGTTTAACTACCTCAGTTGAACGTTTTGAGGGGTAATCTACTGCTTTCGACCTGAAGACAGAGAGGACACCCAGATAGAGCTTTGAGCAACCAGGGCTTCACTCAAAGTTCCTCTGGCAACGTGGATGTGAAAGGATAACAGACAGTGACTGTACTGAAATACCATGCTAACCTGGTGCTAAGCCTGCACCTGTGACTGTTGGAGTAAGGACAAGCCAGGATCATTCACTCAGGTACCACCCTTTTTATTTTGCTCATCAAGGAGCGAAGGGGCCATTAAGTTTTGGGCCACAACGTACACAAGCACCGAACCAGGCCTGCAACTTTATAATTTGGTTTAAGTAATTTAGTTTTGCCGGTTTTAGTGGGAAGTGCATTTAGGTGTGTGTGTGTGTGTGTGGGCCCACAAATATGACAGTTTAAGTCCTTAAGTGACTTTCTAAGTAAATCTATTTTGGGTTTGCACTAAGAGGGTTGTGAACCAAAAGAGTATTTTATTTTGAATATATACTTGGGGAAGGTGTGTTATTTTGCTCTGTGCAGTACGAATTGTATGACATTAAGTCATTAGTGTTTACCTGTAAGAAGAGGTACATTTCATTTTGGAGGTTAAAAAAGAACATTTATTTTATATTATTTTTATAGTACAAATTATATTTGTATTGCTCCATTTGAACCAATCATTCTTTCACTAAATAATTGAGAATTATTTTCTAAAACCTGAGTTGTGTGATTTCATTACTTACTTTTTTTTAAAGAAGGGAACTGTGTCATTTAGAGAGACATATGGGTATGTTTGGTTAAAAGGTAACCCTTAGAAAGGTCATTTCATAATTTTTGAGTTTAAGAAACTGCACATGCGTATCATTTAAAAAGAGATCCAAGATAATAATTAAAACTGAGTTAATCAGGGTTAATATAAAGTAGATAAAACATTAAAAGAACTCAAAAGCCCTGCCCACACTAATATGACTACTGAGGGGAGCGCTACATGTGAAAAGGATAAAGTGAACAGAACTGAAGTGAAGAAATGAATGAATAAAGAAATGTTGGCCGAGGCAAGGGTACGTTGTGGTTCGGTTTCCACAGTCAGTCATGACCGCAAGAGCTGAGCGTAACACCCTGGCCAAACCAGACAAGAGCGAGCATCCGGTTTGGGGAGGGTGTGATATAGTACAAGTGAAATACAAGTGAAACATTGAACAGTTAATATTGGAAACCTCTTTTGCCTGTGCAAAAAAAACGTGCCCTGCTGGGCTCGAACCCACAATCCACTGTGTGAGAGACTGCAGGTCTAACCACTAGGCCACAGTAGCTTCTTGGAAAGCATGAAGCCATTAGCTACATTAACATTTCTCTCTTAAAAAACATTAGTATGAAGCATTTTTATTGGACGATAAGCTTGATGAGCAGGTATACGGACCATACCCTCAAATAATAATTCTCCCCATTGGATAACATTGCGACGGAAGCAGGCAGTTTGGCAGGAAAAATGGGAAGAAGAAGCGGAAGAGGAAGGAGAAAAACGGCAAAATAACCCAAGTTTGGGGCTTTATTGTGTGGATGTGTGAAGTTGTATCTGAATGCTGTGTGGTTACATGAGTTCAGAACGTAACGAAGTTAATGCATTTAAGGGCTGAGAGTCTATGGTCATTGTGATTACTTCTGTAGGAAACCCTGAAAAGTGCCAAACTCTCGTGCTGTATAGGTATGGGGCATGCCCCACCAAGCCGTAACTTGGCGGATGGCATACCTGCCATCCCAATTTTCCAAGTAGCCCCTAGCCTACTTCATTTTTATGGTCACATTGTGTTATGTGTGAAAAGCATAAAGCGAACAGAGCTGAAGTGCACATCTTTTTTGGCACAAATTAATAAAGAAAACACAACAAAGTTAGGCTACACATAGATGTATGTTTTTTCCGGTACTGTAACCTGCAGTGGCAGTGGTAGCCTACAGAACTATGTTGGCTTTTGTGTAGTGACCGTCTTTAAAACAAACGTTTTTTGAAAACATGTAGGCAATGGCACAGTTATTTATAGATTTTTTTGTACATTAATGTAACAACGCAATCTTAACCAGATGATATTTTGCGTTAAAACGTTTTTCTCTGGTTGACAAATGGTCATGGGATATCTGTTCCCATAATGTTACTGCGTAACTACCATGGTGTCGGGTGACTTTCACTGTTTACCTTGTTTAAGTAGGCTACAAGTGAACAGTTAATATTGTAAACATGCCTTGGCAATAAAAAATATGTTTTTTAATATTGGAAAAAACATTATTATATGTTCAAATGCATAAAGTATGCACATCGTTTTTTGTCAAAAAAATCTTTGGTACCTGCTGGGGATTGAACCCACATTGAAGTGCACAACTTAAAGGATAAGTTCGCTATTTTGGACCTTGGACCCTATTTGCGGTCTGTCTTCCATGAACCTGACACATTGAGTCCATATTTTCGCTGATCGGTCCAGTATTGAGCTAGCTACAGATTTCCTGTAGGCTCTCACTGGGCTACAATAGAAGTCAACGGGGCAATTAGAAATGTTATGGAAAAACAACGATAAATGTGCTTTTA
Source organism: Synaphobranchus kaupii (assembly GCA_029718625.1). Lineage (NCBI taxonomy): Eukaryota > Metazoa > Chordata > Actinopteri > Anguilliformes > Synaphobranchidae > Synaphobranchus > Synaphobranchus kaupii. Next base: position 26,552,172 of record CM056380.1, read on the forward strand.
TAGCTCAGTGTGTATTCTTACGGTCTCAGTATGCTCTCCTGTGAAATGTAGGCTATCGCAAACGCAAACGCAAACCGAACGTTGAAACAACAGTTCCATTTGAAACAGAACTATTTCTCCAACCGCACTACCTCGCACTGTATACTTCCGCAGTCTAGCTACGTTGTAGAGAGGCCGCTTGAAAAGCAGTTGATCACAAATCCTGACCTTCCGTTGGAGTTTACTAGCTAGTAGCCTACAGCAGAACTATTTGTAACGCAGTGTTTGTAATCATCATTTGTAATAATTTACATTACCTGCGCAACTTCAGCCTCTCTCTCTTCTCTTGCTCTCTTATCATCCATCTCTTGTAGTTCCGTGTCCGTGTATTCTGGCTCAAATCTGTAGCCAGTAACGTCAAAGTCAAAATCAAATTCTTCGTCTTCGTAATCATTATAGTCATCCATCATCCAAGTTTTTTTGTGGAAATTGTAGCCTACGTTGCTGCAGGTAAACAAACGCAGACTGCTCACATAGATAGTTTCGTAAACGGCCGGCACACCTTCCCGCTCCCCCACCCCCGACACATAGTACTCCGCGGGAGCAGCGAAAACAAGCAACAGAGAAATGCTTACTTCCAAGCCATGCCAAGCACGTAAAAATGTTCGGATTGAGATACATTTCACAGGAGAGCATACTGAGACCGGTAACAATACACCCTGAGCTTCCCGTCTCATTTATTGTACATGAAAGCACATTTATCGTTGTTTTTCCATAACATTTCTAATTGCCCCGTTGACTTCTATTGTAGCCCAGTGAGAGCCTACAGGAAATCTGTAGCTAGCTCAATACTGGACCGATCAGCGAAAATATGGACTCAATGTGTCAGGTTCATGGAAGACAGACCGCAAATAGGGTCCAAGGTCCAAAATAGCAAACTTATCCTTTAAGCACTGAGCGACAGCAAGTCCATAGGGAAAAGCGCACCATAGGACTTTTGGAGCAATCTACTACTATCTGATGTTTTGATAGGCTTAAAATGAGCATGAACATGTTGTTATCCAATGGGGAGTATTATTCTTTGCGGGTATGGGGCAGGAAAAAGAAGAAAAAAAAGAAGAAAAAACAGCAAATAACCCAAGTTTGGGGCTTTATTGTGTGGATGTGAGGCGTTGTCCATTAATTCTGTGTGGTTACATGAGGTGAGAATGTACAGAAGTTAATGTTTTTAAGGGCTGAGAGTCTGTGGTCATTGTGGTTATTTCTGTAGGAAACTCTGAAAAGTGCCAAACTCTTTGTGCTGTATAGGTCTGGGGCATGCCCCGCCAAGCAGTAACTTGTACCTGGTCAGCACAAAGTAAAGGATTCAACGATAGTTTGACTTCAAAAATGATGGTATAAACTCTCAAAATAACCCCGATAGACTATCGTCGTATTTTACTTGCTTTGGGTGCACTGTGGAGTGTTTAAGGGCGTTTGGTAGTGGATGCTACCGGTTACCAGAGAGTTGCGCTAGCATTAGCAACTTGTGTATGTCCAAAAGAAGGGACAGCATGGAATTAGCTGAAAATGGTTTCCATCAATCAACTACATCATGGGTAAGTCGTAATTGAGACATGTTGTCCAAAATTCCGAACTATCCCTTTAAGGCCTACCTTCAAACTCAGTGCCTCTTTGCTTGATATCATGGGAAAATCAAAAGAAATCAGCCAAGACCTCAGAAAGAAAATTGCGGACCGCCACAAGTCTGGTTCATCCTTGGGAGCAATTCCCAAACGCCTGAAGGTACCACGTTCGTCTGTACAAACAATAGTATGCAAGTATAAACACCATGGGACCACGCAGCCGTCATAGCGCTCAGGAAGGAGACGCGTTCGGTCTCCTAGAGATGAACGTGCTTTGGTGCGAAAAGTGCAAATCAATCCCAGAAGAACAGCAAAGGACCTTGTGAAGATGCTGGAGGGAACAGGTACAAAAGTATCTATATCCACAGTAAAACGAGTCCTATATTGACATAACCTGTAAGGCTGCTCAGCGAGGAGGAAGCCGCTCCTCCAAAACCACCATAAAAAAGCCAGACTACAATTTGCAATTGCACATGGGGACAAAGATCTTACTTTTTGGAGAAATGTCCTCTGGTCTGATGAAACAAAAATTTAACTGTTTGGCCATAATGACCATCGTTATGTTTGGAGAAAAAAGGGTGAGGCTTGCAAGCTGAAGAACACCATCCCAACCGTGAAGCACAGGGGTGGCAGCATGTTGTGGGGTTGCTTTGCTGCAGGAGGGACTGGTGCACTTCATAAAATAGATGGCATCATGAGGACGGAAAATTATGTGGATACATTGAGGCAACATCTCAAGACATCAGCCAGGAAGTTAAAGCTTGGTCGGAAATGGCTCTTCCAAATAGACAATGACCCAAAGCATACTTCCAAAGTTGTGGCAAAATGGCTTAAGGACAACAGAGTCAAGGTATTGGAGTGGCCAAGTCCTGACCTCAATCCAATCGAAAAGTTGTGGGCAGAACTGAAAAAGCATGTGGGAGCAAGGAGGCCTACAAACCTGACTCAGTTACACCAGTTCTGTCAGGAGAAATGGGCCAAAATTCCAGCAACTTATTGTGAGAAGCTTAAACAGTTAAGTTAAACAATTTAAAGGCAATGCTACCAAATACTAACAGAGTGTATGTAAACTTATGACCCACTGGGAATGTGATGAAAGAAATAAAAGCTGAAATAAATCATTCTCTCTACTATTATTCTGACATTTCACATTCTTAAAATAAAGTTGTGATCCTAACTGACCAAAGCAGGAAATGTTTACTACAATTAAATGTCAGGACTTGTGAAACACTGAGTTTAAATGGATTTGGCTAAGGTGTATGTAAACCTTCGACTTCAACTGTAGCTAATGAGTGGCTGATTCTGTTCACTCAAACACACTTAAATTAAAATGGAAAATGGAAAAATCATTAAGTATGACCGTTATAAGAAAAACACAACATAAAACATACAATCAACCATTTATATGTGGTTTTGTTATTTTTCTTAGCCTAAAATTAAATACTGTTTTTGCATTTAATAAATGTTTTTTGTTGGAAAAACACAAACAGAGCAATTCTAAATAGAATGAATAGTTTCAATATTTGTTAAAGGTTGTTCTAGAAATATGGCCACTCAAAATAAATTTTGGCTACATGCTTCATTGACTTGGTAGCCAGTGGACTAATTTTCATCTGTCTACCACTGGTCAAAGCAATCCTATGGTGGACATGAATATTCAGCCTTTAACGGTCTGTGATCATGGCATTCCTGATGATTTTTTTATGTCTTTGTTTCCCAGATTAGCTAAATAAAATGTTCATTAATGTCTGTAGCCTACAGGCCTACTAAAGACTGACAATTATTGGAAAGGAGACGGGTAGCTGTTGGGTGCTTATTCACTTATTCTTGTCCTGGTGTGAAGCAAAGTCAGAGAAAATGCTCTGCGATGCCTTTAAGCTGTTGAAAAATGGTATTTAGGCACCCAAAATAAAAAAGGGGTACTCCAGTAAACGCATAGACAAATCAGCTTGTCATCGTTTAGATAGAATAATAAAATGTCCCACCCCTAGTTGAGACATGTCCCATGTCGCCACGTCACACCCTTTCTCATCTCTCTCCATTTGCTCTAGATATCGGCTCACATAAATTTGAACGGCTTGGTGCTAGCCTCTTGTGAGCAGCTCAAGGGACTGCTCCATTATATGTTCAAAAGATCATCACACCCTAGACACCAGCCAGACCTTTCCATTCTGCTACCTCTGGGTGCTTGGCCCCTCCGCCTCCACATGCCTGCACGTCCTGCCTGCACATCTCCTCTCTGTTCTGGCACCCCCAGTGGTAGAATGAGCTTCCCACCGTGGTCAGGACAGCAGAAAGCTTATTGATGTTCTTTAATCCCACCTCTTCAGACAACAACATGACTCCCCTGACCTTTAACTACCCTCTTTCTTTTTTAAATTTCCTTTTAGGATAGTAATGTTCTAGACATAGTAGTGTAAAAATAGCCTACTGGTGTAGTGGCATTTACTTTTGTGTACAATATTAATTGTTGCTTTATTAAGCTTACTTTATATGCTTATCTAAAATGGGCCTTCCATGCTTACATGGTGACATGACACACTTGTATTCCTGACTAACACAGACGTTCTCCACTTTCCTCCCTCTGGATAAGAGCATCGGCTAAGTGACTCTAAGGTGATCAGTCCTAGCGCGTGGTCGGTCGTGACGGCAGGATTGGCGCTCACCCTCCGCGCCAGGCCGAGCGCAATGTAGCACTTTTCCCCTGCGTCCATAATCTCCACCTCGAAGTAGTGACTGCGTGTGCTGAGCGGGCGGCGGGCCTGGGCCAGCCCCACGTCCATGATGCCCTTCCCTTTGCCCATGTACTCCAGCAGCTGGGGAGACAGGAGAAGCAGGAGGGGCCAGTCACATCACTCATTCTATACGCTGGACACAATATTACATGGCATGAGAGGAACATTTCCGCTACGGTCCTGGAGGGAGGAGAAAATGTGTCATCTGCACCCAGCAGAGATTGTATTTATTTAATTATTTATTAAATTTGTTTAAGATTTTTTTCCCCTTTTCTCCCAATTTGGTAGCCAATTGAACCCTATGTTATTCAATTCCCCCCGGTAGCAACCGCTAGAGAATCACCGCGACACAACCCCGTCAGCCGGTAGTAGGAAAGAGGGCGCCACGTCCAATTCAGGTCGCAACTCCTCAAGCTCCTGACCGTGATTCCAACTTGCCCAGGGCCATTCTGTGCGTGACGATTCTCGCCGAGTCCCTCCTCCCACCCCGGGAGCAGCCGCCAATTGCCACTCCCTCAGGTCACCGGCCATACTCGGATCTGGCAGGACCGAGGATCGAATCCCCGATCCTTAGGGTGCAACTGCACAGACTGAAAGTCTGCGCTTTTACCGCTGCATCACCGTGGTGCTATTATTGTATGTATTTTTTAATCCATCAAAAATGGAGGACAGACTTTATGGATTTCGGTACAATCATTTCTGAGGAGTAACAGGCCTGGCAAATGAAGACAGTTACATTTGCCCGATTAAAGAAGGTAGTAAGTCTCAAGCTTGATGGGTAAATCATGACTGAGAGGCATGATCTTCTGATAAAAACATCTCCTTCAACACAAGAGGAAGAGAAAGCCTAAAAGGGTGCCATTGCAGCATTATCTGCTGGAGCACGTCGCTCGCTTCTCATTGGGTTCTGTGGGTCAGTGCTCAGAGCCGCAACAATCTGTTAAACTCTGTCAGCTGTGTAATGTTGCCAAGACAAAAATAACATTATTGAGACAAATTATTGTCATACTTACGTTAGCTAATGTAAAGCAGTCATCACAGCTACTACATTGATATTTGAACTACTTGTCATACTACTGTCTACTACATAAGTTAGTAGCTTTAAGGTGGAAAAAAAAAAAACAGCAGAGTTTGTGGCTCTACAGAGCTAGGGTTGCAGACCTCTAGGTACCTAGGTACCTTTCTAGGTAACTTACTGCAGATAGCTATGATTAAGCTGTAAATTACATGAGAATAGTATGGAACACATGGTTGGCTAAATCATGTCAGTTAAGCTAAAATCACAAATTCAAAACCTGATTGAAAGGGCAGTGGAAATCATTGGTATGCTGCCCCCATCTTCTCTTCAGGAGATATGTGAACAGAGATGAAGCGGACTCTGCGGACTGCTGATCCAAACCATGTTCTTCACAAAGAAAATGAGACTATGCCATCTGGAAGAAGGTACAAGCTACCAAACTGCAAGTTGAATAGGTACACATTCTCTCTGGTTCCACTGTCAATTAAGTTACTGAACAGTAAACAATAGATTACTTGTTCTGAGCTGCAATGGAGTATATGATAAAAAAGGTAAAATATTTTGTGGGGAATGTGCAATACCATAAAGTGTATGTGTGCAATATCTTGGAGTGATCTGTGTTATTTAAATTTATGTTGAGACCAACAGCAACTCTTGAATGTCCAAGACAAATTTCTCCTGGAGACAATTAAGGCTCATCTTATATCTTATTTATATACTGGGTTCTGTGCCAGTCAAATTGCTAGTGTGTACTGTTTGGCGTTAAGGAAAAAAGCAGCCGTCTCTGCAGGCTTCTTTCCTTACCACAGGTAAGCCCAGGTTTTCTCTCGTTTTACAGGAGAAGACTGTACCAAGCACCAGAGGGCTCTAAGGAATTTTCTGTGGTCTGCTAGACCCGAGGGCTGTACCTTGATGATCTGAGCAAACATCTGAATGACGAGGTGCCGCGCTGGCGTAGTCTGTAGAGCACCGTCCACTTGCTTACTGCGAGCCGCAATGTCGGCGGTTCGAATCGGCCACGCGACCCTTGTCGCATGTCTCTCCCTCTCTCATTCTTCCTGTCTCTCTACACTGGGCTGTCCAATAAAAAGCTGAAAAACTAAAATAATATAAAGAAATAAAACAAACTGAATTATAGTAATGATTTCAACTCATCATTTTAATGTCCAAAGAAATTAGATTTTTATTATCGAGGGACCAAACTCCTACAGTGCAGTGGCATCCTACTGTTGTTGTTTTTCCACTCACTCCTAAAGAGCTTGCTCAAAACGCATTAAGTTTAGCAGGTGGCTAGGCCAATCTCTAATTTGGCTTATCAAACACTTGGTGGCACTATAACAATCTATATTTCAAAAATTTAATAAAAATCATATTTTTTGCACTGTAACAAATTTATACTTAATTTTAAACGTTGTTACAGTATTTGATTAATTGCAAAACAGGATTGTAAAGGTCAGATGTCTCAGTAAAAGGCTGACAATAAAAGTTAATGTGAACCACTGTAATTAAATGTCAATCTGTTTAGAATGTAGTTTGGAATGTAGATGGAGTGGACCACACCTTATTCATATGCTGATTCATACGCAAATTCAGTCATCTGAAAACTTTGGCGACCATGTGATAAGATTCAAAAACATTTTCTCCTGAACGGCTGTGGTACTGACATGCATTAATTGTGATAAATAATCCTTGCTTGGGTAGCCCTATAAAAAGTCTGGTGATTAGAAAATGCATCTTTAATCTCCTTTGAGCCATTGACCATGCTGATCAGTCATTTCCATTACATTGTGAAACTCATTTCCGTATTTTATGCTTTTCACGATTTCAGCAGCACACAGTATTTGGAATTTATTTTCCCTGCTTGGTCCCTGCAATCCTTAGCATGTTTAATGGGGCAGGCCAGGATAAAATGGTTTCTCTGTAGTGTTGTTTGCCCCAACTGGGACATTATAATCTAATAATGTACAAACCCCAATTCCAAAAAAGTTGGGATAGTATGTAAAATGCACATAAAAACAGAAAGCAGTGGTTTGTAAATACTGTTTTACATATATTTGAAAACAGTACAAAGAAAAGATATTTAATGTTTTACCTTATCAACTTTATTGATTTTTGTAAATATACGCCAATTCCGAATTTGATGCCTGCAACACATTCCAAAAAAGTTGGGACAGGGGCAAAAAAAAGACTGGGAAGTTCAAAAAACACCTGTTTGGAACATTCCACAGGTACTCATTTGACTCATTATCATACTCCTGACTCATTTTCCTATTGAACTCTGACTCTGAAAATAAGTCAGGAGAAAGAACCCTTAAAGAGATGCAGAGCCTTTTCTAAGGCCTTTTTTTACCGCATCAATTTGAACTGGAACTCGTGAGTAGGTGTGGTCATATGACGATGATGCATAGTCATATTATGAATATTCATACGGTCAAGGAGTGAAAGGGTGTGTCTCGGTGAACTGACTCAGCCCAACTGAACTCAATACGCTCATTCACGCTAAAGTAACGTTATTATTAAATACATTCAAAAACACAGCAAAACCCAGTCCACAGTAACGTTAGTATATTGAACATGGCTGGTTGTAGCGCCCTCATCCACTTGGTCCGGAGAGAATTGTTATCATTTATTAGCTAACATTATTCATAAACGATAACTAAGATAACTAGCTCGCTAGCTAAGTTACCAGTTCTCTGGACCAAACGGGGCTAAACTCACACACAATAGATTGCCTTGCATTACCTAACTTATCGATACATTCCGTCTCTCGGCAGATTATGAAAGCTAACAGAGTCGAGGAACGATAAGTTACATCTCTGACTCCTTGGCATAATGCAGGCAAGTTAGCTAAAGATACCAAAGTAAGACGTTGTAGATGAATAACTCTCTATGGCTACGTTCACACTGCAGGTAAAAAGTGGCCCAGATCCGATTTTTTCCTCAAATGTGACACATCAGATTTTTTATGGAAGTGTGAACAGCGAAAATCACATTGAATCTCATTTGGGCCACTTTTGAATGTGGTATTATATTCCGATACATAACCGATTGTGTCAAAACGAACGCAGTCTGAACAGTCAGATCGGAATTAATGTGACTTTTTACGTCATTTTTGATGTAGCAGGGCATTATGGTGTATTCAAATGAACTCGCAAGTCCGAATATTTCCTTCCGTGAAGAAAAAACTATTTGAACATGACAATAATGTCACGTTCAAATCGTTTTTTCTTCTCGTTAATCAGAAATATTCAGACTTCCGAGATAATTTGAATGCACCATTAGAACGTAGCGCACGGGCTAGTTAGGTTATCAACACATTCACATTATATTATCATGTGTTGTCATTTTAGATAAGTGGTAAATGTGCAAAGCAGTGGATTTTTTTTGGCACAAACGATAGCCTACACCATAATAAGTCGTAGGCTACGTTTTTATATCATTCGCGGACAGCTGCGTTAACCGTTTTGTGATTTAAAATAATGTTAGAACTGTCCATATTATTGTCTTGGTTTGTTGCACGGTATTTATTATTCAAGGTTTTCTCATGTAGCTGCTTACCGAACGTTAATGGTTGTCGGTCCAATAATGTGTCAATAGTTTAATCTAAGGGTGCGCAGTGATGTTGGGCTATAGCCTAACGTTACACATGAAGTTGAACAGATGTGTCGTGTGATAGCTTTTTTATACTGTGTATTTTAACACGGCTGGAACGCTGTATTGGCCAATATGCATCCCGGAATTATCCGTTTTATAAATGTTATATCGACTGGTCTCACTAGCCAAACGGCCGAGCGCTCCATTTTCTTAACTCGCCCATCCTCAGAATCACTAATTTCATGCCTTGCTTGAGTTTCACTGAAACCGCCCATGACACGGTCCCCCCATTCCTGGCTCAGATCTCGCATTCACGAGTCCCTCTGCACAGAAGTAGCAGCCATGGCAGCACAAAAAGCTAGGCTTTTTCCCCCCGTCTCCTCACCCTTATCATTAGCTCCACTGCACATCAACTTTAAAATCAACGCAGAAGCTATGACTTTGATGACTTCCTTTTTGTTGTTGTTTATTTCTGCATGCTGTGTAACAGGCGCTATGTCTTTTATTAATTTGCACGGGTCATTTGAGCAGAGCAATCGGTTCACACTGGAATCAGATAAGGGCCACATTAAAAAATTAATGTGAACAGCCAAACAAAAAAAATCTGATCTGAACAATAAATCGGAATTGAGCACTAAGGCCTGCAGTGTGAACGTAGCCTTAGTAGCTTGATATAAGTCGTAATATTAACGTTAGCAGTAATACAAAGCAATTCGCATTTGAACTTGAACTAGCTAGTTAGCAGTACAAGGGTCTCAGTCTCAGAGGGGGAAAAAAAAAAAGTTGGTCTCTGCTTTTATACCACATGCCCAGCCAAGACCACCCCTAGGACCACCTCAACTCCACCCATTTTTATGTTAAGAATCTCATGACGTCATGAATCCCCGGAAACCAGCATATCGGTAAGTCTACACAAAAACTCAGATAAAACTATTTTGACTAAACATGAGATTTTCGGACATAGATAGTTGTGTATGATCATAATCTAACCCAAAACATCGGTTTTCAACGGGAAAAGTCGGTTTTTGACTGCAGTATCACTTTCAAGTGATCCATCCATATCTACTGCATATCTGGCAGCAGAGTGATGGTTTGAGGCTCGTTTGATACCTTAGACCCTTGATGCTAACCATGTGTTCCATACTATTCCCATGTAATTCACAGCTTTATCTAGTTCCAACCCCCCAATTCCCATCGAGATCCATTCAAATGCAGAGAGGTTCTAGTATCGCTTGTAAGAGTTCGTGAAAATAGGATATCAAGAGTCTTTTGATGTTGTTGGGTCACAGACATCAGGAAGTCATGGCTTGCAAAGAATATGCTATAAAATATTAAATATGATGACTTTATTTACGTTTATGTGAACTTGTCCAGTGCTGGAGTACAGAGCCAAAACAACAAAAATTGTGTCAATGTCCAAATACTTACGGACTGCACTGTACTCCCAAGAGAAGTGGGAGGTAAAAAAATTACTGTGTCCAATCAATATATCTTTATTTCAGGCTCATACCAATCCCATATTCCAAGCTTACTTTTTTTTCTTTTTTATTAATGTTTCCATTTTCTCCCAAGTTTGTAATTTTCAATTGAAGCCGAAGCAGGATTCCAGTTGAATCCTCTAATACACTCACCGGCAAGTCTCTGATGAGTTTTCACACTACAGGCCACACAGTATTACAGGAAAGCTAGCACCGATCAGAGAAGTCTGTCTTTTTCAACTGTTAGATTGTGGGTACCCGCCATGTCATTGGCAGGAGCTAATACAGCACTAACCCTGAGGAACCCTGACCAATGTAAACCTACCCTACCCCTGGCAAGACAAAGCAAACAGTACCCCACCTCACTGGTCATAGTTGGCTAACAACATACCTCAGGCTATAACGTTTACATTTTAAACAGATGTCTGAGATTCTGTTTTGGATCATGTGTGTTGTAAAATCTGTTCATAGTGGTTATTGTAGGATTCAACACGTTTTTTCTAGTATCAGTGCAATTTTTATGTCTTGGAAGTTTTCTCTGGCTGCTAGTTGCTTTGTTGTATACCACAGATCCTGGTTTTGTTTTTCATGTAATTTTCCAAACAGTAAGTTGTTCCAGCCCGACCAGCGTGTTGGGGGTATAGTCAACCTGTCAAATTATTTTTATTCTCTTTACTGAATACACTACCTCCGATTCCGCTCATTGTTCGGGTACTGTTTCTTTTGTCTTCCTCACTACTTGGTCATACGTAACTCTAAACAACCCCGCCTGACTTCATTCTAACTTCACATGCTTCTTAGTCACAGCTGTAGATGTGCGTACAACACTTTTAGTCAGCCTCGGTCTGAAGCCGCACCCACAGCAGTTGCCAAACGAGTTTCACACATGGCAATACCTTAAGAACTCATGGCCACACTCATATTTGGCTCATTCTCCAACCAGGGGCTATAGGCCACAAGAAAGCCTTCTGAAAGGTGTGTAACGCTTGCCTCTGAGCATCCTGCCCTGCTGAAACAGGGGTGACCGCAATCACGCACGTCTTACATGCTCAGTTTTCTTCCAGCCCTGGAATTTGTTAAATGGGAGTGCCATAAAACCATCCCTGACACAAGTGACCTTGCCTGTCCTCCTTGGAAAACCTTCTAATTCACCCCCCATGAAGAAACTATGCTTTGTAATGCCAGTGGCGTGAGAATATGAATGTCCTTAGAAACATTACTAGCAGGCTCTTAATACCACCTCCTGCTAATTGCTTCTAGCAGCTATGGAGAGCTTTGTGAGCTAATACAAGTATGTTACCTGGATTAATCTCATCATGTTTCTGTATGTGTGATATGCCCACAATTAATCTTCTTTCTCAGTCAACAATAGGAACCTGACATGAAAGCGCACCTGGAAACTGTACACTTCTCAAAGGATCTATCTTTTCTATCCCATGTTTCTGGATCAGGTACAGCAACCATAGAGATAACTGTGCTGACCAGATGGTCCAAGTTTTTTAATCTCCTTAAAATCTGACTGAAAGAACAGACTTCAAAACTGAAAACACTCATAAACACTAATCTCACTAATAATAGGCAGAAATGTCAAACTGAACCCTTTGGTTCTGTCTTTCTTTGGGAAAAAAAAAGAAAAAAAAAGGATGCACTCTTCTCGTTTAGTCAGCCAGGAAGCTAGCCGAGCTTAAAAACTTCATTTGCTAGCACTACTTAACCAGGGGTCGTCCAAAAACGTGTGTGCTCTGTGTAGGGTTTGGCGTACGGTTTGTAACACCAGGCATGCCCTTACAAGTACCTGGGTTTAAGAAGCGTGATAATGACGACTATGCACCAATCACGCCTTCCTTTCCGGTTGTGCAGTCCTGATTGTGCAGTCCCGCTGTTAAGATTGCTGCTTCAAGCTTGAAGACAGAAAGAGCTGAAGAGTTAAAATGATATTCAAAAAATATGTCAGTTGCTGGGATATACATACACTGAGTCACTTAGAATGTCAAATGGATTAGCTACCCTCGAGAAAGGGTTAAGTACCCATTCACCACAATAATGAGCAGCTGACGTGTTATGCAGCATTGCTCCAAATATTTTCCAAAAGTAATAAAATAAAAATATTGCATCAGATGCCTCACAACACAAGCATGTATATTTATAGAAAATTACTATCCATTGTCAACTGGTTTCTATTCAGTGTGACATTCACACAAGGAGACAACTAGGTCAACAAGCCATTTATAATTGCTTGTACAGTAACTGGAGGCTATTATTACCATAACTAAGCATGTAATAAATTGGTACTACATTAACTAGGTAATGTATAATATACTATAATATGGACAACTGTGTGTACATGCTAGGGGTGTAACGATTCTCCAAATCCACGGTTCGGTTCAGACCTCGATTTTTGAACCACGGTTCGGTTCATACCTCGTTTTTTGTTTTGTTTCTGTAATGTGTAATATTTAGAAAATATACAGCTCAGGGTTTTTCCTACGTAGTAAATTATTTGGCGGCTGCCAAAATGATTTCACGGACCGCCAAAGGGAAATCGCAACCGCCAAAATGACAATAATTGAGAAAACGGCAAATAAAATCATATCCGAATTAATTTAATTTAATTTTTTGGGTGCAATATGGTCTTTCGGCCAGCGGATGGCGATATAAATTGTACTAGTCGCTTTCAAGATGAGTAGAAGACGCATAGAACCATAGACTGTAGCCTATAGAAATGTGGCTCAGCTATTCTGTGGCACAGTGCGACTCGGTAGAAAGACATAGTGTGGGCAGCGAGTTGGATTAGGCTACCTTTGAAGCCCTAACTTCTGAAAAGGTAAAAGCTTTAACCCGATCCACGTTGGCGCCCCATACTATACTGGTAGATGTATCGGTCCCAATTACAGTAGCCTATTCATGTTTGTCTTAAATTATAAACTAGGCTACAGCTTTAAGAAAATCCCAGGATTGATACTACAGTGTAATAAAATAAGAGGGTGCTGTTAATAGCCCAAAGCGCTTACGACCCTCGTCTTGCCACAGCCACAGACTGTAAAATGCATAAAATGCACCATTTACAAGTAAATCATGTTCAGATATAGCTAGGAACCGTCCGTCCGTCCGTTCGTAGCATGAGATTTAAACCAATCAGGAGTCGCCTATGCGTCACATGCCCGGCAATACAATAGTAGCTTGAGAAAAGCATGCCCAGCTTCAGACAGCTCTATCTCAAAAAATATACATGTCACAGCTTAGATATTCACACCGTAGGAATCCTGGGAACCAGATGCACATCTAATATGTCCTGTGTAGCTTAAAAACTGTAGTCGTGGTCACAAGTTAGAAAATGGGTTTGAAATTGAAATTACCAACTGCCGCTAGAGTGGAGTTTTGAACATTCCACCATTTGTGTGAATGGGGAGCATGGTTTTCGAACAACACTGAATATTTTACAAACTAAAAATGTCACAGCTTAAATATTTACACCGTAGGAATCCTGGGAACCACATGAACAGTTTGATACATATTATGTCTGTGTACCTTAAAAACTGTAGTCGTCATCACAAGTTAGAAAATGGGTTTGAAATTGAAATGACCAACTGCCGCTAGAGTGGAGTTTTGAACATTCCACCTGTTAGCAAGGAGTCGCCGTAGCAACCCCCCAAAGCAAAATCAATACAAAATCTACCACCAGTGTTCTGCTGGACCCAGTCAGTTATGGAACGGCCCAACAATCCATGCACCCTCTTGTTGAGTTTGGAATTCCATTGTTATTGTTCAAGTAATAACTGTAATCTTTCCTGTTTGTCATCAGAGTACTAACTGTCATATTTCCTGTTTCTTCTGAAATACCAATTGCTGTCCTTTTATCTCTATCTCTCTTTTACATGTTTGTTAAATGCAATGTCTGTAAGTATACTAATTAATAAGAAGCATAATGTAAAAATATCACCAAACCAGAGGCCATTGTTTTTGTACATGTAAACAACACACACATTTTCTATTGCATTTTTTAATATGATTGCTCAAAACCTGCACCGCTTACTTCACCACCTGGGTGTGATTTTTTTTTAAACGTGTAGCTACACTTATTTTTTATTTCGGTTTTAGAGTGTTGTTTAGGCTATTTATTTTGGTAAATATTCAAAAAGCTTCAAGGACCTTTGATTTCTAAAACTCCTAAACACAACCCTACTGGTACTTTACAACCAAAGCCTACATGGGCTCTTTGTACTCCAAAAACTGTATTTACCGTAAAATGAATGCAAAAAATGTTGCTGCTCGCGTACTGCATGCGCTCGCATTGGTACCGCCAAAACCCATTTCTCTGCCAGGAAAAACCCTGCAGCTTGCCCTAACTCTAAATACAATAATAATTTAGTGATTTACATGTGTTATAGTGTTAATTGTGAAATGACAAATGAGTTTTGTTACATTAGTAATGTAATGAGAGCTCAACAGGCGGTTGGGGGAGGGGGTGTGTCGCGGTTTCCGTCTTCCAGAACCGCGATACGAGACCGTGGATGTTTGTATCGCAGCTTCGGTCTTGGTTTCAGAACCGTTACACCTCTAGTACATACTGTTAAGACTAACTGGAAAATGACCATTTTTCCCACATAATACATGGTGAAAAAGCTCTCTTCCATGCTCAACAGAGAGCGAATAAAGCGCAAGTGACAATGGCTTCCAGTATAAGAACAGTGTGTGTCTTAAGACTATGAATAGAAGGGGTTTTACATGGCCCACGAAATCGTCCTTTTGGATGTGTGTTTCATCGAACTGTTTATAACTTAGTTATGTATTATGAGTAAAAAGTAAGATTCAATCACTGTCTCTTACTGTTGCTACATGTAAAGTTGGGCCACAAAACAGTCGTACCTTTCTGTCAATGTCTGTTTTAATGTGTCTTTTCTCAAAGTTCTGTTCTTCAAGGGCTCAGCAGCCAGTAAGTGTCTTACTTCACTTCTGAACCTTTCCTCTGTACTGTCTCCCAGAGACCAAATTTTCATTGAAATCTAGAAAATATATTATAATTATTATTATTGTTATGCTATCACCAACTTGCTTCCATCATTATGCCCTCTTTGAAAAGCAGTTATTGTGTTGTGAACACCCCGCCCCCTTTTATTTTTAGCTGGCTACTGGTTCCATGCTTGTGTAAAAGCGAGCTAATTGATACCTTTTCTGAGCGCTGTTTCCTGTCTTCCTCTAATTTCAAGCCTCAGCAGTCACTGGGCCCTTTGAAGGAGGAGCAGGGCACACCTAACCGGCCTATCCCGCCATGGTCAGGCTGAGTAATGGGAAGAGAGTGCCTATTTAATCTGCACTGCCAGCATCCTGGTTGGCATGATGACAGATCCCCGTCTGTCTCTGAGATTGTCACAGAGGGCGTGGCCAAAGGCTGGGCGGGGGAGGCTTGTTATGTTGACTCGCAACCCAGGCAACAGGTGTAATGGACTGTCTTCCCCTCCCAGCTCGCTGTTCAGGGGCGAAAGTTCACTTCAGGAGTCCCGAGGCGCGGGTGAGAGGGCTCGCCACTGTTTCATACTGAAGCGTTCCACGCTCCCTACGTTAGCCTGGGAATGGTAATCATCTTCTTGAACGTCTGGAGAGTACGCGCCTCAAACTACTGTTTGGAATTCATGAGAAACTGAAGACCTTTCAATACACAGCTCTTTTTAGAAAAACCAAAAAGCATAACAGTTTTTTCTCAAAATCATGAAACTAACTTTCTTCGCTTTTTGGTCATCCCTCCAAACTTTGTCTTCTTATAACTACTGTGCACGTAAATGTTTTTGTTGGCGTTGCTACAGGTTCAGTTTCAGAAATCTATTTACTGTCCTCACATGGGGAAATTAGTTTTCACTGCACATGGGCAACAGATATGCATGGAGAGGAGGATTTTTCCTGCATTGAAATGTCTTCGGCAGAACGCCTAAAAGCCACAAAAAACACCTGTAACAATAATTAGAAACGGTCCATGCAGTTATTTAGCTGGAGTCTGGACACTTGATAAATCCCACCTTATAACTTTAAAGGCCCAGCTTATTTTGGTTAATGGTTTAAACGGATTCTGAAGATTGAGATTTAAGGATATATTCATGTTAACAATGCGTTAACAAACGAGCGAACAAGCGTGCTAAAAGCTATCCACAAAGCTCGCGCTCCCCTGGCGTGATAATCCAGAATTGGGTATTTGTTGGTCTCCATTCACTTCTATAGGGCAGCTGTCAATACAAACAATAACCAGTCCTCACACGTATCTTCTTTTGTGTAATTACAATTATTTATAAAAGTACAATTTTCTTCAATATTGTTAGAAAGCTACCAGAAAAGACGAGGAAAATGTCGGCAGGTCGGTTTGTTTACCATAAATATACTACCAGGAACGCTTGCTTCCGTGGAAATTTGGACCAATGAGTGGTTTCTGACGCATCGGCGCATTAACACTGTTTCTGGTGCAAGAATTACCTACCGGATCTACGTTCCAAATAAAATACAAAAAAGCCAGAAGAGGGCCATTTCATTTTCCATAAAAAAAATGTAAATACCTAAGAGGACTGGTTATTGTTTGTATGAATCCGCTTTGTTCGTGTTCATATACGTGCTAGAAGCATCATTTTGAGACCGTTTTAGCGGCCCTATAGAAGTGAATGGAGAGCGACAAATACCATATTCAGGATTATGGCAGTCAGTGAAGAGAAGCAGGGCAGAAAGAAGTTTAATTGAGGTGCCTGTGTACACTGTACACACAGAGTGGAAAAAGTCAGGGAAATGGGTGTAATATTACACAACGTTACTCCAATTTCCATCTGTCTTCGTGGGGGAAGCGGGGGCATCAAAACAAAGAAAAAAAAATAATGCAAATGTAAGTAAAACCCCCCCCCCCCCAGGTCCAAGATCGCACCAGAACACAAATGCCACCCTGCCCTCATGGACATGCCATCTCACCACCCCGCCGCCTACAAAGATATCATGGGGGGAAACGCTGCATCTGAATAAAACATAGGATACCCCCCTAAGACTCCTTATATTTGTTTATGTTGGTATCTGAACAAAAATGTCTCCGACGTAAAAAAAAAAAGCCAAGTTACTCACGCATAGCCTACAGAGCGCTGTCTATAAGTCATTAATTCCAATTTGCAAAAACTAGGCCTGCCTTTAAAAGTATTGATATCAAAATGTGGCCAAGTTACAACTAACAATATTGCCTATCGTAGCTCACACTAAATAAACTAGCTCTACTCCAAAGCAATGCTATCCAAACTTTCCTAAATTATTTAATGCAACTTGGCCATGTGTTTCTTCATCTTAGCATATGAAGAGATTGTGCCTCATGGAACAACATATGATTTCAATTAATGTTTTTAACAGTTCATGAATAATTACACTCCAGAAAGGATATGGTTATACTTTGTTGGCAAGTTTACTTTGGAAAATGTATAGGTTTTAAAATGGTAACTGCTGCTACAGATTTCTTTACAATTCACAAGCAGACATTTATATCAAGAAACATCATGTACAATAGAAAAGGGGGGGATGAATAAATAAATATAAAAATAAGTAATATTTTTTAAATAGCGTACATATAGCATTTTTACAAACGTATGCAGACATGTTTGTGGGTCAGATGATGGAAAATAAGTAATAGTACAAATTTTCTTAACATAATAATAGTTATGATATTTGCAAACTGAATTTTGTGAACACACGGATATCTATGCTCTGTAGGACCACACAGGTTTTGATAGAAATCCAAATATTCCAAATCAATAAATACATAATAATAATTATAGTACATTTTATTCATATATTTATATATTATTTCATAGACCCAAAGCAGTGGATGCAGACAATTATTCAAACATGCCCTATAGTGTCGTAATTTTTCTGTTTAATTTCTAAGTGCAACACATCTGAATCAGAGTATGTCCACTATAAATGATTCTCATTTTGCAGTTTGATGTGGAACATAGTTTCATTGACCACATTTCATTGACCACAAATATTGTTAGTTGTAACTTGGCCACATTTTGATATCAATACTTTTAAAGGCAGGCCTAGTTTTTGCAAGTTGGAATTAAGGACTTATAGACAGCGCTCTGTAGGCTATGCGTGAGTAACTTCGTTTTTTAAAAATTTTTTATCGGAGATGTTTTTGTTCAGATATCACTTATTTTTGGTAGCTAACTAATGATGAACAATGCATGAAGATAATGACATCGAGAGAGACATGCATACAGAATAGTACATGCATTCCAAATAAATGCATGCAGACATTCGCGGAACCATAACGCCCTCTACTGACGAGAATGATAACATTTCTCCTATAAGCGATAGCCCACAATTACGTTAAAAGAGTTTGTAGATGAGCTGTATTTAATGTCTAATGAAATACAATGAACAGCACCACCTGAACTATGGATCATGAAGAAGCATGTAAATTAATGAACCAAGTCTATTTGGAGACATGCATGCACATTGCACAGACATGCAAACACATTGTATCTGAAAGAAATACATACAGCCTAAAATATGGAAATACAGTTGTAAAATAGGCGCAGTGTTTCCCCTATATGCACCTAGTAGCGGCGTTACGCCGCTGCAGAAATATGACCGCCGCTGCCGAATTATTATTTTTTTTAAAAACTTTTTTGTAAACAAAACAAAACAATCCACTCTCTCCCCTTCAAAATGCTGGAGTAAACGGCCTTGTAAACGTTTTAGAGTAACGTAAAAACGTTTTAAACGTAAAGCGCTTTCATGGAAAAGTTGCTGTCATAAACTCATTTGAAATGCGATTGTGTCCAAACTTTCTAAGCAAAGCTAACTTTCAGCAAGGTCGTATGGCCAGTGCTAGCTAGCAAATGCAGCTGTTCTGACGAGAGAAGGCCATAGGTGTACAACATTTTGAAGTGCTGGACTGCGTTTGGATCCAAAATGAATGCTTTCTTCCTGTTATTCCCTTCCCTTGCTTCAATGTGAATTCCCTTGAATCAAGGGAAGGGAACGACAGGAAGAAAGAATTAAATTTGGATCTGAACGCAGCCCTTTAGTCATGGGCGTAGGATTATGGGGGGAAACGGGAGATGTGTCCCCGCCAATGTTTGGAAAGAGTCGAATTGTCCCCCCCAACCATAATTGATCCCTCTCCCATGTAAAGCATACAGTCAATAAAGGCTGCAACAACGGTAAAAAAAAAAAAATGACTTAAATTTATGCGGAAAGATATGTAACGCCCGTAAACATAGTATGAATTATTGACCCACCCCCTCGCTACTTCAAACAGTAGCAATGGTTTATCTCATGGCCACGACAAGTTCGAGTTTATGAAAGCACAAATGGGATATGTAGTCAACAATTAGGGGTGATTGCTCAAGCCGATAATACTATGGACTTTAATTCCCATAACCCAGTGTTTTGTGTAACGTTATGGATGTGTTATAATCAGGTTGGTTGCAATGGAGAAGTCAGACCGCAAAAAAAGACGAGAAACTTCACGGAGTATGAAATCGAGACGCTCGTTACGGGGGTAGAGCAGATGGTTTGTTGGTATGTAGGCGGCCTTTGCTACGTTTAACCTGAAACAGTCCTGTCTCAACTGAAAATCAAATCAAAATCCCCACAGTGAATAAAAGAACCGCCGACCCAGAAGTTTCCCCATTCAGGTAGGCGAGGATACTGTCGGCGCTGTTCCTAACCTAGCTAACAAGCTACTCCTTATTTTTCTACAGTCTATGCCTTATATATATGTTAAAAAAAAGTACTTTTTTTTTCATAACAACAAGCAATGTATTACAGCCGCGAGTGCGATAACGTTAGGTAGCACTGTGGAAATGTAGACGTTGCTGGACAATTGAATAGAGAATTTCTTCAGGGTTCATCAGAAAACAATTGTAGCTTCTTAAATGTAGGCTATTTGGTTCCTTAAAATGTTTATTGCCCTGCAGTGCAACATGAGAGGCTGATGTATTCGCAAGCGGCGACACTTTAAGACACTGTAATTAGCCTAATTTAGAAGTTCAGAGAAATGTGAATACCATAATTGGGATGTCGACGACTGCCACTAAAGGCGAGTGGTTCTTAAACTCGGTCCTGGGGCCCCCTGCATATGCTGGTTTTCGTTCACAATTGCAATCCCAGAATTTGAACAGGTTGTTGATTTTTCTTAATTAGGTGTTTTTCATGTTTAGAGGGATTATTTCCCCTCTGAAGCCACATTATGTTAGAAATAGCTATGCATGTCATGAATAATAAAAGTCAAATATTCACATTGTGCTATATTGCAAACAATTACAAAAAGAGAGGTAAAAATGTTTTAACTGATCAAATTAAACAAATTAAAGACTGAGGTGAATCAATCGGCTCCTAATTGGTGAAATCGTGGACACATTGGCAACTAAAACTAGAGACTTGGTAAATAATGAACAATTCAAAAGACAAAGCAAATGATAATGAGCCAAACCTGCATTGTGTTAATAAGTTTAAGGAATAATTAAGGAACTTAAAACACATGTGTTCAACTACTGAATTAGGAGCCTATTGATTCACCTCAGTCTTTAAATTGATCAGTTTAAAAAAATGTTGCCTTGTATTATTGTTTGCAAGATAACACTGTAAGCACAGTGTGAACATGGCATAGTCTTCATGGTATGCATAACTATTTCTGACAATTTGTCTTAAGAGGGTAAATAATCCCTCTAAACATGAAAAACACCTAATTAAGAAAAATGAAGAAAAAAAAAAAACTTCTCCAAAATGTTCATAAATAAAACATTTTATTTTAGAAAATGCCCTGGGTGAGGTTGTGTAGAAATGCAGGAAATGAGTTTTAAAAGGTTCAAACTTTTCTGGGGGAGGACCCCCAGACCCCCCGATACTTCGTATTGCTTTCCTCACGGGAATGGTTGAGGGCCTCGGTCCAATAGTCATGGTTCGCTACTGTTGGATGCTATATTATTAGTGTCCCCCTCCATTATCATCACAAAGAACATTTACAGTTTGTGGTCCCCCCCCCCAATGTTCAAATGAAACCTACGCCCCTGCTTGTAGTTGTCCTTGACTGTACTGTATGTACTTAGGCCTCGAGAGCCCTTCTGGTGCCGGCAGACACATAGAAACCTCCCGGCAGGGTGTGCTTTGTGAGTGCCACAAAATTTTTTTTTTTAAATTATATATATATATATGTATATATATATATATATATGTATATAAGTGCTTCACCTCCGCTGCTACAACTCCATCCTAGGGGAAACACTGAGGCATATTAGTATGCTATAGAAATAACGTTAGGCTATTCAACACTGGCTTGTCGGATGCGTAACTCCAAGCTTCCATGTCTGGGCTACGAGCTGCCGAACTTCATAAGCACAGAATAATACCTTCGCGTTTTTTTATTTTTTCCGGTAGTGTAGTCTGCGGGAAATCTTTTGGTACTGGACCATGTACGTAGCTAGGTTGAGTTTAGTTTTCTGTAGTGCAATGGATGTAAGGCATGTTGATTCGCTTCGTAGTAGCCAACTTTAAGGGTTGTTTCTCCTGACTTTTTTCCCCATAGAGTTCTATAGGAAAATGAGTCCGGAGAAATAACCCTTGCAGTGATCCATCCACATCTACTCCATATCTGGCAACAGAGTGATGGTTTGGGGCTCGTTTGATAGCTCAGACCCTTGATAACTTACAGCCATTTAGCCAGCCATGTGTTCCATACTGTACCAGTGTAATTTACAGCTGAATCTAGTCTCACCCCCCAATTTCAATGTTGTGTGTAGAATTTTGAGGGAAAAAATTAATTTAATCAATTTTGGAATAAGGCTGTAACAGAACAAAATGTGGAAAAAGTGAAGCGCTGTGAATACTTTCCGGATGCACTGTATGTCTGCTGCTACGTCTTAGGCTATAGAAGTCCCACTAGAATAGGATTAGAAATAGCACATTCATACATTAACCCCCTGCAGCCAAACTATGAGTGGAAACCACAAACTCTGTGTTTTATCTTTATTGGTACACGATTCGTGACCACTCTGCGGAATATGGAGGTTCTAAGTGACACTATTTTCCCGTAGCAAGTCCATTTAGCAATAATAATAATAATACATTTTATTTGATAGCCGCCTTTCTGGACACTCAAGGTCACCTTACATTAAAAGTACATATATGTATAATTAAAATAGATCAGAAAAATTAAAACAATTGGATGAGACAGACACAATATAGGCATAGACATCAAAAGGAAGAACATAAGAGCATAGACATACAATAATAATCACAATCATAATAAAAGTGAGACAATATAGGGACAACATGGGGGAACCAGAGTGTTATATATTATAAGCCAGAGTGAAGAGGTGTGTTTTGAGCTGTTTTTTGAAGGAGGGTAGTGTATCTGCATGTTTGATGTGAGTGGGGAGGGAGTTTCAGAGAACGGGAGCAGCAGCGCTGAAGGCTCGAGTACCAACAGTAGTGAGTCAGGTGGACTGGTAGCCAGTGTAGCTCAATGAGGGTAGGTGTAATGTGGTCAGAGGGTTTAGAATATGTGAGGATTTGTGCAACAGAGTTTTGGATAACTTGCAGTTTATTTATAAGTACTCTGTGGAAGTACGGCGGCGGAGCGAACGTGGCCATTGCAACTTGTTGCTCTTCTTTGTTGTTGTAGTCGACCAGTGCCGGCAATACATTCGTAGGTAACGTGAAGTATTGCTCCGCCGCCGTACTTCCACAGAGAATATAGGTCAGCACAAAGTAAAGGATTCAACGATAGTTTCAAAAATGATGGTATAAACTCTCAAAATAACCACGATAGACTGTCGTCGTATTTTATTTGCTTTGGGTGCACTGTGGAGTGTTTAAGTGCGTTTGGTAGTGGATGCTACCGGTTACCTTAGAGTTGCGCTCGCATTAGCAACGTGTGTATGTCCAAAAGAAGGGACAGCATGGAATTAGCTGAAAATGGTTTCCATCAATCAACTACATCATGGGTAAGTCGTAATTGAGACATTATGTCCAAAATTCCGAACTATCCCTTTAACAGTGCAGAGAGGACAGGGAGTGCAATTTTAACTAAGGAAGTAGGAAGAGGGTTGAGTTTACAGGTGGAGGACTTGGATGAAGTGGTGATTTTAACTATATAATCCTCCGTCACTGGTGTGAAGGCAGAGAAACTGTTAATGTACTGGTGGTCAGTGGTGATAGTCATCCAGGGGGGCCCAGCATTGGTGGAATGGGATTGTAACAGATCTTGATGAATATGAATATGAATATGAATATGAATATGAATATATCTCACAGATAGATCCTACCAAGTCTCCTGGAAGGGCTCTGTCTCTGCACCTCATCCACTTTTTACAGGAGTCCCACAGGGATCTGTACTGGGTCCTCTGCTGTTCTCCATTTGCACTAAGTCTCTTGGTTTGGTTATTAATTCACATGGCTTCTCTTACCATAGTTATGCCGATGACACTCAACTCTTCCTCTCTTTCCCTCCCTCTACCCCACAGGTAAAGGAAAGGATATCTGCTTGTCTGGCTGACATCTCTGAGTGGATGTCTAGCCATCACCTGAAGCTCAACCTTGACAAGACTGAGCTGCTCTTCATGCCATACAAGACCTCCTCGCTCCTAGACCTGTCCATCACTGTCGACGGAACCATGGTGACCGCCTCCCGCTCTGCAAGGAACCTGAGGGTGGTCCTGGACGACCAGCTGGACTTCAAAGAACACATCAGGGCAACGGCACGGTCCTGCAGGTTCCTCCTGTACAATTCGGCCGTACCTGACCACCTACTCCACCCAGCTTCTTGTCCAGACCATGGTCACCTCACGTCTGGACTACTGCAACTCCCTTCTCGCAAGCCTACCAGCCTGCGCCATTCTGCCGCTACAACTGGTCCAGAACGCGGCTGCTCGGCTTGTGTTCAACCTCCCGGAGTTCTCCCACGTCACCCCCCTGCTTAGGTCACTCCACTGGCTGCCGGTCGTGGCCAGGATCAGGTTCAACGTTCTGACCCTGGCCTACACTGCAGCCAAAAGGTCAGGCCCCTCCTACCTACAGGACTTAATCCAGCACTACGCTCCTGCTCGACCACTTCGCTCTGCTGCTGCAAGGCGACTTGCGCTTCCCCCCCCTCCGTGTTAATGGCTCCCGCTCGTCCCGACTGCGGAGCTTTTCCACCCTAGCTCCCCAGTGGTGGAACAAACTCCCCACTCTGCTGCGCTCAGCTGAAACACTGTCTGTTTTTCGTCGTGGTCTGAAAACGCACTTTTTCAGACTCCACCTCGACTAAAATACCTATATAGGGCCATTCTATAGTACTCACTTCCTGTTTTTTGCTTGTTTTCTATTTAACTTGTGTTTTTGGTTATTTTATAGTTCAGAATGTATAGCTGACTGTATGTACTACTCATGTTTATTACTAGGGATAGCTCCTACGCTGTGAGAAAGTTGTGCTTTGTCGGATTTGCTTTGTAGTCGTGTCAGTGACCTTCAATATGCACTTATTGTACGTCGCTTTGGATAAAAGCATCTGCCAAATGATTGTAATGTAATGTAATGTAATATTATCAATTTTGGTTTGAAAGAAATTCAAAAACCTATTGCAGAGGTCAATGGAAGTGTTGTTCAAGGAGTCGTCCAGTGGTTGAAGCAGATGTTTAACGGTGGAGAACACGGTCTTTGAGTTGCCTCGGTCATAATTGATTATGTTTGAATAATAGGATGTTCTGGCTGCTGAGAGGGCAGTTTTATAGATGGTGAGGTGTTCGGAGTATGCTTGGGAGTGAATTGTAAGGTTTGTTTTTCTGGCCAAACGCTCCATACGATGCCCAGTGGTTTTTAATAGGCGGAGTTCAGGGGTGTACCATTACATGACATTACATTACATTCATTTAGCAGACGCTTTTATGCAAAGCGACGTACAGTAAGTGCATACAGAGACATCATCAAGATCACTACAGAACAGACAAGACAAAGCACATCCTTCCCATAATGTAACAGCTATCCCTAGTAATGAACGTTGACTGTAGTTCACAGTAAGCTGTGGGTAAATCAGCAATACTACACTTCTATTCTAAATACTATTATAAACTATAATAAACAGACAAGAAAAACACAGGGAACTAGTAAACACAAGGGGGCAGAGTGAAATAATGAGACAGTGTGTGATTTGAGAGGGGCTAGGGAAGAGAGACAGGTGCTGTAGTGGCTAACTAGATCCTCAGTAGATGCGTATGTGTCAGGGGAGGGGCAGGTATGAATCATGTTGATGAGATCAGTGGTGTTTATGTTTTTTATGTTTCGGAAGGAGATGATTGTGGAGGGACCTCAAATATGATGGCTTTGTGATCAGAAATAGGGAGTGGCAGATCAGTGAGATTGAAAGGGGTCAGACCAGTGGAGCAAACTAAGTCAAGTGTGTGTCCTTTGTTATGGGTGGGGAAGGTGACATGTTGAGAGATATCGAGGCAGTCCAGAAGTGAAAGAAAATCAGTAGCATATGTGCAATTTGGGGAGTTGATATGTATATTGAAATCCCCCAGGCGGAGCACATTTGATGATATGGTGCAGACACTTGTGAGTAGGGATGAGAGCTCAGAAAGGAATACAGCTAATTGTTTAGGTGGCCGATAGATGGTTACAATAATCAGTGGGCGGGGACCAGACAATTCAATTACAAGATGTTCAAAAGATGAGTACTGGGGTGATTGAACAATGGTGGCTCGAAGAGAGGAGCGGTAGAAAACAGCAATCCCCCCTCCACGGCCATTCGGGCGGGGTTGGTCAGTATATGAGAAGCTAGATGGAGTAGCTTGGTTAAGGGGAAAATAATCCTGTGACTGTTGCCAGGTCTCAGTTAGGCAGAGGATATCGAGTTTATTGTCAGTTATGAATTCAGAGATCTGACGTTTTTTTTTTTTTTAACTGAGTGAATGAACATTGAAGAGAGGTAATCTGAGTGCGGGAGTGGCGTGCTTCGTAGCTAGGACAACTGGACATAAAACAGTATTGTCAGAAGTGCGAGGAATTCTATTATTAGCGGAATGTGAGGGGCGATGAGACCAAAAATAAAGGATGCAACTGGAGACAGTCAGATTTACTGTAATTAAAGTATCGTCTCGAACCTCGATGATAAATCTCCGTCGACGGGGAATGTAAATATCAGTGCGGGGGAGTAGAGCTGGTGGAGTCCGGTAGTTGAATGGGCAGAGACGTAACAGCTCAGAAACATAGTATTTGAGTGCCAGATTTGTACTAATGATAGAAGAGCAGAGGAGAGTCCAGAGTAATATTTTAGTCCACATGACAATGCCAATGATAAAATACAAAAATACATCAATAAAAATAAATAAATTGTACACACAACCAGGTTGTTACAAGTAGTGGCTTAGTAGCCCAGTGGCTACGCACAGTTCGGAATAGAAGAAAGGCAGGGCGCTTTTCCCCAGTCCCATGCAACAGTGCCCCGTTCTCTTCAACACAAGCGATACTACAGCCCACAACCAAACCGTCCAAACAACTCAATCAGCAAAGTCAGCAAAGCAAGAAAGTGGAAACTTTCTCGCTAACAGACCGCTGACGGCCAACAGCTCAACAAACGAGCGAAGACGCACTCACCAAGCAGGGCCGAGAGAGCTGGAAGATAGCCAGATGAGGGTCAGCAGCAGGCAGGTGAACAGGAAGACAGGCAGGCAGCAACACAAGGCGGAGGGTCAGGGGTAGCAGTAGCCAGCAGGAGATAGCAGCAGTGCCAAAATGGCATCCAAGAGCAGTTAAATGCAGTCAACTCAAGGTGATAGAGAAGAACATACAGTTGAAGTTGGAAGTTTACATACACTTAGATTGAAGTCATTCAAATTAATTTTTAACCACTCCACAGATTTCATGTTAGCAAACTATAGTGTTGGCAAGTCAGTTTACTTTGTGCATGACACAAGTAATTTTTCCAACAATTGTTTACAGACAGATTATTTAGCTTTTAATTCACTATATCACAATTCCAGTGGGTCAGAAGTTTACATACAAGTTGACTGCGCCTTTAAATTTTTAATATTTGGTTGCATATTCATTGCATGCCATGACATCCTGATGTCTGTGACCCAACAACATCCAAAGACTCTTGATATCTTATTTTCTGGTACTCTTACAAGCGATAGTATAAGGTCTCTGCATTTGAATGGATCTCTATGGGAATTGGGGGGTGGGACTAGATTTAGCTGTACATTATGCTGGAACAGTATGGAATACATGATCGGTAAAATGGCTGTAAGTCATCAAGGGTCTGAGGTATCAAACAATCCTCAAACCATCACTCTGCTGCCAGACATGCAGTAGATATGGATGGATCACTTTAAGGGTTGTTTCTCCTGACAAATTTTCCTACTGAACTCTATGGAAAAATAAGTCAGGAGAAGAAACCCTTCAAGTTATCCATCCATATCTACTGTATTTCTGGCAGCAGAGTGATGATTTAAGGCTTGATGACTTAGAGCCATTTAGCCAATCATGTGTTTCCATACTGTTCCAGTGTAATTTACAGCTAAATCTAGTCCCACCCCCCAATTCCCATAGAGATCCATTCAAATGCAGAGACATTATAGCAGGGGTTCCCAAACTTTTTTCTGATGTGACCCCAAATGAATGTTCACAAATTTACGTGACCCCAACATGCAACACACGTGCACGTACGTACCCACGCACATAAATACCTCTGTTGAAAATGCCATAATTAACTGTAAATCACAGAATAAGACACAATAAGATTACTCACCTGGTTTAGTGAGACACATGAGCTTGCTTGGCATGACAGTTTTTCAAAGTCCCCTCCCACTTTTTTTTCAAAAATATCAAGCGACCCCATCCTCAAATCAGACGAACCCACTTGGGGTTGCGACCCACAGTTTGGGAACGTATCGCTTGTAAGAATCCCAGAAAATAAGATATCAAGAGTCTTTTGATGTTGTTGGGTCACAGGAAGTCATGGCATGCAAAGGATATCCGACCAAATATAAAAAAATTTAAGGCACAGTCAACTTAGTGTATGTAAACGTCTGACCCACTGGAATTGTGATAGAGTGAATTAAAAGTGAAATAATCTGTCTGTAAACAATTGTTGGAAAAATTACTTGTGTCATGCACAAAGTAGATGTCCTAACTGACTTGCCAATACTATAGTTTGCTAACATGAAATCTGTGGAGTGGTTAAAAATTAGTTTTAATGACTTCAACCCTAAGTGTATGAAAACTTGCGACTTCAACTGTATATCCGGGAGCAGTTCAAAGCAGGCAGTCAGGACAGGCCATTAAAGGATCAGTGATCAGCAGCAACCAGATATGGGGCAGACGGCGGGGCAGGCCAAGAAAATAGGGTCCAATCGAAGCAACACAACTTGATCAAACTGATCAAGGTAATTGGCAAAGTTCCAAATAAAAAATAAAATAAAAACTAGATGTTGGTATAAAACAGAACACTTTGCAGGCAGATCAAGCTAAAAACAGATACAACTAAAAACATATCAGACAGATGCAGATCAGAGACCAGCGAGCAGCAGCAGCCAGAGCCAGCGTTCACTCAACAGGTGACGTACAAAAAGCCTCCACCCAGTCTCACCTGCAACTATACCTACCCATGTGTGACGTAGTGGACAATAGCGTCTCTGTGTGAGTTCATAAATATATTTATTCATCATATACAATTAGATTTCCGTCATAGCAGCAAGATAAACCCAACAATAGCCTGATCGTATGCCAAAAACGTTGTGAAAAGCCCTGCTCACTCAAATGCAAAATAAACGTGGAATTATTGTGTCATTATACCACAGCATTCTACTATCAATATCTGCTACTGCTGCATGAAAAAATATACACCTTTTGCTCCGTGGGAGAAACTTACTATTTAGTGGTGTGAGAAAAAGAGCAGATGAGTTTTGCCGCCCATTCAAAAGTGATAAGAAATGAAGGAAAGACACCGCAGAGCATCATGTCAGCGCCTGCCCGCGTCATTCCCTGGGCATGTGCGGGTTGTCACCACCTTTTAATAGGCTAATTGTTATAAACAGGTTCAGGGTGGGATGTTGCCCAATCGCTGAAACACCACAAACGCGTACATGTAAATATAGTCTCCCACACAAATATGCACACACCCTCTATCACACGTGTATGTGCGTACACACAAGCGGCAACAACTCGTCGCCATATTTGAAGATTTTTTTTACACGGGATATGATGGTTTCACTACTTAATCTAATCCCTGCTAATGTCTCCCCTGGGTCTGATTTTTTTAAAAATAATTGCGTCAATATCTCTAAATTTTATATTCGTGGTCACATTTGATTCATATACTGTAGAAAAAATATGGGATTAATACAATTTTTGCCTAGTTTTTGCGTAGCAAGCTTCACAAACTAGCATAAAATAATGTCAACTAAACATCATTTGGCTAATAGTAACTTAATTTAATTTATGTTCATTTACATAAACTCGAGATTAGACCCCATTGTGCACCGGATAATTTATTTGCAGTAGCTATGTCATATCAATTGCATTTAGATTTGTTAACTTACTGGCACCTCGGCATTTTCATGCTGGGTAGGGTTTGTTTTTCCTGTTAGCTTAACTACAGTAGGTAGCCTAGCTAGTTTATGCTGTATGTCATGGTTAATTAGCAAGTTGTCTGTGCTACAGAAATAAATTCGCTGAATAATGTGGAGAAATCAGCGGATGAGCATTTAGTTAAAACATAGGTAAAAATTGTAACAGCACTTAAGATTTTTTGGTGAACAATTATGTTCAGTAACTTTGATAATATACAAACTAAGTGACAGCATTTGATGCTTTGTGTTGGTGTTGATAGCATGTTCTTGTCAGAAACCATGGCTGCATTTATTGGATTACTATCGATTTTTTAAAGTTCTTGTGACAGATAAATAATTCCATTATGAAACCAAATCTTAAACCTGTAACAGGATTCACTCGCTAGCAAACAAATATTATGCTTCCGCTAGGATGCTAGTTAAACTATTGATAAAATATGACAAGTTTTTTACATAACATTCAAATGTTTATGAGTGCTTTTGTAACATTACTCACCTGAAAATAATTTAAAATATATTAAATCCGGTGAGCTGGGGCCCTGCTTTAGCTTAGTTACTGCTTAGTTCCAACTCCTGAATTTTACCTGCCGCTATCCCATAACGTAACATGTGGATGCCTTCATTAAAAGGAGACCTAATAAATATTCGTGTTTCAGTACGGTAGTGTTACTACATTACATTACATTCATTTAGCAGACGCTTTTATTCAAAGCGACGTACAGTAAGTGGTACCGGGTTACTAGTAACGGGATGGTGCTCGCGCTCTCGCTACCTGCGGCTGATTATGGGTCTGTGGTTGTAGGTATCCAATCCTGCAAAGCGATACTAATGAGTGCAAGTGGATGTGTGAGGGGAAAAAAAATAAAAACGACACACGAATTTTCCAGTGGGCATGTCTAAAGTCCATTTAGGCAGTGGCGGCGGATTTTCCTGCAGTCATGGTCTCGACCCTTTCACTCCAATGCGCTTTGTGTTGGTTGCAAAAAATACAAAATGGCGGCGTCCTGTTTTAGGCTTCATGCGCCAGTGTACACATAGGAAATGAATGGGTGATGTTGTCATCACTTCCAGATTTTTCTATGGCGTATGGCATACACACAAACATATGTGTATGCTTTTTGAAACATACTGTCTCACAAACTTTCACACACACACACACACACACACACACACACACACACACACACACACACACACACACACACACACACACACACACACACACACACACACACACACACACACACACACACACACACACACACACACACACACACACACACACACACACACACACACTTATAACAATCCTTGTGCATGTGGAGCCCTAAGCCTGACATGAACTCATGGATGCAGGCCTTACCCGATACATCAATATTGAGTTTTTTATGTCTTGGACAAGACACTGCATGTCTGAGAATACAGGCTGGATAAGTATACAGACTTTTCCTGGTAAAACTGACCCAGTATGATGAGAAACAGGCTAAATGAGGAAAGCCCCAGAGCCAAACAGCTTCATATAACATAGCATTTGAGGATACAATGCTTTTCATTTTATTGAATGCCAGGAATCCCTAATCAAAGTCTAGAATATCACTGAGTCTTTAAGGTGACTAATGTGATCTGCTCCTTTGCTGATATATTTTGATGACATTGTTAGGCTGAAATTATCAAGAGCCAAAACTAATAAAGCCAAGCTATAAAGACTGGAACCAGGCCTATCATGAACAGAAATAATAAATGTTACAGAATGTATTTGTTTTTATCTCACGATAGTGCAGCAAGGTTCTGAAACAGTGAAGTCTGCAAAGGAAATGAGACCAATAGGTTTGGCAACCAAATGGACGTCTAAGACTATAGATCATCTGATATAAAATATGAAAATGTGAGGCTATGAAGTTGCCAGTCCAACTACTGGTTTTGATTTTAGTGACTGGAACTTAATTCTGTCCCTGCCAGCGCCTCACTGTGGGACAGTGCATAATTAGCCATCCTGTAGCAGGAGTAGCCCCCTTTTCTATGGGCATCAAAGGCCTTTTTGCTCAGTTCGGGGGCCGACAGCTTGCCCGTGCCAACTGCACTTCAAAGTGAAGCAAGCAAAAACGTCACCCTGAAGAGTGGTCGATTGTGTACACTCATGGTAAAAAGGAAAGACGTTTCCACAGCCGGCGCTCCCGAATGCGAGTAAGCGAAACGGGATAGCCCACACAAATAACAGGAAAATCCTGTAAAAGTGAAGGGGGGGACCGGAAGAGGGCAGGGTGAGAGAATGTGCTTTCAGCCACAGTACAGTTATCAACTTGTGGATTTATGGCTTTGGAGGCTCAAAATGTGAGACTGGGGAGGCTCGTTAATCACCAAGTAGGTTTACAGTCGTCAGCCTGGGCAGGCTGGGAAAAACAGCGGCGTAAACATTACCCAGAAAAATCCTCTGGTGAAAGGAGCCGCCCGAGAGGTTGGCCACAAAGCATTTTAAAAATGGCACAAAGAGACCACTGTAAAGCCGTACAGTAAAAGACAAACAAAGTCAGTTGATCAGAAGAATCTTATGCACATTTATTTTATGTAGCTCTATCCAAACTACATAATACCAATAAGATATTATCATTGTATGGCTGTTTGAACCACTTGTCCAAGGTTCTAAATTCAGACCAGTTATAAGCACACGCTGGATAGTTACCAAAATTCCAATTCTAATTAGGATGTCTGAATAAATATGACCATTTTGTGCTTTGTCAGCAATACAGCAAACTCTGGTTATTTTCAAACTGTTGAATGGTTAAGTTCAGCAAACCTAAAATGGTGCTTCACCTTTGGTTCAGTTACTAAGCAAATAGATGTATGTGCCAGATATTGCAATTGCAACGTTTGTTGCCGTTTCCAGCAAGGCAGTAACAATCTTGACCTGGGGTTTCTGCACAGTATCCAGTATTCACGATAACTACCCGACACGATTTCTTGATTTAAAATTCAATGAACCACTGTCGAAGTCTGCAAAATGTGAAAATGTGATGTGAATGGTTATCTTTTGTGTAATCCAAGGAAAGGAGGCAGGAGCAGTATGAAAATAAAGATTTAGCTACCCTGCGTTAGCCGCTCAGAAGAACCGAAACTGCATGGCTAGCATGCATTTGCACTACTAAGCATTTTTTCCCCCCACATTTATTCTTTTGGTACCATTTAAATCATCTCTTAAACAGGGAGATGAGCTTATAGCCAGTTTGTACCAACAATGCCTAGGCTGAAATGAGTGAAATCTGTATTTGGATGGATGCAGAATAGCTCTACTTTACCTCTACTAGTGAAATAAGTGCAGAGACGTGGATGAATGTTACAGTGCAGTTGCAGCACCTTGACTCTTCAACACCTCTGGATAGCCTGAACCTTCAACGCCGTCCTCCCTGTAGTCTGTTTATAGCTAGGAACAGGCTTGACCAACCCAGGTCCAGGAAAGTCACAGTTTTTGTTTTCTACTCAAAAACTAGTTCCACACACAAGAAACCAAGTGAAGTGAGTTAATTGTGTTATGAGCTGATTTTATTGAGCAATTAAGTACTGAGTAAAGGAAAAACCAGGAGACCCTGCGGCTCTCCAGGACCACCATCATCTCTCAATTGTAACTTTTTTTGGGTTGCTCTTGTACTCATCAAACAGACTTTCCAGAGAGTTAGTGACTGTTAACCCCTTCACGTAGATGCCAAATTTGGTAAATTCTCACCTATTTAGGGGGGCGTTGTATTTAAAGCTTATACTCCAGGTATGAGCATCACAGAAACTTGGAAAATGGCTTAAATGAAACAAGACAGTATGTACAATACATAATGTAGGTAAAAATAAAGAACCACAAATGCAAAAAATCTTGGAAATCTTGGAAAAATACAAAAAAATTAATTCTTTAATTAGCCTACGCAACTGCCGTCCTGCATGTTTGAGCAAACAAGCCTATTCACTGCCCTCGCATTCTTCATTTTGTGTGTCAAGAAGTAAACGTGAGTACAGTTATTTATTACTAATGCAGCGGTTATGTTGAACTTCCAACTTGAAAGGAGTCAAAGTTAAGTGACGTGAAATGATGGTCACAATTTATTGAAGGATGTGAAGAGATTTTATAGGTAGGCTACTTTTAATACGTTTCAAAAACTTGGCAGAACTGTTCCTATTTCAGAAACCTGAATGGTAAGTCAATGCTCCTAGCTGTTATTCACTTTGAGAGAATTGAGTGCAGTTGGGTTAAACTGCGTTTTCCTAGCAGGCTCAGCAAAATTCCGCCCGTAGCCAGACACAGTATCTTAGCTAGTAGCCACAACGGCGGTGCAGTGCGGACGTTTAAAGGCTATGAACGGTTCGCCCATAATCCATACTTTTATCGAGCTATATCCAATAGTTTCAATACAAACTAGTGATTCCTAAAATACACCCCCGGCCAGCGGCGTCAGTGCTGAGCGCATGTGTTGCAGAGTGAATAAGTTTGTGGCGCCACAATACGGCTCTACAGAAAAATGTGTCACTGTCCAATAAATTATGGTTCTCACTGTATATCATACGGGGGTTTTAAGTATACTACATTTAGAAATTTTTTTGCCTACTTGCTCAATGGTAGGCTATGGAAGGCTGACACAGCATCACATGGTTATCAAGGCTGCTATAGCTGAAAACATATTTGTAGGAGCCA
Organism: Synaphobranchus kaupii; assembly: GCA_029718625.1. Lineage (NCBI taxonomy): Eukaryota > Metazoa > Chordata > Actinopteri > Anguilliformes > Synaphobranchidae > Synaphobranchus > Synaphobranchus kaupii. The sequence goes on from CM056380.1 coordinate 26,586,844, forward strand.
TATTTCAGTTAAATGTAAAATGAAAAGGCAAATGTATACTGAATGCATTGAGTTATTTAGAATATGATGGTGACTTACATTTCTGCTAATTTTATTTGGATAAACAAAAGCTGGAGGGGCTTTTGACTAGAGACTGATGGATGATACATAAAATAAATTAGAGGATAAAATAGAGATTTCATTAGGAAACAAATAGGAAATAAAAAAAATGGGAGACTAAAATTAAGTAAGTAAATTACTGAGATATTACAGTGTAATAATACACTTTATTTTTTAATAGAAAAATTGATTATTGCTTCAAATTAAAGAGAAGGGAGAGGTTTTAGTCTCACACCATGGTCTCTGGTTTGGTCATTCTGCTGTTGTCCGGTATAACTACTGCTTCCCATCGCAACCTACAGCATTCTGATGTACAGTGGTGTTCAACATCAGTAACCTGATGAACCACTGTTATTAGTAGTAGTGATATTTCTGCATGGCAAATAATTTACTTGTAGATGTAGTAGTGTAATAGAAAAACAACAGACCCAACTGTCATGACATGCACGCTGCTTGTTCTGAGTAATTGACTCATTCATTGAAAGGGGCGTGTTCAAAATAATAGCAGTGTGGAGTTTAATTAGAGAATTCATTCATTCTGTGAAAAACAACAGGTCAAACAGGTATTCCACAGGTAAACAGGTGATGCCATCATGATTCTGTATAAAAGGACTCCTGATATCTTATTTCCAGGTACTCTTAGAAGCAATACTATAACCTCTCTGCATTTGAATGGATCGCTATGGGAATTGGGGGGTGGGACTAGATTAAGCTGTAAATTACACGGGAATAGGATGGAACACATGGTTGGCTAAATGGCTGTAAATCAACAAGGGTCTGAGGTATCAAATAAGCCTTAAACCATCACTCTGCTGCCAGAAATACAGTAGATATGGATGGATAACTTGAAGGGTTTCTTCTCCTGACTTATTTTTCCATAGAGTTCAATAGGAAAATTTGTCAGGAGAAACAACCCTTCAAGTGATCCATCCATATCTACTGCATATCTGGCAGCAGAGTGATGGTTTGAGGCTCGTTTGATACCTCAGACCCTTGTTGACTTACAGCCATTTAGCCAACCATGGGTTCCATACTATTCCCGTGTAATTTACAGCTTAATCTAGTCCCACCCCCCAATTCCCATAGAGATCCATTCAAATGCAGAGAGGTTATAAGATATCAGGGGCCCTATCTTACACCCGGCGCAAAGCGGCGCTAACCCAAACGCAAGTGTCTTTGCTATCTTACACCCGGCGCTAGGTCCATAATAACGCCTAGCGCTCACGTCCTTTAACTAGCATGTATTCTTGCGCCATCACAAGTGAACTGGGCGTGTTGGTCTTAAGATGAGGAGTGGCCAGGATTCTTTTTGGCGTATTGCTATCTTGAGCCAGCAGAAAGCGCTTGCGCTAGAACCACCACAAACCTGGTCTAAAGTCATGTCGCAGTTGTTTACATGTTATTTTAACGGCGCATATAAGTGCGTCTACACAGGCGTGTGCACAACGCGCATACCCTCCTGTCTGTTACACACAGGGGCGTGCACAAGCATGACTAAAATATCTAGATCACAATGTGAAATATTATTATTGTGTAGGCTATATCAAAAATGCATAATAATAAAAGGTTCCATAGGTCCACATACCTTTCCCTCAGCGAAGGGAAACGATGCCACATTACATTGCTCTCAGCCCACTCCATCAACATCCAGGCGATGTGCGATGGTACGGGACAATGGCTATCCATTAAAAAGGAGCTGATAACACCTATATCAAGCCTAATGCGCGAATTGTCATTTGCGCCTAATGCGCGAATTGTCATTTGCACCTAATGCGTGAATTGTCATTCGCACCTAATGCGTGAATTGTCATTCAATGGAAAACTTGCGTACTGCAATAGATGGACATTTGCGTTCTGAAAATGCGCTTCAGATGTCATTACAATACAGCTCTGTTTATCTAGGAATACAGCCTGTAAGTAAATAGAATGGTTTGTGACTGAAAAAAGTTCAAAACCTTGTCCAGTGAATATTGCTTTTATTGTTTTTCAAATAGCCTAGGCTACAGCGGACTCGCTGTGTATAATGTTTTTTTCGATAGACTATGGTTAAAAAACTGAGATAAATGTCATGATGTTAACTGAATTGTAGGCTAACCTTAGCTATTCTTCGTACCTCATATTTTTTTAATTACAGTGACAAGGTTTCCATACCCTCAGCTTATTAAAACCCCGCTGATTTCACCTGTTATTCCATAACTTGAAAAAAAGATTTTAAAGAGAACAAAGCGTCTAATTAGAAACAAAATTTGCAGCACGTTACACAATTAATTTGCAATTAATTTTAATTCCATTATTGGCATGTTCGCTTTACAGGAGCAGGTCTGTTTCCCCTGCTGTACATCACACTTTTCACGGTATTCCTGGGAAAGTGAATCGTTTTAAAGTATTACGCTACCAGTTAAACAGGTTGGTCACATTTCCATAAGCAGGACATTATAAAACAAGGGAAAATATGCTGAACCTATGGGTTGCCAACCAGACAGATTTGTTGTATTTAGTGTCATCATTAAGGCAAAATAACGTTAGTTATGTTATTAATCAAAATTAGAATGCAGGTAGCCTAATGAACTTCGGATGAAGCTTGAACATGAGTTCATTGCATAATCAAACGAAATTCGTTAAACAAGCAGGCTAATTTGGCGTTTTCTAAGGTGAGAAGGAAGCAATTCTCAGCTGTTGCAGGTGCTTTTAACGAAATTTAACAGCATATATTTCGTAAACAGCACTGTCAGGAATTACCGGGAACTCATAATACTGCTACTGCTACTGATCCATATAGCCGATTCCTTGATCGCACTAAACACGCACAAGCATGTCTGTTTCGCCATCATAAGCAATCCGCCAAGGTGGAAAACCAGGCTTTTAAAGGGAATGGGATATGACATTTTGATTGGTTTATTGCATGTCACACCCAAGACACACCTATAATTAATGAAGAGACTAGGTTCAGCCCAGTTGCACCTTGCGCCGTGCTTAGCGCCCAAAAGACACGCCGTTAAAATAGCAAAAGTAGACTTGGACACGCCCTAAATTGACTTAGCGCAATGCGCTTAGACTAAGCGCCAAGATCGCCAAGATAGGGCCCCAGGAGTCTTTTGATATCCTTTTATACAGAATCATGATGGCATCACCTGTTTACCTGTGGAATACCTGTTTGACCTGTTGTTTTTCACAGAATGAATGAATTCTCTAATTAAACTCCACACTGCTATTATTTTGAACACGCCCCTTTCAATGAATGAGTCAATTACTCAGAACAAGCAGCGTGCATGTCATGACAGTTGGGTCTGTTGTTTTTCTATTACACTACTACATCTACAAGCAAATTATTTGCCATGCAGAAATATCACTACTACTAATAACAGTGGTTCATCAGGTTACTGATGTTGTACTGCTATTTTTTTGAACACCATTGTACCTGGTCTACCAACGCAAAAGTTAGCCACTCGAGTCAATGGACCACATTCACAAAAATTCCCATAGACATACATTGCTTTTCAATGTTAAACAGGAAATATTCTTCCGATTTGTGTAGAATGTGTATCATTGCACAGCTGCATGTCATATTGCTTTTATATTCCTCAATGCCGTATATACTTTCTTTAGGCTTTTAACGGCTCAAACCCCCAATTGCCACTTGCGGCTATATTTTTTAACTCGGACACTAACAATGAACCTTAATTACATTATTAGCCACACACCTGTGCAAACGGAATCCGTCTCCAAATGATGTCTCCTCAGTCCATACCCACGCAAACTAGTTCCACATACTCGAGGTTACACCGCGACAGTGGATATGCTTACCGAATGCAGTGGGTATGGGCTGTGCACCGCATCGTTAACGTTACTTTCCTCATCTTTATTTTGTGACTCTCCTTATTTTCAAAACCCCGAGCCTCAGCACATCCTGACAAGAATCACGATCAGAAAACCTGTAAAGCGTATAGGCCTACCCTTAGCCCTTCTGATAATCTCATTCATATTAAACCAACTCTAATTCCTGGTCATATTAATAAAACAAAAACAAAATCCATCACTGTTCCACCTCAGTCTGTGACCCCCTCTACACAACAGTACAGAATGGGTCTGCTAAATGTTAGATCGTTAACAAAAGAGTTTCATCATTAATGACATAATTGAAAAATATCTGCATTTTATGTTTCTGGTAGAGACATGGTTACATTCTGATAGTGTGCCTATACTAATTGAGGCTTGTCCACCAATGTTCAACTGTTAGAATAGAATAGAATAGAATAACTTTTATTTTCCCGCTAGGGAACTTCAGTTGTAGCCCCAGCAACAACAAAAAAGACATAGACAGTGGGGCAGACCCACAACACACAAACATATCAAACAGACATTCAATATAATCATTGCATTAATCAAACTAATTAAGTGAATTAAAGTGGGATGCAGCCATGATTAAAAATAGCCCCTGCTGTCCCATGATGTCCAGTGTGATTAAGCAGTCCAACACACAAACTCCGCCTCCACAACTTTCCTCCATCCACGCAGCGCTGCGATCTCTGTACACTGCCAAAACGGAGCACCGAACTGCGTCAGCCTTCCCAGTCGTCGTCTCACTCCTCCCCCGCATGATCTTTTCCTTTTTCTTCCCTGGTGGCCTTTTGAAGATTGCCCGCAGTCCTAGACCAGTCCCGAGTCCCTACATCTTCAACTCCAGTGAAGAACTTCGTAGCTGCAGATCCAACGGACATTCCCGAGCATATGTTGTGAAAGCGTCTCCATAGTGACGACCACAAACAAAATTATCCCGAATATACAATTTGTTAATATGATCAAAACGAGCAGCATGAGTGCCCTGAACAATCTCCAGCCTGCTTCCCCTTCCCACAACAGACACACAGCGCATGAAAAAAACAAAAGACAAAAGCCAGACACAACAAAATACATTCAAATTAACAAACACAAACACAAGAGACAGCTGGACTACGTCGCCATTACAGCGCCACGTGACGTCATCTGTTATCAGTCTGGGAGACAGAATGGAAGGGGAGGTGGTATAGCTACCATCTATGCTGATCACCTCATCTGCACAGAAGTTGACCTCTGTAAATTTATACAATTATAAATGCATCTCTCGAGACTGGAATCTTCCCTGGTGCTTTTAAAACTGCAGTCGTGAAGCCTCTCTTGAAAAATCTAATTTGAACAGTGGAGTACTGAGCAATTACAGACCCATATTGAATCTTCCTTTTATAAGTAAGATACGGGAGAAAGTAGTTTTTAACAAAATTAGTAACTTTCTGAATAAAAATTATATACTGGAGTACTTTGACACAATTGATCATAATATCCTCATAGATCGTTTAGAGAACTGGGTCGGTCTCTCCGCCTGTGTTTTAAACTGGTACTGATCTTATATCACTGGGAGGAAATTCTTTGTTAGCCTTGGGGATTATGTGTCAGATAGGCACGATATATCCTGTGGTGTTTCACAAGGAAGCCGTCTTAGTCCATTACTTTTTTGTCATCAGAGAGTATAATATCAATTTCCATAGCTATGCCGATGACAGAACTATATCTCTCTGTTGAGCCGATTGATGGAAATACCTTAACCTCTTTGACTTCCTGCTTGTCTGCCATTAATGAGTGGATGAGCAGTAACTTCTTAAAAATGAATGAAGACAAGACTGAAATTCTTTTACTTGGTCCAAAGCATAAAAGAGAGCTACTTCTTCTAAGAGTAAACTGGGAAATTTGATCCCCCAGATCAAACCACAAGTAACAAGCCTGGGGGTCATCTTAGACTCCGATTAGAATTTTACATCCCACATAAATGGTGACAAAGACAGCTTTCTTTCATCTAAGAAACATTGCTAAGGTGCGATCCTTTGTGACCAGACGCTGAAAAATTTATCCATGCTTTTGTGTCAAGCAGACTACTGTAATGCCCTTTCTACTGGCCTCCCCCAAAAAGTCTACAAATAAGCTACAGCTCATCCAGAACGCCGCTGCGCAGCTCCTAACCAGAACAAAGTAGAGAGAACATATCACTCCAGTGCTGGCTTCCCTACATTGGCTCACAGTGCTGTCTAGAATAGATTGTAAGGATCTCCTACTGGTCTACAAAGCCCTAAATGGCCTGGGCCCCACTTATTTTACAGATTCCCTAGTCCCTTATGCCCCTGCAAGAGCCCTCAGGTCATCTGTTGCTGGCTTGTTGGCCTCACAACACCACGCCGCTAAAAGAAAGATTGGGGAAACAGCCTTTTTTATTTATACCCCCAAGTTATGGAACACCCTGCCAAGGGCTATTAGAGAGGCCAACTCCATAGAGACTTTTAAACGATTACTTAAAACTTATCTTTTTCATTTAGCTTTTAACTGATTGAATATGTACTTATTTATTATTTATAATATAATTTATAAATATATAATTTTTCTTTTAGCATGTACGTCATTTTATCTTATATTGTTTTATATATTTCATGTTCTGCTGTGATTTTGGAGTTGTATTTTATGGGCTTTCTCTTTCTCTATGTTCTGTATCTGTTGTGCAAATCTGTATTCTTGTTTTAATATGTACTTTTATGTAAAGCACTTTGAGCTGCAATTATGTATGAAAGGTGCTATACAAATACATTTTATTATTATTATTATTATGATTATGGTTTGTAGCGACGGTCGACTGCACCTGTTATTCGCTTTCCTGAGGTAACGTAACCTAAACAAATCTATTATTCTGCGCGTGGCCAAGCAGCCAATCGTAGCCTACTGAGATTACCACAAATCAAAACACTGTAATTTCATACTTGGAGTTTGTTACTAACCGAAGAGAGTCTACAAACTCCACAAATCTATTGAATCGTTGATCATTTCCGAAGACGGGTCACAAAAAGGTGCGCTTACGCAAACAAATTTTCTACTGATTTTTAAATTATTAAATTAGTTTTCAAACAAGACTAGGCAAGCCAAGCTCAGCCCAGACACCTATCAGGGTTAGACAGCAAACTTTTTATCGTAATTACTTGAAATTTTACGCATGCACTTTTCAACTTTTTTTACCGTAATTATGCGAAATTTTTATTTTGCACATGCGCTTTTCACCACTTGCAATTCGCGCATGCGCTTTTCAAGAATGGGGAACAGGCAGCCAGGCAGCCACACAGCCACTCAGTTACCTACATTCAGGCATTTAGGCCCGCCTGCTCTGCGTCCAGGCAAAAATGACATTGCCATTTTATATTTTTCGGCGGGGCAGGCCTAATGTATGGTAGAGGAAACACTGGAGAGGTTTACCCTTCAGACTAATGTCCTGGATTGACTCTTAATGCTCATAATTTGTCCTATGCTGAGGATGCTCAACTATTTATTTTCCTCCCTCTGATTCACAGTGTGTTGCTAACTGCTAACTGTGTTGCTTTTCGGCACAATACCTGCTCTGTTAGCTTTCATAATCTGCCGAGAGACAAAATGTATCGATAAGGTAATGCAAGCCAGTCTATTGTGAGTTTAGCCCCGTTTGGTCAAGAGAGAACTGGTAACTTGGCTAGCTAGTTATTTATGAATAATGTTAGCTAATAAATGATAACAATTCTCTCCGGATCAAGTGGAGCTATATCAGGGCGCTACAACCAGCCATGTTCAATATACTAACGTTACTGTGTGACTGGGTTTTGCTGTGTATTTGAATGTATTCAGTAGTAACGTTACTTTAGGCAGACAAACAAGCTAATTTAGCTAGGTAACGTTAGCTCTACCATTCGGTAACATCTCGTATGCCAGAAAAGCTGATCGTATGCCAGAAAAGCCGTAAAAAGCCCTGCTCACTCAAATGCAAAATAAACTGTGAAAGTACTGTCTCATTCTACCATGTATTCTACAAGCAATATATGCTACTAAATATGAAATAAATATACAATCCTACCATCGGTTTTACACATGATGTTCCTTTCAAAATTCAGTGGTCATTTATTGTCTGGTACAATCGGTTTGAGAAATATACAACACTTTATATTCTTCTATTACATTATCTGAAACGTCAACGCATAATACCCCCATGCCCTGTAAGCCTGTCTCATTCATTACAGTTCATTCTGGTTTAATTGGCTTTTTTATCCAATAGAGTACATTATAACCTTAGCAACGGTATATATCAAGTCTTTTTCGGTGCTTTGAAAAACTTACTACAGCCCAGCATAACGGCAGTTTTCTTTTTAACAGTCTAGTATTACGCAAGCTCTACAGAATACGCATTACGGGGGTTTCCCTTTTCCGATATGTAAGTATTTTTGCATCTAAAAAACCGTTGGTCTCGCTGGCTACATATGTACGTTCGTGTTTCCACTCAAGCACTGTCTTTCGAATATGTTTGATAGCCCTATTGTTATTTTCGCATTTTGAGTGCATTTCACATACTGTAGTGCAATCGTTAAATGTATTTGTGATGTAGGCTTCCGATGTTCATTGATAGATAGAACATTTGGCAGCATTTTGCAGATGGTGGAATACTATTTTATGTTCATGTTATCGTACATAATATAGGCTATGGCATAATATAGGCTTGTCTCTTAGGGCATGACAAATGCTTATTCCAATTCACTGTGTGCTGATATGTGGTAGATTAAAGAGTCATTATGAATAGGAAGTCATTATGTCCTTGGAGTCATTATGAATAGGAAAATAAAAATTAAAAAATTACAGAAAAATGCAATCCCAGGACAAAAGTATACATACTGTAGAGTACAGGGACAAGAGATGTTTTATTGAGGTACAAGAGTGAATGATTAGGCAACATATTTAGTTGTATGTAACACTGTGATATCAATGTTTTTTTTATCTTAAGCCATCAGAAGGAGCAAATGTATAGGCATATGCTTTCTAATAGAATAATTAATAATTTTATTAATTTTATGACATGTTTTGCATAGGGGTTTTGGACCCATAGATATCTACCCCCCTATACCGATGAAAATATACTAATTCCCACTTGAAAATTATGCAAGTGAGTTTTATGAGCCAAAACTGTTGATTTGTAGTTAAATATATCATAATTTATTTTTATTGACAGCAGTGCACAATTTATCCATTTGGATAGATTTGGAGACACTAATGGACAACAGGGTACACTGCTATATTTTGCATCATAGACCTTTAGTAGTTCTGCATATCATCTGCAGATTTGAATATGTATATAAATGTATATATATTACCGATTTCACTTATGTAGCTCTCAGCAAAATACATTTTTTTATTTTTTCCAAAGTTTCTTTGCATTTGTGGCACTTTATTTTGACTTAAATTAAGAAAATAAACAAATCTAAGTTTGTATTGTAAATGGCACACCTGTCTTGTTTCATTTAAGACATTTAGCAAGTTTATGTGATGCTCACACCTGGAGTTATAAAGCCTTAAACAGAGCACCCCCTAAATAGGTGAAATTTGCCATCTGCGCCAAGGGGTTAAAATCCCTCTCTTGTTTGTCATCCGTCTACTCATGAGAGGCATGTGTGCATGGGCCAGCCGGGAATGAGGTGGCAAATTCCTATCCAGAGAGCTGCGCTGATACAGAAAAAAAGAGGAGGTGTGTGGTTTTGGGTGTCATAGTGACATGGTCAGAGTGAGGATTTGAGGAGGAGAGGGAGGGGGTGCCGAAACGTGAGAAGGAATGCAGCCCGTTTGCCCGGGAGCAAGTCAGCTGCTCTTGGGTTTCCTTTTTGTTTATTGTAACCAAGGAAGTTTCTAACACGAATGCCGTGCGTGTCCCTTCTGACTCACATTGCACATGTGAAAAAAACCAACACTGTCAGCCACTTTTCGAAAGTCACTGGGAAAAGTGAGAGAAATGAGGGAGAACAAGTCACGACATCAGCCCAGTGCTGGCATGTGCGTGACGCACCGGGGCTCTGAGACGGACCTGCTGCAGGGCGGTCTGCCTCACTGCCGGTGCGGACAAGCCACTGACATACAACCACAACAAAAACTCTCGGCAAGGCTACGGTGCCCACACACGGTTTGACATGGGGGGGAAAAAAACAAGAAAAAAGGCTGGTTGGGCACTTTTAAATCTTTCATAGTTAACAGCGTTTTTCCAGTTTCAGTTGCTTCCCCAAACACAGGCAAGCAATGAGCAAGGTGAAATGTGCATAAAAAAACGTTACCCACTGCAACTTCACCATTGGACTTATTGGACAATATTAGCAATAATATTAATCAGCGTTCCTAGCTGATAGCTACATTTCTACAGTAATTCAAAAAGAATGTGCTGCTGTGGACATGCGGATATAAATATTTCAATAAATGCTTGAGAAATAAGAGGTGTGTGCGATCTGGATCATTTCTGTGCGTCTCACGCTCAGTTCTGAATTTAAAGTCAATATATATTTTAATAGTCTACATTTATGTGGGGGCTGACCGTATAATTGGCTTGAGTTGTGGCGGTAGCCTACCCTACTCGTGTGGGGTGAGATTGCATAGAAAACTTCCACAGAACTCCGTTGTAAAAAACAACAATCTCTTTATTCCAAAAACAGATCCAACAGCAGATAAGTATCTTCTTTACAGGAGTTATGAACTAAAAGTTAAGTGTCCTTAATTCAAGGCACAACGGTGAGAAAACCGTGTGGCTCCAAGCTAGAAAAACTGATAATTGTCGGATAAAAGAACAAGCTCACCCCGGACGCTTGTATGCAGCCAGGGGAGCATTTGACAAGGCACAGCGGATATTGTTATGTATGGAAGCATATCCGTGCCAAAATTCAAAAGAAAATGCAAATCGGCGATTGCATTTCATTTACATTTGATGTGCGCAAAGAAAAAACTTTATCTGACAATTTGAAAATGTGAATGCAAATTCATTTCACATTTAATTTTCCTCGTCCTCTACGACACAACCCTGCCATAATTTAAATTAAAATGAAAAACCACATTTGCATTAGCAGTTTCTTATTGTAATCGCATGATGATAATTAAATTTTCCATTTACCATATCGTTTTCATGCTTTTGCGGCACAAGAGTGACATAATTCAAATGCAATGCCATTGAACCAGTTTACATTATCATTTCCACCAGGTCACGCAAAAACCCGGCCAAAACTCTGACCTGAAAAAATGCTAAATGTCAAAGCTGCCCATCAAGACGGGGCCTCGAAGAAAGGGGCGTCTGTGGAAGTAAGCTGTTTTGTGAAGCTGTGTAGGCCCAAAGAAAACCAAAAATGCAGAAGCCTCATATAAATAATAAAATAAATAGTCTAAGGTTTAGTGAAATGTCGGGGGGGCGATTCCAATTGCCTTGGAGGAGTCCTCTCCACAAGTCGGAAAATAAGAAAGAAAAAAAAGAGAAATTAAGGGAAATTACATGGTCTGATTAACAGGCACATGAGGATAAGTCACAAACAATTTTATTTGGTAGATCAAGAGTGCCCCAAGCGCCTAATTTGTTATTGGATAAAATAAGATATGACAAAAGGGTGTCACTGCACATATTAGTTAGGTAGAGGAGGAGTTATGATATTATACAAACTAATGTTTGTTTTTGTTCGGGGAACTCCTAATCCTCTGTGTAGGGTAAAGGACCTCCCGTTGGCATCAACGCTTAATAAAAGGTTAAACTAAATAGAAGACTCTGCTATTTCCTTCATCTTCATCTTGAGAATTCTCCAGCTCAAAACCCATCTCAAATTGAACCTAATGAGGAGAGTGCAAAGGACTTCCCTCCGCATATTTGGCATGCCAGCCAGGAGTTAGAGACCAGTCAAACATAGTGAGAGGTAAGCAGACACCTTTTCCATAAAAAGTCTGCAGAGAGGAATTACCCGCACTCCGTTGGCCGCAAGTGTGGTCCTCCACTGGGTGACGGGAGAAGATAATCAGATTCTGCTTATGTCAAAATGATGGATGGGCATATTTGCATAATTTTATGTATATTAATGAGGTTATGAAAAAATATAATTCTGCATAAAAAAATTCAAAATTAATTTTTATTTTTTAAATTATTTTTAAATTTCTAATTTATGATGTATTATTATTAATCGGGGTGTTGTGGGGGGTGGGGTTGTTTCAAGGGGGGATTTATTGGCATTGTGATGAAGTCATTTTATTGGGGGGTGGTTGTTGTAAACATTGTTTTTTATGGTGGGTCTTAGGTTGCTTGGGGAAAAACGTGTTGGTATTTTAATTTTTTTTTATTAGAACAACATTGTGAAATATATCGTATATATATATATATATATATATAAATATAAATGTATAGGTTAGTGGCAATAGTTTAAAGTTTTTTTTTAAAACAGTTTGTGTTAGCAGAAACGTTTTAAAAGAACAAAAGAATTCAAGCAGGCTGTTAAAACGTGACAAATAGCGGTCGGCTATAGCAAGTTAGTTGTCTGAAAGAAAGAAAGAAAGAAAGCATGCCATTTAAAAAAAATGTTTGTTAGAGTCGAAGGAAAAAACTGACAAGTTTTTGAGATGTGCGCGAATGACTCCGTAGAGAGAGACCGTAGCCAAGGTCTTAGAATATTTTTTGAAGTCTTAAAGTCTTAAAACTGTGTAAAATAGCCAAGCGGTAGGCTATATCTAAAAAAGCAAGTTAGTGTTCTAAAAGAAAGCCTAGGAGGACTCGAAAGAAAGACTAGAAAGAATAAAAAATAAAAGAATAGGCTATGTAACGTTTTACAGAATTAAAATGCAAAACCTAAAAAGAACTTTGAATTATTCTTGGGTTCCGCGGAAGTTCCGTGGATAGCCTATAGCTAGACTATAGGTTGCAGAGATCTTTCCAGACTGTCCTCGACATTACAAATGGAGCCATTAGCTTTTCGTACAGAGTATGTAAAAAGGGGTATACGCCCCCGTAGTATCCGCTTCCTATCCCCTATGAAATTGACGGACGTTTACACGGGCCAATCAGCTGGATAGGGCTGGAAAAGCTTATGACAAACCGGATTCTGAAGGCTAACAACAGCTGTTGGAAGCTGTTGGTTGCGGGGGGCTTGTGTGCGTGCGCGCGCGCTAGCGCGATGCTAGAGACAACCTTTGAGTGACATGGAACAGCTGTATTCCTGGCGGGATCTCCACAAACTTTTGAAAGAGAGAATGAAATGCATAGACTAGAAATATTTCAACAGACTGCAAAATGCCCCGAATAAACCTTAGACTAGTGAAACAAACAAACCGCTCAGTAGACTATTTGCACAAGGTCCGTATACAATTTTAACAGAGGGCGTCGGCCTAATAGACTAGCTATTTACAAGTTTTTTAAAAACAGTTAAAATATAGCCTATTTGCTAGAGGGGGACTAGCTACTGTTTAGTATCGATGGGCTTGTAAAAAGATGGGTTATTCAATTTAAACAGGATTGAGTTGGTATATATAATCTATATTGTTTAAACGTAACTCTTTCAAAAAGAAATAATTTTTCGGGAGAACTGCGCACATGCGTAGAATCACAGCAGGAAAAACCGTTTGAGTGACAGGTCCAGTTGTTATACTGGGCGGCTGATTCAAAGATATTTTGAATGAAAACGTATAGAAAATAAACCAGTATGCAAAAGGCCCCAATTTGTCGTCGAAAAGCCATTGAAAAGGCATCCAAGACGCGTTTCCAAAAGCAATGTAACCATCTATATACCCTATAATGTTTTTTCAGTGGTCAGCTTAATGAAACAAACCTTTTGGTATTTTGCACAAGGTTGCTAATACTTAGTGTCAATATTACTGCTTAGTATCGAATGGAATGTAAAAAGATGGTTTATTCAATTTAAACAGGATTGAGCTATTATATGTAGCCTATATTGTGTAAGCATAGCTACTTTAAATTTAATTTTCGGAGAACTTCGGATGAATAGAACTCGCTGTGTGACGTGAAAGCACTATTGCAGAAAGCTTTGTAGAACAATTGCTTTATTGACCAGTAACCTAGGCTACCCATCAGAACACTTTTCGGTCATGAGTTGTAATTTGGCTATTAAAAGGTATTAATATAGGCTACAAAGACAACTTAGATAAAGACATGATGCATATGCTATAGAAAATGTCTTGGACACGTGAAACAAGACCGTTGATCCAATTTTGGCCATGTCAACATTTAATTCCAATAAAGTCTACAGGAAAATGTTGAATATGGACATGTGTGAACCCTCAAAAACGAATAAACTAAACTCTGCATTGTAATCAGGGGTTGTTGAGTTGTACAGGATAGTAGATATACAGTCAAGCCGGAAAGTCTGCACACTCCTTTCACCTTCTCCACGTTTTATTACGTTACAGACTTATACTACAATAGATTGAGTTCATTTTTTGCCTCAAACATCTACACACAATAGCCAATAATGACGAACTGAAAGCAGGTTTTTAGAAAATATGCAATTTTATTTTACTGTCAAAAATAGGTTATTTAGGGGTTACATATCTGTACACACCCTTAGCCTAATACTTGGTTGCTGCACCTTTGGCAGCGATTACAGCTTCAAGGCGTCTTGGGAAAGAAGCTACGAGCTTGGCGCACTTGTTTATGGACATTTTTGCCCATTCCTTTTGGCATATCCTTGCAAGCTCTGTCAGGTTGGATGGGGAGCGTCGGTACACAGCCATTTTCAGCTCTTTCCACAGATGTTCAATTGGATTCAGGTCTGGGCTCTGGCTGGGCCACTCAAGGACATGCACATACTTTCTCCGAAGCCACTCCTTTGACCTCTTGGCTGTGTGCTTCGGGTCGTTGTCATGTTGGAAGGTAAACCTTCGCCCCAGTCTGAGGTCCAGAGCGCTCTGGAGCAGGTTTTCTATATCTATCCTACGACACACTCCAGCACAGTAGGTGACGGTAATACCCTTTAACGTAGGATGCGCTGCGAAACCCCAATAAACAACTTCGAAGAAGAAGAAGAATGCCTATCTTTAGGACTAAATAAACTTAGGCTAGGCTACACGTAAAGTAGGGCTAGCTAGCTGACTGTTTGTACAACTTTCTTCAAATAGCCTAGGCCTACTCAAATTTAATTTCAGCATTCTAAAACATGTTTGTTGTTGTAACGTGCCAGATTTCTTATTTTTACGTTTTTATTAACGTAAGGAAATTAGACTCAACGTCGTGTAGGCTATTAAAATCACAAGGATACAGGCTTTTACACAGAGGTTTGTGTAAAATATTTAGATTTTATTTGGTCTAAAACTTTAATTTGGAAAACCGATTGCTACCTTGCTATTAACTAGTCTACAGGGTCACTCAGAAAGTGGCCTATCGCATAAAGTTATGTAGGCTAATGTATGGCTATGAACGTTTTCAATATTCCAGGTTCCTGTACGAAGCAGGCTAAATGTGTTAATTGGGTAATGCCAACAGTGTAGGTAAAACCAAATATTTTAGAGTGGGTAACAAGATACGGCTTTACCCTGTTTTTATTTGTTTATTTATTTTGTCCGTACAAGCAAAAATTTTAGATATATGGCCAGATAAGCAACTGGCGCTTTTCCACATTGGATTTTTGTCAGCACAAGGGATAAGTGATCAGGCATGTGCAGGAGTGTTTTCAGTTAGCTTCACAACTAAAGTTACATAACGTAGCCTTTAGTGACGCAAATCTACCCGGGGGCTAGCCGGATTTTAGGTTGGCTTTCGTTGCATAGTCAAAATCATAACGGGTTTTAAGCAGCAGTACTGGGTGCTGACAACCTAGGCAAACAAAATATAATAAAGATAAGGGAAACTTGATTTCATCGGTCTGGTAATGAAACGTTAATGAACTGTGATAAATCCATGGATCTCCAGTCATTCTGCGAGAGCCGGTTGTCTGTCTAAGTTACAGCCTCGAAGTTACAACGCTCACGCGGCCTATTCCTCTCTGGTAAAACCCAGGACCGGTGTTTTTGCTTCATGCTTTTAAGACAGTAGTTTATTCTCAAGACGTTATTTGATATTTTGGTGGGGTTTTGTGGTATGTATCCTGCTAATTATCAAATGTTATATTGAAGCTTTGTGTATTGTAGGTTATATTAAATCAAATTATATCAAAGTTCAAATGAAAAAAGATGTGCACTGTGTTTTAAAAAAAAATTTGTTTCTGATTTTTTCCCATTTTTCTCCCAATTTAGTAGCCAATTGAACCCCTATTCTAATTCAATTCCCCCCCGTGTAGCAACCGCTAGAGAACCACCGCTACACAACCCTGTCAGCCGGTAGTAGGAAGGAGGATGCCACGTCCTCTGCAGGGCGCGACTCCTCGAGCTCCTTGACCGTGATTCCAGCTCGGCCAGGGCCGCTATGCTTGCAGCGATTCTCTCCGAGCCCCTCCCCCCACCCGGAGGCAGCCGCCAATTGCTGCTCCCACAGGGCGCCGGCCATGCTCGGATCTGGCAGGACTGGGGCGCGAACCCCGATCCTCGGAGCACAACTGCACCGACTGAAAGTTGGCGCTCTTACCGTTGTACCACCCCATGTGCACTGTGTTTTAGTTGTTTTTTTCTTTCAAGTTTACATATTTGTGGATACCATCATTGAGCAGACCACTAAATGAAGTGTCAATATTTGAAAAAGTGATTCCCGCCACTATTTAACGGACTTAAATTCAAGTAAGGCTGTAACATGGGCATAGCTTATTAGTTAGCAACCGCAACATGTTTGTGACTGGATGTATGTAACTGCTATTGAAAGGTTAATGTGTGTTATGTGAAAACATTTTTTCGCTCCAGCGAAAGCTAGTTTCAAACCTCCCTCCATTTTACTTTCTTTGTTCTCTCTGAACATGTGGCCGAGGCAACCCCCCACAAGCAGGAGAACGCACACACACACACGCACACACACACAAATAGTTTGTTGTACATTATAGTAGTGAATCGTGCTTTGCTCTGTTTGGTACTTTGTGTTCAATAAACTATTACATTTATCCAAGATTGCCTGTATTAATGTTGCTCTTGTGTTGAACTGAGTCAGCCAATGCTAATCGCAGGGATTCCCCAAAATGCCTTCACATTCTAGCTGGATCATTTATATTAATTCGGTATCAACTGAGTACATGATATTGTGATTTTGCTAAGACAATTATTAATGTGTAATTTTATTGGTAATTAATTTAATTATTAATCCAAGTTACCCATTTTTAGTTAGTATATACTCTTTTGAGAATAATACATTTTATAAGACTGATTTATTATACAAAAACCATGCCACCAGTTGTATAAGGATGGTAGTGGCGTACATAAGTGACGCCCCGTGTATAAATATAGAGGTATGTCCCCTACATTTTTGGTACCCTGTATATAGATTTAAATGAATATTCCCTACAAAGCAGATGGAAAGCAGTTGTTCCCGGCGGTCAGCCTTACTGTTCCACTGACTCGAACATCATGGAGCCGCCCCCAGTCGTCCTCGTGGCTGTCCACCATCATCACGCTGTCATCCTCGTCTGTCCCCCACTCCGCCTGCAGGTCCAGCCGCACCTCCTCCCCCAGAGAGTGCATCCCGACGGCTGGGAATAGCCCGTCCGGTGACGCCTGAACCACCGCCGAGCCCACCTGAACAGCACAACGCTCAAATCAGTCCTGTGGGGGCTCGGTCATATTCTTAACATATATTTTTGTCCATCCATCCATTTTCTAAACTGCTTACTCCTGGTCAGGATCGCAGGGGGTCTGGAGCCTATCCCAGCAAAAAATAATGATTTTATAATGATAATAATGATTTTTAACTACAAATCAACAGTTTTGGATCATAAAACTCTCTTTGCATTATTTTCAAGTGGGAATTACTATCTTTTCATCAGTATAGGGGGTAGATATCTATGGGTCCAAAACCCTATCCAATACATGTCATAAAATGAATAAAATGTGTTTTGTCCATTATAATGCATATACATTTGTCCCTTCTGATGGTTTAAGATAAAAACATTGATATCACACTGTTACACACACCTAAATATGTAGCCTAATCATTCACTCTTGTACCTCAATAAAACATCACTTTTTACTGTACTCTACAGTATGTAAACTTTTGCCCTGGGACGCATTTTTCTGTAGTTTCTTTTTTTAAATGTTCCCATTCATAATGACTCCAAGGAAAATTTTAACATTCATCTTGCACATATCAGCGCACATTAAATTGGAATGAGTATTTTCCATGCCTTATGTGACAAGTATAACCCAGTGATCAAGTGGAAAAACGAAACTGTGCATATGTAGCCAGCGAGAACAACATCGCTGGGCTGTAAATTATCATTCAAAGCACCCAAAAAGAAATTGCGAACACAGTTGAGAAGGATATGCTGTCATCTATGGGGCAAAACCCGGAATGACGTGAAATACTTCAGGGCTGCAGGTACAGTACATGGGGTGTGTAATAACGTTCCAAACAGGTGTGTATTTCTCAAACAGATTGTGTTTAGACAATAAATTACCACTGAATTTTGAAAGGAACATCTCTATGTGTAAAACCAATGGTAGGATTGTATATTTATTTCATATTTAGTAGCAGATATTGATATTAGAATGGCTTGGTATATGACACAATAATTTCACATTTGCATTTGAGTGAGCAGGGCTTTTCTGGCATACAATCAAGCTATTGTTGGGTTTATCTTGTTGCTATGACGGAATTCAAATTTTATATGATGAATACATATATTTATGAACTCACACATAGATGCTATTGTCCACTATGTCACGCATGGGTAGGTATAGACTATGTGGGGGGGGGGGGGGGGGGGGGTTGCTTGTTAAATGGACTTGCTACGGGGAAATAGTGACACTTAGAAACTCTGTATTCGGCAGAAATCGTCACGAACCGTCTACCAATAAAGTTAAAACAGAGTTTGTGATTTCCACTAATAGTTTGGCTGCAGTAGCAACGAATGTCTCAGTTGAGCAAAAAGGTCCTGCCGGCGTCACCTTGTACGCTAAGGAGGTAAAAATACATTAAAGCAAAGAGTACGAATACTTATGCACATGAGAGATTTCAGTTTTTCATTTTTAATACATTTGCAAAAATTTCTAAAAACATGTTTTCACTTTGTCATTATGGGTTATTGAGTGTACAACCCCAATTCCTAAAAAGTTGGGAGAGTATGTAAAATGCACATAAAAGCAGAAAGCAGTGATTTGTAAATTCTCTTTTACATACAGTATATTTAATTTAAAACAGTCCAAAAAATATATATGTAAAACAGAATTTACAAATCACTGCTTTCTGCTTTTATGTGCATTTTACATACTGTCCCAACCCCAATTCCTAAAAAGTTGGGACAGTATGTAAAATGCAAATAAAAGCAGAAAGCAGTGATTTGTAAATTCTCTTTTAAATATATTTAATTGAAAACAGTCGAAATAAAATATATTTAATGTTTTACCTTATGAACTTTATTGATTTTTTGTAAATATACGCTATTTCCGAATTTGATGCCTGCAACACGTTCCAAACAATTTGGGACAGGGCCAAAGAAAAGACTGGGAAGTTAAAAAAACACCTGTTTGGAACGTTCCACAGGTAAACAGGTGATGCTATCATGACTGGGTATAAAAGGATATCAAAAGACTCTTGATATTTTATTTTCAGCGATACTATAACCTCTCTGCATTTGAATGGATCTCTATGGGAATTGGGGGGTGAGACTAGATTAAACTGTAAATTGCACGGAAATAGCATGGAATCCATGGTTGGCTGAGTGGCTGTAAGTAATCAAAATATAGGCATGGCGACCCCTGCTTTTAACCCATTCACGCGTACCACCACAAATACGTGATCATTCCAGAAATGGCCCAAAAGCGTACCATCACAAATATGTGATTAGAACGTATCATTAGAATGTTAAGTTGAGAATGTCATCACAAGGGTCACGGCCTTCTAAAGTGCAAACATGACTCCAATGCAGTGCCTTCAAGTCATTATTGTACTATAATACAAATTATGATACTATAGTTGTTATCATCAGAGTAGCCATCTTGTTTCTTTTGTTGCCTACTGTATAGGGTGACCATATATTACTTTTTTTTTTTAAAGAGGATGAGGCGGGCGGATATGCCATTTTGAGTATTATAAATAGTTATAAATAGGATAGTCTCAGCTTTCTGCCGATGACAATATTACCTTCTACTCCAAATATTAAGCGAGATATACTCATTTAAATCTCGACTGTCACCAAATCATGTTGTTGATTTATTCAAATAAATTATAAGTAGCGATCCGCCGAGTTCATTCAAGGCTGCAGAACATTCATTCAGACACATCAGCATTAACAGTTAGCCCACACATTATCTTGGACTTTGTGCAGAATTTAGGCATGTCGTTGTTTGTACCTTTGTGCCATTTGATGAACAGGAAGCGAAATGCTTTGAATTGCTGTTTATTTATTTATTTGTCACTCGACAGGTCGCGTATTTGCCGGGACCACAGTCAAAAAATAATTTGCTTTGAACTAGGAGGAAGACATCGCCCATGTTTTAAACTCAATCAATGTCAGAGAAGCAACAACTAATGAAAAGTAAGCCGAGTTCAAAGCAGATAATTTTTTACTTTTCAGTTTTCAGTTGTTGCTCCTCTGACATTGATTGAGTTTAAAACATGGGCACTGCATCCGGGCAAAAACGGAGGTGTTGTTCCGGGTGGCGGGGTGAGGGGGGGCGGGGCGGGGCGATAGTATCGTATATCACAATGTTTCACATGACAGTATTGTGATATTATTTTTAATAGACATCGCCCAGCCCTATTAAGATTAGGACTTTTTTTTTTCCAACAACCTAGCTCTACAACAAAATTCTACAACTCTAATCGCTAAAGTAGACATAGTCATATGTGGGGCATAGCATAGACTAATGCCTTTGATGGGTCACATTTGTTTATGCACCGTTTCCCCTGGTAATCCCAGACCTGAAAAAAAGTATCTTCTAAATGGCCCAAATTTTTGTTTTCAAAACAAAGTGGTGCATGATATAACCAATCGAAGAGACAGACTGGGGGTTCAACAATGAAATTGAACTTGCATGTTCACCAGCGATAGACATTTCACCAACCAATAGCGGAGAAGCGACCCGGTTACACTGGTGCTTTTTCGCATAAAGAATAAGAAAAGGGATTTGGATAAAGCGCGCTCGAAAGCTAGAGTAAACATAGGTGCTCATTTTAGAAGGTCGCGAGATGTTTGAGAACGGATTTGTTTAAACACAGACGTGGAACTCACATTGTTTCTACTGGACAGGTAGGACAAAAAAAATAAAAAAATAAAAATTTACCAGTGGACTTTCCTGCTTGCCAGCCAATTGTAATTAGCTATAATGAATAGCAGCTGGGTTGGTATTATTGATAATGTAATTTCATTCGCCACTTCTAGTTCTTGGAAGAAGGAAATGTTTGCTAACGTTAGCCTATATGCCGTATAGATCGCGTTAGCTAGAACCGGCTACTCGGCTATGACCATGCTGTAAGCCAAGCCAGATAATGCCTGGTTCAGACTAACACTACACAAACTCAGTGTGATGCAACAACTCTGCAACAACATAAAAGATTCCGTTGTTTTACCTGGATTCTTGTAGCTGACAATATCCTATTCGGTAAAAATATAATGAAACACCCTTCCAACTTGGAGTTCTATGTCGGAAACTAGGGACCTCACGACTTGGAAGAACTTGCCATCACATCATTATGGCAGCTCACACCAAAACCCACATTGTGAACAGTAAACAAACATTACTTTAAGACAATTTTAGCTTCACTTCAATTTTCGTTTTTCAGCATGAAATGCTTTTTTATCAGTCAGCATACAGATACAGAATGATAAACATATACAATTAAAAGTTAAAACGTTATTTTTCTAGTTGTTAGCTGTTTTAGCTATGTTTGCTTGCAAAGCCAAAACTTTCCTGCAAAGTCCTCAGTCGTGCAGCTCGAACGCACTAATGTTGGTAATGACGCGGCGACGACGCGTTTACCACCTCCGATCTCATGCCATAAACCAGGGCTGCCCAACCCTGTTCCTGGAGATCGACCTTCCTGTAGGCTAGGTTTTCACTCCAACCACTCTAGTTGAGCTGCTAATTAGTAGAATCAGGTGTGCCAAATTACGGTTGAAATGAAAACCTACAGGAAAATAGATCTCCCAGAACAGGGTTGGGCAGCCCTGCCATAAACAAAAGCAGGGTATGCATGCAATCGTATCTATAAAACTCGGATGCGCGTTCAGGACGAGGTCCGAGGAAGCAGTGGGTTTGGGGGAGTGTCTCTTTCTCTGTGGGCACGGCGAAGGGGTGTAAAGGGCAAGGCCGAAAACCAATATTGAATGCCTGTGACCTCAGACAGCACTGCATTAAAAACCGACATTCTTCTGTCATGAATATAACCACATGGGCCCGGGAATAATTCGGAAAACCGTTGTCAGTAAATACAGTTAGTCGCTGAATCTACAAATGCAAGTTAAGACTTGACTACACAAAGTGTAAGCCATATGCTAGACTGCCCTGCCTGCAGTCCAAACCGGTCTCCCATTCAAAACGTGTGGCGCATTATTAAGCGCAAAATACGACAATGGAGACCCCAAACTGTTGAGCAGCTGAAGAATGGGGGAGAAATTCTGCTTTCAAAACTACAACAATTAGTGTCCTCAGTTCCCAAAAGATTACTGAGTGTTGTTAAAAGAAAAGGCGATGTAACAATACAAACAAAAAACAATAAAGTTGATTTAAATATCTTGTCATTGTACTGTTTTCAAATTAATGGTATCTGAAGATGACGCCGAGGGAAGGCGACGTCTCGCGTACAGCTCCTATCTCCTAACACATGCGACTCAGCAGTACAAACGGACGGGTTTTCCATTCACCGTTCAGACCGCACAGAGGCATCAGGGTAAACCAGGGGCGGTGGAGTATGTTTTCTTGTCAATGACTCTTGGTGCTCAGACACTGAAATAATCTCAAAATCCTGCTCCCCTAACGTAGAATACCTGTTGCTGAAATGCAGACCCTATTACTCACCTCGGGAATTTTCTTGCATTCTCCTGACTGCAGTTTACATCCCACCCGACGCATAACTATACGAGATTACTGATAAACAAGCGACTGCACATCCAGAGGCCATATCCATAATCACTGGTGACTTTAACCAAACTAATTAACTAAAGTCCTGCCAAAATATTACCAGCATGTTTCCTGTCCAACCAGAGGGGGAAACACGCTAGACCACTGCTATACCCCCATCAAGGGAGCGTATCGCTCTGTCCCCCGACCCCACTTTGGCCGCTCGGATCATGCATCTGTATTACTGCTACCTGTTTATAGACAACAGCTGAAGCAGTCAGAGCAAGTGGTGAGATGGGTACAGTGCTGGTCTGAGGACTCGGACGCTATGATACAGGACTGCATGGAGTCAATGGAATGGAGTGTTTTTAAAAACTCTACTTCAGATCACAATGATTACACTGAATCAGTTACTGATTACATCAGGTTCTGTGTAAACGAATGCGTGCCCACAAAAACCCCTCATTCCCTAACCAGAAACCTTGGATAAATAAGGAGATCCGTGACTTGCTGAAGGCGCGCACCACCGCTTTTAAAACAGGCGATCCCGAGCTGTATAAACAATCTAGATACGAGCTCTGTAAAGCCATCAAGATGGCAAAAAGGAATTACTGTTTTAAGCTGGAAGCACAATACAACAGTAATGATTCATGGCGCATGTGGAGAGGCATCCATACTATAACGGACTATAAGGCGAAAAACTACAGTGCAGTGGTTTCTGATGCTGCCTCTCTCCCGGACGAACTCAACAAGTTCTATGCCCGATTTGAGGCAGCTAATACCGCCCCAGTCATGCCCGTGTGCTTTGAGCACAACACACATTTTGTCTCCACGGCCGATGTGCGGAGAATATTCAAGTAAGTTAACATCCGCAGAGCTGCAGGTCAGGACTGAATACAAGGGCGGGTCATCAAGCATTGCGCACACCAGCTGTCCGAGGTATTTACAGACATCTTTAATATCTCCCTGTCTCAGTCTGTCGTCCCCACCTGCTTTAAGAAAAACACAATTGTGCCAGTCCAAAAAAAACCCAAGATCACCTGCCTGAATGACTATCGCCCAATAGCACTTACCTCCATAATCATAAAGTGCTTTGAGAGGCTAGTAATGGTACACATCGATATCCCTGCCACTGTTGACACCCTCCAATTTGGATCACTCATGACTGCTTTTCCAAACACAACAATAATTCATTAATCAAATTTGCAGATGAGACCACAGTGATCGGCTTGAAAACAAACAATGACGAATCAGCTTACAGAGATGAGGTATGCGATCTGGCAGTGTGGTGTGAAGAAAACGTCAATAAGACAAAGGAACTGATCATTGAAGAAACCATGCCACGCCCCCATCACCATCAATGGGGTTGCTGTGGAAACTGTTACCAGCTTCAAATTCCTGGGCACCCACATCACCAACAACCTGTCATGGTCCCACAACATCAACACCATTATCAGCAAGGCTCATCAACGACTCTACTTCCTCCGCAGACGGAAGAGATTTGGGATGGGCACCCAGGTCCTCACCAACTTCTACACCTGCACAATAGAAAGTATTCTCACCTACAGTATCACATCATGGTTCAGCAGCAGCACCACCCCGGATCAAAAAGCGCTCCAGCGAGTGAAGACAGCACAGAACATCACAGGCAGCAAGCTAACCTCTATTCAGGACATTTTTCATAAGCACTTCATCAAAAAAACCTGTAACATCATCAGGGACAGTAGCTATCCTGCTCACACCATATTCTGTCTTCTCCCATCCGGCAAGAGGTACCAAAGTATCCTCCCCCGAACAACTAGATACAGAGACAGTTTTACCCCCTAGCCATACGGCTACTTAATGGACAATAATAGGACAATAATAAGAACCCTTGACTGCACACTTGCACTTTGCCCCCCACATCCTCCCTATGTGTATCTTGTCTTATGTTTATGTTGTTGGTGCTATCTGTTTTTTTTTGTTTGTTTTTGTTTGTTTTTTTTATTCTGGAGTTTCTCACGACTAAGCTTTTCATTGTTGCAATGCATGCTTGTATTGTATACATATGACAAATAAACTTGAATTTGAACACGGGTCAAAAAGGATTTGCAAATCATTGTTTTCTGTTTTTATTTACATTTTATACACTATCAAGCCAGTTAGGTCGACAGCTCGATAGCTAACTAGCTTGCTGTACATAACTTATTTAGTTAGCTAGCCAACCACAACTTCTTAATGTAATTGAAAGTGTTGCTAGCTAGCTTACTAGGTAGTTTTTCATAAGTAGCTAGCTAATGTAATGTAACAGTCAAGTGTGGCTGATGAATACATCTATAAAACATATTGACTGCCTTATTGATAATAATGACTATATAATGAACATTTTGTAATGATACATGTGTTCCCATGGCTAGCTGTGCAAAACCTTCCTATCTTTTTGTTGCCAACATCGGGTCTGTCTCTTCAATAATACGGAGGTTTTAACATCGGATTGACTCACACCACCCTATGTGTCACCCAAAGTTTTCTTCCTGTCATTGGCTATTTGTCAATGACTGTCACATTGACAGCGCTTCATGTAAACAATTGTTTTTAGATAGATGGAGTAGCTCCAGACTGGAAAACGAACACACCCACCCACTTTGGAATAGAACAGTCCCGAAACTCAAATTTTCAACGTGAACATCACACATCTATTTCATTGTGTCACTTTTGAAGGCTCGGTTGGTTATATTTGGTTTTCCTAAATGTGCGGTTACTGCTGAACAAGCTAGTCTACTAAAAGAAAGTGGAAAGAATACACTTTGCTAAAAGAAAGAACTAGGGCTGCAACGACTATTCGACGTCATCAACGAAAATCGATGACCAAATTAGTTGCCAACGAATTTAATTGTCGATTCGTTGGTGACGTCATCACGTGTGTTTTTCACGCTGTGGAGCTGAATTAAACACATTGTTTTTTCCGGAGCTGATGATGGAAGTAGCTAAGGAGTGAGACATCTTGCTTCCTTCTCATCTTTGTTGAGAGGTGCACATGCGCATTTCACTCTTAACGCGGTCAAAAAAGCTGTGAACTGCAACTGCGAAGCTCACCTTGCCTGTCATGATGGGAGCACATCAGTTTTGCTGGAGCATCTGAAGAGGAGGCACGTTCTGGATGATGAAGACTCGTCTCGGTAAGCTAGTTAGCTTGTTAGCTGGCTAGCTACAGTAGGTAATGTTAATGTTAAAAGCCATGTTACTTCACGTTATGAGCTGTAACGTATTCTATTTTGAAACACATTTTCTCTTGATCAATGAATTGTTAATGGCGTTGAACATACAGTAGCAAGTAATAACCTATTATTCACAACGATCCAGTTCACATTCCAAATGTGCCCTTAACTTTACAATCTTAAACGTTGCATCATTGTCATCATGGCGACGTTGATGACAATGAAAAAAAAGATTGCAGCATTGCAGTGTGAAGTTTATTAGCATATCCTGTACTAATATTCATAATTGCAGCCCGTTGCAATGTGATATTGGGGAATTTTATATTGCAATGACATAAAAAAAATAACGATACATCGTGCAGCCCTAGGATGTAATTCTAAATACATAGCGACTACATCCACATCCGCTTGTTTTGCAGGTATAGATAGTGACACTGTGTCTATTATCACTGCTTTGGTGCTTTTTTATGTTCGCATAGTAGCACCATCAACGCAAGGGAGCAGGCAAAATAATTAAAACTGCCCACATACAGTATTTTAGCCTTATGTTCAAAAATCACATTCTGGCATTCATTCTATTCTGTCTACACTTGTTTGGTCAAAAAACAACAAATTATTCTGGATGAAGACAGACGTCCCCAAATTAGAGGCTGTACGGAAAAAAGAAGTGACATGCTGCAGGAATTCACCTAACCGTTGTCTCTCGGATGAGAGGTCCTGACTCACTGTGGTCATAAAAGTTCCCAATGGCACTTCTCACAAAAAGATGGAAGTTCCCTGTTGTCCCAGTCAAATTCTCAATCTGGCCACATAATTATCCCCCAGTTTAAGTTTAACTAGCTAATTGAAGATCTCCATCTACATCTTTTGTAGTGTGTGGTCAGAGTTCGACTTCAATATGGTTGTCATGAATGTTTATCAATAATATCTTATTTACAAGTTTAATCCGACTTGTGTTCCTTGATGGATGTCACCCTGGTCCTCATCTGCGATCTGCATCTCTTGTGTGAATGAGGTCACTGTGCATGTCATTCGATACTTGGGACCTGCTATGAGGAATGGTGGGGGGGTTTCCCAAACTTGGTCCTGGGGCACCTCCATATATTCTGGTTTTAGTTCCAACCATAATTGAAACTGCTGACTTGTAAAAAGCTGCAGGTTCTTAATTGGGATGATTTAGCCCCTTAAGTGCACATTATGACAGAAATAGTCATGCAAAGAAATGTGCTCAGACCTGCCAACCTTGGGAAAATATAGTACCACAATAGCGTAACGCTCACGCGCTTTCGCACCACTTCGCTTTGCACGCGGTCACACCTAATATTTCATTATATGATGTGTGCTTAAACTGATAATCATAAGTGAATTGCATTCAATTATTAAATTATTAAATTAAAATGGAAATCATGTATAATATCAGTCAAAGGTTTGAGTACACCTGCATAAAACAATTTTTTCTATGTTTTATTTTGTATATTGTAACATATGTTTTCATTGTCAAGTATTTACAGAAACTTGTGTTGCGATGTGAAACATTGTCAATTATGAATAATTGTGGGCATGATTTCCATTTTTATTTAATAATTAAATAATTGAATGCAATTCACTTATGATTATCAGCTTATATAAGCACACATATCATATAATGAAAAAGATGGTATTCAATTGACAAACTATCTAGGAATGCATGTAGGTTTTAGCTACATTATTGCCTGAAGCTCCTTGGTGGCTGATGTCAACATCATAATTGCACAATGTGCAAAATGCATGGTGAGGCATTTTTGAGGGGCGGAGACACGGCCATTGCTCCTGATATTTAGCGAGGAACTTCTGGGGCGCATGCACTAATAATACAAAACAATAATAGGAATTATTTGCTACGTTAGCATCAGCTTATCACACCGTAGCCTTAAGTCTCGTAACGAGGCTAATCACGTTGTATGCGAGCTACGACTAACTAGCGAACAACAAAGTTACCGAACATGTTTAGCAATGTTTCATATGATGTTAACATTACGGTCACATTTCAAATATTTTTGTGCTTGATTATTACTCCCCAACTTCCCATTTTACCTCAGCAATGCAATGCAACGTATGCCTCGGTCGATGATAAAGTAACGTTACCGCATCAGTGGATGTTTGTGAGTGAGAAGATTTGGGTCGGGGAGGGGCTAGTCTCGTTCCCAGCCTGTATGCGAGAACTCAGCCGAACTTGCTTGAGTCAGGTTTCCGACAAATTCCGAGACTAGGGAGGGGCTAACGTTACAGAAGCACAAGAGGACGGATGTCATTTAAATACCGAATACATGTACGGTATTGTTTTGTGTTGATTGATTGTTTTCTGTAATTAAATTATTATAATATATATGCATATATATATATATTTTTTTTTTAAATTTGCGTAGTTTCAGCTGGCATTTCGTACTGCATATTTTGACCAAGAATTGCATGGTTGGTACACAAAATGCGTGCAGGTTGGCAGGTCTGTGTGCTTGTATATACAGTTGCAAGAAAAAGTATGTGAGCCCTTTAGAATTTTCTGTATATCTGCATAAATTCGATCTAAAATGCGGTCACATCTTCATCTAAGTCCTAAAACTTGATAAAGTGAACCCAACTCAACAAAAAACACAAAAAACATTATGGATCTTTATGGGAATTGGGGGGTGAGACTAGATTCAGCTGTAAATTACACTCATACATTATGGAACACATGACTGGCTAAATGGCTGTAAGTCATCCAGGGTCTGAGGTATCAAACGAGCCCCAAACCATCACTCTGCGGCCAGATATGGAGTATATGTGGATGGATCACTGCAAGGGTTATTTCTCCTGACTCATTTTCCTATAGAACTCTATGGGGAAAAAAGTCAGGAGAAGAAACCCTTAAAGTGATCCATCCACATCTACTCCATATCTGGCCGCAGAGTGATGGTTTGGGGCTCACCCCCCAATTCCCATAAAGATCCATTCAAATGCAGAGTGGTTATAGTATCGCTTGTAACAGTACCTGAAAATAAGATATTGAGAGCCTTTTGATATTGATGGGTCGCAGACTTCAGGAAGTAACAGCATGCAAAGGATATGCGACCAAATATTAAATATGATACTTTAAAAATACGTATGATCCAAGGGTTCACATACTTTTTCCAACAAAGCATTTAATGTTGGATAATTTTGCTCAATAAATAAATTATAAAAGAATAATGTTTTTTGTGTTTTTTGTTGAGTTGGGTTCACTTTATCAAGTTTTAGGACTTACATGAAGATGTGATCGCATTTTAGATCGAATTTATGCAGATATACAGAAAATTCTAAAGGGTTCACATACTTTTTCTTCCAACTGTAAATTAGGATAAACAAAGGGCACCATAAAGTGGCATGGTAAGCCTGTCTCCATGAGCATGAGAAAACTGTGCTGTTAGGTCACCTCTCCCCAATTCATGAGTGGGTTACCTTGTTTTCTATGGGTATGTTGTCATGCAAATGTTTGTATTTGCTTTTAAAACATTTTTTTTTGCTTTGGCAAAGTGATTTATTTGCTCATTCCTTTTTTTTTTTTGTTGTTTTGCTTCCGCCAACAAAAGTACAGGTTTACAAGGAGACATGTTTGCGAGACGTTAATGTTTCTAGCGTTACCCAAGAGGTAGCAAGCTGACAACCAGGTCTGCTTTTGACAGGAGTTAACAAAACCTTCGAAGAATGAAGTGGGGTGAATAACAAACAACATCTTCTGTCAGTCATGCTGACTGCCAGGGTTTGTTCCAGTCACTGCGAATGTGATTACAAGCTGATAATAACCCACTAATGGAAATGCTGGCAGAAGGTATATTTCTGCACTGGCTATTTGGCATGGAACACCGAGAGTGCCACAATAATAAATAAATAAATAAATAAATAAAATAATAAATAAATAAATGTGGAAATATAAAAATGAATAAATAAAATGATTTGGAAATAAATAAATAAATCTGGGAAAAGTAAATGTATGTGCAATTAATTTAAGTTACTAAATTTTTTTTTTTTTTAATTTCTAATATATTCATTTATTTATTTTCATTTATATTTCCAAATTTATTTCCATATTTACTTATTTATTTCCATATATATTTACCAATTTCCCAATGAGCACAATCTATCAATCAACTTGCTTTTCTCCACGCACTATGTTCGCCTCGTTCCAAGTGGTTCAGAGCTGCACACAGCGTTTCCCAATGTGTGCAAATGCATTAATTGAGAAGTCAATTCCTCACATCAGAGAAACGGCGGATAGAGAAATCTAGCTAGCTATCTGTTTTAGATTTAGATGTGCATCGGATGCCAGTCAACATTGTAGGCTACATTGATGTAGCTAGCTTTCTCGGATAGAAGATCGCTATATTGTTCACAGCAAAATACAATCGTTCCGCCCGCCGTTTCTTTCAATATTTGAGAAATTGACTTCTCCACTTGCTCATAAGAAATGCTGTCAGTAACTCTGAATAGCCTACATGGAGGGTTGGAACCTGGTTGACTTGGAACTAGGCAAAATTAGTGGGTGGACGAAAGCAAGTTGACAGATTGTGCTAGCTAGCTAGCTTTCTCTATCCGTTGTTTCTCTCAATATGTGAATTGACTTCTCCATTAATGTATTTTCTCACATTGAGAAACACTGTCTGCAGCTCTGAACCATTTTTCTACAGTCTATGCTCTGAACACATACAGGGTTGCCAGATTTTAAAACTATAAACCCACCCAATCTTAATAAAAATAACCCAATTTGCATAAAATCCATTACGTTACGAACAGGAGGGGGGGGGGTTCGGATTTATGGATGTGATTGTGAACCGGGGAGCAGGCAAGTGAAGGTGGAGGTAGCCTACTGTCAGAACCAACTGTTTATGAACCTGCAAACGTGCATACACACGTATTTAAGTGTTATAGGCTAGTTCTATTTTCCTAATAAAACATTTTGTGCTTATGCAAGATTGGGGAAAGCAAGCATTCACACACAAAAAGCACAATCTGTCAACCTGCTTTGGTCCACCCACTAATTTCGCCTAGTTCCAAGTCAACCAGGTTCCAACCCTCCATGTAGGCTATTCAGAGTTACTGACATTGGCTGCCGTAACCTCTTGCTGCCAAACGCCCAGTGGTAACGCGGGCGTTACGGAAATTATTAAATTATACATTTCATTAATTTAATAATATATAATAAACTGCTCACCTCAATATTTTGATTAAATATCCTTAAGATATATCCATTCCTTCTGGGAAAGTGGTTTTTAAGCCCAAAACGTCGAGTTAAAACTTCGTAAATTACGTTGGAAACAACGACCTAATTCGCAAACATGTATTGCAGCTTGATGTCACACCATAAACAATGTGCTGGTAAACTGTTCTGCTTAATTGTATTTCACAAAACTTTGGTTTGAAAAATTGTTATACCTTTAGACTTCAAGAAAAAATACTTTAAAACTTTCATATGGCTGTACATTATTTCTTTCACATTTTAAACCGACTTGTGCTTTTCAGCACTTCATTATGAGTCGTTCGGCTGTGTTCAGTTTGGCGTTGTGAAACTCAGCCAGTTTCTGAAGTACCAATCCCGTGGCTTAGTATATTTTAGCCAAGGGGGTTTTGTACGTTTTTGCAGTTATATGCAAAACTGTCGTCAATTGGGTGTATTTCTTTGACTGATAGCACCATAGGCCTATCTGAAGTGGGAAAAAGTGCATCTACCCGCCTCCACTGTGAGTGTGATTTGCTTTCCATTGGGTTTTTAAACTGTCTGTCAAATATTCCAGCCAATAGCGAAGACTTATCTTTCAGACAAGCCCTCATTCAACACAATGGGTTAGGTTGTCACATAAATCCAGCTGCGCGTAAGAGGAGGAGGCGTACAAGCGTAATGTTCCTACCAAGATGGCGCAGAGTGTGTTTAGCTTGTAGCAGCTAGCTACATTCCGTTTAGCAAAGTATGATTCATTAGGTAACGGCGGCTGTTCATCTTTTTACTTTACAGTCTCTTTCATACAGTTTTTGGTTAGTTATGTCTAGGTTATTCAGGCGTTTCTCTGTGCAGCAGGTCCTAGCCCGAAGATGTTTTTGCGATGTTGTCTCAGTGACGCTGAATGGTAAGCAAACTTTTTTTTTTGCCGGTATACCAGTGCGAATTCACTGTTATGTATAAAACAAATCCCTCTGAATTAAATGAATATAGCTAATATAACTATATTGTAACAATGGCAAGCTAGCTAGCAAAATTACACATAGCAGCTGGCTATCTATTTGTGTGAGACGAGCTGTTCCGAGTTTCTTTTGAATGAAATGGCGTCTGACGTGTTTGTTTAGAAGTTATTGTTCCACATTAGTAAATTGTTCTGTATGCAGTACAGCAGGCTGTGCAGGTAAACGAATAAGCAAATTATGCATGACGTAACATGAGGGAGAGATAACATGAGGATGAGTTTGTTGTTGATTATTATGCAGGGTTTTATTTTATCTAGGAAACTGGTGGACATGTGATCTCGTTTGCATAAGGTCCGTTTACCTGGACTCATTTCTGGCTAATGGGGCTCTGGTGGAATACAAGATTCACTGTGCTGCTACATGGGTTTGGAGACTTTTTGGGGACCACGGGTAGGCTAGTTAGTTGTGTACATTACATTACATTATAGGCATTTAGCCGACGCTCTTATCCAGAGCGACTTACACAACTTTTTTTTATCATGTTTTACATATTATCCATTTATACAGCTATATACTGAAGCAATTCAGGTTAAGTACCTTGCTCAAGGGTACAACGGCAGTGTCCTACCTGGGAATCGAACCTGCAACCTTTCAGTTACAAGGCCAGTTCCTTAACCATTATACTACACTGCCGCCTTTGGTGTGTAATATGAAACACACCAAAGACACATCTAAAAATTAAGTTTTATTGGCAGTTATCAAATTTTATTGTAAAACTTAAAAAAAGGAATCATATTGAGACTTTTCTGGAACCTTGCCATTTTGCACAATTTGTGCCAACTTTGGAAACCGAAATGGTTCACCTGAAAAAAAGCTCTGTAGAATTTGAATGGTTTGATATATTGACACCATATTTTTAGCAAAGATAGGCAGCATATTGAGGAATCACAAAGATGAGTTATTTCCTCCATAGCACTTGTAGCTCATCAGGTAAAAAATCTGAAATTTGAATGTAGGTACCTGTTTTTTTGTTTTTTCACAATTTCTGTACATATATTGTTGTAATTAAGTAGCAAAAAGTGTCTGTATATGAATTATGACTGCTTAGGCCTAATAGTGCAGTTCTCTGTTTTAATAAAAACTATGAACCATATTTGTAGCCTTTACAGTTTTTGAGATAAACAGCTTTGTTGGTCACTAGTAAAAACAGGCGAGAATTGGTATATTTTGCCCTTGGTATTAAGAGGTTAAGTAACTGAGCGGCTCAGCTTCGCTCAGAGCGAAGAACGCACTTAACGGGTTGCTCAGTTTCGCTCACTGAGAGCCGCTCAGAGCGTAGCTGAGCACTTTTGGATGTGGATCAGCGAGGAGCAATACGGAAGTACATTGTTAGCTAAGGACCCAAGTACAGGGACGATATACTGTATACACATCGTAATATAAAATAGTGATTTAATGGTAAAATCAACGTGTTAAATAAAGTAAATTCGACTGTCACGCAATCATTTTGGTGCTACTTTGAATAATTTCCATTGAAAAATACAGCTTCAGTGTGTGTAGGCCTGTGTGTATGTGAGCGTGCTCTGCTGACGGAGCTTGACAGTTGCTCAGCACTCAAGTAGAGCAGAACGTTAAGTGATTCAAAATCCGCTCAGTGCTCACACTGAGCATTCTTACCGTGAGCGCTCAGTTACTTAACGCGCCCACTGTTTCTTATGAGCAAGTGGAGAAGTCAATATCTCAAATATTGAAAGAAAAGCCGGGCAAATAGATTGTATATTGCTGTGAGCAATATAGCGATCTTGTATCCGAGAAACCTAGCTACATGACCATGTTCAATGTAGCCTACAATGTTCGCTGGCATCCGATGCAAATCTAAATCTAAAACAGATAGCTAGCTAGGTTTCTCTATCCGTCGTTTCTCTCAATATGTGAGGAACTGACTTCTCAATTAATATATTTTCTCACATAGAGAAACACTGTCTGCAGCTCTGAACCACTTTTGTACAGTCTACAGTGGGAACAAGGCGAACTTGGTTGGTGGAGCAAAGCAAAGCAAGTGGAGCAAAGCAAGTTGATTGATATATCGGTAAATGTATATGGAAATAAATAAGTAAATAAGGAAAAAATTTGGGAAATATATATGGGAATAAATAAATGAATATATTAGAAAAGATATTTGAAAATAAATGTAAAAATAAATTTAATAACTTAAATTGCACAGACATTTATATTTCTATATTCATTCCCAGATTTATTTATTTATTCTTTTATTTATTTATGTATCATTGTGGCACTCTCGGTGTTCCATAATTTGGAAAAACACATGATTCATTTATGATT
Source organism: Synaphobranchus kaupii (assembly GCA_029718625.1). NCBI lineage: Eukaryota > Metazoa > Chordata > Actinopteri > Anguilliformes > Synaphobranchidae > Synaphobranchus > Synaphobranchus kaupii. The sequence continues at coordinate 26,621,601 of CM056380.1, forward strand.
CAAAACACATTCACACATGATTTATTTATTTATTTTTTTATTTTTTTTAACAACCTGTTGCCCGAAGATTGCATTCTTCCATGACTGATTCTGTTCCTATACAGTCTTTCTATGCAATGTAGAATGTCAACACATCCCTCGCTTGGACACTTAGGGGCCGATTTACTGAAGGTTTGCGTGTACAAAAACACATGTAAAACTGTTACCGCCTGCAAAAAATTGTCCAAGGTGATCAACTAACGAGGTGTAAAGAGGATTGCGTGTGCTAAAATTTAAAGATATGTTAATTTCACATTTTAGCAAGTTAGCCTGAATGAATATTCTAAATTGGGCATCCCTACTTTATTTCCCAAAATAGTGGGAGGTGGTCAGACAAATAGATTACTTTAGCATGTGCAAAGTGATTTACTAAGCTCGAAAGGAAGCTTTTGAAAGGTATTTGCGGGAGCATTTTAATATAAATGGAAAGCAGGTATTAAAAGACACAGAATCGATAAGATGGCGGCTGTCATTGTAGCAAGACGGTATAGGCTACAGGTGTGTTTGGAATATCCATAACTGAACGTTCTGATTGATTGCGTAACAATGGGGGCTAATAAACTGACCCATTCTAAAGCTCAAAATACACAAGAAGAGAATTTGTGGATAGCATAAATAGGCTACATCATGAAAAGTAAGAAATTTTTTTTTAACCCTTTCATGCATGGAGTCCACTACAGTGGACAGGCTTTTCAAGTCTATTTTAACATAGTCAAAAACATTACAAGAGTTGTAATCTGCATGTGTGGTCTATGTTTTCAAAAGGCCATTTGGGGCACATTTCTGTGACCTAGGCGGGTGAAACGCATGCGAAGTTTGATGTGAAAAAATTATTTTGTAATAATTCATGCATGAAAGGGTTAATCGTGAAGCAAATCGTGTTACAGAATACAAGAGTAACTAGTATTTGAATCAAACAAACAATACAACGTCTATTATAACAAACAGTGAATAACAAGCAAATCAGACTGAAGAGGCTGAGAGGGTTATTCGGTGCTCTGTTTATGACTAGACAGAGACTGTACATGCATGGAAAAAAGGTCGCGGAGGCGGAGTTTGTACATACAGTTGAAGTCGGAAGTTTACATACACTTAGGTTGAAGTCATTAAAACTCATTTTTAACCACTCCACAGATTTCATGTTAGCAATCTATCGTGTTGGCAAGTCAGTTAGGACATTTACTTTGTGCATGACAAGTAATTTTTCCAACAATTGTTTACAGACAGATTATTTCACTTTTAATTCACTATATCACAATTCCAGTGGGTCAGAAGTTTACATACACTAAGTTGACTGTGTCTTTAAACTGTTTGGAAAATTCCAGAAAATTATGTCATGGCTTTAAAAACTTCTGATAGGCTAATTGACATTATTTGAGTCAATTGGAGGTGTACCTGTGGATGTATATTAAGGCCTAGCTTCAAACTCAGTGCCTCTTTGCTCGACACCATGGGAAAATTAAAAGAAATCAGCCAAGACCTCATTAAGAAAATTGTGGACCTCCACAAGTCTGGTTCATCCTTGGGAGCAATTTCTAAACGCCTTAAGGTACCACGTTTGTCTGGTGCAAAAAGTGCAAATCAATCCCAGAACAACAGCAAAGGACCTTGTGAAGATGCTGGAGGGAACAGGTACAAAAGTATCCACAGTAAAACAAGTCCTATATCGACATAACCTGAAAGGCTGCTCAGCAAGGAAGAAGCCACTACTCCAAAACCGCCATAAAAAAAGCCAGACTACAGTTTCCAACTGCACATGGGGACAAAGAACTTACTTTTTGGAGAAATGTCCTCTGGTCTGATGAAACAAAAATTTAACTGTTTGACCATAATGACCATCGTCATTGTTTGAAGGAAAAAGGGTGAGGCTTGCAAGTCGAAGAACACCATCCCAACCGTAAAGCACAGGGTTGGCAGCATCATGTTGTGGGGGTGCTTTGCTGCAGGAGGGACTGGTGCACTTCATAAAATAGATGGTATCATGATAAAGGAAAATGATGTGGACATATTGAAGCAACATCTCAAGACATCAGCCAGGAAGTTAAAGCTTGGTCGCAAATGGCTCTTCCAAATGGATAATGACCCAAAGCATAATTCCAGGACAACAAAGTCAAGGTATTGGAGTGGCCATCATAAAGTCCTGACCTCAATCCAATCAAAAAATTTGCGGGCAGAACTGAAAAAGCGTGTGCGAACAAGGATGCCTACAAATCTGACTCAGTTACACCAGTTCTGTCAGGACGAATGGGAAACCAAAATTACAGCAAATTATTGTGAGAAGCTTGTAGAAGGCTACCCGAAACGTTTGACCCAAGTTTGACACAATTTAAAGGCAATGCTACCAAATACTAACAGAGTGTATGTAAACTTCTGACCCACTGGGAATGTGATGAAAGAAATAAAAGCTTAAATAAATCATTCTCTCTACTATTATTCTGACATTTCACATTCTTAAAATAAAGTTGTGATCCTAACTGACCTAAGACAGGGAATGTTTACTAGGATTAAATGTCAGGAATTGTGAAAAACTGAGTATAAATGGATTTGGCTAAGGTTTATGTAAACTTGGGACTAGATTTAGCTGTACATTATGCTGGAACAGTATGGAATACATGATCGGTAAAATGGCTGTAAGTCATCAAGGGTCTGGAGGTATCAAACAATCCTCCAACCATCACTCTGCTGCCAGACATGCAGTAGATATGGATGGATCACTTTAAGGGTTGTTTCTCCTGACAAATTTTCCTACTGAACTCTATGGAAAAATAAGTCAGGAGAAGAAACCCTTCAAGTTATCCATCCATATCTACTGTATTTCTGGCAGCAGAGTGATGGTTTAAGGCTTGATTGATACGTCAGACCCTTGATGACTTACAGCCATTTAGCCAACCATGTGTTCCATACTGTTCCAGTGTAATTTACAGCTAAATCTAGTCCCACCCCCCAATTCCCATAGAGATCCATTCAAATGCAGTGACGTTATAGTATCGCTTAAAGGGTTAGTTCGGAATTTTGGACATAATGTCTCATTTACGACTTACCCATGATGTTGTTGATTGATGGAGACCATTTTCAGCTGATTCCATGCTGTCCTTCTTGTGGACATACACACATTGCTAATGCTAGCACAACTCTATGGTAACCGGTAGCATCCACTACCAAACGCACTTAAACACTCCACAGTGCACCCAAAGCAAATAAAATACGATGACAGTCTATCAGGGTTAATTTGAGTGTTTATACCATCATTTTTTAAGTCAAACTATCGCTGAATCCTTTACTTTGTGCTGAGCTATATTCTCTGTGGAAGTAGAATATACGGAGAAATACGGCGGCGGAGCGATACTTTACGTTACCGGCACTGGTCAACTACAACAACAAAGAAGAGCAACAAGTTGCAATGGCCACGTTCGCTCCACCGCCGTACTTCTACAGAGAATATTGGTCAGCACAAAGGATTCAACGATAGTTTGACTTCAAAAATTATGGTATAAACACTCAAATTAACCCCGATGTCCACAAGAAGGACAGCATGGAATCAGCTGAAAATGGTCTCCATCAATCAACAACATCATGGGTAAGTCGTAAATGAGACATTATGTCCAAAATTCCAAACTAACCCTTTAATTCTGAGAATTTTAATGCAATATATTCTCTGCATGCACACTATAACTTTGTGCATGAGTAAATCGCTGTTTTCAGTCTTACTAAATCTGCCATCATATTAGCAATCCGCCAAGATTTTTTAAAAAGATAAAAATTTAAGGGAATGGGAGATGACACACTGATTGATTTATTGTATGTCACAGCCAAGACACACCTATAATTATGAACCTTGTGCCTTACTTAGCACTCAAACTATCCACCGTTTAAAAGTTGCGTTTTAGACCATGCACTAAGACCGTCAAGATGGAGACCTTAGACATGACACATAGTAGACAAGGGATGTGACACATGGGGGGGTGGAGTTATACAATTGGGGGGGGGGGGGTGGTTGGTTAGCAGGGAGGCACTGTCTCACCTCTTTGCCATTTTTGGTGAAAAAAACAGTTGTCAGTCCAGCATCAAATGACTCCAGGTAGATCCCACAGCCGATCCTGTCCCCACGGTTGCACTTGGGTCCAAACTGTTGTCCCAGGGTGTTCCCGTTGTAAAGCCTGTGGGTTGGGCAGAGATGTGAAACGAAAACCAAGCAGTCGCAAACACACAAAAACAGAAAATCTCAGTTTCTGAAGGATAATCTTAGAACTAGGGTTGTAAAGTTCCGGGTTTGAGGAATTTTGAGGTAATTTTGGAAATTTTTAGGTAATTTGGGGAATTTATACTGTTAACCATATTATCTTTGGTTTTTCATGTATTCCCTATTTAGGGAAAATACCATGGCTTTTTAGAAATGTCAAGCAAGCATGATGTTGGTTTACCACAATCTGAACACATTTTCCATGTTTTTTTTTCAAATGCAGTTTGTTTAAAAAAAGCATATTAAATGAGGAAACATAAATGCAAAAATATATTTTAGTCATTTCCTTCCATCTAAGACAGCAAATTATATAGGCCTTATTTAACCTTATTTTAGTCAAAAGATGCAGTTATTCCTAATACATATTATCATCGAATGTAAATTTTTGGTGCTTTGCGCCCCACAAACATTGGACCCCTTGAGGTCCGTTGTATCGGGGTGATATCAAGGTGAGCTGCAGCGAATATAAATCTAGTAAAATCTCAGCGAAACATAGCTTAATTTAATTTGTGGGTGAACTGCCTCTTTAACCGCCATGAGAATTCCAGACAGGGCTTATCCATTGTAAGCAAGTGGAGCTCTCCTAATCAGTGAGTTGCAAAACGGGTGGCGGGAACAGATAAGGACTCACTTTCCGTCATCTGCGTGGTAGCCGATGGAGTGCGGGAGCCAGCCGGGCTGGTGGTCCAGCTTGTAGTACTGCGGTACAAGGCCCACGGCGATCGTCCCCCTCACGCCCGTGTCCATTATGGTCACCTGAAATAGATTCCAGGCTGCTTTACCTTCACCTATACGCCCAGCGGTGACAGCGTAGTCATAAACAAGTGCGTTGCCATGTCATCATAACATTTTAGGATCCAGCGGGTTGAAATTCAGCTTTTTTATTTTTTTATTTTTTTTATTGCAGCTTTAGACACTGAGAGATTAGACTAGGCCGTACCGCCTGTTTTCACAGGTAACGATGAATAGGATTATAATCTATTTTCCAGTGTCCACATGAGAGAATGCTGACATTGTAAAAATATGTTAACTCATTCAATGCCAGAGTGTTCTGGAACACTAAGCCTCAGCAGTGCCAAGCCAATATGGCTGCTGAGATTGATCCTGTCAATGTGCAAAATTCTAATAAAACACATTATTTTACCTAGTCAACAGAATATTGTGTTATTGAAGATAGATGGCACTAAATAGCACACCTTCTGGTTCAGTTCACTATTAGAACAACGCCAAACAATACTGATCAAAATATAAATTATTTATTTTCAGTTCTTCTTAGTTTGGTTAACATGACTCTTACATTGGTGATGTGTAATAAGAGTGAAAACAGTTTTCCATAAAAATCAGGTCTTTCATAACTATAGATATGTAAAAATGAACAATAAACATAATCACTGGTCATTTGTATAGATACATACAAATGAGCTGTCCATGTGAGTTACTTTGTATCAACCGTTTCAAACAGAAAGTTATCCTGAGGTAAAAATAACGTAGGCTAAAATCTGTGGAGTGAGGGACTAATTAAAAATGGAACCAACAAAACGATGGTCACTGGAGGAGATATGGGAAATAACTGGACAGATGTGGAAATCAGAGAATTATTAAATATTCAGGAAAAAATTAGTCGAGAAAGGGATATTATAAAACTCATTGATGGAAGGCTACTTTCTGTGATTCAAATGTTTGCCAGACTATTGTGGAAAGATAGGGGAGTAATTCTATCCCGTTACGGAGACCGTAGCGTAGCAGTAGCCAAGTTTGTTATGTTGCCCACATGATTGTATTCAATTTCTTTATATTCTTGGTCACTGGCGCAGAAACGTGTTGGTACAAATTGATGGGGATGCGTCATTCCCACGCCCCGATGTTGGTTTAGATGGTTAGACATGAGGGTTTTTAAAAAAAATTTCAACATGGGATAAATATAACTTCAAATATTTCCATCTAGAACCATGTAAAAAAAAATATATATATATAAATAAATAAGAGAAAATCCGGGGAAAAGAACGTAATTGTAAATTTGTCATCGTTTCATTTTTCCCGACTCAAATCCAGAATTGTTTACTGGTGTAGCAGAGTAAAGATAGGAAGAAAAAAAAAAACTGTGGTTGACTTCAGTCGCCCTCGGCACTTTAACACCATTCGTATGTTCGTCGACTAAAGTCTCACTGAATGAGTTAACACCAGACAACTGTCACTCAATACTTGCTGCCTAGGCAGACATTTAGATTAAGGGGATGGGCAAAACTCGGAAAATCACTAAACGGTTGCACAGTGCAACAAAAAAAAATGTGTTGAAGCCTTTTTTTTAATTTATTTTTTTACAAAGTAGGGCTGGGCAATAGTACATAGTATAGTATACTATACTATGTATACATAGTATAGTATACTAGCATAGTCCATAGTACTAGTGATGGTACGACAGTATTTGGTTTGTTTTCCAATATATATTACAAGAAGTAAACAGTAATATGGAAGCCGTAAAAAGCCATGTATGCCTAAATGTTTTTTACTTGTGATAAGTTCATTTTCTTCATTTTCTCATGATCTCGAGTTATTTATGTCATTGTTACGTCCCTATGCTGCCTTGTGAGTGCGGCCCTTCAAATCTTTTGCATGCTAATGAGTTTCTTTCAGCTCACCTGAGTCTTGATTGGAAATGTATTTATTTATTTCCTTTATTTATGCAGGGGGACCCCACTGAGACCGAAATCTCTTTTTCAGGGGGGCCTTGCGACCATACAATGATAAAACAGAAAATTGACCATTCTAGTAAGTTATACAGAGAAATATAAAATGTACAGAGATGATTTGCAAGTAAAAGAGAATAAGAATAAATGGTAGTGCATACATATATACATACACATACACAAATGCATACATACTCATGTAAGTATACACATGAGCACAAACATATACAGGCCCACAATCATAGGATGCATCCTGAGCAAACACATGGATGATTAGGCCATGCAGGTACATGTACCTTCCTTCTCTAATAAATTAAAAACCATTTGCTTAAAATGTTCAACAGATACCAGTGAAGATACCAGTGATTCCTGGGTTTCATTCCACAATTTGGGAGCAGAAACACTGAAGGCAGTTTTACTCAGTTCAGTTCTAAATCGAGGTATATCTGAAGTAATCCAGTCCTGAGCTCTAGTATTATATTTTGAAACCTTAAAAAATATATGTTTTGTTAAATAGTGAGGGAGTTTCGCAAGCAACGCTTTATAAACAAATACAATACCGTGTTGCTTCCTCCGTAGCTCTAAGGAGGACCAGCCTACTGATTTATACAAGTCACAGTGATGAGTTCTAAAGCTGTCACCTGTGATAAAGCGCAATACACTATGGTATATGGCATCCAAGGGTTTTAAAACACAAGTGGGGGCATGCATATATAAAACATCCCCATAATCAAGTACTGGTAAAAGTATGGCCTGAACAATCTTTGTCCTGCTAACCAAGGAGAGGCAAGACTTGTTTCTAAAAAGAAAGCCAAGTTTAGGTTTAAGTTCTTTTGTTAGATTAGCCACATGTGACCTGTATGAAAAATCATGATGAGTAAATTACGGTATCATCGGCGTAGAAATGAACATTACAATTTTCTACTTTAGTGGCAATCTCGTTTATATAAATGGTAAATAATAACGGGCCCAGGATGGATCCTTGTGGGACCCCTTTATTGACCTTTAGAAAGGGTGACTTCACCTCATCTATTACAATAGCTTGGGTCCTGTTATAGAGGTAATTGCGAAACCAATTTAAAGCATTTCCATCTAGGCCAATGGAGGACAACCTGGTCAAAAGTATTGAATGGTCAACCGTATCAAATGACTTGGACAGGTCTATAAAAAGGGCTGCACATTTTTGTTTGCTATCTAATGCATTTATGATGTTGTTTATGACCAGGGAGGCTGCTGATATGGTACTGTGGCCAGGTCTGAAACCAGACTGAAACTGATTTAAAATATTATTCCTGGATAGGAAAGAGCGTAGTTGCAGATTTATTAAAAATTAAAAGATTTTTGCCAAACAAGGGAGTTTAGAAATAGGTCTGTAATTATTCAGCTCACTGGGTACACCCCCTATAAATAGAGATAGAACATGTGCTGATTTCCAAACATCAGAAATAGCACCAGTAATAAGTGACAGATTAAAAATATTTGTTAATGGATTAGCAATTAATGGGGCCCCCATTCGTAGAAAAATATGGTCTAATTGATCTTCCCCCTTCGATTTCTTTGTATTTATGGCAAGTAAGGCCTCCAATACTTCTTGTTCTCTAAAGAATCTAAATGAGAACATAGCTCTGTTTATTAATGGGCTTTCAATGGAGCTGCAGCTAAAATCTAATCCATCGTTTTGCAGAACAGCATGATGTGAGTTTTCTAAAAGATTTCCTGCTTCTATAAAATGACTATTAAAAGCATTCCCCATTTCATTTTTCTCAAAAATAGGACCAGAATCGGAGTTAATGAAATGTGGTAAGGAAGGAGCCGAACCATGCTTCAAGGAATTCACAACCTTCCAGAACCGCCATCCGAATCAGATAGTGAGGTTATATAGTAATTTGATTTAGCTTTCCTTATTGAGGCACAGCATTTATTTCGTAGCTGTCTAAAGTGCTGCCAGTCCGCGAGTGAGTCTGTCTCTCTGGCCCGTTTCCATGCCCTATCTCTATCATGTAGTTCGTTAGATAAGCCATTGGAAAACCAGGGATTTGATCTGTTTTTTACTCTGAATCTTTTAAAAGGGGCATGCTTGTTTACGACAGACTGAAAGGTTGTAGAAAAATAATTAAACGCTACGTCCAGATCCGGTATGGATGCAACACAGTCAATATTAGTTAAAAGTAAATCAAACATAAAACCTTGTTCACAAAAGTTTTTAAAATCCCTTTTAGTAATAAAACGTGAAGGCGCTGTTACAGATTGTTTTTCGTTTCTGATACAAGCCACAGGACAGTGGTCACTGATATCAAGTGGGAAAACTCCACTACGATACTTATGCGGTTTATTAGTTAAAATGACATCTATCAAAGTAGACTTTGAGGGGGTTTTCTGGTTTGGGCGAGTGGGTTCCAGGATCAATTGCGTGAGATTTAGATCATTGCAAATTACCTTTAAATCATCTGAGGCTCGAGACTGCCAGTCCAAGTTAAGATCGCCCATGACTAGAAGCTCAGAATGAGCATAATCAGATAATATACTAGTAAGATTATTAATAGCACTGGATAAGGCATTTGGCGGACGGTAGACACCAGCAATATTGATATTTGTGCAACCTGTCCGTACGCTTAAAACCAGGCATTCAAATTGCTTTTGAGCAGATGTGGAGATTAAAACCGTCACAATGAAGGTGGACTTCACATACATAACCACCCCGCCCCCTCTTAATTTTCTATCACACCTAAAAACATTGTAACCATTTAAAGTAATATCAGTGTCCATAACTGTATCATTTAGCCATGATTCATTGATTATAAAAATATCTGGATCCGTCTGTGCGAGCATATTCTCGCCGTTTGAGTACTTGTTCGTTTATTGCTACTTATATCAGTTGCGTAAGCTAATTGCAGTTGTGTAAGATAATTGCAGACACCTGTTGTGGATTTCCAGAGAGAATATGTATTTCCAGCGTTCTCTAGCTCGAGGTTCGTTTGCATTTCCCCTGGTATGGCTTCATGCACGTTGCCAGCTTTTGCTGTCGTGCTGAACCACATTTTAAAGTAGCATTATGGTGTTTGTTTCAGGTAGTAGGCCTATGCAGCGCTTACCATTTTTGAGTTTGTCGTGGCTTTTACAGTGCAGTATGGGTGTGCGTTTGCTGATTATGCTTCTGCGCGATTCCCCATCTGGAAGACGGTTTAACTTTGCTTTGTGCGAGCATATTCTCGCCATTTGGGTACTTGTTCGTTTATTGCTACTTATATCAGTTGCGTAAGCTATTTTGTGTTTTGTGGAGTAGCCTTCTACTTCTGTCTGATGTGCTCGTGTGATACCAGAAGTGTGTGTAAACACGGAGACACCGCTAAAACTGAGATTTTGATAAAAACATTTTGTAAGTGGCCTGTTTGTATTTGAAATAATTTGTGTTAGGACCTCCAGCTCGAAGGGGCCGCAACAGTCATTATCTTGACAACAAATTTATTGTCATATCGCCCAAGCCTAATACCGGTATGAATTCACGCAATGGTACACAGGTATAAAACGGGATCATTTTGACGAGATCTCAAGATAATGAAACGTTGTTAACGAGATGAGATTATATTAATCACAGACCTTATTTTCGCATAAACCGAAACCCATAGGGGAAAAAAACATTGGAAATCTGGCGAGAGAACCCATGGGTGTGTCCCACTCCTCACCTCCTCTCCTCGTCTCCTACCCGAAAGTATGCAAAACTGTCTGTACGTTTCAAGTACAAGTGTTTGCATGTACAGCAGGGATCTCAAACTCCAGTCCTGGAGGGCCGCTGTGTCTGCTGGTTTTTGTGATTTCCTTTCAATCAGCAGCAAGTTTAGGCCTTGGAAACAAGGTGTGCAGACTCTTTAGCCAATCAATGACTTAAATTAAACACTTAAGTGCAAGAACACATCGAAAACCAGCAGACACAGCGGCCCTCCAGGATTTGAGTTTGATATCCCTGATGTACAGTATACAATGTAGGCTACCTGACATTGCGGTTTGCGTCGGGATATTAATTCATATGTAACAATTAATATGTAATTAATATGTAATCAGAAACATTAGATTAAAACACTGGGCACGAAGAAGAAAAGGTGGTAGTGGAGGAAAGGAGGACGCATTTTTCGAGTATTGGGACCCAAGCTGTAGCACTCTATTGGAGCTATGAGGTTTAATAGAATGGTTTGTCAGCCCCTGGTTGCACGCGCATCGGCGATTGCATTCGATGTGCGCAAAAACCATGATATAATTCTAATGAAAGTGCAAAAGGCCACTTTGCGTTTTCATTTGCAAGTTAACCCCTTGGCGCAGATGGCAAATTTCACCTATTTAGGGGGTGCTCTGTTTAAGACTTTATAAGATGTCTTAATCCAGGTGTGAGCATCACATAAACTTGGTAAATGGCTTAAATGAAACAAGACAGGTGTACCATTTACAATACAAACTTAGATTTGTTTATTTTCATAATTTAAGTCAAAATAAAGTGCCACAAATGCAAATAAACTTTGGAAAAAAAAATGTTTTTCTTCAGTTTGCTGAAAGCTACATACACTACTCACAAAAAGTTAGGGATATTCGGCTTTCGGGTGAAATTTCAGGATGAACCTAAAATGCACTATAACCTTTACAGGTGAAATTAATTTGACCTTCTCTAAACTTTTGAATGCACATGTCCAACTATTCAATGTTTCAGTACTTTTTGCACAACTTGCTGTTCTCTAACAAGGAGCTGAACGGCAAAATTCACAACAGGTGTTTGATCCATGAATCGACTAATAAATTTCCTGGTTCAATTAGAATTGGTATTTAAACAGTCCTCTTCATCATGCTGTTCACATTTTGACATCATGAGACCAAGACGACACCTAACAATTGATCAACAGTACCTCGCCATTGCGAGGCTTCAAACAGGATGTTCTCAGAGGGAAGTGGCCACTGAGCTTAGAGTGTCAGAGTGTCATCAGCAGGTTGCAACAGAGATACAGAGAGACTGGAAGAGTCACAGAAAGGCATAGAAGTGGACGTCCTTTGGCCACATCCCACACTGATGACCGCTTCATTGTGAACAGTGCCCTGCGGAACCGGATGATGAATGCCACTCAACTCCAGGCACATTTAAGGGAGGTGAGAGGCACCCAAGTGTCACGTCAGACCATTCGAAACCGTTTACATCAGCGTGGTCTGCGTGCTAGACGACCTGCAAGGGTACCTGACCACACCACCAGGCACAGGCGTCATCGTCTTGCATGGGCCAGGGAGCATTTACGCTGGACGAGGGACCAGTGGGCCTCAGTGCTGTTCTCTGATGAAAGTCGATTCACGTTGAGCAGAAATGATGGCCGCCAACGATGTTGGAGACGTCAAGGAGAGCGCTATGCATCAGCCACTGTTGTCACCAGACGACCCTTTGGTGGTGGCGGTGTTACAGTGTGGGCAGGTGTGTCTAGTCAATACAGAACTGCCCTACACTTTGTGAATGGTACAGTGACAATCCCATACTACCTGAATGACATCATTAATCCAGTCATTGTGCCCCTGCATGAACAACACAGGCCTAATTTCATCTTCATGGACGACAATGCTCCAGCTCATCGAGGTCGCATCATTAGGGAAAGGCTGCTGGAGACTGGGGTACCTCAAATGGAGTGGCCTGCACTTTCTCCAGACCTGAATCCCATAGAAAACCTATGGGATCAGCTGACTCACCGTGTAGAGGCTCGTAACTCTCTACCCCAGAACCTCAATGACCTGAGGGCCGCCCTTCAAGAAGAGTGGGATGCCATGCCTCAGCAGACAATAAGTCGACTTGTGAACAGCATGAGACGTCGTTGTCAAGCTGTAATTGATGCTCAAGGGCACATGACAAGTTATTGAGACATTGACATTTTTGTTGTGGTATACCCACCACTGTTGTTGGCTTTTGTTTCAATAAATTGTTTGAGATGAGGAAATCACCATTGCATGCTTCTACTTAAATGCCCTACTTTCATGATACGATAATATCACTGTAGCGTGAACTTACATTTTCCATAAATTTCACCCGAAAGCCAAATATCCCTAACTTTTTGTGAGTAGTGTAAGTGAAATCGGTAATATATATACATTTCCTGGATCATAAACTCCATGTCCACAAGTTTTGCAAAATCTGAGGATGATATGCAGAACTACTAAAGGTCTATGATGCAAAATATAGCAGTGTACCCTGTTGTCCATTAGTGTCTCCAAATCTATCCAAATGGCTAAATTGTGCACTGCTCTAAATAAATAAAAAATGATGATATATTTAACTACAAATCAAGTTTTGGCTCATAAAACTCACTTTTGCATAATTTTCTAGTGAGAATTACTATATTTTCATCAGTATAGGGGGGGTAGATATCTATGGGTCCAAAACCCCTATGCAAAACATGTCATAAAATTAATAAAATTAGTTTTGTCCATTATAAAGCATATACATTTGCTCCTTCTGATGGCTTAAGATAAAAAAACATTGATATCACAGTGTTACATACACCTAAATATGTTGCCTAATCATTCACTCTTGTACCTCAATAAAACATCACTTGTCCCATGTACTTTTGTCCTGGGATTACATCTTTCTGTAGTTTTTTTTTTTTTTTTCCTATTCATAATGACTCCAAGGAAATGTTTACCTTAATCTACCACATATCAGCGCACAGTAAATTGGAATGAGCATTTGTCATGCCCTAAGAGACAAGTATATACGCCATAGCCTATATTATGTGCGATAACATGAACATAAAATAGTATCTACAAAATGCTGTCAAATGTTCTATCTTCAATAAACATCAGCAGCCTACATCAAAAATACATTTAATGATTGCACAACAGTATGTGAAATGCACTCAAAATGCGAAAATAACAATAGGGCTATCAAACATATTGGAAAGACAGTGCTCGAGTGGAAACATGAACGTAAATATGTAGCCAACAAGACCAACGGCATTTTCGAAGCAAAAATACATACATATCGGAAAAGGGAAACTCTCCTTACTAATGCGTTTTCTATAGAGCTTGCGTAATACTAGACCGTTAAAACGAAAACTTCCGTTACGCTGGGCTGTAGTAAATTGTTAAAAGCACCCAAAAAGACGTGGCATATACCTTTGCTAAGGTTATAATGTACTCTATTGTATAAATAAGCCGACAATTAAACCAGAATGAACTGTAATAAATGACACAGGCTTACAGGCCATGGGGGTATTACGCGTCGACGTTTCAGATAGTGTAATAGTGGTATAAAGTGTTGTATATTTCTCAAACCGATTGTACCAGACAATAAATGACCACTGGATTTTGAAAGGAACATCTTGATGTGTAAAACCAATGGTAGGATTGTATATTTATTTCATATTTGGTATCATATATTGCTAGTAGAATACATGGTAGAATGAGACAGTACTTTCACAGTTTATTTTGCATTTGAGTGAGCAGGGCTTTTCACGGCTTTTCTGGCATACGATCAGGCTATGGTTGGGTTTATCTCGTTGCTATGAAGTTATTCTAATTTTATATGATGAATAAATATATTTATGAACTCAAACATAGATGCTATTGTCCACTATGTCACGCATGGGTAGGTATAGACTAGGTGGGGGTTGCTTGTTAAATGGACTTGCTATGGAGAAATAGTGACACTTAGAAACTCCGTATTCGGCAGAAATCGTCTACCAATAAATTTAAAACACAGCGTTTGTGATTTTCACTAATAGTTTGGCTACAGTAGCAACGAATGTCTCAGTTGAGCAAAAAGGTTCCGCCGGCGTCACCTTCTACGCAAATGTACGCACTTTATCTGACAATTTGAGAATATTAATGCAAATCCATTTTACATTTAATTTTTCTCGCCCTCTACGACACAACCCTACCATAATTTAAATGAAAAACCACATTTTCATGAGCAGTTCCTTATTGTAATCGCATGATCCCTGTGACAAAAAGGAAATGATAATTCAATCTGTCATTTAACATATCGTTTTCATGCTTTTGCGGCACAAGAGTGACATAATTAAAATGCAATGCCATTGAACCAGTTTACATTATCATTTCCGCGTGGTCACGCAAAAACCCGGCCAAAACTCAGAACTGAAAATGCAAAATGTCAAAACTGCTCATCAAGATGGGGCCTCGAAGAAAGGGGCGTTACAAGGGACCATTCAAATCATTGAACCTATGGTTCAACTTCAATGGTTGTCTGTGAATGATTTTGGTCGTCAGGCAGTTACCACAACTTAGCCTACCAGGCTAGATAGCGACATTTCCTAGTTCGGGGATTATAAGCTAAATGCTAAAAACTAGAAAGGAAACAAGGTAGCCTAAACGTTACGATGAGCCTAGCCAGCCCGTTGTTAACTAATTTAACCTTAACAGCAGGGAGAACTTGCCGTAAGAGGCAATAGATTTCCGTTCACCGGTTTGCCTTAGACAGGGCTGTGTGATAAACCAACATCGGGCTATTGCTTAGCCTATATTTCATGTCCCTAAAATAAAATAAGCAGGCTATCAATAAAACAAGGCTAGGCAAGCCTAGCTCAGCCCGGACACCTGCATGCAGCCAGTGGCAATAAAAGCCACCTGCAGGGTCGGAGAACCTTTACATGTGAGCAAGGAAAGGAGCGCATGCGCACAAATGTAGCCAAATCCCGGAGGCAAGCCACGCTAGAGCGAAGCCTGTTGCATGAGCGAAGCCTGTGGCTTGAAAAAGGAAGTGGACATGACTGCAGTGTGAATGCCTGTGATATGAGCTATGGAAAGCCAAACAGGTCAAAAACATGTAAAAATTCCGTCTGGAATCACGTGTTGTCTACGTGTTGTTAACGTGTTCATTTTTCACGTTGACAACACATAGACAGCACGTAGACAACACGTAATCCCAGATGTCAATTTCACATGTTTTTTTGACCTGTTTGGCCAGTTGTCCATTTTGGACAACTGTGAGTGCCATAATTTCCTATTGGCTGCTCAGCACTTGGGATAAAACATTTCTGTCAACATAGGGGTGGACTACTATGCCTACGACTAGGCTACTGAACAAGCTAAGGATTCCCTTTTTGTTCTTATATCAGGGGTGCAAACTGGTGAGGGCCCAAAAAGGTGACAACATTTTTTTTGCCTGAAAATGCAGAAAATCCATGTGCGGCACCCTTCCCAGGATGCAGGTTACATTTTATATGAAGCATAGGCGTCATATCTGAGAAAGCCCTTTCTGCCCCCCCAATGTTACATTGACACAAATGCATAAAAGTGCCTGTATTATAGCCCATGTACGAGGTTGTATAGGGTAATCAGTGGGCGGGGCAACAATGTTGCTGCATTTAGCTACATTATTGGGGCGATAGACTAGATAAACTACAATGTAGCAAAGCAGTGTTTCCTTTCATGAGGCACCCGCTGCTTATCGCAATTGTGTAGACCGCGTAACAGTAGGCTGTATAGAGTGGAAACATGGGCGAGGGGCTTAGGTTCCAGAGGCAAAAACTCCATAGATTTTTTACATTAGCTACGTCCGAATCAGAGCATTCAGGGATTTTAAATACACTACATTTACAGAACATTTTGCCTACTTAATGCTATCATACTCAACAGGGGCGTTGCCAGAGATTTTTCTTGCTGGTGCTACGGGGGCTTAATTATTCAGTGGCGGTGCTCAGGAATTTGTAGTAAATACATGTGTACACAAGGTTAGGTCAGGAAAGTCAGTTTCAAGCATTATACTACTAACACTTACGTTGATTCACATGTACACATATACATCTATCTAATATATGCGTGGACAACAGGCTACACATCAGACCAATTTAAACAAAAAATTTAAACATAAGCAATATAAACATAAACAAACCAACCAAGCTTACCCTCAACAGAACATACCACCACCCAGCACGTAACAATGCAGTAAGCAGCATGGAAATGCGTGCTTTTCAACCGAAAAATAAATATACACAACACATTCAGTGTTTCCCCCAGGTTGTTTTGGTAGGCGGGGTGGTGCGATGGCATGACCGCGATTGTTAACGGGGGGTGTTAACGTAACCGAAACAAATCCATTCTTCTGTGCGTGGCCACGAATTGCCGCGATTCAAAACAATTATCAGTATTTTATATTTTCAGGTGGGAAAGTGCCGCCCCGCCTATTGTATGGTAAAGGAAACACTGACATTAAAGGAGCTATATGTAACATTGACACCGAGCGTTTAAAATGGGTACAGCAGTCCAAATTCACAATATTGGAGAGCGTTGTCTCCTGCCTCCCCCTCCTCCCCAGACTCGAAGCTCACGCGGGTTGCCAGGTTGAGGACACTGAACGAACACGAGCACAAGACGAGCCGAGTGCAACATTATATTTTGAGACAAGCTTATTCTATTTTGACAAGCGACGACGAGTCCTACACTGTAAGTTGATCGGCTAATGTATACGTTTGCAATTTATTTATTGTTTGCAAATTATAAACCTGCTCATGTGGATTTTTTATAACTCTGTCAATGTTAGCTAGATGCATGGCTGGCTATGTTTACGGTCACACAGATATAAGCTAACGTTAGTGGTATGTTTAGCTAATAACTATATACATATATATATTTAAATCTTTAGCTAGCTAGCTAAATAAAAACGATGTTGAACTTAGCTTAGGTGTTCGTAAATCGGCTGTCGGAGTGCCGGAGTAGATCTGGTTGTTCGTAATGAGAATAGTGAATCACACAGGCCAAAACAAATACAGACGTTCCGACCCGGAATGGAAATTTCAAAGGAGAACATACTGGCTGTAGCATTGTTGTCGGAGAAGCCAGTATTTCGACTTAGCATGTTTCCTTAATCTCTGATGACATATCATGGTCATTTTATGATTTAGTACAGTAAATTTGTTACGTATAGCTCCTTTAATATAATGTCCGTTAGCTAATATCATACACACAAGGCACTGGCGTATATCTTAGTAGCCAGATGTAATTGCTCATAGCGCTCGGCTACTGCTGCCACCCCACGGTAGGCAACATCTGAAAAGGATTAGCCTACTATCTACTGTCACGGTAAAAAAAAAAAATCGCTGAAAGATGCTAAAATTGGATATGGCGAGCCGGTAAAAAAGCTCGTTGGAAAACTGACTGTGATGCGACGGAAAATTTGTAAACACGCCTACTCGCAGATTACTTTCATGAGAAGTAGACCCCCCCCCCCCCCAAAAAAAACTGCTCGCTCCATGTGAATGACCTATTTTGAAATAAAAACGGCGAATTTCGCCGAAAGGTGACAAGTTTGCACCCGTTATTTAGGCCTATTTGTCCTTTTTTTTCTTTTGGCCAATTCAAAATTATAACAAATAATGACACAGTAAAGTCATATGTACAGTTCAAGTCAGATGTTTACATACACAAAGGGTTGAAGTCATTAAAATTAATTTTTAACCACTCCACAGATTTCATGTTAGCAAACTATAGTGTTGGCAAGTCAGTTAGGACATCTACTTTGTGCATGACACAAGTACATTTTCCAACAATTGTTTACAGACAGATTATTTCACTTTAAATTCACTATATCACAATTCCAGTGGGTCAGAAGTTTACATACACCAAGTTGACTGTGCCTTTCAATAGCTTGGAAAATTCCAGAAAATTATGTCATGGCTTTAGAAACTTGACATTATTTGAGTCAATTGGAGGTGTACCTGTGGATGTAATTTAAGGCCTACCTTCAAACTCAGTGCCTCTTTGCTTGACATCATGGGAAAATCAAAAGACTTCAGAAAGAAAATTGTGGACCTCCACAAGTGTGGTTCATCCATGGGAGCAATTTCCAAACGCCTGAAGGTACCACGTTCGTCTGTACAAACAATAGTACGCAAGTATAAACACCATGGGTCCACTCAGCCGTCATACCACTCAGGAAGGAGATGCATTCTGTCTCCTAGAGATGAACGTGCTTTGGTGCGAAAAGTGCAAATCAATCCCAGAACAACAGCAAAGGACCTTGTGAAGATGCTGGAGGGAACAGGCACAAAAGTATCTATATCCACAGTAATATCGATATAACCTGAAAGGCTAGAAGCCACTACTCCAAAAGCCAAACTACAGTTTGCAACTGCACATGGGGACAAAGATGTTACTTTGTGGAGTAATGTCCTCTGGTCTGATGAAACAAAAATGTAACTGTTTGGCCATAATGACCATCGTTATGTTTGGAGGAAAAAGGGTGAGGCTGGCAAGCCGAAGAACACCATCCCAACCGTGAAGGGTAGCAGCATCATGTTGTGGGGGTGCTTTGCTGCAGGAGGGACAGGTGCACTTCATAACATAGATGGCATCATGAGGAAGGAAAATGATGTGGATATATTGAAGCAACATCTCAAGACATCAGTCAGGAAGTTAAAGCTTGGTCGCAAATGGCTCTTCCAAATGGACAATGACCCAAAGCATACTTCCAAAGTTGTGGCAAAATGGTTAAAGACAAAAAAGTCAAGGTATTGGAGTGGCCATCACAAAGTCCTGAACTCAATCCAATCGAAAATTTGTGGGCAGAACTGAAAAAGCGTGCGCAAGCAAGGAGGCCTACAAACCTGACTCAGTTACACCAGTTCTGTCAGGAGGAATGGGCCAAAACTCCAGCAACTTATTGTGAGAAGCTTGTGGAACGCTACCCGAAACGTTTGACCCAAGTTAAACAATTTAAAGGCAATGCTACCAAATACTAACAGAGTGTATGTAAACTTCTGACCCACTGGGAATGTGATGAAAGAAATAAAAGCTGAAAAAATGAATCATTTTCTCTACTATTATTCTGACTTCTGATTTCACATTCTTAAAATAAAGTTGTGATCCTAACTGACCTAAGACAGGGAATGTTTATTAGGATTAAATGTCTGAGTTTATATGGATTTGGTTAAGGTGTATGTAAACCTTCGACTTCAACTGTAATTGGCAACAGTCAAGAAATGGTTATTCAGGTTTGCATTATCAGAACGCCACAGGGTGTCGATATTAAGATGCAATAAAAAAATTTCAAACAGGCAGGTGTTATTTTTACAGCCTGTGTATGGTAATGTGCTAGGAATGTGCGAGCACGACTTGAAAGCGCAAGATTCCTGTGTGAGTAAGCGGACAACGGGCGGAGACACGGCGCAACGGCGCATTAGCAGGGCAGAGGTTTCCCTGGCAACAGCTCTACTGCTGACAAAAGCCCTGCTGGTGCAGGTGATGAGGGGGATGGGGGATGGGGGACCACATGAGGCTCACTGACCTTACCACACCAAAGTAAGGCTTGATGGTTACGCCAGACCCCCATAGATGAAAAGAAGGGAAAGACCCAAGCTGTGTCAGCGTTCCCTGCTTCCTCCAAAATCTTAGATCTTAGACCCGCTACCAGAATTTCCGCCATTAACAGCCACATATAGAGCATGGGTTATCGCCAATGACATCTACTCCGTCAAAAACTCCTTGAGGGGTAGGATGTATCATTGTAACACTAGAAAGCTTGCTTTCATATCTACACAAGGCTGAAACTTCATTTTTGGTTTGAGGCGGATTTCCCCCCTTATGAACAACATTTTGGGGGGATTTCAAAGGTTGGGGGAGGGGGGGAGTAGATGGTGTAAAAGACAACATCATGCAATATTCTTTTATTAACTTTATTTAATTTTTTTAAGTCTTATTTGCCATTATAATTTATGTAGAAATCAAAAAAATAGAGCCTAACATATTCCCTTTCTTCATGACCTCCTTTAAAATTATTTAAAAATGAAAAAAGACTCTTCCTTTGCTACTTGCCCAGTTCAAGTTTATTTTCCACTTGTCTCAGTCCACTTCTTCATCCACTGTTTAGGCTATTAGCCCAGTCTATTGCTGCACATGCCTATCTTTCTCGCTTAAAACTAAAGCAGCCGAAACACCCATTTACTTGAAAATGGCCTACATGCAACCTAAAAACAGCGCTGACAATTATATTGCCAATCGTAGCCTACTATTATGTTATTAATTAAAACCAATTTTCCTTCTAAATGTATCAGCGGGATTTTCCCGCTTTATTGCAGACATTACATTACATTACGTTACATTACATTACAGGCATTTAGCAGACGCTCTTATCCAGAGCGACTTACACAACTTCTTATTACATTTATCCATTCATACAGCTGGATATATACTGAAGCAAGTCAGGTTAAGTACCTTGCTCAAGGGTACAACGGCAGTGTCCTACCTGGGAATCGAACCTGCAACCTTTCGGTTACAAGTCCAGTTCCTTAACCATTATACTACACTGCCGCCCATAAAATATATAACATAAAATATATGCGCAATCCCGCTTTGAATTGAAAACGTTTTTTTTTCTTCCTGACTCATTTTCCTATTGAGCTCTATGGAAAAGTAAGTCAGGAGAAGAAACCCTTCAAGATATCCACCCATATCTACTGCATATCTGGCAGAAGAGTGATGGTTTGATGATGCTCTTTTGATACCTCAGACCCTTGATGACTATTAAGGATACGCAACCAAATATTAAATATGATGACTATTTAAGTTTATGTTAATTATTTCGGACAAACATGACTACTCTAATTGGGTTGGATACGACTACCACTAGGGGGCCAACATAGATCGGGTTAAAGGTATTTACATACTGTCAAACAGCTGACTCTACTGCAACCACCGTGTACTAGAGCCCAGGTAAACGAAACTGACAACGCTATTTTCTACATCCTTTAAGAATTTACATTTCTTTCAAGCAGGGGCCACCGAATGCTAGACATCTTTTCCATAAAAGACAAAGCACTGCTGCATGAGTCATGCACGAAACTCCCTTACGGTACAGAGGTTTCAGGGTGGACACCCAAATGTTCAATGGAGCTAACCTGCTAATGGAGCTAACAATAGAGCTAACCTGCTAACACTGCCTTTATCTAAACTATGCTATTGTCATTTCCACTTTATGAGGCTGTAGGTTGAGCATTGAGCATCAAAAATGAATAACTGGAAAGTCTAGTCTTATTAAATTATACATTTCATTAATTTAATAATATATAATAAACTGCTCACCTCAATATTTTGATTAAATATCCTTAAGATATATCCATTCCTTCTGGGAAAGTGGTTTTTAAGCCCAAAACGTCAAGATAAAACTGACATATTCTCAAACATGTATTGCAGCTTGATGTCACACCATAAACA
Organism: Synaphobranchus kaupii; assembly: GCA_029718625.1. Lineage (NCBI taxonomy): Eukaryota > Metazoa > Chordata > Actinopteri > Anguilliformes > Synaphobranchidae > Synaphobranchus > Synaphobranchus kaupii. The sequence continues at coordinate 26,643,747 of CM056380.1, forward strand.
ATGTGCTGGTAAACTGTTCTGCTTAATTGTATTTCACAAAACTTTGGTTTGAAAAATCATTATACCTTTAGGCTTCAAGAAAAAATACTTTAAAACTTTCATACGGCTGTACATGATTTTTTTCCAATTTTAAACCGACTTGTGCTTTTTTGCACTTGATTACGACTCGTTCGGCTGTGTTCAGTTTGGCGTTGTGAAACTCAGCCAGTTTCTGGAGTACCAATCCCGTGGCTTAGTATATGTTAGCCAGAGTGGTTTTGTACTTGTTTGCAGAGATTTATGCAAAACCGTCCTCAATTGGGTGTATTTCTTTGACTGATAGCACAATAGGCTTATCTGAAGTGGGAAAAACTGTCTTCGACCCGCCTCCACTCCGAGTATTATTTGCTTTCCATTGGGTTTTAAAACTGTCTGTCAAATATTCCAGCCAATAGCCAAGACTCTTATCTTTCAAACAAGCCCTCATTCAACACAAAGCCGTCGTAAATCAAGGAAATACAGCCCTGCGTAAGAGGAAGAGGCAACCAAGCGTAATTATCGAACCAAGATGGCGCAAGTGTTTTTACCTTGTAGCGTAGCTCGCTACATTCCCTTTAGCAAAGCACAATTCATAAGGTAACTGCGCTGTTTATCTTTTTACTTTACAGTCTCTTTCATACAGTTTTTGGTTAGTTATGTCTAGGTTATTCAGGAGTTTCTCCGTGCAGCAGGTCCTAGCCCAAATATGGTTTTGCGGTCTCAGTGACGCAGAGTGATATAAGGTAACAGATTATTTTGCCGGTATACCAGTGCAAATTCACTGTTATGTATAAAACGAATCCCTCTGAATTAAATGAATATAGCTAACATTACTATATTGTAACAATGGCAAGCTAGCCAGCAAAATTACACATAGCAGCTAGCTATCTATTTGTGTCTGAGACGAGCAGTTCCGACTTTCTTTTGAATGCAATGGCGTCTGAAGGGTTTGTTTTGTTCCACATGAGTAAATTGTTCTATAAGCAGTACAGCAGGCTCTGCAGGTAAACAAATGAGCAATTTATGCATGACCTAACACGAGGGAGAGATAACATGAGGATGAGTTTGTTGTTGTTGATTATTATGCAGGGGTTTATTTTATCTAGGGTGGACATTTTATTTTATATACCTGGACTAATTTCTGGCTAATGAGGCAGAGCTTTTTGGGGACCACGGCTAGGCTAGTTAGTTGTGTAATATGAAACACACCAAAAACACATCTAAAAATTAACTTTTATTGCCAATTATCAGATTTTATTGTAAAACTTAAAAAATAAATTATATTGAGACTTTTCTGGAACCTGGGCCATTTTGCACAATTTGGCACAATTTGTGCCAACTTTGGTAACCGAAATGGTTCACCTGAAAAAAAGCTCTGTAGAATTTGAATGATTTGAGATATTGACACCATATCTTTAGCAGAGATAGGCAGCATATTGAGGAATCACAAAGAGGAGTTATTTCCTCCATAGCTCTTGTAGCTCATCAGGTAAAAAATCTGAAATTTGAATTTAGGTACCCGTTTTTTGTTTTTTCACAATTTCTGTACTTTGGGGAATTTTGGGGAATCCCTGCAATTAGCATTGGCTGACTCAGTTCAACACAAGAGCAACATTAATACAGACAATCTTGGAAAATGTAATAGTTTATTGAACACAAAGTACCAAACAGAGCAAAGCACAATTCACTACTATAATGTACAACAAACTATGTATGTGTGTGTGTACACGTGGGGGTTTCCATGTTCTCCTGTGTGTGGGGGGTTGCCTCGGACATGTGTTCAGAGAGAACAAAGAAACTAAAATGGAGGGAGATTTGAAACTAGCGTTCGCTGGAGCTAGCTAATGGTGGCGCATGAACCATACCATACACAAGAGATAGCCGTAAGCTTATCGATGTGTGTGCATTGAGATCAGCGTGCAGCGTTAAGATTACGACTGGTTAGTGTTTAAAGACAGATCACGTGCAAGATACGTTCTTGTGCGTGATGCATTAAACCTAGTGCCGCGCGGTGGAGGGCTTACAGCCATCCAAAGTAAAACGGTAACACAAAACCTTTACATAACACACATTAACCATTCAATAGTACAGTTACATACATCCAGTCACAAACATGTCGTGGTGGCTAACTAATATGCTACTGCCCATGTTACAGCCTTACTTGAATCAAAGTCCTTTAAATAGGTTCCTCCGTCGGATTGCACACTCACAATGAAAAGGGGAAAGCCGGTCGCCCAATCCTGTGGTTGCAGTTTGTAGGGGTAGGTAATGGAACCGGTTGCATTACTTGAGTCCCTGGAACTGGTTTCTTTCGTCACCAGGGTTACGATGGGAAGGAGAACCGGTCGCCCTATCCTGGGGTTGCAGTTACTTCCCCCGAAATACGCAGCTGATCCTACTGCAGAACGCTTACCTCTTTGGGGACTCACTGGCTGTGCTGTACTGCAGGATCGTGGCCCGCTTGGTGGTTTTTCTTGACCACCGGGTGCTCGCGTTGCCTCCTTGCTTCTCGTCTCCGGTCCTCCGTGGCCGATAGCCGGGGGTAAATGAGCCCGCCTCGCTCAGTTGGATGGGCGTCATGGACAGCCGTGCTTCCTTGTGGAGCAAGGGCACTTCCCCGGGCGTGCAGGTCGCACGGGGCCATGAGACGAGACAGAGAAGGCCCTGGGGAGTTGAGCGGACAACCGAACAGGAAGAACTGGGGGAAGGAGCGACCGTGTTGCCCCTTTTATAAACTTTATTGCCAGTCGCGCATTTCCGCCGCGCAGTATCACATTACAGTGCGGACGGATGGCACAGCTGGTACAACGTCCTACGTCACTTCCAACGTGGAGGAGGAGCCTCCTGTGGACTGTATGGAATTGTAGTTCCTGTTGTCCCTACACTTCTCAAGGTTTTCTTTTGGATACTTCAGACGCTTTAAGGCTTCTTTCTGGCAACTCTGCCATGTAGGTCAATAGGTGGTAGAGCCTTTTCCTATCGTGCTCCTCTCCTATGGAACAAATTGCCTGCTCATGTTCGGGGTGCAGACAATGTCAGTCTATTTAAAGCTAGGCTTAAAACTCATCTTTTTAGTCTGTCCTATAGTTGAGGGGCAGGAGTGGGTGGCTGGCATTAGCTATAGAGTCGCTGGTGGACTGAGCGGTCAGTGCTGTCACTGGATCATTATTGGTAGTGTTGTGTTAAGCTCGACCGGTCATGGTCTAGTGGTGACTGTCTCAAGCCTGCCCTCATGGCTGTATTGGCCCCTGCCTCTGTTTAGCCCAGGGGTGTCAAACTCCAGTCCTGGAGGGCCGCAGTGTCACAGGTATTTGTGGTTTCCTTTCAATCAGCACCCAGTTAAAGCATTGAGAACAAGGTGTGTGGACTTCTTAGCCAATTAGTGACTTAAATTAATCACTTGTGCTTAAACGCACCAAAAACCAGCAGACACTGCGGCCCTCCAGGACCGGATCTTGACACCCCTGGTTTAGCCCTTAGCTATGCTGCCATAGCCTTATTCTGCCGGGGTTTCCTTATCGCAGCAGACACCTCTGTCTCTCCTGCTGCGCTTGTTCTGCTACCATCTGAACCCCCTAACAATCTTTTTTCTTTTTTTTCCTCTTCCCTGCTCTGGGCACCTGCCCGGAGCTCTAGCCAAAGTTTCCAGAGTTTCCCGCGTCCTTCCCCCGCCCCCCCTCCTGGCCCGGAGCTCCAGCCCAAGACCAGCTAGGCGCCCCCCACCTGCCACTGCTGATCTCTCAGGGCTCGAAATTGCGACCGTTTTGGTCGCATATGCTCCCGAAATTTAATCTGTGCGACCTCGAAATATAATTGGGAGCATTTGTGCGAGTGCAAATAATTGTTCTGGTGCGACCTTTTTTTCCCCCCCCAGTCGAACGTCCCTTTCTCTGACAGTGACCATTGTAACCAATCAAACGTGAGCTTGACGTTCTTACCTTTAATGCTAATTTTAGATTGGTTAAGATTAGCCTTCAATCACTACCTTTCGCGGCACTCCACTGTCACGTGACACAGAGAGCTAATGCGTTAACTAATTTTACCTGAAGACAAAAGTTTATTATCAATTTATTAACGTTACCTAACTAGCTAAATTGGTAACGTTAGCTAGCGTTATCGAAAGCTAACAATATGAAGCGAACGATTACGGCATTTTTTAGTAACGTTAACGTTACTAAAAACGTAACAGATGTAGTCGCCGTGGCTGCTGAAACTGTTGGCAATGCGCGATGTGGGTGCACCAGCAGCGAAGAAGGCGTACACTTTTCGGAGAGAGTGGCTGAAGGACTTCGGACTTCGTTAGCTTTAGCTTAGGTATGACAACGGCGCAATGCACTGTGTACACTGTAAAGCCTGTGGGACGGAGATCGCAGGTAACAGTGCGTTTGCAACGGAGTCGACACATTTTAAGCGTGAGAGCGTAAAAAAAATAAATTTACATATATTGTTGGTGCTCCTTACATTTTGGTGGGTGCTCCTAAATTTTTGCTGGTGCTCCTAACTTTTTGAAGTTGGGAGCACCAGTGCTACCAAGTAAAAAAGTTAATTTCGAGCCCTGTCTCTACATGATGGAGTCATCTGAATAGAATACCTCCCTATGACATAATCAACCCATAGGCCAGTGGAGGATGGGCATCCCCCCAATAGCCGGGTTCCTCTCGAGATTTCTTCCCATCGGGGAGTTTTTTCTCGCCACAGTATGAGGGTTTTTCTCTCCTACTAGAGTTTTTACCTCTGCTATCTGGGGGCTTAGAGCTGGCTTAGAGCTGGCATTTCCCATTTCCCCTTTCCTCCCCTTTCTGTTCTGTAAAGCGTCTTTGTGACAGTCATCTGTGAAAAGCGCTATATAAATAAAATTGAATTGAATTGAAAATTGAATTGTTGTTTAAAGTACGTTGTATTGTATTCCTGTGAACAACTAGACCTGTTTGCAGCTCTTTTGCAGTGATGTGTGGGTTCTTCTGAGCATTTCTCACTAGGTCTCGGACCATTCTATCTGAAATTGTTCTTGGTCTTCCAGATCTTGCCTTGACTTCAAGTGTTCCATTATCTTCCATTTTCTGATAATGTTTCTGACAGTGGAAATAGGTAGTTTGAAACGTTGAGTTTTTTTAAGCCTTCTCCTTGCTGGTGGTGAACTACCTTGATTCTGACATCCTTGGAAAACTGTTTAGAGGAACCCATGGTTGTTAACACCAGACAGAACAGCCACTGTAGTCGGATGCTTTAGAAGGCATGGAGTTACTTCAGAATAAATAGTTCAGCCCTGGAATTATATTCACTTGACTCATTGAAGCCCTAATGAGTAAATAACCTGGGCCTGGACCTTAGTAATCATCTTTTTAAAAAGTAACAAAAAAGAATAATAATTTTTTATTATTTTGAAACTGTAAAAAAATTAAAATAAAAAGTAATCTCGCTTTAAAATTTGAATAAATGGGCGTCAAACTGTGCGGTCTGTGCAGTTACGCCCCGAGGATCGAGGGTTCGATCCCCGGTCCTGCCAGATCCGAGTATGGCCGGTGCCTTGAGGGAGCAGTAATTGGCAGCTGCTCCCGGGGTGGAGGGAGGGACTCAGTGATTCGCTGTGCACAAAATGTCCCCGGGCAAGTTGAATTACGGTCAGGGGCAAGAGGAGTCGCGCCCTGAATAGGACCTGCTGCCCTCCTTCCTACTACCGGCTGACGGGGTTGTGCAGCGGCAAAATCAAGCGGTTGCTACATGGGGGGGAATTGAATAGGGAAAAAATCTGAAACATTTTTTAAAAAAAGAAAACATTTCTTCTTTTTTTTTTTTAAATAATAATTTTAATAAATGTGTCATGTTTAACTTTGTAACATTTAGAGGTCAGGTTAGCCATATCTACTGTATATCTGGCAGCAGAGTGATGGTTTGAGGCTTGTTTGATACCTCAGACCCTTGATGACAGCCATTTTACCAATCATGTATTCCATGCTGTTCCAGTGTAATTTACAGCTAAATCTAGTCCCACCCCCCAATTCCCATAGAGATACATTCAAATGCAGAGAAATTATAGTATCGCTTGTAAGAGTACCAGAAAATAAGATATCTAGAGTCTATTGATGTTGTTGGGTCACAGACATCAGGAAGTCATGGCATGCAAAGGATATGCGACCAAAAAAAATAATAATAAATTTAAAGGCACAGTTAACTTAGTGTATGTAAACTTCTGACCCACTGGAATTGTGATATAGTGAATTAAAAGTAAAATAATCTGTAAACAATTGTTGGAAAAATTACTTGTGTCATGCACAAAGTACATGCCCTAACTGACTTGCCAACACTATAGTTTGCTAACATGAAATCTGTGGAGTGGTTAAAAATAAGTTTTAATGACTTCAACCTATAGTCAACTTCCGACTTCCAACTGTATATATTTTTTAATATATTTAAATTTTTAAATTTTGATTTAAAGTGATACTGCAGTCAAAAACCGACTTTTCCCGTTGAAAACCGATGTTTTGGGTTAGATTATAATCATACACAACTGTCTATGTCCGAAAATCTCATGTTTAGTCAAAATAGTTTTATATGAGTTTTTGTGTAGGCTTACCAATACGCTGGTTTCTGGGGATTCGTGACATCACGAGATCCTTAACATAAAAATGGGTGGAGTTTAGGTGGTCCTAGGGGTGGTCTCGGCTGGGCACGTGGTATAAAATCTGAGCCCAACGGGTTTTTTTTCCTCTTTGAGACCGAGACCCTTGTACTGCTAACTAGTTAGTTCAAGTTCAAATGCGAATTGCTTTGTATTACTGCTAACGTTAATATTACGACTTATATCGAGATACTAAGGCTACGTTCACACTGCAGGCATTAGTGCTCAATTCCGATTTATTGCTCAGATCCGATTTTTTTTTTGTTTGGCTGTTCACATGAATTTTTTAATGTGGCCCATATCTGATTCCAGTGTGAACCGATTGCTCTCCTCAAATGACCCGTGCAAATTAACAAAAACAAAAGACATAGCGCCTGTTACACAGCCTGCAGAAATAAACAACAACAAAAAGGAAGTCATCAAAGTCACAGCTTCTGCGTTAATTTTAAAGTGCAGAGGAGCTAATGATAAGGGTGAGGAGATGGGAAAAAGCCAAGGTTTTTACTAGCTTTTTGTGCTGCCATGGCTGCTACTTCTGTGCAGAGTGACTCGTGAATGCGAGATCGGAGCCAGGAATGGGGGGACCGTGACATGCGCGGTTTCAGTGAAACTCAAGCAAGGCATGAAATTAACCTCGCTCACTCGCCTGGGTGAGTGAATATGAGGACGGGCGAGTTAAGAAAATGGAGCGCTCGGCCGTTTGGCTAGTGAGACCAGTCGATATAACATTTATAAAACAGATAGTTCCGGGATGAAGATTGGTCAATACAGCGTTCCAGCCGTGTTAAAATACACAATATAAAAAAGCTATCACATGACACATCTGTTCAACTTCATGAGTAGCTAACGTATAGCCTAACAACACGGCGCACCCTTAGATTAAACTATTGACACACTATTGGACCGACAACCATAACGTTCGGTAAGCAGCTACATGAGAAAACCGCGAATAATGAATAGGCTACCGTGCAACAATACTGTAACGCAGCTGTCCGCGAATGATATAAAAACGTTGCCTACTTCCGACTTATTGTCATGGTGTATCGTTTGTGCCCAAAAAAAATCCACTGCTTTGCACATTTACCACTTATCTAAAATGACAACACATGATAATATAATGTGAATCTGTTGATAACCTACCCTGTACAATAGTGAGTTAACTAGCCCGTGCGTACACGTTCTAATGCCCTGCTAGCTGCATCAAAAATGACGTAAAAAGTCACATTAATTCCGATCTGACAGACTGCGGTCGCTTTGACACAATCGGATATGTATCGGCATCTAATCCCACATTCAAAAGTGCCCAAATGAGAATTTGAAATGTCAGATTCAATGTGATTTTCGCTGTTCACACTTCCATAAAAAAAATCAGATCTGTGTCACATTTGAGGAAAAAATCGGATCTGTGCCACTTTTTACCTGCAGTGTGAACGTAGCCATAGAGAGTCATTCATCTACAACGTCTTACTTTGGTATCTTTAGCTAACTTGCCTGCATTATGCCAAGGAGTCAGATATATCGTTCCTCGGTGTAACGCCACTGGCTCTGTTAGCTTTCATAATCTGTCGAGAGACGGAATGTATCGATAAATTAGGTAATCCAAAGCAGTTTATTGTGTGAGAGTTTAGCCCCGTTTGGTCCAGAGAACTGGTAACTTAGCTAGATAGCTAGTTATCGCTATCATTTATGAATAATGTTAGCTAATAAATTATAACAATTCTCTCCGGACCAAGTGGAGCTGGGCGCTACAACCATGTTCAATATACTAACGTTACTGTGTGACTGGGTTTTGCTGTGTATTTGAATGTATTTAATAGTAACGTTACTTTAGGCAGACAAACAAGCTAACTTAGCTAGGTAACGTTAGCTCTACCATTCGGTTACATCCCCGGTCCTCTCCTCGATCGCGAAGACGTAGTTGTGAGGAGAGAGCAGTAAGGGGGCTGAGTTCAGTGGGGGCCTGAGTCAGTTCACCAAGACACACCCTTTCACTCCTTGACCGTATGAATATTCATAATATGACTACGTGGCACCGTCGTCATATGACCACACCCACTCACGAGTTCCAGTTCAAATTGAAGCGGTAAAAAAGGCCTTAGAAAAGCCTCTGCAGTATCTCTTTAATAAAAAACTTTCACACTCGTTTTCACTTCCAAATTAGAGGTTTATATATAAACTGGACTTGTTTGAGGTAAACTGAACCTGTAACTTTATCTAAATATGCTCCAATTGTAAAACAGAATGGAGCAGTTCCCGGGGTTCGAAAAAGAAAAATGTAACAAATTATTATATTACCAATCAGAATGGTGGAAATGGTTCGTAAAACAGGGTCCAAGTAGGAAAGGAAACAAAATTATCGTGTAACGTTAAACGATGGTCGTAGCAATTGTACAAACCAGTGCACTGGGGGAAACCTCTAATTTTAGCCTGCCGTCCGTTTAATGCAAATGGCATGACTACTACCCCAACATAACTCTGAGCTATAGTGATGGGCATTCCGGCTCTTTTCAGTGAGTCAGATCATTTGGCTCAGCTCACCAATAAGAGCCGGCTCTTTCGGCTCCCAAACGGCTCTTCATTCAGTTGCATTTCCGGTTTTTCAAAATCGGCCAGAGTTAGCGATACTTTGACCTATGATTGGTGTTTGTGCACATCTATCACTTAAATTGTTCAAAGGAATCTTACTCTGCCTTCTAATTACCAAAGTAACATTATTTTGCATTTTGTTTGTTATAAAAACTATTTAAATAAATGTAAAAACATTAAGACGCTATTACACATGTGCATTGAAAGTAGGGCATTTTTATGTCTTGAAATAAATTGCACAATAAACACAGTGCGTAGTTGAACATTTCAAAACAAAATAGACACTCATAAAATAGAACATAATATTGCGTCATAACAAAGAATGCAAATAAATGCATAAAAAAATAAATGTGCAAAACTGCAGCATCAGAACAATTAAACTGACCAACAATTAAACTGGTTTTTAAATTATTATTAATGTTATTTTCTTATAGTGGTTTTATTTATTTTTGGCCTAAAAAATTATTCTCTTTGATTACAGATGGAACTTGAAGGAAAAAAAACTAATAAAAGTTCCACCAAGGCCACAAGCACTTGTCTTGTGTTCATTTACAAAACAAATCGGCTCTTCAGATATGCGAGTCGGCTCCCAACGTTCACCTAGAAGAAACGGCTCAAAGAGCCGACTCGTTCACGAACGACACACCACTACTGAGCTACCAGTTTGCTCATCATCAAACTTTTCCATCTCTGCACTCACGAACACAGATTGTGCATCTCGCCCACACTTGTAACGTCGGAAAATTCAATGAACATCTCCTGAATGTGCCCACTTCCATCAACTTATCGCAATGCAAATGAAAGCTGGGAGTGACAATTGGTGCAAGTCCTTTTGTTTGTCAAACAAAAAAAGGAGCAACCTCACGTTTTAATCGTGGTTTTAACTAATGTTATCTCATTGTTAAACACAGTCGATGACTCCAAGAGAGAGACAAGCAAATCATTATAGCTGGCCATCACATCAACAAACAAACTGCCTAACGTTACCTGTGAACTGTCTCATTCATCCTGCCTTATGAAAGCCAATGTTAGCTCTTGCTGGCCAAGTAACGTCAATGAAGTTTAAGCACAGCCCTATTTCATCTTACGGTTTCATTATTTTTATTTTTTTTTACGGTCCATGTTTTTATTACGCCTGAACATAATAAATAATTAATTCCCCCTCGTCAATAACATGCTTTAAGTTATACGAATTCGTACCCAAAGATTAAGCTTTACCAGTGCACTTATGTGTTCATTGGATCCTGCATGCTGTGTGACAGTAGCCTACAATCCAGATTTTTGATGTTAAATCCATGTTTTGTCCATGTCGATGTGCCACTGAGTCCGGCACAGAACAGAAGGCAGACCAGAAAGTATCTAGCGAACGTTAGCTAGCTAATAAGGTTGTTAACTGTGCCAGAACTAGCTAGCCAGCTAGCAAAAGTTAACTTAAAAACGTTAGCAATTTAGCTAACATTAGCGCGCTCGTCCAATTTACCTTTTGCTATTATTTCAGATTTGTCGAAATAACGGAATGGAGTTTCATTACAAGGTAGGCATACAAACACGTTTGCAGCGAAAAAAATAAGTGATCTAGGGTGTACTTACACTTTAATTGTTCAAGTCATTTTGAACAGGGGTGCCCAAATTTTTGCACTCCATTGCAAATATCAACAATTGACTATAAATAACAGTAAACAGTAAAAAACTAGATCAAATCAATACTTGGTGTGACCACCCTTTGCCTATAAAACTGCATCAATTCTCTTTGGTACACTGACATGCAGTTTTATAAGAAAATCAGCCTTTGGCTGCCTTGCTTGCTTCGGTCTATGCAGGTAATCCAAGACAACCTCAATGATGTTGAGATCAGGGGTCTGTGGAGGCCATACCATCTGTTGAAGAACTCCTTGTTCTGCAGCCAGCGGGGAACATTTGACAAGGCACGGCGGATATTGTTATGTATGGAAGCATATCCGCGCCAAAATTCGAATGAAAATGCAAATCAGCGATTGCATTTTGTTTACATTCGATGTGCGCAAAAACCACAATTCAAATTGGGCTGCAACAGTTAATCGAACTAATAGATTTAATCGATTATAAAAAATCATCAATAAAAATTTTCCCGCATCAATTAGTTGATTATTAAAAAACATATAAAACAACATTTTTTTATTTTTTATTTTATTTTATTGTATTTTATTTTATTTTGTTTTTTATAATCTCTCCAAAGCACTCATCTCGCGGCTAAACGCTTTGCCGCCATTTTCGACATTTTCTGCACTGCAACCACGGACTGATCTAAACAGTGCAATTAGCAATACCATGATTGTGTTTGTGAGTGAGGGAGGATGGAAAGAGTGGGTCGAGGGAGAGAGAGAGAGGGGAGAAAGATGGGAGAGGAGGAGGGGTAAAGTGGAGGGAGGGTAGAGAGAGGGGAAGGAATTGAGGGTGGGATGGGTGATTGGTTTGTTGTTTGTTAAAAATTTATTATTTATTTTTATTATTAATTCTTTGATGAAATTATATGACATTTTTGGTCAGATCTGTCATCGTTATATCAATAAATTGTTCTGTTTGGAAAGAAACCGTGCTTCTCGATTATTCAATCAATCTAAAAAGTAATCGATAGAATGATCGCTAAGAAAATAATCAATAGTTGCAGCTCTAATTCACATGAAAATGCAAAAGGCCACTTTGCGTTTTCATTTGCAAGTTAATGTATGCACTTTATCTGACAATTTGAAAATGTTAATGCAAATCCATTTCACATTAAATTTCTCGCCCTATACGACATAACCCCGCCATAATTTAAATGAAAATTAAAAACCACTTTTGCATTAGCAGTTTCTTATTGTAATCGCATGATCCATGACAAAAAGGAAATGATAATTCAATTCGCCATTTAACTGGCTATTTATGTCTGAGCTGTTGTACTTGAAAACATGCCGCGACTGTAGTCAACAATTATTTTAGTTATTTGCCGGATGCATTCAATGAACAGAAGATAAAACGTGACAATGCATAGGCTCCATACGGCGAAATGAAACTAGGCAGGGGAACTAGGTAGTGATGGGCATTTGGTCTGAAATTGGTAATCCATTCCAGAACCGATTCTCAGTTTTGGAACCGGGTTTAAGAATCGATTCCGATTCCAAATCAATTCAAAATGTTTCTCATGAAACGCTGTCAATGCATTGCTGTATTAATTTGCGATTTCATTTGCAGTTAAACATAACTAGCCTATATCAAGGTCAAAACATTTGCTAGCAGCATTGCTGATTTCACAATGACTTTGGCTTTTCTCATAAAGCCGTTGGCCTAACTATTCCCTATTGTCGCCGCGTAACGTCATGGGTTTGGCTTTTTTGGTTGACAGATTACGTCACTTGTTTTGGGATTTAAAAAATGAGCCTGGCAACTCTGCTAGCTAGCTGATATAAAGTGTTTGTGATGCTCACACCTGGAGTTATAAAAGGCTTAAATAGAACAGTACATGAATAGGCGAGGATTGACAAAATTTGGCATCTGCGCTAAGGGGTTAAAAGAACAATGTTGAACAATAGTCGGGGGTGGCAGTTTTGCATAAAAGATAGGAATTAGGCTAGCAACTCAAAGGCTGTGGCTTTGAGTCCCAGCTGGGGTGCTGCCGTTGTACCCTTGAGCAAGGTTCTTAATCTGAATTGCTTCAGTAAAATGTCTATATATATTAATATATAAATATGTGTGGTCACTGAAGCAAAGTTATAATCTATAAGCTAGTTTTCTCACTAGCTTTGTTAACATTGTGAACATCTTTTTTCTGTAGCGATGCCCAGCGGGTGGACTGGAGATAGCTTGCTCCACATGCGTCGAAAGATGCACATGCTAGTATGAACACTCCCAAACTGACAAAGAACTTTGCCGTAAAAGTTGCGATTGGACAGTCCGAAAGAGGGAGAAAAACTTGCCAGTAAATTAAATTATATACTTTTTTTAAAGCAGGTGTCCAGACTTACCTCAAAGTAGCAGTTTCCCTTAGAAAGTGGCCGAGACGCAACATAGCAGCCAACTTCATCAGAGTTGCCGTGGTAACTGCAAAAGAAAGGTTTGTCATGTTTTAGTATGCATCAAAGGTATCAAACGAGCCTCAAACCATCACTCTGCTGCCAGATATCCAGTAGATATGGATAGATCACTTTAAGCGTTGTTTCTCCTGACTCATTTTTCCATAGAGTTCAATAGGAAAATAAGTCAGGAGAAACAACGCTTAAAGTGATCTATTCATATCTACTGCATATCTGGCAGCAGAGTGATAGTTTAAGGCTTGTTTGATACCTCAGACCCTTGATAACTTACATCCATTTAGCCAACCATGTGTTCCATACTATTCCTGTGTAATTTAGTTTAATCTAGTCCCACCCCCCCAATTCCCATAGAGATCCATTCAAATGCAGAGAGATTATAGTATCGCGTGTAAGAGTACCTGAAAATAAGATATCAAGAGTATTTTGATGTTGTTGGGTCACAGACATCAGGAAGTCATGACATGCAAAGGATAAGCAACCAAAACTTTAAATATTATAACTTTATTAAAGTTTATGTTAATTTGTCCAATTTCTTTGGGTCCCCTAAAATGGGGGGGACTACATATAAAAATGGCTACCATTGCTACACTGTTCACCCGATATGGACTAAAAACCTAAAATTAAAGCTGAAAGTCTGCACTTTAACCTCATAGTCACTGTTCCATTTCAAATCCAATGTGCTGGAGAACAGAGCCAAAACAACAAAAATTGTGTCACTGTCCAAATACTTATGGACCTGACTGTAACTCAAACAGATGAGACTGAAGAATTCCAGTCTGCCTTCCCCAATCTATTCCATTTTTGCATTGGGTCAGCAACACAGTTGCACAAAAGTAGCTACTCCATTTGCCTCTCCTTTGTGCCAGCTACCTAGCTGGACAGAGCTGCAGCGGCATCAGAAAGGCCGCGGAGAGAGACAGGTTAGCTTGCCTACCAGCAACTAACCATAGAACGTGAACTGAGCTAATACCTCCGACCGATGGTTAGCTTCCGATCCATGGACAAAGACGCAAACCAGACGACATCGCCAGACCGACCAGCAGACCTAAGGCACTCTGGCCATCCACCTCACGGAGAAACCAGCTGTAATCAACTCACGGCAGACTTCAGTAAGATTGATCAAACATCCCAGGCATAGCTTAGGATTTTAGTCTGAATTGTTTATCGGTAGTTTGATTGCATCTCGACTTTGTGCGATAATAATAGCTATAAACTTGTTGCACTGGTTAGCAAGCTAGCCGGCTGGCCTATCGTTGCATAGCAAATGTGGTAGTACTAACTAACCCAAGCAGGCCTCACTGGTTTGTCCCCCTATCCTAACACTGACTAACATTTGTGTGATCTGATCTAATTTTAGCTTACTGTAGATGGTTAACATTATTTCCTGACCGAAGTGCGTGAACTTGTGTATAGTAACGTTAGATTTGAGATCACTATAACCATAACTTCACTGCTCACAGCCTGAGCCAGCTTAGCTTACTCCACGTGATTCCTCTGTTCCCTCAATGCACACGTGGCACACACACACCGACACACGCACGCACACACCCATATGTGCATACCCACACAAATGCTACAATACGTACACAACACGATATGTCTGTTTAGAAGAATGTAATATTCCTGTTTTTCCTTGTTTAATAAATCTATTTTTGTTAAACCGGGTGTCGGTTTTGATGTCATATGAGCACGAGAGCTGAGTCAAACCTAATCATTAGAACGTAATACCTTCAACCCTTATGAATTATTAGTTATTAGTGCTTTGATGGTAAATTGAAGTAGTAGTAATTATAATCCATAATAATCAAATGAGACTGATTTCATTTTAACCTAACTTTAGAATAATAAGGGTTAACCTCATTATTCCATAGTTATTGCCTATATTTCTGGCATCCCATGTAAGAGTTTATATATATATATATATATATATATATATATATATATATATATATATATATATATGTAAAAAAATGGTACTGGAGAGATTTTTTCAAGTGATTTTCATTTGTTTACCAAAGCGTCTTGTGTTTACTTTATGGGAACGTTTTACTTGTATGTGGTACTTCATATAGCCATGTAATACATTACATAAACTCATGGGCCAGACTTTCTTGAACTGTTGTAAATTTAAACTTTGTTTTCGATTTTTACCCATTAATAGGACACGAAAATGTGACATTTTTTACACTGTCATAATCGATGTGGAAATATATACCTATCCTAATGGCCTACATTTCTTTCAACCAAATATTTTTGAAGACGTTTGATATGCCTTTCTAAACCCCACTTTGCTTAGTGAAAGTTGTCGCTCGTATTCATATGGGAGAGCAAAATTAATCAGGCTCATGTACGTAATTCATTGTGTCCTGAGAGTTACGTACACAAGATGCCGTCGGCAATCATGAAAAATAAATATATATCGGATCGATCTTTGTTTGTTTCTGTCATGCATAAGCCAAGTAAAAAAATATATGTGCCCAAATTCATACACTCCACAATACTTTAAAACAAGGGGAATATATAGTGCTGGCTTTCTTTCCGTGTCCCAATCGTTACGTACATAAGCATGAATCGTTTACCCACGTGTTTCATGGCTGGTGGATTGGTCAACCTAAAAAAACAAAAAGAGCATTACTGTCTGGTACGAAACTACTAAGAATTGCTTTGTTTCAATTGCTGCCCACGCTACAGGAGCCTGATAACCTTGCGTGTCCAAGCTTCCTCACGCGGTTACATACCTAACCTCGTTTTACCTCGCACCAGTTTATCAAAATCGTCCAAATCAAAGCATTTACATAGCCATCGTGTTATAATCGTGTCCGCATAATGAAAGGTAGGATTTTATTTTTATTTTTTAATTTAGAAAATTAATCTTTTCTTGCATTGATTACGTACGTAACGGTGTCCTCTAATCAACCGGGTATTACACAGCCATAAATAGATTAGAGCTTCAAAGTCCAGTTTCATTGTGGACCGCCTCGGATGGGGTATGTATCTACACTTTAATGAATTAGAAAAAATAAGTTATACTTTTGCACTCACGTGTCATTGAGACACCATGTTAACACTACTGTGGTAAATTATATATGACCTGAAAAGATTATTTCCGGTTATTGAACTATCTTCTTTCTTTTTGATAGAGTCAGAGAGTTGTCAAATTTGTAAATAAAAGTGTTTGCATTGGTTTTTGCAACAATTAATTTTTTGGTGTCTATGTCACGTTTATGTGTCCCAGAGGATTTATATATATTACGTACATTTATTGGCGCCCCGTCCAAGGATATTCCCTACATAATTGGTGCCCGGGTGAAGACTGGTAAGACGGACATGTTTTATTTGTCTATCACCACTACTGCTAAATGTATACGTAAACACCTTGCATGAGTAATACTCCACATGTAAGAATATAGAGGCATATTCCTTACACCACTCATTCCTTCTAATATGGAATTGCCTGTATCATGCTTTGTTCCTTATTGGATCGATACAGGATGCAATTTTTTCCGTATTTTCCTACTACACAAAGTTTCATACACACACAGTCTTTCACAATAGTGAGAATTAGGGCTGGGCGATATGGCAAAAAAGTGTATCACGATAATATTTTTTATATTGCTCGATACTGGTAATTATCACGATATACACTTAATAATGCTCCATTTAACGTTTGAAGAGTATTATGGTTCATTATGGTTTAAAATAGAAAATTATTACTATTTGTTTTTTGTTTTTTTTAGAAACAATAGATTGACATAAGCATTCAACAGAACCAAAATGTCTTTACATCCAGTAATAAAATGCCTCAACAAGGCAAAAAATGGAAATTCTCTCTTATATCGGCCCTAAGCACAGATTCATCTGCCGGGCAGCAGTGTAGTATAATGGCTAAGGAACTGGACTTGTAACCGAAAGGTTGCAGGTTCGATTACCAGGTAGGACACTGCCGTTGTACCCTTGAGCAAGGTACTTAACCTGACTTGCTTCAGTATATCCAGCTGTATGAATGGATAAATGTAATAAGAAGTTGTGTAAGTCGCTCTGGATAAGAGCGTCTGCTAAATGCCTGGTTTAAAGGTATACTATGTAGTTTCAGAACACTAGATGGCGATACTGAGCACGTAGGAGAAAAGGGTTCCCCGAAAATTGCTTATCATGTGTTCTTCTCAGACGCGCACAAGCATTGTGGTGACGTTTCACACATATTTTCTCTGACCGTGGACTCAATTCATTTTGCTTTATTGGCATGACAAGACATTGAATCTGTATTGTCAAAGCATACTGCATTAAAACAGTCGAAGACATACATCTAACTCTGAACAATACAAAACAGCAAAGACTAGAAACGAACAGTAACCATTAGGGGTGTCACGATACCGATTCGAAATCGAAAATCGATCGAAATGAGCGTTCGATTTCGAACTTCGAAACCACAAGCTGGTTCGCGATTCTCCAAGTTTTTTTTTTCTCTCCACCCCGCCCCCCGCGCGCTCTTCTTAGCCTTTCATGTGATGGGTAAAATGTTTAAAAAAAGTAGCCTACTTGGCCATCTCTAATGTAAGCGCTTCCGACAAAACGAAACTTGACGGCTTCCACTGCATTTTGTTCGTCCACGCAGGCGTGCGTCCGAAGAAAAAAAAACAACGATATTTCAAAGAAGACACAGCTGCTAGTTAACGTTAGCTTACCGGTAGCCTGCATTACTTTTCGACACACCATGGCCACTGCCGGAGTCGGAGATGGAGAAACAGAACTGGAAAATCCTCCTGCTTCCCTCAAGTCACCGGTGTGGCAACAGTTTGCCTTCCCCGTGAGTTATATAAACAATGAACGCGTCATTGACAAAAAAACGACAGTTTGTCGGCTATGCTACACACGAGTACCATACGCCACCTCAGGCAACACATCAAATATGGCAGGACACATTCGCAGGCATCACAAAGAAATGGATTTGACTGGGAAAAAAACATTGACACAGGCAACTCTTCCATTCTCATTTAGAGCCAAGCTTCCACAAAATCCAACTCGCGCTAAAGAAATAACTAGTGCAATAGGAGTGTTTGTAGCATCAGACATGCGACCCTATTCGGTGGTGGAGAACGCTGGATTTAAGCATTTAATGCAGAATTAATTGCCTTGACGACAATGTAAATGTAAATGACCGTTGTCAGGGCATAAAACCAATGTGTAAATTGTTAATAGCGTGGTAAATGTTCAACTGTTTATTATTCTAGAGTCTAGTTTTGATAAAGCTCTTAACTGTTTAGGTGTGTTTAAATATTCTCATCGGCGCCCGGTTCCCCACCATCACTGCCGCCTCATCTGGACTGTCATCTAGCTGCTGTAAATTATATGATCATGGACATTGGCTGTTTTGACCATGTTGGTCTTTAAGCCCTAGACCCTGAGCCGACCAGATGGGTTCCCCCATTGAGTCTGGTTCCTTCCAAGGTTTCTTCCTAGTTACACCAGGGAGTTTTTCCTTGCCACTGTTGCCTTTGGCTTGCTCTTGTGGGGGGTTTAGGCTGGGTTTTGCTGTGAAGTGCATTGTGACAACTTGTTGTGAAATGCGCTATATAAATAAATATTGATTGATTGATTGATTGATTAGACTATAGTGCTGGAAAAAAAAATAGTGCTGGAAAAAAATTGAAAATCGAATCGAATCGTGACCTTAAAATCGAAAGTCAAATCGAATCGCGGGTTTGGAGAATCGTGACACCCCTAGTAACCATACATGAAAACAAGCAATCTTCTTTGATTATGGATTTAGAAATAACAATAATGTAAAATAATTAAGTACAATTAAAAATAATAATAATTATCAATAGAAATGATAATAATGATGATGAGAACGACACATATGATCTTATAAAGTGAATATAATAAATATAAAAAATTAAAATTGGTTTATAATGATCTCTGTCACTCACTGTCCCTAAGACGATGGCAGGCAGCTATATATTGTGCTGCCAGGTCACAGCACATCCTCTCCTCTGCTAAGAGGATGGGGAGTCCTTGGATGTCTGTTAATTTTTTTAATTGAGGGTATCTCTTGATTTATTTTGAGGAAATATTTATTTCTGATTTGATTGTATTTTTTGCATTTTGTGATAAAGTGCCGCTCCGTCTCAACTTTGTTGAGATGGCAATGTTTCTCCTCCCGGAGTCTGTTGACTCTATCACGGTCACTCTGATCAAGCTGTCCTCTTCCCCTAGCCCTGCCTCGCCCATCACGAACACGATTGTCGCTTTGGATAAAAGCGTCTGCTAAATGACTGTAATGTAATGTTTATGTAATGACTGCCCCTCACCCTTACTCTGGGGCCGCGACCACTGGATGTTGATGGCTAGAGAATGAACCAAGCAGAATTACAAAATTATGATTTAGAAATGTTTTTTTTTCAAAGATTTATTTCAGATTTCCCCCCATTTTTCCCAATTTAGTAGCCAATTGAACCCCTATTCTAATTCAATTCCCCCCGTAGCAACCGCTAGAGAATCACCGCTGCACAACACTGTCAGCCAGCAGTAGGACGGAGATCGCCACGTCCTCTTCAGGGCGCAACTCCTCCTAGGGTTCCTGACCGTAGTTCCAACTCGCCCAGGGCCGTTCTATGCGCAGCGATTCTCTCCGAGCCCCTCCCCCCACCCGGAAGCAGCCGCCAATTGCTGCTTCCACGGGGCGCCGGCCATGCTCGGATCTGGCAGGACCGGGGCGCGAACCCCGATCCTCGGAGCACAACCGCACCGACTGAAAGTCGGCGCTTTTACCGCTCTACTACCGCGACGGCTTAGTAATATTTTATGAAAATGAACAGTGGTCAAATTTACAGAGCAATAGCTAAGATTACTAACTTATATGCTTTGAGCATGTAACATAGTCTCAATTTAGATGATCAAGGTTTGGTCAAATATGATAGACTATTGTCAACAATAAACAAACATCACGACAATAGATAGCCTTAGCTATCGATAGCTGCTACGTTATGGGAAGGATGTGCTTTGTTTTTTCTTATCTGTTCTGTAGTTACTTCAATGACGTTTCTGGATGCACTTATTGTATGTCGCTTTGGATAAAAGCATCTGCTAAATGACTATAATGTAATGTAATGGGCGCTATTTTTATAATGATATTGTTACCTCCTCGGCTGAAAACATCTTGCTAATGAGTAAGGGCAGAAACATACCTCACGCAAATAGCTACGCGAACGTGGACGCTTCGAGCTACGCAAAGTTTTTCTTTTGCCATGACATTTGTGAAAGACAAACCAGAGGAAAGCACAGATCGAACAAGAAAGTTGTTTACTGTTGTTGCTGCGATATCGTCCCTTGCTGCAACGCTCTGGCTTGTCTTTCACAAATGTCATGGCAAAAAAAACTGTTCGCGTAGTTCGAACCGTCCACGTTCGCGTATTTGCGTGAGGCATGTTTCGGTCCTAAGCTAAAATAAGAGTTTACCTGGAAGCCTGCCTACATGGCCTGGCCATGTCAATCAAATGAGCAGGAACCGCCCATTCATGACGTTTACACCATTTTAGCTGTTTCTGGCTTTAAAAATCACACCCAGGTGGTGAAGTAAGCGGTGCAGGTTTAGGAGCAATCATATAAAAAATTTGTATACTTACAGACATTGCGTTGAACAAACATGTAAAAGAGAGATAGAAAGAGATAAAAGGACAGCCATTGGTATTTCAGAAGAAATATGGAAATATGAGTTAGTACTGTGATAACAAACAGGAAAGATTACAGTTATTACTTGAACAATAACAATGGAATTCCAAACTCAACAAGAGGGCGCATGGATTGTTGGGCCGTTCCATAACTGAATGGGTC
The DNA here is from genome assembly GCA_029718625.1 of Synaphobranchus kaupii. NCBI lineage: Eukaryota > Metazoa > Chordata > Actinopteri > Anguilliformes > Synaphobranchidae > Synaphobranchus > Synaphobranchus kaupii. The sequence continues at coordinate 26,664,852 of CM056380.1, forward strand.
CAGCAGAACACTGGTGGTAGATTTTGTATAGACCGTTTCATGAGAATCTTCAGTTGCTAGGGCAACGACTTCTTGGTCCAAGTAAACTTCCGGTGCATCAGCTGATTCAATAACAACAACATTGAATCTGCGATAAAATAGCCAAACGCTAGTAAGTCAGCTACCTTTTGAAAATGTCAATTAACTTTGGGACCTTGTTGCTCGGTGGTGGGATGCTCCCTCAGGCCCGGAACAAACTTATTGTCTGAGATACGAGTCTTTCGGTTTCCTAAAGTAGCAGCTCAGCGCGATGCATGGATTGCTGCGCTGAAACGGTATGGATGGTTACCAACGTCAAACTCCAGAGTCTGCAGCACTCACTTCATTACTGGTAAGTTTAGTCAAACAGAATTGTATTTATTTGGTTTAGCTAGCTAGCTAATTATTTACATGTTAGATCAACTGAATCAACTTCGGATGCGTTCGTGTTGTAACATTCAGCTTAACAGCGGCAGCGCAGACGTCATTACAGATTGTAGGCTTGCCTACTTTTAAATATTTTACTTTAGCTGCTGAAACGTAGGGGGGAGACCTGTGGTGCACACACTTTTAGCTTATTTAAAAAAATATATACAGATATTAGAGTAAGCATTTGTCACCCACAAACAATATACATGATTTGCTATGATTATAGACAGTGCTTGATCAAGCGGGATAGTTGGTTTGTGATAGCCTATCACTGAGCACCATTAACCCAAAGTGGATGGAAAGGCGCAGTCTTACAAAGGGTATTGTGTTTTTAAATACACTTTTTAACAGGGATGGAATCCCCGTGCATCCCTCCTCAAATCGCCCCCTGATTAGAGACCATCAGTACAGTTCTATGATATTCCTGTCGATTACAGTTCAACCGAAAGTAGCGGAAGTGAAATGTTACAACTTGCAAGTAACTGTAACTGCTCAGGACACTTTGTAACATCGTCCAACAACGGCAGAAAACTACTAACAACGGCGTAGTTTCTGTTTATTATTTTATCCATTTCTTTTTCTGTTTTTAGTTATATGTTGGACATGAAAATGCTATTCTGTGAAGAACATTGGGCTGCAAACCATTCCTATATAAAAAAAAAAAAAGTTATTATTATTAGTAGTAGTAGTAGCTAGTACAACGTACTCCGTGCTATGCTAGTTGTACTCCTGCATGGCTCACAGTTTCGGATTGCTAGTGTAATGTGTCAAAACTAGCATAATCCACAAAACAATGATTTAAATAGCATATGCTTGGAGTCTGTGTCATAAACACATCATCAATTAATCTTAAAAACACTTTGGTGAAGAAAAAAAATTACTTGAATGGTGCTAAAAAATAAAACATTCCCATATTTAAACTTGCCCCGCATTAGTGTTTGTGCCCGGTCTTCCCTGCGCATGTGTGTTTGTGAGTGTGTGTGACGTGCAGGGGGGCTGGTTTTGTGGACCAGCTGCCTCATCTTGTGTTGGAATTGAATACTGTTGGACACTGATTATCCCATAAATAGCTCAATAACTTGATGTTAATAACAAACATAGATTCTTCTCAGCCAGTCATTAATTGAACCTGGCTTGATTGAAAACAACCTGTTGTTATCCACTAACTGCTTAATAAATATTAAGTTGGTGTCTCATTATGTACATTGCTTTTTTCATTTTTAGGCAGGCCATCAGATGACCCACTACACCCCGACTATGCACCCTCCAGGCTTCCTCATAGACCTGTGAAGGCCAAGGGAATGGAGAGGCACAACAGGTCTAAGGGCAGAAGATCAGTAGCCATACAGCCTGAAGAAGAGGAGGTGGAGATGAGAGAGGTGATCCATTCTGAATGCAACAACGATCAAGATCCCAAACATCAGAATATTTTGATTGGAACAGACCTGAACATGAGCGACATTGAAGAGCTACAAAAAGAAAATGCTGCCATAAAAAAGCACATAAAGTCACTCGAAGCAAAGCTACAAGAACTTCAAGACCAAACATCCAAGTCCACTGTATATGATCTGCATGATGACAAGAAAATTAAGTTCTTCACTGGCCTTCCCTCAGCAGCTGTGTTTTTCACATTGTTGACCTACCTCACAACTGCCTGGACCCCCAAGACCTCCACACTGTCACCTGAAAATCAGTTCTTTCTGGTATTAATGAAGCTACGCCTGGGTCTGACTCACAGACACCTGGCATACCAATTCAAGTGCAGCTATGGGACTGTCTCAGCCATTTTTCATGACTGGCTAGAGATCATGTCACACCGTTTGTAGTGCCTCATACACTGGCCATCTCAAGAAGACCTACGCAAGAATATACAACCGCTGTTCCAGAACCCACCCTTCAATAGAGTGAGATGCATCATTGACTGTAGTGAAGTCTTCATTGAGCGACCAACCACACTCAGTGCCAGGGCACGAACATATTCAAATTATAAATCCCACAACACCATCAAATTTCTTATTGGAATAAGTCCCAATAAGTCCCAGTCACATTTGTCTCAAAAGCTTGGGGTGGGCGTGTCAGTGATAAGGTAATCACACAAAGATCTGGCCTGATCGATCTGCTGGAAGTGGGAGACGTAGTACTAGCTGACAGAGGCTTCAACTTCCCTGAATACTTTGCCACAAAGGGTGTACAGCTCCTCGTACCTGCTTCTACACGTGGCAAAACACAACTGACAGGACTGGAGGTGTCAAGATCTCGACAGATGTCACGGGCAAGAATACATGTTGAAAGGGTTATCAGCAGAGTGAAGAACTTCCACATACTGCACAATACCCTGCCAATCAGCATGATAAGGCGTCGTGACAGGAACAGCCAGGCCACAATTGACAAGCTATTACTTGTATGTTGTGCTTTATGTAATCTGGATAAACCCCTTGTGCATTAGACATGGAGGTGGAAATGCAACTGAAAATGTCCACACAATTCAATATTTTCTTCAACAATAGGTTTTTATATTGTTCCAAAGAGCATGTACAAAGGAACTATTGGTACAAATGTTTGTAATATTAATCCCCACCCATCCATCAAATGTAATTATTAGTAAAGACATACTTATGACAAAAACATACAGTGTCATTGTGTCATTTCCAACAACTTTATAAGTGTGTGGTTTAGTTCTCTGTTCCCCTTTAATGATATTGGTGTAGACTGTGTTTGTTTGGGTAACTTAGTGTCATTTGGGATTGTTTCGGGTACTGTGGGGTTATTTTAGTGCGAATAATAGGACCTGATTCGGTCTGAGATCTGTTTTAGATGGTATGTAGACCCTTTTTTTCTGGAAACAAATCCCACTTCCTAGTCTTTGTATCAGTGTAATAATCACTGTGCTGCCGATGAGCACTGCAAACACAGCCACTGACCACTGGGATGCCTCCTCAGACCCACACATTGTAAATGGTAGGCTCTGTGACACACATTGCACTGAGTCACATTTGTCTTTCTGAAACCTTTACACACACATGTTGTGTGGGCAAGCTCAAACATACTGTGGAGCTTGTGTGTGCATATTTCACGCAAAATGTGTTGTCTGTAAAATGAATCCAATTTGGGCTGGACCTGTGCCCAGTATACCTCAGAGAACGGTATTTGCTGGTATTTGTCTGTCTTCCATGAACCTGACACATTGAGACCATATTTTCGCTGATCGGTCCAGTATTGAGCTCGCTACAGATTTCCTGTAGGCTCTCACTGGGCTACAATAGAAGTCAACGGGGCAATTCTAAATGTTATGGAAAAACAACGATAAATGTGCTTTCATGTACGATAAATGAGACGGGAAGCTCAGGGTATATTGTTACCGGTCTCAGTATGCTCTCCTGTGAAATGTATCTCAATCCGAACATTTTTACGTGCTTGGCATGGCTTGGACGTAAGCATTTCTCTGTTGCTTGTTTTCGCTGCTCCCGCGGAGTACTATGTGTCGGGGGTGGGGGAGCGGGAAGGTGTGCCGGCTGTTTACGAAACTATCTAGGTGAGCAGTCTGCGTTTGTTTACCTGCAGCAACGTAGGCTACAATTTGCACAAAAAACCTTGGATGATGGATTACTATAATGATTACGAAGAATTCGATTTTGACTTTGACGGTACTGGCTACAGATTTGAGCCAGAATACACGGACACGGAACTACAAGAGATGGATGATAAGAGAGCAAGAGAAGAGAGAGAGGCTGAAGTTGCGCAGGTACGCTTTGACGTCGTTCGTAAAAAAAGTCTATCTAACTGCTTTGTTAAGTGGATCAGGTAAAGAAATGTCCAAATTTATTGTAAGCTTCTGTATATATCTAGACTGTTCTGCATTTGGGAGGCTCAAGAAATAGCTGCTTGTCATTTTTAATGTTGGTTAGTTATGTTGGCCAGCTAGCTACCTTTATATCTTGACCGGATGTTGACATGGACCAAAATAAGTCGCAAAATAATAACAATATGTACTGTTCTTATTTTGAATATGAAAATTCCATGAAACGGTCTATTGAATTTGCTTCGGGGGGTTGCTACGGCGACTCACCTTGCTAAAAGGTGGAATGTTCAAAACTCCACTCTAGCAGCAGCTGGTAATTTCAATTTCAAACCCATTTTCTAACTTGTGACCACAACTACAGTTTTTAAGCTACACAAGACATATTATATACAGATGTGCACCTGGTTCCCAGGATTCCTACGGTGTGACATGTATATTTTTTTAGATAGAGCTGTCTGAAGCTGGGCATGCTTTTCTCAAGCTACTATTGTATTGCCGGGCATGTGACGCATAGGCGACTCCTGATTGGTTTAAATCTCATGCTACGAACGGACGGACACACGGATACACGTCACGTATAGAAGCGGCTGCACCACTTAAAAATGGCGGCGGGATGTCAATAGCGTAACATTCAAAACATTAACAAAAAAACACTTTGCGAACGACTTATGAGGTAAGAAATACATTCAACATGTTTATTAGAGCACAAGGACACATACAATTTTTTTTGGGGAGAAAATTTTAATGTAAACAAAGAACAAGTTGTTTACAATGAAACTACATAGTATACCTTTAATTTTCCCTTCTGATTATTTCACATATAATGAAATAAGCATTAGGATCCAGCAGACGCCTGCTTGTGAGTAAGTCAGTTTTAAAATGTCGTGAAGGTTTGAATAAATCTTAAACTTTCATCGCATTCACAACTGCTCGTCCATGTTTCTTTGTTATTTATTATGAACAGTAAGCATACTTGAACAGTAAGAAAAGTTACGGAGATTTTTTTCTGGCTTCAGAAGGGCTGTCGGCAGCAGGTATAGGCAGCTATGATAGCTAGCATTAGCGAAGTTAACTTTATTACCGTCATGGTTTCCATTGCTAATAAGAGCACAAGCTAGGAGAAATATAATTTTCAGCCGTACTGACGGTTTGCAAGGTAGGTACACCTGATGTTGACACTTTATTTGTTAGAGCAATATACTGGACATCTAACGTTGATCCAATATATAAATTATTACTGTATAATGTTGAACAAGTTAACGTCAACCAACGCCTACTAACTACCATTTTTGTTTGCTTTTGCCAGTGACTCATTCCGATAGCTAAACACATGTGGTCACCCTGAGTAGCGTTGTTTTGAGTGGGGGGGCGCATCAGCAACGTGGAAGTCTAAGTTCTGATTGGCTATTTGTGTTGTATTTTTAAGTAGAAGAAACGGATGCAAAATGATAGTTTGTTTATCAAAAATAAATCTCATAAATTTATCATCGTTATCGCGGCAAATTTAATCGCAAAAATTATCGTTTTATCGCCCAGCCCTAGTGAGAATAATATCATGAATAAAATCAAACTAGATTCACATGAAATGAGACGCAGAAGTAGTGTAGCCTAGTGCTATTTTTTATTTTGCAATTAGTCTACGATACAGCTGTGCTGTAGGTGCCCAGCAGCAGAAAGATGAAAACTGAATACAATGTAGCCTATCGCTTCAGCGCCGCTGAATGAGCAGTCAAGCGCAACACAGAATGCTACATTGATAGGCCTATTGCCTAACTGAAACAAAGTACAAAGATGATACGCATTCATTTTATTTGGCGCATTGACAATGTGTTGATCAGATCATTTTAAAAAGAGCAATTTTTTGGCGATTACAAATAGGTGCTGGAGCGGCAACATCGCCCCCCCCCCCATCCCCACCCCGCCCGCATGATGGGATCGGGTATCGGCGATCTCTGATGATGACGATAGGTAGATCTGAAAATAGAGACGATTGCCCAACCCTATGATCGATTCCTCACTATGCTAGAGCACACTTTGGCATGGAGTTCCACTGGGGAGAGGCTGAAATGGCAGGGACATAGGGGTGAGACGATACATTCATCCCACGATACGATTCGTCTCACGATATGAAGTTAATGGTACAATATGCTCAGGATACGATACTTCATTTTAAAAAATAATTAAATTGAACAAGTTTTCCTATTCATTGATGAATTAAATATTAAATATATTTCTGGAATATGAAAACCCAAAAGAACTTCCAAAACGAGCCATTTGTAGGAAGCCGGCATGTCCCTAATTTCCACCTCACTTCTCAGTGTTTCCCCTACCATAGATATTATTGGGCGGGCCGTCCAGTAATAATGAGTAGCCGCCCACCAATTACCAATTGAGAGGACAGGCTACAACGGTAGGCTATCAAAGGCAAAATATTACATTTATATATTTTCAGCAACAAGAAATGTCCAGAAAGCTTTCCTTTAATAAGAACAGTAACACCGATGGTATTTTCTTGCCTAGTTTTGTCGCACCATTTCAAAGCGAAAGCTCCAAGATTGATGTTTACTGGATAATTAGATGCGGTCCGACTCGAGTTGATAACACGGATGCTACACGGTTTTCACTGTCAGGTGTTTATATCTTACATGACTTTGCATCGTTACAGACTGCTGTTGGAGTATGTTAGTTCATGGTCGTAAAGTTAACATTTGACTATTTTACAATTCCAAAAAAGTTGGGACAGTATGTAAAATGCACATTAAAGCAGAAAGCAGTTATTTGTAAATTCTGTTTTACATGTAATTAACTGAAAACAGTACAAAGAAAACATATTTAATGTTTTACCTTATCAACTTTATTGAGTTTTGTAAATATATGGTAATTCCGAATTTGATGCCTGCAACACGTTCCAAAAAGTTCAGACAGGGGCAAAAAAAAAGACTGGGAAGTTCAAAAAACACCTGTTTGGAACATTCCACAGGTAAACAGGTGAAGCTATCATGACTGGGTATAAAAGGATATCAAAAGACACTTGATATCTTATTTACAGGTACTCTTAAAAGCAATACTATAGCCTCTCTGCATTTGAATAGATCTCTATGGGAATTGGGGGGTGCGACTAGATTAAGCTGTAAATTACACTGGAATAGTATGGAACCCATGGTTGGCTAAATGGCTGTAAGTCATCAAGGGTCTCCGGTATCAAACGAGCCTCAAACCATCACTCTGCTGCCAGATATGCAGTAGATATGGATGGATCACTTGAAAGGTTGTTTCTCCTGACTTAATTTTCCATAGAGTTCAATAGGAAAATGAGTCAGGAGAAACAACCCTTAAAGTTATCCATCCATCCATCTACTTTTGGCTAAGGATTTTGACAATTATCTGCACAAAGATTAACAACTATGTTCAAGGCTATCATTTAACAATTTCAGATATTAATATAAATGTTAAAAAAAATTTGTATTTTGAACTCCAGATTATTTGGGAAATAAATTGGAAAGAAAATTTGGAAAACAGCACACCAATCAATGATCATAAACTGGAAAGGTCCTGCCAGCACATCCTTGTAGTTAATTTTTGAATTGATTACATTAAATCACTAAATTTAGAAAATCATGCAAAAACTTGGAATCCTTGAATGATTGCATATTCATTGATGCTGTGGCACTTGGTACAACAGCTGACTGGGTGCAGAAACCCTAAAAATCACTATTATAGCATACACAATTATACAACAGGCATGGCTGGGACATGGTCCACTTGTGTTCAGATGTCAGTGGGACTCCTGCGCCTTTCACACAACCTCACCTGAGTGTGTCTCCATCCTTCAACATTCTTTTGTATCGTTCTTGGAAGCGCACGGCCCGCACCTCCCGGATCTCTCGTATTCTCCGCCGCCAGTTCAGGAACCTGTAGTGTAGGTTGATGTCATCCATCCCAGCCCTGCTTTGTGGATGTCAAGAAAGAGCACATACCATGACATCATGCTTTAGTCCAACAAGACTGTGGAAGGGCGTGACGTGTGCATATTTAAAATATATATATATACCAATTGATTCAGTGGGGTTATCTCAGAGGTTTTAACTCGAGGCTCAGAGCCCCGTTTATATATTTGCTGTATTTATGCCGTATATTTGTAAACGGGAGCTGCAGTAAACTTCTCCTGTAGAGGTACAGATGGTTGTATTTTAAATCAATTAAGTATTACTTCAATATGACGTGATGAAACATTTAGCTGAACAGACCAGGCCCATTCCTGATTGCTAGCAAGCTGAAAGCGACTTTCACGAATATCAGAAATATTCGCCAAAAAAGAACAATAAAACTTAGCTACCTAAATCGGTTAGTTAGCTATACATATAGATTATCAACTATGTCCAGTACGTAGCTAACATTCTAGCTTGGTTTTTTCAAATTAACAACATAACGTACTAGCTAGCTAGCTAGCTAGCTATGTCAACACTGTAGTTTCTGGCTGGCGAATTAACTTAAGCGACATAGCTGTTTAGCTTTACTTAAAGAGAACATACACAAGGAAAGTTCAACACATATACTTTATGTTAAACAGCCATGAGAACAGCTTTTTTTAACATTAACTGTTAAGATTAACGATAGCTAACAAGTGAACATCATTTCAGTAACGTATGTTACTAGCTAAATTAGCTAACGTTAATGTTAATCTCCACTTCTACGTTGTACACATTCAGTTCAAAACTCCATGAAGTGTAACACCCGTCATAACACATATGTCTCATAACCCCGTCATGAATTAGATTTGTCTTATTTACCTTATTATAGCTTGACTGTCACTATCATTAATATGTAGTCCCGGTTAATTTGGTTCTTGTTTTCGGCTCAGATTCGCTGATTATCGTTATCCATTGGCACGAAATCCTGAAAGGCTAGTCAGCGCTTTCTGATGACGTCACGCAGCTAGCGAACAATCCTGTCATATCCAATAATCCTGTTGACGGCCATACAAATTAATTAAAATACAAATCTTTTTATTTTATTTACGTAGGCTGCTTTTTGTTCATAAGTGCATCAGTGTTAAAAGAAAATATTGACGAAACATTTGAACTTCGTACACTTGGTCTCATGTCATGCTTTATGATATAAGAAGAGACTTTGAACGTTTAGTTTTTTTTTTTTTTTTTTTACTGATTTTTCAAACTGAAACAAAACTTAAAGACTAATGTTTTTTCCCCTTTCTTTCTGTGCTCCCCTTCTCTCATGTTAATTTCAGCTTCTGACAAATGTCCCATTTAATGACCCATATAACAAAGAAAATGTACAATGTATAAATATGTACAATTACCTTTTGCTTGAGTACTAACCAATTGCAATAGAAAGGTTAAAAATTGAAGGATTGACAAACTCAGTGTTGATTTAATTTTCATATAGTTACACTGTTTGTGGTACAGGTCTCTGTGATTCTACAATCGATGTTTGAAAGAACTTTGCGACATATACTTTCATTTTTTCATAGTTAGCCTATAAGTTTGCCTTTGTCCTTTAGCTTCATTAAATGCCAGGGATTAAGAGACGATGTGAAGCGCAAAGCTTTATTTTTATTTGCAAAGCAATGTAAAACTGATTTATTTTTTTTCGAAGAGACTCATTCTACAGTAAATGAGCTCAATTTCTGGAAGTCACAGTGGGGAAGTGAAATCTGGCTCTCACATTCTGCAGGTGTGGGCACACTAAAAATGATTTTACAGGGAACATTTTACACTTGGATATAGATGTAAAAGGACTTTTTCTATGCCAAACTAGAAAACCAAAGTCTGATTGAGAACATAGAACACCGTGTATTATTATGGTTAGATAAATACCCCAAAACATTTCTATTGCTTGGGGGAGATTTCAATGTGGCTTTAGATTATATAATTGACAGGTGGCCATATAGGCAAAATATCAATGCAAATACAAACCTAAAACATTTTATGCAAAGATTTGATCTGATAGATATATGGAGAGAGAAATATCCTCACGATAAAATGTATACTTGGTGTAATAATACAAGGTCCCTCCAATCCAGGATTGATTACTGGCTTGTTTCTAAGAGCCTTAAAGAAAACACTACCACAAAAATTCTAACCACGCTATTAACAGATAATAAAGCAATTAATATTCTCATCCATTTCCTCTAGTAACATTCACTCATCATATTGGAAATTAACCAGTTCAATATTAAAGCTTGAATCTGTCAAGTCTGAAATAAAAAATCTAATAACACTTAATTGGAATGAAGCTTAGATAGAGAAAAAATATTGGACTAAATGGGAACTTTTTAACTTTTTTGAATAGTAAATATTAGTAGATACAGCAGTGATTTAACCAAAACCAGAAGGGCGGATGAAGAAAAAGTAATCTTAACCATCGCCTTTCTCTCCCAAAAATTCCCAGGCAGCCTCTCAATGAATGACAATTAGTCTCTTACTGAATGTCAGAACAAGCTGGATAATATGTATAGATTCAAATCTAAGGTGCATTTATTAGATGAAGACAAAAATGGTTTGAAGAAGGAGAGCAAAATTCTGCATATTTTTTTCGGGCTGGAAAAATCTCACTCCATACTTAATTCTATTCAACAACTTAAAATTAACAATAATATATGTGATGACCCTAAGCTAATATCTGATTATTGCTCAAATTTCTCCAGCAACTTATGTATATATATATATATATATATATATATATATATGAAAAAAGAGAGAAAACTAGGGCGAAAATCTACAATACACAGCTCCAATGTTCAATCCTCACACTCAAACGAAAAAGTTAAAAGACTGACCTTCAGAGGCAAAAAGTATATAGATGCAAAAAAAGGTTTATTAAAAAGTGGAACGAACGACGCGCGTTTCGGCGTATCTTCGTCAGGTTTGTTCGTGAAACGAGCTTGGACACAGGTGACTTATATCACGTTATAGAAACAATTAACACATCATATCAATTAAGTTAATCATTCACAATATCAATTAAGTTAATCATTCACAATATCAATTAAGTTAGTAATTCACAATATCAACTAAGTTAGTCATTCACAATAGAAAACAAAACATCAATTAACGCTCATCAATAATGGTTACATCAGGAAGCAATTAACACTTTATATCAAGTAAACTATCGTCATACACAATAATAGTTACAACAAGTAACACCTTGCGATAATCAATCATCAAAGAATGACCCCCAATCTTATATATTTCGAAGGGAAGGGACTGTGATCTCTTCTTCCCCCGCCTCGTCCTCTTCCTCTTCCTTTGTTGGGTTGTTGATCGCGAAAACCCCCCTAAAAAACGTTCATCTCTCGAATAAGAGGATTCACTAGATTGTGCAAAGTCACTTGAGTCTTCCTCACTGGTGGTGAGGTTGAAAGCTCCCCATCGGGTATTAGTAGGGCGGTACGAGCGATCCCCTCGGTTACCAGGATAGTGATTAAACCGTCCATGTCGAAAGTCGGAGCTATAATTTGGACGGTCCCGTCTAGAGGGGGGTCTTTCTTTTCTCCGTCCACCACCCATCTCCGTTTTGTTCCAACTATACACAAATCTTCTCTTATAATCGTCGGCATCTCTCTCAAATTTTTTAATTTTAAAAGTTTTGAGTTCCCTTTCAAAAGCTAGAATGTCCTCCTTCAATTTCTGTTCCCATATTGTAAAGTCACCGGGTTTTAGATCATTAATTAATTTGTCTTTAACTTGTTGCACCTCTGTTTTGATCAATTCAGCCTCTTGTTTTGTTTGCTCATCAGTAACCGTTATTGATGAGCGTTAATTGATGTTTTGTTTTCTATTGTGAATGACTAACTTAATTAATATTGTGAATTACTAACTTAATTGATATTGTGAATGATTAACTTAATTGATATTGTGAATGATTAACTTAATTGATATGATGTGTTAATTGTTTCTATAACGTGATATAAGTCACCTGTGTCCAAGCTCGTTTCACGAACGAACCTGACGAAGATACGCCGAAACGCGCGTCGTTCATTCCACTTTTTAATAAACCTTTTTTTGCATCTATATACTTTTTGCCTCTGAAGGTCAGTCTTTTAACTTTTTCGTTTGAGTGTGTGGATTGAACATTGGAGCTGTGTATTGTAGATTTTCGCCCTGGTTTTCTCTCTTTTTTCATGTTTCTTCATCTTGCCGACACCAGCACCTCTTTGATGGAGACACGTTTGTGCACAAGGCGTTTTCCCCTTTTTTTCTTATGTGAGTATTAGAGGGTGTCAGCAAGAAACCCTCAAGCCTTTTGCTGCACGTTTATACTTGCTCCATGATGATTGAAATTGAGACCCACAATCGCTCACAAGCGGAGTGTCTTTCTATTAGTGATGTAGAAGCAAATAACATTATATTGCAACAGTCTCTTTTTGATGATGGCCCCATGACTGAGGGAACCACAGTGAATGACTTGAAATCTAAGATTAACTTTTTAAACAAAAAAGAAATACGCTTGAAATGGCATTCCATCACACTTTCGGAGTACTGGAAATCCAAACAGATCCCACGGGGTCTGAGGATCCACATGAAACCTACATTTGGAAGGAATGACCCTATTTTTGTTAAAAAGTGGGAGCAAGTTTTAAACAAGTGTTCTATGGACTTGACCTTATTGATAATTGAACAAACAAAACAAGAGGCTGAATTGATCAAAACAGAGGTGCAACAAGTTAAAGACAAATTAATTAATGATCTAAAACCCGGTGACTTTACAATATGGGAACAGAAATTGAAGGAGGACATTCTAGTTTTTGAAAGGGAACTCAAAACTTTTAAAATTAAAAAATTTGAGAGAGATGCCGACGATTATAAGAGAGGATTTGTGTATAGTTGGAACAAAACGGAGATGGGTGGTGGACGGAGAAAAGAAAGACCCTCTAGACGGGACCGTCCAAATTATAGCTCCGACTTTCGACATGGATGGTTTAATCACTATCTTGGTAACCGAGGGGATCGCTCGTACCGCCCTACTAATACCCGATGGGGAGCTTTCAACCTCACCACCAGTGAGGAAGACTCAAGTGACTTTGCACAATCTAGTGAATCCTCTTATTCGAGAGATGAACGCTTTTTAGGACAACCCAACAAAGGAAGAGGAAGAGGACGAGGCGGGGGAAGAAGAGATCACAGTCCCTTCGAAATATATAAGATTGGGGGTCATTCTTTGATGATTGATTATCGCAAGGTGTTACTTGTTGTAACTATTATTGTGTATGATGATAGTTTACTTGATATAAAGTGTTAATTGCTTCCTGATGTAACCGTTATTGATGAGCGTTAATTGATGTTTTGTTTTCTATTGTGAATGACTAACTTAGTTGATATTGTGAATTACTAACTTAATTGATATTGTGAATTACTAACTTAATTGATATTGTGAATGATTAACTTAATTGATATTGTGAATGATTAACTTAATTGATATTGTGAATGATTAACTTAATTGATATGATGTGTTAATTGTTTCTATAACATAATATAAGTCACCTGTGTCCAAGCTCGTTTCACGAACGAACCTGACGAAGATACGCCAAAACGCCGTCGTTCGTTCCACTTTTTAATAAACCTTTTTTTGCATCTATATACTTTTTGCCTCTGAAGGTCAGTCTTTTAACTTTTTCGTTTGAGTGTGCGGATTGAACATTGGAGCTGTGTATTGTAGATTTTCGCCCTGGTTTTCTCTCTTTTTTCATGTTTCTTCATCTTGCCGACACCAGCACCTCTTTGATGGAGACACGTTTGTGCACAAGGCGTTTTCCCCTTTTTTTCTTATATATATATATATATATATATATATATACATACAGTCAAGCCGGAAAGTCTGCACACCCCTTTCACCTTCTCCACGTTTTATTACGTTACGTTACAGACATATTCTACAATAGATTGAGTTCATTTTTTGTCTCAAAATTCTACACAAAATAGCCCATAATGACAAAGTGAAAACAGGTTTTTAGACATTTGTGCTAATTTATTAAAAATCTAAATGTAAAATATCATATGTACACAAGTGTGATATGACACCCAAAAGTGAGCTGAGGTGCATTTTGTTTCCACTGATACTGCTTGAGATGTTTCTACAACTTAATTGGAGTGCACCTGTGATAAATTCAATTGATTGGATATGATTGGGGATTGCCAACACCTGCCTATATAAGGTCCCACAGTTGACAGTGCATGTCAGAGCAAACTCCAAGCCATGGGGTCAAAGGAATTATCTGCAGACCTCAGAAACAGGATTGTGTCAAGGCATAGATCTGGAGAAGGGTACGGAAAAATCTCTGCAAGCTTTACAGGTCCCAAAGAGCACAGTGGCCACCATCATTCGTAAATGGAAGAAGTTTGGAACCACCAAGAATCATCCTAGACCTGGCCGCCCGGCCAAACTGAGCAATAGGGGAAGGCGGGCCTTAGCCAGGGAGGTGAGCAGGAACCCGAGGGTCACTCTGACAGAGCTCCAGCGTATCCTTGTGGAGATGGGAGAACCTTTCAGAAGATCAACCATCCAGGCAGCACTCCACCAATCAGGCCTTTATAATAGAGTGGCCAGACGGAAGCCCCTCCTTAGTAAAAGGCACATCACAGTCCGCTTGGAGTTTGCCAAAAGGCACCTAGAGGACTCTCAAACCATGAGAATCAAGATTCTCTGGTCTGATGAAACCAAAATTGAACTTTTTGGCCTGAATACCAAGCGTCACGTCTGGAGGAAACCAGGCACCGCTCATCACCTGGCTAATACCATCCCTACAGTGAAGCATGGCGGTGGCAGCATCATGATGTGGGGATGTTTTTCAGCAGCGGGAACAGGGCGACTAGTCCTGATAGAGGGAAAGATGAATGCAGCTAAGTACACCGAGATCCTTGAAGAAAACCTGCTCCAGAGCGCTCTGGACCTCAGACTGGGGCGAAGATTTACCTTCCAACATGACAACGACCCGAAGCACACAGCCAAGAGAACAAAGGAGTGGCTTCGGAGAAAAGTCTGTGCATGTCCTTGAGTGGCCCAGCCAGAGCCCAGACCTGAATCCAATTGAACATCTGTGGAAAGAGCTGAAAATGGCTGTGTACCGACGCTCCCCATCCAACCTGACGGAGCTTGCAAGGATATGCCAAGAGGAATGGGCAAAAATGTCCAGAAACAAGTGTGCCAAGCTTGTAGCTTTCCCAAGACACCTTGAAGCTGTAATCGCTGCCAAAGGTGCAGCAACCAAGTATTAGGTTAAGGGTGTGTACAGATATGTAACCCCTAAATAACCTATTTTTGTCAGTAAAATAAAATTGCATATTTTCTAAAAACCTGTTTTCACTTTGTCATTATTGGCTATTGTGTGTAGATGTTTGAGGCAAAAAATGTACTCAATCTATTGTAGTATAAGTCTGTAACATAATAAAATGTGGAGAAGGTGAAAGGGGTGTGCAGACTTTCCGGCTTGACTTATACACAGTTAAAGTCGGAAGTTTACAGTCCTCCACTCTCAGACAGAGATATAAGGGAGAAGACTGGAAAACGTAAAAGGACTCCCCGACAAAAGGACGAGGACCACGTAACTTCGAGTAAATAAACAAAAATAACAAGCGATAGGCTTATAGACCTCCAAAAGCGGAGGAGAAATAAAAGGAAACTAAATAACTGAGAGTAAAACTAAAACATAGGTCGAGCAGCACTCGTAGGCTTGAGTATAAGAAAAAAGAAAAAGATACGGCCAGGTAGCTGGAAAAGCAGAACCTCTCTTGTTCAGTAGATGACGAGCTAGACCGATGAGAGGAACTGATTTAGAGTAGCAGGGAAAAGAAGATCTAAAGATCTACCCTAAGTTTCTAACTTTCTACGGGACCTTCCTGCTTTCGCTTATTTGAAACAACAAGCCAAAACAGTCTCCCAGTCCTATACCTTACCGGCTACCAGAAACACGAGATAACATGGAAGCGCCGGAACAGGAAGACGCAGAGTTTAAATATGCGGCGGATGAGCCGAACAGGTGCAATAGCTGAGTAGCGAGATGAAAGGAAAACCCGACACGGACAAGGAAACAGAAAAAAGACGTCCTGAAGGCGCTTAAAGGGGACGAGAGAGTAAAAAAGGAAAATAAGCCTGCAGACCATGACAATTATTTCACTTTTAATTCACTATATCACAATTCCAGTGGGTCAGAGGTTTACATACACTAAGTTGACTGTGCCTTTAAACAGCTTGGAAAATTCCAGAAAATGATGTCATGGTCTTAGAAACTTCTGATTGGCTAATTTACATTATTTGAGTCAATTGGAGGTGTACCTGTGGATGTATTTTAAGGCCTACCTTCAAACTCAGTGCCTCTTTGCTTGACATCATGGGAAAATCTAAATAAATCAGCCAAGACCTCATAAAGAAAATTGTGGACCTCCACAAGTCTGGTTCATCCTTGGGAGCAATTTCCAAACGTCCACGTACCACGTTCGTCTGTACAAACAATAGTACGCAAGTATAAACACCATGGGACCATGCAGCCGTCATAGCGCTCAGGAAGGAGACGCGTTCTGTCTCCTAGAGATGAACGTGCTTTGGTGCGAAAAGTGCAAATCAATCCCAGAACAACAGCAAAGGACCTTGTGAAGATGCTGGAGGGAACCGGTACAAAAGTATCTATATCCACCGTAAAACGAGTCCTATATCGACATAACCTGAAAGGCTGCTCAGCAAGGAAAAAGCCACTACTCCAAAACCGCCATAAAAAAGACTACAGTTTGCAACTGCACATGGGGACAAAGATCTTACTTTTTGGAGAAATGTGCTCTGGTCTGATGAAACATGTGAAAAAAAAAAAATGTAACTGTTTGGCCATAATGACCATCGCTATGTTTGGATGAAAAAGGGTGAGGCTGGCAAGCCGAAGAACACCATCCCAACCGTGAAGCACGGGGGGTGGCAGCATCATGTTGTGGGGGTGCTTTGCTGCAGGAGGGACTGGTGCACTTCATAAAATAGATGCAGTGTTTCCCCTAGATTTTTTTTCAGGCCGGGCGGTGAAAGTGCGCCATTTTGCGTAGAGGCGGAAACTATAATTACACCCTCATAATATCAGCGCTGCCATTGAAAATTTTAATTAGGCTTAACGGGAAACCGTTTTGGCAAGGGTTTTTCCAGATGCTATTTTGATCATTCCCGCATTCTGCGGTAAGGGAAATATTGCAGCTACATTAAAAAATAAAAAAAAAAGATTATATAAAAAAAAAGAAAAGAATAATATACTTTTTTTTTTTTTTTTTCATTAAAATTATTTATTTTCCCTCTTGTCCAAGCCGGGCGGCAGGTGAGCCCGCCCGGCCAAGATAATGGTAGGGGAAACACTGAGATGGCATCATGAGGAAGGAAAATTATGTGGATATATTGAAGCAACATCTCAAGACATCAGCCAGGACGTTAAAGCTTGGTCGCAAATGGCTCTTCCAAATGGACAATGACCCAAAGCATACTTCCAAAGTTGTGGCAAAATGGCTTAAGGACAACAAAGTCAAGGTATTGGAGTGGCCAACACAAAGTCCTGACCTCAATCCAATCGAAAATTTGTGGGCAGAACTGAAAAAGCGTGTGCAAGCAAGGAGGCCTTCAAACCTGACTCAGTTACACCAGTTCTGTCAGGAGGAATGGGCCAAAATTCCAGCAACTTATTGTGAGAAGCTTGTGGAAGGCTACCCGAAACGTTTGACCCAAGTTAAACCATTTAAAGGCAATGCTACCAAATACTAACAGAGTGTATGTAAACTTCTGTCCCACTGGGAATGGGATGAAAGAAATAAAAGCTGAAATAAATAATTCTCTCTACTATTATTCTGACATTTCACATTCTTAAAATAAAGTTGTGATCCTAACTGACCTAAAACAGGGAATGTTTACTAGGATTAAATGTCAGGAATTGTGAAAAATTTAGTTTAAATGGATTTGGCTAAGGTGTATGTAAACTTTAGACTTCAACTGTATATATACTTCTTTTTTAAATCCCCTAATAATGAATCCCATTAATAATGCAAGATCAGGATTGGTTGTGATGCCCCTGTAAATTTGCGAGAAATTACAGATGCCATAAATGACTTGAAACTAAACAAATCCTCTGGGGTGGATGGAATTACATCAGAATTTTATAAAGCATTTGCTTTACAATTAGCCCAGTTTTTATTGGAGGTCTATACTGAAAGCATATCTAATGGATCTCTCCGTCCTACATTAATGCAAGGCTTAATCTCCCTAATCCCTAAACCTAAAAAAAAGACCCTTTACCTCATAGATAATTGGCGTCCAATTTGCCTGCTAAACAAAGATTATAAGATATTATAATGATATTTAAGCATAATTTTCCACCACACTGATATTTTATATGGAATAACAAGGATATACTTTACAAAATCTTTATTTTTTCCAGAATGGTTCAACAACAATATAATTTCAGTGGGTCAGCTATTCAACAGTAACGGTGCTCTTTTTAATGACCAGGAATTCCGTCAACATTACAAGATACCCATAACTCCTAAACAGTTTGCAATAGTGCTTGATGCAATCCCTTCTGGTGTAATCATGCTATTTAGGGGTTCTATAACTACCCCCGCCTCAGAAGCTCCCCCTGCTGGAATAGCTGAATCAGCAATCGGAAAACTGTGTTTTGACTCTTCAGTTAAAAAAAATAACCGTAAGATTCGTAATCTTTTCCAAGAAAATGTGGTCTCAGTTTCACCTGTGAAGGCTTTTTTGGCATAACCAAGTGAGAAATTTACGTTGGAAGAAACATGAGTTTTTCTTAACTAATAAAGTCAAAGAAGTCTAAATAATACATCAGTGTTACCCAGTTAAGTCCTTTTTAGTGAAATTCAGATCTAATATTGAGATGAATTGTGCTTTTTGTCACTCCAATACTGAGAGGATGATCCATTTATTCTGGAAATGTGAACATTCCCGTAAACTGTGGCAAGACATTTGCAGATATTGCGAGGGAGGGGAAGGGGTCGGAGAACCAGACGCGACCATAAGGGGATCTACAAGTTACCCACAAACGTGGGATAACCACAGGTTTGAGGAAAGAATAGGAATTCCCTGACAGAACTGGAAAAAATAAACAAAGGGGAAATAACCCCCGGCGTATCAGCCAATAGAAAACAACCAAGAAAATAGGGCGAAAACAGACTCGAAGACTCAAGTGGAAATAAAGAGAAAGAAAGAAAAACATCCAGCTCAATGAAATACAAATGAGCTCAAGGAGGAAAAAGAGAAAAGGGTAACCAATGTTACAGAGGACTGAACGAAAACCGAGAAAATAACTTAGATTAGAGAAGGAAAATAGGAAAGAAAAAAGTCCTAGAAACTAAACATATAACTCTAAGCTAAAGACGTTTGTTCCTGCGTATCTTTAAATACAGAAAAGATATGCAGTCTTCTAGTTCTATACCGAAGTTACCGGCCTGAGTGTAAAACAAAGCTTACACAAAAGCACGGAACACAGAAGGCGCTGAGCTCATGTAGCCAGCAAAACACCTGAAACAAATAACCATAATGAGTCATTTAATTTTAAACTATCCTTAGAAAATGTATATTTTGGTTTATCAAATTGCAACAGAACTTTTTTTAGCAAAGTTTCACATTCATAAATGTCAATTTATTAAAATGAAACCCTATTTTCTAGCCTTCAAGAAAGAAGTTGAGGTGTATGTTAAAAACTATACTCTTTCTAAAAACAATTACAACAACAACAAAAAGCAATTAAAACCATAAGACTGTGCTTCCTATATAATGTCTTCTTATAATTTTTTATTTTTTTATTCATTTTTTATTAATTTTATTTTTTGTATTAGATGATGAATATTTAATTTCATTTAAAAAACTTTTTTACCTTTATTTCACCAGGGATATGCTAATTGAGAGCAAAGTTCTCTTTTACAATGGTGCCCTGAGAATACAACAATGCAATGAGAAAACACAACAATAAATTTAAATATTACAAAAGTACAAAGTAGTGTGAACAATATGAAATTAATTCAAAAATAACAAATACATTATGAAAAGCAAGTACAAGATTCCTGAAAAATTTTTTTTACAGTAACCTGTAACTGATTCCATTTGAAAGGTGCATAGTTGGCAAAAGCAGCCTTTCCAGTTTCAGTATTCATACGTGGGTTACATAGAGTGAAATATTCTTGAGAACGAATATACTGCGCAATAGATCTAAACTCTAAAAGGGAACAATTTCTTCTTCTTTCTTCAATTGATGTCATTGTGATGTACTGGATGTATTTGTGAAATCTACAATAAAAACATTAAAATAAAAAATTAATATTCAATAATCCTACTCGTAGCTAGCAAATATATGTAGTTGCTAGTTGCATCTACACTTTTAACGTGTACTATCATCTCCTGCTCATTCAAATTCATTGTATTCGCTGCTTTTTTTTTCTCAACCCCCTATCACCCCTCATCCGCTTCTATGGAGTAAGAACGTCCTGGTGCGGCTTCTTCCGCGTTTTTACTGGCATATCTCTCTAGATACGCTTTAGAAATCCTTGTCAGTCGCGTTTGGTTCTCCGAACCTTACACTCCCCCTTACACAAAATTATGTTTTCATACACGTAAGTCATACATAAAAAAGTTGTAAAATTGCGTGTGTGTGTTTTTATGAGAGTACGAATCACAAAAGCTACGACTGCAAAGATCTATGGATACAATTCAGGTTAGTGGGTAAGAGTCAAAAAGTGTTAAAATTACGTCACTGGGGTCACAGGCAGGTCACAGGGAAAATTAATCGCACATCGATTCCACCAAATGCACATGCGTCGAAGCTAGGCGCAAGATGGCTTTGATATCACTGATTGAAATGTATTAAATTAATTAAAATAAATAGGCTACACTTTAAATAGATTCACTGATGATATTACACCAATTAGAGTATATGCAACTAACACATTAGTAGACTACACAGGATAATTACAACTTCAAGAATGTTCTGGACCAATAACATCAGTGCACCGATCGATCAATAGGATAAGTACTATGGCAAGTAAAATGAGGATTTATTCCATATCCCTGATATCCACTAGTTGCCCACAGCTCGATCTGTTTTGTTTTGAAAGGGAGAATTTATCTTTTTGGCAGGAATATAGGCTATCGTAATGAACCAATTACTCTATGAGTAGCCTACTGCTATGGGGAAACATTTAGGCTAGTACATTAGCCTACATGTAAGATAATATTCTGTGCATTGTCTGAATGATTTGTAAACATAATACATGCTTTGCAAACATTTTCTGCAAACTAATGTTTTAGTTGCATATACTCTAATTGGTGTAATATCATCAGTGAATCCATTTAAAAGCGTAGCCTATTTATTTTAATTAATTTAATACATTTCAATTAGTGATTTCAAAGCCATCTTGTGCCTAGCTTAGACGCATGCGCATTTGGTGGAATCGATGTGCGATTCATTTTCCCTGTGACCTGCCTGTGACCCCAGTGACGTAATTTTAAACACTTTTTGACTCGTACCCACAAACTTGAATCCGTATTCGTAAGGAAGAATTCGTAGCCTTAGAAATCTGTATCCATAAATCTTTGCAGTTGTAGCTTTTGGATTCGTACTCTCATAAAAAACACACACACGCAATTTTACCAACTTCATATTTTATGTATGATTTACGTGTATGAAAGCATAATTTTGTGTACAACAAATGTATTTGCGCACGAATGTTTAAAGTTATGCATACGTATTTTTGACAGCGTTCTTACTCCATATACTTCTGGCACTAGGAGTCACATAAAGACTAATTTGTGATACCAGGAATTTTCAGATACCAGTGTGTGTGTATGCGTTTCTGTCTGTACATATATGTTTTGCACATTGGTGTGTCTATGTGTGCATGTGTGTGTGTCTCTGGGCCTCATGTATAAACGGTGCGTATGCCAGATGCGTAAGATGCGTATGCCAGTTTCCCCGCCATCGGAGTTGTCAATTCCCACAGTCTCAAAAATGTGTGTACGCATGTTGAGTCATACTCTGCGTAACTGTGTGCATGTTTTCACGTCAAGTTTGTTTTTATAAATCCCAAATCCGTGGGGAAAGTGACGTATGCATCTTTTTTGTACATATGCACCGTTTATACGAGGCCCTCTATGTGTATACTACAAATGTATTTCTGTCAGGACAACTCACGTATTTAAATGACATGTTTAATGAATGAATGTGCTGCATAATTATTTTAGTTTGGCGGTGAATGGATCTGCTTTAGTACTGCTCCAGAGCACGGGCATCTCCCCCCGTTAAACAGTAGATGACCAGAAACCCCCCATACTAAAGCAGATCCAAACGACAGGTGGAAGCTGGGGTGGTGGAGGGTGACAGCAAATTTCTTTTACACAAGCCGTAAGCAACAAAGAGCAGCGTATCAGTATTCAAGCAGTACAGAGAGAACTAATTATTGGCTTAAAAAGTGTGCTCCATTAGAGGTGTGTGCATGTGATTGGTTGAGTATGTGATGCGTGATTGCTAGCCAACCATGGTCGGCTACAGTGAGAGGTTCTCCGACAGAATATACTCTGCGAACTCGTTCGCGACGCTCATTTCTGTCAGGACAACTCACGTATTTAAATGACATGTTTAATGAATAAATGTGCTGCATAATTACTTTAGTTTGACAGTGAATGGATCTGCTTTAGTACTGCTCCGGAGCACGGGCATCTCCCCCCGCTAAACAGGAGATGACCAGAAACCCCCCAACAGCCCCTCAACAGCAGATAATCCAGTACCCAACCTCGCCTGCTGTCTCATGAGGTCAGGAAGACCATATCAATATCCCTCCAGCATGGACCTAGAAGACAGCTGTGATCATGGACCAGACATTGGCCATACTAACACTATGTGACAGTAGACTATGTGTACAGCAGAGCACCTGCTGTTTCCTGAAGATCAGGAAGACCATATCGATATGCCTCCAGCACAGAGACAGAACATGGCTGTGTTCTTGGATCAGGCATTAGCCATACTACGCAATGTGAAGCCTAAGTAGGCTATGCGTAGCCTGGCCGCCCTGGCCGTGTGGCTTATACTATCTAGTGAGAAAAGCTATGTGTAACAACAGGGCACCTGTTGCTTCCTGAAGATCAGGAAGTCCTGAATCGATATCCCCATTAACCAATGCACAGGAAACCTGATGACAGCGGGATCAAAAAAGGACATACTAATTTTTCAGATAGTACCCAGCAACCACCATATTTTATTTATTATTATCATTATATACTGTATATTTTTTAAGCAAGTAGCAAATGTCAACAGCACAGATGACAGAATTTTGCACAGAACCCGCTGTACGAGCCATTGCCGGCATCGTTCATGAACAGAGGCTTATGAGGGGTCGTGGTCATAGCGACACTCACATTGGATATCGGTAGGAAACCCCTCCCCCCCAAAAGTCTTACCCCGGATGTTATGTGACTAGTCGAGCATCCACTATACAACTCAGCAAATACCCCACTGGCTTCAAGAGATGATGTGACAAAATGCAATGCTACTGTATTCCTGAATCGACCCTAGTCATTCAAATTTTCACGTGAACCTTGCAATTTGAAGCCAGGTCACTGTGGCCGTATGGAATACCATCAGAAGCTATTAGTGTCAACTTGCCATAAGGATTTGATTACCATTACAATGCTTAGCCATTTGAATTATTACATTTTATGACAGGTATCACTATTTAATGGCATATAGGTGCCAGATAAACGGATAGATTCTAAAAATAAAAATAAATCATTAGCTATTGATAAATCGGCTCGCTGTCCTGTTAAGTTAGCTAACGTTAGTTAATAATTCTAGGGCCCATTTTATTCTCGTGTGGCATGTTAGCTGTTGATGACTGCCGTTAGCTAGGTAGGTACAGTACCATTAGACCTAACTACAGGTGTCCCTCAATAATTCTATTGAACTAGAGAAATGCATAAAGTACAAGGAAATATTTAACTGAAATGTCATAGCACCCATACTGTCATGTAAAAGTAGGCTACGCTAAGGTGGAAATATTACGTTTGCCGTTTGTTTTTGCTGCCTGCCACTTTGCTGTGACACCGCATGTTGTGGCTAGGTGAAGCCACAACATGCCATGCAATTCGAAGCTAGCTAGCTATGATAGCTACTTTCAAAATATGGCTGCATTGAGCTGAATTTAATGGTCAAAACTACCAGCTATATTGCATATTTATTCAGTCTTCAAATGCATTTGTTTGAATAAGACCAAGATTGAATGCTTGAATAAATACCCAAAATAGCTGACAGTTTGGACATTATATTTTGCCAGCTGCCATGCCATTCTAGGGTTCAACTTCCAACCCCCTTAGAATGACATGGCATGTTATTGCACCCACCTACCTATTACATCCCATGGCAGCTGCCAGAATTTAATGGCAGGTGTGATGTGCCACAGATGGTCAGGAAAACGTATTTCCACACTTTTACAGTATTGGTGCTATTATGCATTTCTCTAGTTCGATCCAATCCAAGAACAATAGATGACTGTAGTAGAGTGTTTTATATTGGATAGGCCTATTGGATATCAGTGGATATTTGTTTTTTCAAACTTCAAGAATGTAGGTGCATTTTAATGGACATATTTGTTACCAGTGTAGGACAGAGACTTAAGATTTATTCTTTTTTTTATTTTTTATTAAATGTTTAGCCTTTCAAAACATTTGAATTTAAATAGTTCCTATGCTATGAATTAGAATCAGAGGTTTAATCTCATCAACTTTAATCTCATTGGAGAAATTATTGCTCAAATTTACAACATATTTACGACCGATTTCCAATTTTCCCCTTTGTAAATTTTAAATAAAAAATAAAAAAACAAATAAAAAAAAACATATTTCAAGAGCTTGTGTGCCGTGTCAGACTAATTGTTATGACCCAGACAGCGGACTGAACCCAAATGCACAACTCAGACAAGAGATTGCCAATTCTCAGATATTTATTGCTCAACAGGGCAGTCCTGTAGCAAGGGGAGAAAGGCAAGACAGGTTAACAATGCACAAACTAGATTCTTGGACCGGGTAGGCTTGTTCCAAGCCGGAACTGGACTTGACAACCGGACTGGACTCGTTCCAGGCCGGAACGGGACTGGACAGACGGGCGGCACTGGTTCCAAGCCGGAACTGGACTTGGCAACCGGGCAACGCTCGTTCCAGGCCGGAACTGGACTTGACAGGGCTGGACTGGACTCACAACAACTGTGGGAGCGCTAAGCATCCAATAATTTAAACAATGGCATTCTCCTGAAGAGTAGGGAGCGACATTTAATACGAACAGTCCGGGTTTGAGGCTGCGGGGAATGAGAGTTAGGAGAGAGCAGGGGAGGCAATGGAAACAGACAAACCGGTTAGAATGAGCAGGGGATGAGCGGGAGCGGGACCAGGACCGTGGATCGGGATCCGGATCGGACCCAGGCGTAGCAGCAGGGCAGCGCAACCGTAACTGTGGCAGTAGATGCGGCAACGGCCGGACGCAGGAACAACTGCAGTGTGGAGGAAGCAGAAACCCAAACGGCTTGCACACGTCAGGAGGGAGGCTGTAGACCGCGACACAGGCAGGGGACGACCAACAACTGCAGTTAGGCGAATTGAAGCAGACAGTTAGTTTGACAAGACGGGAACAATAAACAGCAGACGTGCTGTTCCAGGCTGGAGCAGACTCAGGATTTAAATAGGGCTGTAAGGCGAATTAACACCTGTACAGCAAAGACTCAGGAATATTACTAGACTGGTTACTAGGACTCAAGGCAGGACCAGAGGTTCACAGACAACAACGTTAGTGAACAAGACTTTCGCGAACTAGGTCTGAACAACAATTAACGAACGAGCCCAGAACAGAGAACACCGGGTGACTAAATACAATCCTTAATTGGTATCAATTATGTGCCATGTGCGAATGTGTGCGTGTGTGATTAACGGAGCGGAAAGTGTGTGGAATGCATGCGGAATGGGGAAATGGAAAGGCAGAGAAGAGTGGAGTGAAACAGAGTGACACAAACGGGAAACCACGCCCAACCTGCAGCAACGGGGAAAAACGGACTAAGGAGAGACAAACACGAGAGGACACAAGACGGACGGGGAGTGAGATCATCACACTAATTTCAATATTATAATGTAAATTCTCCCTCAGCTTAATTAAAATCGCAATTTTCCCTTTACATAAGCCTGTATGTGAATAATGTCTCCAGTTAGTCTGACGAATCATGGTTACGACATGAAAGCTATTGAAATTTATTTTTTAAAGCAAATATTCAATTAAATTCAATTACAGTAAACATTCAATTAAAAAAGGGAGAAAAAAAAAGAATATACCCGAAAAGAAAATTAGAAAAGTAATTGTTTGTAACATAATAATAAGAGGACATCATTGAAGCTATTGAAATTTGAGTTCATTTCAGCTATTAATTAAATAGATTTGTTGGGTCTGGCTCTCTAATATAAAATGTCTGCATGATTTTGTTTTGATATTTTGTTATAAATTAAACACACCATGTAAAAGTATGTGGGAAACGTTTAGTCCACGTGCCATTAAATCTGCCACAGGCTACTTCGCATTAAATTCTGGCAGCTACCTGCCACTTTGCATCTAATGGCAGCGGCAGTGACACCGGCCATTAAATATGTGGCAGCTGCCGTGGCATGTAATAGTAGGCGGGGCTATAGCCTGCCATGGTATTTTAACTTCTGTGGTTTCAACCCCTTCTCGGAGTTGAGGGTGGGATGGAAGGAGGGGAAATGAGTAATCCGGCAAGCGTGGAAACGGCAGACCCCACCGGCCCTGGCTCACCACTAGGAAAAATCTCCAGACAGAAAACCGTGGCAAACGAAATTGGGCTCGCGGGAACTACAGACTGCAGGCAGTTCCTGCTTTCTGGGCCACCATTAATCACCGGCGACTTGAACTCGGGCTGGCCGGAGACCCAAAAACAGGACCCCGCTTGGGGGGAATATTTTCCCCCTTCCTGGCAGTGTCCTCTACACTCACATACCACAGCAATCAGGTGGTGCGATCTGCGTGTCCTGTAACATCAAGTGCTGTCATCGCGGGTCACAAAGGCTTTGGCGCGTGCCACCCTGTTTCCTTTATGAGCGGTGCCGCGCCCAAGTCAGTCAAATTAGCCAGATCAACGGTCCAAATTCTGTTCGTTCCTGCTCCTTTGTTTTTGTCATCTTGCTTTTTGTTGTTTCGCGCTACGCCGTGGCAACTGCGTACACCAAACAAACACACGATCCTTGATCGCAGAGACTTCCCTGACAAAGGGGTGTCTTATTAGCATTTAATAGTAGTTTAGTCTATATAAACCTACTGTAGGTAAACGTTACAGCGCATAACAGCGTTCAGCTCTTTTTAAAATCAATTTTGTATCCTATCTATCAGTTGCTTGTCTCCCTATCCTCCTGTTCCAACAATAATAGGCTACCGGCAAGTTGCGCTTCGTGACTTATTCCAACAGTGGGCAACAATGCTAAATCTGAAATAATAAAAGACAATTAGCTACTGTCTCTCTTTTTACCAGCCACCATTCTGACAGATATAGCCTAGTGAAAGGAAGATACTGGAATGGTTATATGACTGATTGCTCCATCAATCGCTGACATGGAAAATTAACTGTAACGTTAGGCTATGTTCCAGTAAAAACTGATTTTGATAACTGACGCCTTTTCCAGTATTAGCCTGAATATTTGGCACCAAAAGGACTGTAGCCTAGCCTATTTTATATAATATGCCACTCTTGTTTTTTAACGGAAACGAAATGGTGGTAATTAATGGCATAAATTCGGCACTAAAAGCTTTACTTATCTCATGTGTAACTTCTGAAATGGTTCCGGACGACAGCAGCTTGACTTGACCTGGTTAAAGACATCGCGAACTCATTATCAGCTCTGCCCTCTAGCGCTTATAAAGTGTCAGTTCCCAGCCAGGCAGTAGGCTACTTATAAAAAACTTTTAGTGACCGGCGCCAAATCGGTTTTTGGTTCTTAGGGTCTACGCAAAATTGAAAGCAGGCCTAGGCCTATGTACTTTAATAAACAATTTATTGTCATCAATGCCGGCACGTTTTGTGCATCGCTAGACCAATTAACGGTTTAGATTGTTACCCAATTGAATTCCCCCATCTTTATTTCAAAACACTGTGGAGTATATGTGTAGGCCTAATGATAAACAAAACACATAATCCTAAATTACTTGATCTGTAAACAAAAACCTCATTTGCACTATTCTTTGATGGCAACACATTTGCAGTCACTTTCTTCCATAGTTACCTTAAGAAACATGATTACATTACATTACATTACATTATAGGCATTTATCAGACGCTCTTATCCAGAGCGACTTACACAACTTTTTAGCATTTTTAAAAAAAATTTTTAACATATATTATCCAATTATACAGCAGGATATATACTGAAGCAATTCAGGTTAAGTACCTTGCTCAAGGGTACAACGGCAGTGTCCTACCGGGGAATTGAACCTGCAACCTTTCAGTTACAATGCTAGTTCTTTAACCATTATACTACACTGCCGCCCAACATGATCAACACAATTGCATGCATAAAGTAAATGTAAGCACGGCAGAAACCACAATGGAGACCAATGCAGCTGTGTGTGAAATTTACATACAATGGTAGCCAAAGAAATAGGTTCCATGGAAAATGAAAAATGGGTATGGGTGCTGAGAGAATGACAGTAGTCTAGTATGTGTGTGTGTGTGTGTCTGGGGGGGGGGGTCTGAATTCTGAGAAAGAGAAAGAAGAAAAATAACCTCTATCTCTCTCCCTCCCTCCCTCCCCTCCCTCTCTCTCCCTCCTGAGAGTCCCAGCCCCTGAAGGTGTCATAGCAGTGCTCTCTCTCTCTCTCTCTCTCTCTCTCTCTCTCTCTCTCTCTCTCTCTCCTCTGCACATTCCCCACCTTTCAGATCTTTAAAAGCCGCTGCTCACCGCGTCTCTCCAAGCTGTCTGTTTTATCGCTCTTTCGCAGTGCTGCAGGGGACTCCTGGCTGCCTCACGTTCCAAACTGCACCCGGCTTTAGCTGCAGAGAGAGAGAGAGAGAGAAAAAACAGAAGTCATCCTTCTACAAGAAGGGCACATACAAGCTGCCATCTGCTGCTGGGAACCTGGGATCCGGACAGAATGCCTCTCCTCTCCAACCTGCTGGCACTTCTCACCCTGTTGCTGCTCTCAATGCAAGGCTTCTGGACGCTCGCTGCTCAACTGGGCCCCCAGAAGGCCTGCCCTTCTTGCAGGGAGCCCTCTGGCACCAACAGGGGCCTGAAAGACCAGGCGGGAGAAGTGAGCACCTCCGTGCTTGCCCTGGGTGAGCCCTGCGGGGTGTACACCCTGAGCTGCGCCAGGGGGCTGAGATGTATGCCCCCACCCAGGGAGAGCAGCCCCTTGCAGGCTCTGCTGCAGGGAAGGGGCGTCTGCTCCACAAACTACACCGCCAGGACCCCTGAGAGGCCCCTCCCCACAGGTAAGGCATGCGTCACGCCAGGCACGCTAGTAACCAGGGGACATCCCAAGGTATGCTAAAATCCGCCACACTGTGCTTTACCCAGCCAGGTGAAATGAAGCAGACACAGGCATACACTCTGTAAGGACTATGGAATGGGGACGGTTTGCTGCTAGTGACAGGCTGTAAAAATCACGCAGCGCCACATTAATAATCCTCCGGTACGCTGCAGGTCAGAAGGACAGGCACAGGCTAGAAATGGCCAATTGGAAGCAGGATTCCATGCAACCTGTGGGGGGGAGTGCATAGGCACAGGCATTTTTCTGGGGGAAAGTCATTAACAGCCAGCCGGCAAGAACACTCCTAATTATGAAGACCGCTTCTCCAGCACGGTCGATCTTGGGTTGTAAGGCTGAGAACTGGATCACATTGGAGCTCGCACCTACAGGAGGGAGGCTGCGGATCTCTAGCGGACGAAAGGTTGTCATTGGCAGGGTTGCGTGGTATGTGTTAAATATGTTTCGGGTGCTGTCACTGGTCTCACTCGCTGCGTTAATGAGCCCAGGGTATGTTTCTTTTGAGCTCTGGCACCCGGAGGGTAATATTCTGGCTTGGATTCACAGCAGCAAAACAGGGTGAATGAGAACGTTCCAAAAGTGTGTGTGCGTGTGTGTGTGTGTGTCTAGGATGTGTCTGGGGTTCAAATACAAGGAACAGGGCCAAAAAAGAAGTTCCGATCAGAGAAAAACCCTTTGCTCACCTTTGTTTGACTCCATTGACCAAAGCAGTTCAATCCCATCCATTTTATTGTGATGGACAGCATGCATTACAGAAGAAGAAAAAAAGCAGACTCAGCTAGAGGAATATGAACTGGCAATAAATTGTGAGTGAATGAAATGCATTTTATGGTATAAAACAGTCCAACCTTGCATCGCTGAATCTGTGCTACAGACTATAATTGTTGTAGTAATTATGGTAATTATAATGGGACGAGTAGTCTGTCTATCACAAAGCACCCACTGTCATTTACTGTGGACAGACCACAGCCTGGAAGTTCCTCTATGAAAAGCGTACTTCTCTTCTTCCATTGGTCAGACTAAACCACTGTGCTCACTAAACTGCGCAACGCTGAGATTCTGAGAGAAAAAATGTTTCATTGCTATCGTTTTTTTCTTTTTTCCAGGCTTAGATATGACATCCAATGGTGAGCTAGAAAAGGTAAGTTGTCATTTCCAAACTCCTCTTCTTTCTTTCATGTGCTCTCCTCCACCAATTCTCCTCCAATTTGCAGAATGACTCTCATTGTGCAAATTATTAATAAGTGATGCAGTGGCATCCTTACCCTGAAGTCCCACAGAAAGCGATTACATCGCCTCCATTCATTTTCAATGAGGGGCGATTCTTCGTGTCTGCAAGGCATGTTGGGATTGCTTGCGATGCAAGGCGACCAGAAGAGTCGGGAACCTGGTGCAATAAACAATCAGATTAAAGATCCGACTTATAAATTGTTCCCCTTTTCAAATTTTATTTCCCCACTCCTAGTTCTGTCATGGAGGACCAGTTAATTATTGCTGTGTGGGGATTTCCCATAGAATCAGATGATATAATTTAACAAACACGGTGTTTTAAAAATAGAACAAACCCACAATTGACCTATTGTGGGAGACAGGAACGATGGCATGCGATCTTACCGCTTTCCGTGGGGCTTTCACCTTAGGAACCATGGCCTACGTCACCGGCTCTTCCCTAGCTGGGATGAGGCCAATGTGTTCTGCTGCCACGGACTGCAGCCATAGTTGGCTAGTGACATTGCTGAGGCTAAAACTTGCTAAAACATGTATGGAGAGGGCCCTTAAGGCTGAGCCACTTGGGAACCCACAAATTATCTCTTTCTGAATGACTGAAGTCCTACACATTCCCAAAAAGCCCCATATATGTGTGTGTGTTTGAGGGGGGGGGGGGGGGGGGGGGGGTGGTACAGGATGCTTTCTATTAGCTTTTAAAACCACTGTGACATATAAATATCTAATACATGTTAATCTGTCAAAGATAAAGGTTATTCTCTCTTTTTTGTTGAAGATTTGTTCCTGGAAGAAAGGTCACTATTATATTTAATCACGTAGGCTAGATTATAAGAATTGTTTCGGTACATGTGAGTAGTCTGAACATTTTTATAGTAACAAAATAATCTTTGAATGCCTTTAAATAGCTTTTTAATATTTTGTTTTAAATGATCTGGGATAAAATTAGTGTGTTATATGTATGTTATAAATGCAAATGTATGGAGAGTTGAAGATACAGTGACAGTGTACAGATTGTATTTTGTGCTGAAGACAGTGACAGTGCACCGATTGTATGTAGTGTTAGGGTGCTGGGGTGCTAAAAGCACAGAGTGACAGTCCCACTCTCTCTTTAGGCCCCCTGTCGAAGGTTACAGCATGCTGTGCTGGGGGGTCTGGAACTCACTGTTATCCAGCCCAACCCTGACATCTACATCCCAAATTGTGACACCCGCGGGTTTTACAGGAGAAAGCAGGTAAGCTAGCTGCCTGACATATCTCCTGTGTGTGTGTCCATATACTATCTGCATGCATGTGTGACTGTGTCCGTGAGCATTTCCTGACATGGGACACCTACCGTTTGCTGCACTGTAATACAGTACGGTATCACAGGAGTGCTGGTGCACAATGACATAGTGTGTATGCGTCTGTGTGCATGTGCATGTATGTGTGCATGCATGCATGTATATGTGTGTACATGGTTGTTTGTGTGTTCATGCATGCATGCTTGTGCAAGCGTGTGCTAAGCACTGGGGAGGAGTGTGATGCCTGCCTCTCTCTCCCTCTCTCTTCCGCAGTGCTGGTCGTCCAAGCGAATGCAGCGCGGCCACTGCTGGTGTGTGGACGAATACGGCAGATTCCTGCCTTCACGCACCAGAGAAGACGGCACGGTGCAGTGCGGTAGCCAATGAGGGGGGAGGGGGGTGCGGGCTTCTCCGCAGCAGGGCAGTGGAGGGTCTCCGTGCGTGTGCTGGACCCTGTATGGCCCAGAAGAGCCAGGGATCAAACGTTAGCCACCCCTCTCCCACAGCCACACATTCCAAACAGGGGAAACACAGCCATGAAGTCCTCAAGCAAGGTTCACTGCTTCAAATGACAACATAAGGGAACATAAACTACGGAATGAAAGCACTTTTGGTGAATAAGATGATTTTTACCATCTTAATTTTGAATTTGACAAAAGCACAAACTGAGGTTTTTACAATCCAATGTC
Organism: Synaphobranchus kaupii; assembly: GCA_029718625.1. Taxonomy (NCBI): domain Eukaryota; kingdom Metazoa; phylum Chordata; class Actinopteri; order Anguilliformes; family Synaphobranchidae; genus Synaphobranchus; species Synaphobranchus kaupii. Next base: position 26,697,864 of record CM056380.1, read on the forward strand.
TTCTGTGGTTATGTTAGCCAGCAAGCTAAATAGCCATGTTCCTTTGACTTCAGCATTGCCAAGGAGATCTAGCAGCTTAATGTAATGTAAATTAATGGTAAGAAAAATTAAATGTGCACCTATACTTTGACTATCATGACACTGTAGGGTACAGCCACCTTTTCATTAAAAATCCATAGTTTCTGCTGCATGACAAAGACTGAACTCCTGAATGCTACCTATATTATGGGTGAGTTTCACAAAAACAATCCTATTAATTCCAAAAATTAGTCATTGCCAATGTCCCCAGACAGTTCCACTGAGGCTCAACTGTCTGAGGTCATGACTGGGATAATGTCTACTTCAGCTTCAAATGTTCAAAATATATGAATATTAATGTGCTGAGTTGAATCGCATTGCACTCTGCATCCAATGGCAGACTGTCAGTTAAAACTGACAGAGGAAAAAATGTATTGTTCTAGACAGTTGACACAATAAACAGAATAGACCCTAATTTTCCCGCGAGACATTTGACAGTAAAGCATGTTAATGGCATTTTATTTAACGGATGCAGTTTGCACCAGGCCCTGATGACTAGGGTACCTACCTTAGTAACTTAGATAATTTCTGACCTCATCAATTAATTTAAAGATATTTTAACTTTTCGTGCTAATATTCTTATATGTAAAATTCTCATCTCCACATTGATGAATTTGAGAGAATATGACTGAACTGTCTGTGAGCACTATGAGGTCACACTGCCCTCTACTGGAATCTTTCTGTAGTTCAGTATCACCAGTTTATTTGTTTGCTCTTTTCTAAGTACTTTTTTTAAGGAAGACATGATATAAATGTGTAAATGAATGAAGTACAAGAGTATTTAACTAAAAAAATTTTTTTTCTGTATATCTGCATAAATTCGATCTAAAATGTGATCACATCTTCATCTAAGTCCAAAAACTTGATAAAGTGAACCCAGCTCAACAAAAAACATTATTCTTTTATAATTTATTTATTAAGCAAAATTATCCAACATTAAATGCTTTGCTGGAAAAAGTATGTGAACCCTTGGATCATACGTATTTTTAAAGTATCATATTTAATATTTGGTCGCATATCCTTTGCATGCTGTTACTTCCTGAAGTCTGTGACCCATCAATATCAAAAGACTCTCAATATCTTATTTTCAGGTACTGTTACAAGCGATACTGTAACCTCTCTGCATTTGAATGGATCTCTATGGGAATTGGGGGGTGAGACTAGATTCAGCTGTAAATTACACTGGTACAGTATGGAACACATGACTGGCTAAATGGCTGTAAGTCATCCAAACCATCACTCTGCGGCCAGATATGGAGTAGATGTGGATGGATCACTGCTAGGGTTATTTCTCCTGACTCATTTTTTCTATAGAACTCTATGGGGAAAAAAGTCAGGAGAAGAAACCCTTAAAGTGATCCATCCACATGTACTCCATATCTGGCCGCAGTGATGGTTTGGGGCTCGTTTGATACCTTAGACCCTGGATGACTTACAGCCATTTAGCCAGTCATGTGTTCCATACTGTACCAGTGTAATTTACAGCTGAATCTAGTCTCACCCCCCAATTCCCATAGAGATCCATTCAAATGTAGAGAGGTTATAGTATCGCTTGTAACAGTACCTGAAAATAAGATATTGAGAGTCTTTTGATATTGATGGGTCACAGAATCCAGGAAGTAACAGCATGCAAAGGATATGCGACCAAATATTAAATATGATATTTTAAAAATACGTATGATCCAAGGGTTCACATACTTTTTCCAACAAAGCATTTAATGTTGGATAATTTTGCTCAGTAAATAAATTATAAAAGAATAATGTTTTTTGTGTTTTTTGTTGAGCTGGGTTCACTTAATCAAGTTTTAGGACTTAGATTAAGATGTGATCACATTTTAGATTGAATTTATGCAGATATACAGAAAATTCTAAAGGGTTTGAAACATTCTAAACCATTTCAGCAAGACTGTATATATATATATATATATATATATATATTTGCATAATTGTCCTGGGAGAGATACTGTCCAGCAGATTATCTGATGATATCAGGGGAATAACACAGGCTATGTGCATTTCATCTTTTCTGTAAAGGTGAATCTATAGGATATATAAAACTGAGGCTATAGGCAACAACTGTTTCCTTTTTAAAGCTTAATAGAAATAGAGTCTACATTTACCAGCCAGCACTTAGGGTACTTAGAGAAAATGGCTCAATTGGTTGGGCTTTTTCAAACTAGACAGTCCCCCACCATCCCTCTCTCAGGCATGCTGACAAAATAACAGATATGCTGCAGTGATCTTGTCGAGGAAGGGCATTGTAGTAGGACGTTCTGGTTTGTCATGCGCTCTGCGTTTTGTTGATGAAGTAATATAACTGTGCTGCGAGCTTGGAGACCAGGATTCAGTTCCCATGTCTGGCAAAAAAAACTGTTAGCCACTTCAAAAAATCCCCTGTTGGCCACATTTTGGTGTAAGAAATGGGATACAGCCCCCACTTGCCATATTAATCATTGAATCAAATTCATTATGGAGAAATATGCTATTGTGATGCACTTCAATACATATATTTGATGTATGCACTTAATTACGTAATCTAAATATGTGTAAACTAAAATTACACACATCTCGAATGGTGTATGTGCTGTGCTTGTCATGGTATTCTTACTTTGTGAAAAATCTGAGTTGAACTTTCAGTTTTTTGAGGTGTTTTGAGTGTGAGGACAAAGAAATGCTGGAGACTGCAACCCTTTAGGAAATATCGTTAAGCATATTTTTATACACTTTTTTATACGTGTAAATTAAGTCTGATTTATTATTTAATGAATTGCTGTGTATTTTTATAATATCTACTCTTTATTTAAAATACAAGTTAGTATGTTTTTTTATTTTATTGGATTTGTGAATCTGGAAATTTGTTGGGGAAAAATACACTTTAACAGCATACCATTGGAGCTTCACCTGCTTTATGTCACCATATTACTTTGCTGTTGCATTATGTCTATCATTTAAATCAATACACAATCTGTAAATGTTGACATTTACTTTTGAAACTGCTTATCAATTTATAAATTAAAATTTGATCTCATTTTGTAATTTTCTTTTTCATTTATTTATTTATTTTTTGTAATCCAACTCAATGTCTTTGGACATTTTTATTCTGTGGTCAAGGCAGAAATAAATAAATGACTTGTGGAGTGTCCCCTGTGGGTATGGATCACTATCTCACTGGTTTATCTGAGGGAAATTTTCCTGTTTGGGATGTAACAGAGAAACAGACTGGCCCCTGTTCATTAAGCAGTTAATATCCCACTGTGCTCAGGTTTATGTAGCCTACACAAATGCTGGGAAGGCCCGGGGTTCATTCCAATCCATGATTTTATCCGTCCTCGTCTCCTCGGTTCTCACCTGCCCCGGAAATCGATCGAGGTCCGCCATCTTTAAGGACATTCCAAGGGTGCGTCCCAATATTCTTCACTCCCCACCGCCGTTCCCCCACTACCAGTCCTCTACTACCCGGAAGTATGTGGAGGAAGGGAGGGGAGGAGGGAAGTGGAGGAAAGGAGCCGTGAAGAAAAGCAAATCCGCTTCACCGTTATTAAAATCACCATCGACTATTGAAGGAGTTGCCCTATCATAACTGAGGGTGTGTCCCAATAGTAGAAAAATGCACCCTCCCTTCCTCCACTACCACCTCCTCTACTCCATGCCCCAGAAACCGATCTTTGGTTCCTCCCTCCCTCCATCCCAATAGTGGAGAAGATGAGCGAAGCGCCTTCAAACTCGGCTTCTCCTCCCCTCCGGTGAAGCATACATCAATGTATCCTACTGCGGGAGTTTTTCCACATTTTTGGGTGACATCATCGCACTCACGCCCACAGAGGCAACAGTGATGATGCATAGCTATGCCATATGAATTTCCCCAAGATAATGATGCCCCAATGCAAGATATTTAGCCTAAATTGTGTGTGCTTCAGTAGGTTATTAGCACACAAAGGACATAGCATAAATATAGCCTAAGCATGACAGCTACCATTTCAGTTTGTGAATATGCATTAATTAATTTATTCAACCAATCGTTTCCAAATGTTCAGATGTTACAGTGGGAACTAGGCCTAATTGTTTTTCAGTGTGACCACTGCGATACTATGAACATTGGGAATAATCCCTGATAATATGACGATAATTTTTTCCTGCAGGAATGTTTCAGAATTTGCCTATGTGATATATTAGGCCGTAGTGTAGCTACAGTAGCCTATATGAGGTGAATTAGTGTCCGGTATGTTCAGACATCAGGAACATCGGGATTTTGGAATTACGGTCAGGGCCGGATCATGGTCCCGTGAGGCCCCTGGGCACATGTCTTTTGGAGCCCCCCGCTTTCCTATATTGGTGTCTTTCTTGCCTTCCTACTCGCAAAATCATCCACTAGATCATCAAAATCTCGCTGTCTGATAAGGTCTGACTCTATTGACATAAGTGACAATGAGCTCAGACGTGTTTGACACATGCTACTCCGCAGCTCATTTTTTATTCTGCCTAAAAGGGAAAATGTTCTCTCACCCTGGCAGTTTGTCACTGGAAAAGTTAGAAAATCCGAAGTGCCACGAAAACATTGGGGAACACTGACTGCAGATCAAGTGCCTGCAATGTCTCAAGCAATTTAGTTGGGCACTTCTCACCCTGAGAGTCAGACATGAAAGACTTGAATTGGAAGAGTTCATTGGCAAAGTTCATGTCCAGGTCTGATGGATATGCAGCGGAGAGTGCATTTACCTTTTCCACTATAACATCACTGTCACATTTAAGGCTGCCCTTTCAAAAGCCTCAAACTGGTCTCGCTGTCCCGCTACAAAATCCCTCAACGAAGACAAAAGCTGTGCTGCTACAGAGATGTCAATGTCACTTTTCTCTAGGTGCATGCTTGTAGCGTGGAACCGGTCAAGTATGACGTCCCAGAAATGTGCCATAAACACCATCTCTAAGGTGTCCAATTTAGCACATAGTCCAGCGGCCTCAATTTGAGTATCTCTTTTCTCATTATCACCATTGCACATACCACCGAAGGCCTCTCTAATGTGGGTGTAATTTCTCCACAGTGCCTTGGTTGACTCTGCCCGAGCACTCCACCAAGTACTGGACAGCGATTTACTACTGCCGTCTAAGGTGTTAGCACCAACTAAGTTAAGTGAATGCGCTGTGCAAGGCACATACTCTATCAGAGGGTTTTTTTGTTTCAGGTGGGCCTGTAGCCCATTGTATTTTCCTGACATGTTGCTTGCAGTGTTATATGACTGACCTCTAAAGTTTGAGAGGTCCAACCCAAGGCCCTCCACCATCAAAGTCACATAGTCTGCTAAACTTACCAGTGTGGCTCTCAATTGGCTCAAAGCCCAGGAATCGCGCCACCACATTCCCGCTGTTGTTAACAAACCGGAATATGAATGTCAATTAGTCCACATGTGACAGGTCAACAATTATTGAAAAATATTTGGCATCCTGAATTTCATCTGCTATTGTTTGGCGAGTTTTCTGACCCATTAGCTCAATGAGTTCTTCACATATTGTCGATGACAAATAGGACACTGTGCCTCTTCCTTTTGCCAAACCTTTTAATATGTTCAGCTAACAATGGATAAAATTGTGATAGCAATTCTAGGATGCCAAGAAAATCACCATTATGGGTTGACCCAAACCGTTCATCATCTCCCCTAACCGCAAGTCCTCTTTCACCCAAGAACTTCATCACCGCTACAACTCTTTTCAAAATGTTCCTCCAGTATTTACGTTCCCCATCAAGTTGCTGCATGAGATCTGCATCTATAGCACTGCCCTTTTTCCACTGGTGCAAGGCAAAATTCTCGTCTTCTCCACTATTGGGACAGTGGAGGGAGGGAGGAACCAAAGATCGGTTTCCAGGGCACGGAGTAGAGGAGGTGGTAGTGGAGGATGGGAGGGTACATTTTTCAGCTGCGTCCCAATCCAGTTTTTGCTCCACCCTCGTAAACTTCACTTGCAAACTTCACTTGGGAGGATGTGAGGCACATACCAATTAAACAGGAGTATACACTTGCGTTTAGCGAGTGGGAGGGAGCAAGGGCAGAGTGGGTTATTTGAATTGAGACGCACTTCACCTCATCTATACTCAGAAGTTAACCATGCTGCTGCACAGTGGCGTATTGTGGGATCTCGGATCATGTAAAACGTCTGTCACCATAGCCTACCTTTAAACGGCTGAAACTCTCAACCTGTTTACACTAATTATGTCAGGGTAGATGGGAAACAGGACCTAATCACAGACAGGACTGAATAAGCAGAAGTTTAATGAGGGAAAAACAGCAATCCAAGGTAAAACAGGCAGGGTCGAAATCCAGGAAGGCACAGCAATAGTACAGAGTCAGAGTCCAAAATCAATGTCACAGAACGGGCAGGGGTCAAAACGGAAAGGCACAGCAGAGGCACAAAAACAGAATCCAAAAATCAGGGTCGCGAGAACACAGGCAGAAGTCAGAAAGCAGGAAAACCCACGGACACAGAAAACAAAAACAACGAAGGAAAAAAACAACTTTCATACAAAACAGAAAGAAACTAGTACTCGAAAAAAGGCTAGAAGAAACACTGAGGCAAAACAATGATGACAAACTCATGAAGAAAGACTGAAATAACAGGGTTATATACACTGAGGGAGACAGACATAATGGGAATCAGGTGTGCAGAGGCGGGGAGGGGCAATTACTCACAGGTGAGCACAATGAGGGTTAACAAGGACCAATAATACAATAACGGGGGGGAACGTTAGACACGGACTGGAATGCACATAGACACAATGATAACAAACGGCCTGGGGTTAGCAAGTAGACACGTGCACAGTTCGGAGGGGAGGAACGCGGAAGTGGACACACGTGCAGAGAATGCGAAATCACAGAGTGATACAGGGATAGGATAACGAGGAGGGAAATGACAGCTGCAGGTAGAAACTCAAGATGAATTAGTAATTAGTAATGTTAATAGCAAACTCTAAAACCCTAATGTTAGTAGGTTAGCTGGTTAGTATTATATACACGTTAGTTTGTTAGCAGGTTAGTATTAAATCTAATCTAACAGTTAGTACAATTAGTACATTAGTATTATATACAAATATTAAGAAAGCCAGAAGGAAGAACACGAGATACGAAATACAGAGGAAACCCGAATGCACCCAAAATCACCCGAATAGTGCAATGACAAAGACAGGGAGTGGAATCTCAGGATACATGGAACGCGGACTGACAAGGAAACTAGAGTGATGGAAAAATACTAAACACAATACACAAAGTCAGGAAAATAATAAACACCACTATCCGCGGGAACCCCGCACCCGTTCCTGACCCCACGGCCGGCGTGCCATCCTTAACCCTATTTACTTTGGCCCTTTTGAGGTAATGTCCTCCTGGTTTCTACTAGTTTTATTTAAATGTCAATATCTAAAAAAATATTCCCTGCAAAATCCATGGTTTTAAGTTTGAACTGAAGAAGAAGCTGTATCATTCAGAAATTTGCTACAGAATACATTTATTTCAGAATAGTCACATACAGTATATATATAATAACCATAACATACCTCACCTAATGTATTTAAATACGTTTAAAAAAGAACGTATGAAAGCGCGTGTGTATTCACACAAGTACACCAACGTATTTCAGCGCTCAGTGCGAGGGGTGGTCACTGCGGAAATGTCGACTGTACGGGACTTTGGCGAAATATAACAAGATAAACTCTTCAGGGTTCATGAGAAAACAGCTGTAGCTGAATATACTGGTAAGTACTTGGTTTCTTAAACATATTTATACGAGAGATTTTGGAGGAAAAATTGAGGTGTCTTCTAAACCGAAAGTGCATCAGGTACTGTATATAGTACAGTAAGCAAGGGAAAACGGCGAATACTCATTTGTACAACGTTTTAAAAAAATATTATTGTTTCTATACGTCAACATGATTTTCTTAGCGTGTATAAACGGTGCATTTGATGCATTTTACAGTCTGTGGCTGTAGCCAGAGGAGGGTCGTAAGTGCTGTGGGCTACTAATAGCACCCTCCTAATTTAACTGGAGAAGCTGCGGTTTTCGCAAGAGGCTACCGTTTAAAAAAATACTGTGTCAAAATTTTCGGGGTTTTCTTAAAGCTGTAGTTTGTAATTTCAGATGAACATGAATACTGTAATTGAGACGGATACGTCTCAACCACTAGGGGTGACGTTTATAGGGTTAATCTGGACCCCACGGCCAGGGTGACGTCCTTGTTCCTGACCCCCACGGCCAGAGTGCCGCCATGTTTCCTGATCCCACGGCCAGAGTGCCGCCATGTTTCCTGATCCCGCAGCCAGAGCGCCTCCATGTTTCCTGATCCCACGGCCAGAGGGCCACCATGTTTCCTGATCCCACGGCCAGAGGGCCGCCATGTTTCCGGACCCCACAGCCGGAGTGCCGCCCAAGCCTAGCCTGGTTCCTGACCTCTCCTTAGTTCCTGACCCCTCCTTAGTTCCTGACCCCTCCTTAGTTCCTGACCCTTCCTTAGTTACTGACCCCTCCTTGTCATAGCCCTCTCCTAGTCGTGACCCCTCCATGTTCCTGCCTCGCCTTGTTCCTGCTTCGTGTCTGGTTTCGTCTTGCCCCTGCCTATGTCTCTCAATAAATGTACTCCCTTGGCATTGTCGTCCTGGAATATGCTCATTGATGGGATAACCTGGTCATTCAGTACATTCAGGTACTCATTACATTTTATTGCTGAATAATGTTGCTGAGCCTAGACCTGACCAATTGAAGCAACCCCAGATCATAACACTGCCTCCAGAGGCTTGTACAGTGGGCACTATGCACGATGGGTGTGTTGTGGAATAAATCCACTCTGAGGTTCGGACTGGTGAAATTCAAGAAGTTTTATTCATGCATATACATGGAGAATAAACACATCAATGTCAGTCAGTGTCCATTCTAAAGTTTCACAAAACAAGCTTATACACTTTTGGTTATACAAAACAGGATAGAGTCTGTCCTCCTTTCCCACCCTTAATTGTTTTTGGACCATCAACCTTGCTTCTCACCCTCAGCCCCCCCCTGACCAGACATGCATACAGACACAGGTGGGAGAAGAGTTTATTATGGTTTCGGTTCCCAAGCAGTTCCCTCAGTTCACACACTCAAAGCATTTCTTCAGTCAATTAGCTTGCTTACAGTTTTCAGCTCTTGGCAGCACACAAACTAGGCCCAGAGCGAGGTCACAAAGCCCTCAGGTTATACAGGTTATATCATTTTAATTTTTAGAATTACTGAAACGTCCACACTCCTCCCTTTTGTCCTTAGGAAGACAACACACAGTTCAGTTTCAATTTTACAAAATTCAGCAAAAGCATAATTTATTTCCTTCTCAGGATAATCAGCATAATATGGGACTCACAGAGAAATCATCACCAACGTAGTCGTGCCTTTAATGAATGCAGTGCAGAAGATTATAATGAGCAGGATTACAAACAGGGTTAAACCGCAAAAAACAAAATGAGCAATCTTAGCTCCCCAGCTCCCCATGAAAGATACCAGCTACTCTCTGGCTGGCAGAACATATTGGCAACAAGCAAGAATATGCATTTTGACCACATTAACCACAATCCATGTGATGCTGGGTAAGTATAAGTGTCTCCACCTAGTGTATATATTATCACATAGGTGCCCTGTCCCCTCACTTTGCAAGCAGTGTGCGAAAGAAATCCTGCAAAACTCCAAACTAGTGAGGAAGCACTTCGTAATCTTTTTTAATTTTCTTTTATTGAGAATATCACTTAGTTTACATATGACAATGGTTACAAAGTGTAGATTATGAATGAAGATAGAATTAACAAAAATTCAAAGAGAATAGTTCATAATATGTCCCGCTCTTGTACTACAATTTGTAGTTTTTACTTCCGGTTTACTTCATGAAATTGTGGGAAGGATGTGCTCTTGAATCCCCTCAACAAAACCCTGGAAATAAGGGTTTCATTCTGGGATTTTAAGTGCCCCTATTTGTGAAAAAAAGTTTCCCACTCAAAAGCTTTTTGATGAAGTTGACTCAAAGGGGTGCACCCTCAAATGGGTGAAGGGATCATATTCAGTCACGGCCACAGACTCACGTTTAACACTTCGAAGACAGGACTTGCGAACTACCTAGAACGAAGGCTTGCGGTCAAATGACCGCTGCTCTAATTTCAACAAGAAAATGGGAGTAAAATACATTATACGGACCAGCTGTAAATAGGGATGCGATATTATTCTTACCCAGAACATTTTTGTGTGTATTTGAGTCAAAATTACGTTTATAAACAGTTATTTACAGAACTTTGTGGTCTGACTTTGAAACTTAGAAAATATTCAGTAGATTTTGAGCAGTTTATCATGTCATCCATGTTAATTTAACTTAGGATATATGTCTGCAATAAGTATACGGTAAAATAGTTTTTAATTTTTGAACTTTTATTCAAGATAAATTGCCCGTGAATCCTGTATCTCCCGTCAGTGCATAGTTCCTAAATTATCGAATACAATCGAATAGACAGATAGCCTACTTTAAACAATCATGTAAAAACCCCATAGAAACAAATATTTTTTTAAAGTTTTAATTACTACAAAAAGTGCATGAAAGCAAGTTAAAATATAGCTGCAAGCAGCGATTCCCGGGGACCGAGCGGTATGAGCAGCATTTGTCAAACACAGAGACTGCAAAATGGTAGACAACTCTAGACAGGGTTGACCCAAAATACAAATATTTGTTTCTAATCAGGGCTTTTGCCATTGGTGATGGTATCTTAACCCGATCCAGTAACGGCTTGCGGATTACGTCTTTTAAGTACAAGTCAAACAGTGAACAGTTGATACTGTTACATTTCTTAACCTTTGCAATAAAAAGGTGTTTCTTTATGTGAAAACAACATTAAAAGAAGCATAGCATTTGCACAATAGTTTTGCCAAACATTAACTTAGCCATTGGTACCAAGCTGGAATTGAACCACTGACCACATACATGGAAAGCCAAGATTGTATCCACTAGGCCAAAGCAGGTTAACAGAAATGTCAAGGCCAAAGAAGACTTTTGTGTTGCGGATTGTTTTGGCTTACTGACTTCATAATTCAAACAGTTAACAGGTAATATTGTGAAATTTCTTAGCCTTTACAATAAAAATAACTTGTTTTATGTTAAAAGAACATTCTTAGCATGACCAGCACATTGTGTGCCTCAAAAAAAATGTTGGGAACAGGTGGGGATCGAACCACCAACACTACTACACGGCAGTCCATTGCCTTAACCACAAAGCTACAGGAACTTTCACAGTTGGTATGGTAGGTAGACGGCCTGTTAAGCATAGATAGTGTACTTGGAGGATGGCATACCTGCCATCCCAACATTTGTTTTTCTGTAGCGCCACCACACGGATTGATTGGGTTAAAACTGCAAGGCTCAAGTCTTGATCTAACTCTCAATCAACCCACCAAGTTTCAGAACTTTATATCAAATGGTTTGAGAAGTACTCGCATGTATGTTGATAAGCCACGCCCAATGGAAAATTAATTGGCTTCTCATTCGACCAACTTTTGACATAGGCCTTAGTAAAGTAATACATTTATGAAGGGATGTGGGTTGAGTCCCTCGAACAGGTTTGGTGCAAATTGGTCAAATTCTGTAGGAGGAGTAGTATTTTAAGTATTTTACAAAAAATGCTAATTAGCGGAAAATCGAAGATGGCAGACAAGGAAAATTTGTTGGGCATGAGTAGCGGGATGTGTACACCAAATTTTGTGACTGTAGATCAAACGGGGCGTCAGCAGTGGGCATGTAAATGATTTTTAGTGAATTTTTAAATATTTTCTTATATTTGGATCTCTATAGCGCCACCACGTGGCTCGATAGGGTTAAAACTGTACTGCCCTGCCAAGGCAAAAGGCCTTAACTTAATTTTTGGTCGAAAATGAGTTATTGTCATTTTTGGAACATTAAATATCATATGGACAAATATCTTGAGTCAAGTGTGTTATTTTTTCGAGAAAATAGTGGGTTGTCTTTGCCGTAACTTCCAAAAGCGCTACAGAAGCCAAGGCAGAAGGACGTAACATCAGTTAAGGTTCTTTGCCTTTGTTTCACGGCACTCTGAAACGTTTGAGTTGAGTTAAGGTACTCTGCCTTTGTTTTGCTGTGCATCAAAGTGGAGTTACTGTTTTCCGCGCTGAAGTTACAGTGTTCTACCTTTGTATAATATCTGTCACCGAAGCATTTCTGACACACACACACACACACACACACACACACACAATAGCTTGAATAATGTGTTAAGCAAATATTGTTGGAGTGGTTGTTTTTACTACAGATTTTAAGAATGGCCCATTGCTCTCAAGGGGAAATGTTGGTGGATATGGCATTGAAACGCCGACACCAAGATCAAGGTAAGAAAGATTACAAGATAGATAGCTAGATAGATAGATAACGTAGATAGATAGATCATCGGGGCTGGGTAAAAGCCGGAATTGAACGGCGGAATGAAGCTCGGAATGGCCAATAGTGCTCTGTGCCAAAAAGGACCTCAGTTCAAATGCTTGCAGCACTCGCTGTGGAATGCGCATCAATACAATCTTAACAGTTTCTGAATGGGCGTCATATGTTGTTTCATTTGAGCACGGAATTTCCATGAAATATAAATTTGAAATATATGAGAAATTGATCAAAACTAATAGCATTACCAGACATGTTTCAGAGCCCCTCATCACATTTTGGAATAAGACATCAAGATAAGGTTTTCAACTTTTTAAAGTGCAGATTTTCTTCTTTAAAATGAGTATATTCAATCCTTGATGACTCAATTATAAGTTGATCAAAATTATATTTTAATGGAAAAAGCCTGTTGGAGAGGATATGAATATATTTGAATATAAAGCCCCACAAATCACATTCCGCATTTAGACATCAAGGCATGATGTATACCAAATTAAAGCTCTGGATCTGCCCTTCGAGTACGTATACGTACATGATGTTATGAGTTCACGCGGAAATTGTGCATTATTTGGACTGCAATCAAGTCTGGCCATTACATCTACCATAAGTCAATTATCATTCAGAGCCTCATATAACCCTAACAGAATAAGACATCAAGAAGAGGTTTTCACCTTTAGAAAGTGCAGACCTCTCCGTTGAATATGAGTATCTCCAGTTCTTGATGACTCAATGATAAGTCAATCAAAATCATGTTTTAATTACATCAGTCTGTTGGAATGAAATGGTGTCCATTTTCTCTCCAAGCCCCAAAAATCACATTCCGCATTCAGACATCAATGCATGGTGTATACTAAATGAAAGCTCGGGATCTACCCTTCGAGGACATGCATATGATGTTACGGTTTTCACAAATTAAATATATTATTTCATGACTGGAGTCATACTGGACCATTCATTTCTCTAAATATCTGTAGATTGAAACTGGAATCACTATTAGAGCCAGTTAGACCCCAGAGTTTGATTGGACTCTTTTTAAAGATAAATTTGTGCTGTTTAATTTGATGTGGAACACTTTGTGGGGAGTAAATAGGAACAGTCTTTTGGGATTTGGAGTGGAATTAGGACACATACATCACCAAGAGGACATATAAGTCTTCAGTCATTAAATAATAGATATTATCTGTACAAACCCATAAGATCATATACATGTCCATGAAGGGCAGATCAAGAGCTTTGATTTGGTATACACCATGCCTTGATTTGTGAATGCGGAATATGAATTTTGGGGCTTGGAGAGGAAATGGACACCATTTCATCTTAACAAACTGATGTCATTGAAACGTGATTTTGATCAACTTATCATTGAGTCATCAAGACCTGGAGATACCCATCTTAAACGAAGAGGTCTGCACTTTCTAAAGGTGAAAACCTCTTCTTGATGTCTTATTCTGTAAGGGTTATAAGGGGCTCTGAATGATAATTGACTTATGGTAGATGTAATGGCCAGACTTGATTGCAGTCCAAATAATGCACAATTTCCGTGTGAACTCATAACATCATGTATACGTACTTGAAGGGCAGATCCAGAGCTTTCATTTGGTATACATCATGCCTTGATGTGAGAATGCAGAATGTGATTTTTACGGCTTTATATTCAAATATATGAATATCCTCTCCAACAGGCTTTTTCCATTAAAATATAATATGGGTTCCCCCATATTTAGATTAAAGTAAAGTAAATGGATGACAGGTGTTTCCTGTTGTTCGGGTGTTTCCTTTTTGCTCTAATTGTTAAAATAAATGTAGAACGGATATTGAAGATGCAAACTTCTCATCAGCACCATTACAATACAAACCAATACAAAGGCAAAACTTGCATCTTGAACATCCATCCTACATTTCTGCTGGAGCGTTCTTCATACTATAAATTATGATTCTCGTTCACCCCAGCACTCTGTAGGTTGTTGTGGATGTCACAGATAGTTGTTTTAGGGTTTCTCATCAGAGCTCATTTTTATGTCATGAAATGCTTGTTTTCCATTCATATGCAGTAGTCATCATGTTGGTTTATGTATTTAGTCGTCACCATTTTAGCTCGTTAGCCTATATTTATATGCACAAATATTTTTGACCCTTAACTTCTTTTGAGTAGTATATATGGTTGAAAACCATAATATCATTAGATATAGGCTACAGCCTGTTGCCATATGCTTGCAATAATAATAATAATAATATACAATTATTTTTATTTCAGTTTACAATTTCTTACCTTCGCTATTTTTTTTACCATAAAATTCTATTTCTATATAGGCCTACCCAAGTGGCTCTAAATAAACCATAAGAGTTCTAAAACTTAGCTAAACCCGAATTGAATGCTTTTGGTTTCACGCTTATCAAAGAGTAAAATAATGAAACAATTGTATTTCTACTGAAATGTTACACGTATAAAGCACATTTTAGAGGGAAAACGGAATAATATCAGCAGTCTTTGAGTACAGTATAAAGGAAATAACAGTAGACTAGCCAAAAATAGTCATGAAACAACAACGCTGAACACTAAGTTGATCTTATTATATTATAGTGTTGTTTTCTGTTCACACGACTGTCATGGTTTATGACCCTTTTTCCCTTGCGGTCGTGTTCCTCGGTCGCCACACATGGGCGCTGCTCCATTGGTGGAGTTTTGGCTCCGTCCCTTCTTTTCACGGAGTAAGTAATCAGCGTTCACAGCTGGATGTAATGTCGGTGAGCTATTAAGCCCAAGTTCCTTTTGTTCTGGGCTTCGATATTAATTGTTCATTGTGATTGTTTGTACTGTGGTGTGGTTTTTGGCATTATTTGTGCTGTTTTGTGTGTGGTTTATTTAGCCCTTTTAAAGTTTTAGCCAGTATGTAGATCTAGTGTTTTAAGGAGACCGTTTTGCTCCGTTGTGCTTTGTTGGAGCTTTGCGGGACTTGGCTTTGTGCTTTGAGCTTTCAGGTTAAATTCCTGTTTTGTGTGCTCATTTCAGTCGCCGCGTTCTGGTCTGTCCTTGTTTGTCGTTTTGCCTAGATCGTTTGCTCTTTGCTGTCTCATTCTCCTCTCTCTATCTGCTGTCTTCTCTGAAAGCAAGAGGAGTTTGTTTATTGAGAGACAGGGCGTTTTTTCATACTGACTTTAGGGCTCTATTTATTCTTAGAGGCAGGGCTTGTATTTTCTATTGAGCTTGCGCTAGTCAGATAGCCGATAATTCCGGTGCAGCTGTCCTCTCGCCCCTGTGTGCCTTTATCCGTGTATGGAGTTTGACGATTCTGTTCGGAACTGTAGTTCTGTTTCGTCTGTCGGTGCATGACTTGTGTCTTTATCCGTATATGGAGTTTGACGATTTCGTTCGGAACTGTAGTTTTGTCTCGTCTGTCGGTGCATGTCTTCCTGTGGGGAGGATTGGGCGATGTTGTGGACATGTTTGCGTGTGACTGCGAGCCTCAATATAGCCTTGGAACTTTAATTATCGGTTCCTTCGCCTCATTACATTTCCCCTTACTGAGAGGCTAGGGCGTGTGTTTTCTAGTTAAGCTTGCATTAGTCTTTCTGCTAGTAAAGTTATGGGATGACGGTGCTCCGTCGGCTCGCCTGTAAAATGTTTCTCCCTCCTGGGAGATCGGGCGTTTACCCCTTTATGTTCTGCATGTGACTGCGAGCTTATGGAAGTAGCTACGGAACGTTATATCTGTTCCTTCGCCTCCTCCTTACATTCCTCTTTACCAAGAGGCAGGGCTTTTATTCGCTAACTCGTGTTCGGTCTTTTAGCCGATAATTCCGGTGCAGCTGTCCTCTCGCCCCTGTGTGCCTTTATCCGTGTATGGAGTTTGACGATTTTGTTCGGAACTTTAGTTCTGTTTCGTCTGTCGATGCATGTCTTGTACCTTTATCCTTATATGGAGTTTGACGATTCTGTTTGGAACTGTAGTTCTGTTTCGTCTGTCGGTGCATGTCCTCCTGTTGGGAAGATTGGGCGATGTTGTGGACATGTTTACGTTTGACTACTAGTCTCTGAGAGTAGCCTTGGAACGTTAGATCCCGTTCCTTTCGCCTCATTAGTTTTCAGTGTTTGTTTGCTGTGTGTTTTGTTTGTGCCATTGTGCTACTTGCCTGTTCTTATGCGTCTCGTTATCGAGACAGGGCGTTCTATTTCTGGCTCTCTTTAGTTACTTAGCTTGTAGAAGTATGGGGTAGTAGTCCTTTGTTCCCTTTCGCCTTGTTGGGTTTTCTTGTCGTTAAACCAGGCGTTTGTGCTTCTACTTTTTGGTGTATAACTGTGAGCCGGTCTGTAGCTGTGGCGTGTGTGTGTTCCTTGTCTTGTGTCCTCCCTTATCTGCGGGGTTTCCCACCTTAGTGGCCTTAGGGCTTAAAGAATCCCCTTGCTGCGTTTGGCTCCTCCTACCTCACACGTCACGCCCCATTACAACGACAAATAAATTTAGATCCCGGCAACTTTGTGGAGTTCTGTTTATAGGCTATAAACAATATAGGCAGTCATAAGTCCAACAAAACATATCCTATTTTCTCTACCAAGTGAAATTGTACCCCTCTTTTTTATTAGACCAACGCCACGCATATACGTTTGGAGCGCCTGTTTTTGGAGCATCAAGGATTCTTTTATTCGTGCTATCAATTTAAATATTTTTCTCGTAGCCTATGCAATTTGTGGAATAGCATAGGTGTCATAGTAAATGCTATCTCATTCTTTGAATTTGTCTACACGTAGACTAGGAAATAATTGCGCAAAAATGTTTCAACGATTGCGCAAAATCTTTTAGAATTTATGAGCAACAGGTGGCGTGAATGGTTAAATTTTTTAATTGACTTTTTGACTCCGTCATCAAAGAAAGGGATAAAAGAGTGTTCTACTAATAACTTGCTAATGGGATAGTTGTCCTCTTAATGGGGCTCAGCAGTCACTGGAGTCAGCAGTCAAACGGTCACTGATCCTTAGGTGTGAATGGGTGACCGGGAGAGGGGGGGGGGGGCTCGCTTTAACTGTCATTTGACCGCTTTTCCTCATCTTTCTAGGTGTTCTTTTTTATATTTATTTTCCAGACATGACATATTTAGGAAAAGTCATGAAAGGAGGCCGCCGTGCGACTCTCCTGCTTGGAGATTAAAGTTCGAAATTCCAATAGCAGTCATATGACCGCTCCCGTCTTTCTAGTGTTAACGAGTCCATCTCTGGGGTGAAGAGGGGGCTGTAATGAGCTAAACACATAAAGAAACACAAATGCAGGACTCAAAAGTTCAAATGTATTCAGCAAGGCATGAGAGGTGTTAAAGTGAATTCACTTTTATAGAATACCATCTAAAAAGGTATGGAGGATTATTCAGCCCAAAATGAAAATGAAAATGAAAATGAAAATGAAAATGAAAATGAAAATGAAAATGAAAATGGAAAATGAAAATGGAAGATTATTCAGCCCAAAATTGAAATTAAAATTAAAATCTTTAATTTTCGTTTTAATTTTAATTTTAATTTCAATAATAAACCGCTAGCAAGCTCAATTTAAGATTTAACCCTGGATTTTTTGTATGTCGAAGCCGACTCACTTTCAAATAGCCTACATTAACATTTCTCAATTTGTATAACATATAGTAGTTATAGAATCTGGCTGTCGATAGACTTTTTGAAGCAATGCCTTAATGTTCGCTTAAAGTACCGGAGCCAGGTTAAAAGCTTAAACGATCCAGTGACTCATTTGCGGTCTTTTCATTTATTTTAAGAGAGGATTTCATTTATTTCCAGCAATACAACTCAACCATCCAATCCAACGTTTAACCTGGCACAATGTAGCCTATTGTAGGCTACTACCAGGTTTGCAGAGGTGGAAATTCCAGGGGTCAGAAAGTTAAAGTCCTGCCGTGTTTCTTCCACCCATGAACTCACAATTTCACTAATTAGCCTAGCTCCTACCTCTTGGCTTTAGAATTGTGATAATTAGCAAATCCAGGTGATTGGAACAAATGATTGGGGAGAACTTTCACTTTCTGAACCTGGATTTTCCACCTCGCAGGTTTGACCTATAGCCTACACAGCGTAGCGCTGGCTAGCTAGCTCCGTTTCTTTCATAAAACAAGAATACTTTATAACACTGCTCAGATTCTTCATCATTTCATCCATTAAAACGTACAAGTGCCCTGAGAGCATAGTATCAAGCATAGCCTGTTACCCATCCCTATGCTATGCTCCCCCTAGTGTTCATTAAGTGCTACTGCACTAAACCTGTATGAGGCCCACCCTGCTTGCTTGACCATACCCCCTCATTTACATAGATACAGTTCGAAAATGAAAATGAAAATGAAAACGAAAATGATCATGAAAATGAAAACGAAAATGAAAAGATTTTAATTTTAATTTTGGGCTGAATAATCCTCCATAAAAAGGGACTATTTGAAGCAAATGGAAAAGTTTTGTGGCTGAAAGCATTAAGAAGAACCGATTGGACTGATCTTACCATGAATTGTTATGGACTGATCTCTTACGCTTACGATAGGTTTTTCTATACGGTACAGATAGATGCCACTGTAAAGACGGCCATACAGTTGGTTCGAAGAAGAGAGGAGAGAATATGGGTCTGGCAGCTGCACCTCGTTAGTTATGGTGAGTTTCTCTATATAGTGAATCTTATCTTTGGCCGATAACCCTTCAAAATAACCCGCATTTATTTAGTCTGCTTAATTTTTTTTTTTTTAATCTCCACTGCCTCCGGGTGCCACTCACAGGCAGCACACGCAGTCAATGCATGGCAGCCTACCCAGCCAATGCATAACAAGGCACAAATCTAGCCTCGCTACTCTCAGGTCATTGCGTTATGCATTCCCTGTTCGCTGGGCTGTTACACAAATTGGCCCTGTATACTAATAAGTAGAATTAAATTTTTTAAGTATCCATTTGTTAGTGATAGACAGGTTGTTGACCCAATCACCTACAAAGCATTTATTTTTCAATGTAGCCTGCATTGGTGCTGACCCTATTCCAAACGGTTTCTGTATGACATTAAAAGGGCATTGATTGTGTACCAATTTAATAAAAAATTGTTATCCATCAACAAAACAACAGTTTCTTCCAACATTCAGAGCTGAACAGCAAGCATTAGCCTATACTTACTGAACACATATACACTGTAGCTTATTGAACAGTAATTCACCCACTTTCCTACTTAATGGGACTCCATAACATTAGTGCTTCGCATCTATGACACTGTGGGCCGGATTTAAGGACACAGTCGCAGCGCAAAACTATAACCTATATTGCTCTTTTGCGGTCGCCGATACCGTCACATTAACGACCGATTTACTATCACTGGTCCTAATTACGTAATCAAAGAAATGAAATGCCCCCACTCACAATTTTTGTGGTAGAAGACACCTATAAATATGCGGTAGGAGACATCTATAACGATGCACTAATAAATGGATACGGAGAAACCATAGGCAGAAGTCGCGATATAACCACAAGAAAAATAAAACTTCAATTTACAAGGTACACAACGCTGTATTACAGCATAGGCTATACAACAATAACGGAGAGGAGAAATTTTTGGAATGATATCATATACAAAATTTACGTTACCCCTGCAAATTACATCCTAATAGCGATGTTTACCCATTGCGACCGTTTAGTAAATCCGATGTAGATGTTCCAATTTTTAAGCGACTGCTTTTGCGTCAGAAAAGCAGTCGCAATCCTTTAGTAAATCCGGCCCTGTGTGTTCTTGTTAACAATAAAGTGTTATTTTTTAACTTGATAAAAAAGTCTGATGCTTTCATTGAAAAAGACCTCTTCATGTAAGTTGGTTAGCATCAGTGGCGGCGCCAGCGGATTTGTATTGGGGTTGCTGAGGGGGAGCTTGACTATTAATTGGGGGTGCTACGGAACTGTGGATATACCAGTATATACGCACTCACGACCAAACGGAATCGCGCGTGTTAAGAGTCGCTAATACACACACTGAGCAATACAAAAGTAGGCTACGACAGAATCAGACTCAAGCTAAAAACTGCGCGCGCACACAAACACACACACACAGAGCGAATCAGCGACAGAAACTTCATGCACCGCTGTTGTTGGTCTAAAAAAACAACGTATCAGACCTCGATCCAGATCACCAGCGTATCAGACGAACAATCCAGATCAAAACCAAAACTGTACAAACGCGAGAATGCGACTGCCATTTCTGACATCCCAAAAACCGCAACAAACCGTTAAGACGCCTAGCATAGGCTAACATACATCTCCAGGTACATAACAATGCTGCCGGCTCCCTAGTAAGCACTGAGTGCACAACACATGGAATAAAGAATAACTTATAATAATAAAATATAAATAAAGAATAATGGTGAAGCGTGAGAACAACTGTTATATTCTGTTAGCTATAATAACTTAATTCCTGCTTCATTTAGAATTCCGTCCATTGACATTTTGTGCCCCGCACATTCGTTATGAGCCTTAAACTTGGCTGTGTAGCTTTTCGCCAGTTTTGGAAGCCAGTGATGGTGAACGATGACTCGGAATGAAATCCGTGCTGACCTGGTCGTAAAAAATGCCTGCACGCAAAACAAAAAGCTGCATCTTTGGTGATGCTATATTCCAGCCAGACATATTGCTCGAACCAGCTTCTATTGAAACTCCTTTTCTGAGTCCCAAACGTCTGTGATCGTTAAGAATTGGACGTCTTGGCCCTTCCTGTGGATGTTGGCTCCACGTTAGCATCCACGTTGGCCGTAGCATCGTCAAACTGATTCTACTCCTGCTCTAGCTGATCTCCCGTCTCTAAACTTGTTTCAAGAGACTCGCTATCAACTGTTGCTGGTTGATCATCCACAAAACGTGGCCGTTTGGAGACCAAGAAACTATCTATTTCGGACGATATTGGTCACTGACTTCTGCGTTGAAAATGTGCCTTCGATCATTAAACAAGCCCAACTAGCCAGCCAACCATACCAGCGCTAGCGAACGTACCTAAAATAATGTAGGCCTATTATCGGGGGTGCTAGCGAACGTACAGTAAATAATGTATTATCGGTCTTCTATTAATAGGACCAGATAATGTCACACAGTCAAACAATTAATTTTATTCAGTGAAAAAGTGAAATGTGTGAAGAAGTTATAAAATTTCTTGTGGGTGCTACGGGGTGCTATGGCCTTTCTTGGGGGTGCTCAAGCCCCCCTAGCGCCGCCTATGGTTAGCTTTTTTTTTTTAGCATTGGAAGCTGGAATGGCTAATATTCATTACATTTTTAAAAAGCTGAAATATCGTCAAAATGTCGACAAAGTGGCAGAAAATATTGGGATATTATTTTTAGGCAATATCGCCCACCCCTACCTCAGACACACCTCTGACAAACATCAGATCAAAGCCTTTTAATTCTAGTTATTCTGTATTGGAATGGCCTTGACAGCAGCTGAACTATCTCTGTCATGCTGAGAAGTGAACTATCATTGGCTGGCATGTTTAACAAGGTCAAACAACACCCAAAAAAAGAATCCTGTACTTGTACTGCCTCATTCTGCTATGCCGGACGGCCATTTTGTCTTCCCTCAAGTGTGGCAGAAGGGGCCAAATTGAAGTCAGGGAACTGCTGTCCTGGGAGCTCTTAGCCCATCCTCATCGGGATCTCTAAAGGCCATGCAGTCACCTCTCCCTGTCTAGTTCCACAGTCTTGCAAAGCCACGGAGGGAAACGGGGCCAGTCACCCTCCACTGTTGCCCCTCCCCCCACCACACACACACGCACGCACATAATACACACAAGACCAGTGGTTTAGCACCTGGGGGTGACACTTAAGCGGTAGGGGGGTCCGGGGGCATTTATAAATCTGCTGTTAAAAAATTACAAACAAAAGCACTCCAAATAAGCTAACAATACTGCAAAACAAACCAATCTTTATTTATCTTTAAATTTCCATCCCTCCCTTTCTTTTATGTAGCTGGATCACATGCTGTATTATTAGATATTATTCTGGCTAGACTGCTTTTTTTCTGGGCAGAACTCTCCTCTACAATCTATGTGCAGAGGACCCTGATGTAGCATTCTAAGCATTGCGGTTGGTTGCTCTGCCCTCCACACTCAGATGGATGATGACTTGTTGACTACTCTCGCAGCATGCCTTTCAAACTAAAAGTACATGGCGAATGTTTTTTTTTGTTGGTGCAATTTCAATTTCGGACAAGTTCAACAGGACTAACGTTAACTGTAACAATGTGTATTGTCACAAAATTCGCCTTGGATTGTGGAATAATGTGCAGGGGACAGAGGAGACAGGTACTGGAAGTGCGAGGGATATGTCCCCCGCATACCCCATGTCCGCTACGCCCCTGCGCACACACACAAACACACACACATAAAAGAGCAGTTGGTAGTGTTGACACTACAAAGCCACTCACCCAACTTCCCCCAACACCAGTGTGTAGCTTTAATTAACACATAACTGGGAGGGTTCAAAGATTGTGCGACTGCTGCACATAAGAAGCAAAACCCTCTGCTTAGCTTTTTTTAAAACTCTGAATCTCCTGCCAATCTCAAGCCTCTTTTTTCAAACTGTTCTGTGTATCCCACTGTGGGAATATAAATAGCATGGGATGGCAATTTCTTTGGTTCGGCAAGGAATCAAAACAGAGGTAGTTTAACAATATTTATTTCAAACAAATATCCAGAGACACTGAGTGAAAGAGAGGGCATTGTGACTTCTGTAGTACAAAGCTTTTGAAAAAAATATGTTTTATAATTACCAATGAACATATTCTGAGGATGAATGAGTTGCTTTTCTTTCTTCAAGGGGCTGTCTGTCCTGTAGGTAGTCTTAGAAAGCAGTCATATTCCCCTTATGTTGCAAGCAGCATTGAATTCAGAATTTTGACACAACGCCTTTTGAAATGTTCATCCTATGGACAAGCTAAATGCAGTTCTTGCTTTCCCTAAGGTAAAGTCCCTCACTCAAATAGCACCAGTGACTGTTCTGTGTGCACAAATTCCATTTGTCCCAGTAAATGAGATGAGCATTAATGTGCTTAGTAATGCTTAGTAATCCTGTTTGGAATCTGATGGGTTCCATGGAAGACCCATGATCCGGCTACTAGCCCAGAGCAGTGGAGGGTGGCTGGCCCAGCTCCAACACGGGCCCAGGAGATCTGACGGATTCCCTTGCCCCCCTCAGGCAGGACGACCTCCAGGGGCCCCTCCCCTGGAATACCTCCAGAAGGTCCTTCCGGAATTTGTTGGACAGGAAGACGTAGAGCACGGGGTTGGCGATGGTGGATGAGGCAGCGGCTATGTGGGCAAAGATGGAGAGAGCCTCGAGGTGGGCTGAGCCAGCCACCGTCCCCCCTACCAGGCAGAAGTTGAGGATATAGGAGGGCAGCCAGCAGAGGGTGAAGGCCAGCACCAGCAGGGCTGAGATCCGGGTCACTCGCGTCTGGTAGTGCTCTAGCCGGGTCTCTGGGGCTGACTGACACCTCCTTTGTGCCAGGAAGGTGTAGATCTGGGAGTACATCAGCACTATGACGATGAGAGGCAGGGCGAAGGCCAGGAGGAAGTGAGATATAGAGTAGGCCAACTGCTGCCGGATGTCGGACAGGAAGGCAAAGCAGTATAAC
The DNA here is from genome assembly GCA_029718625.1 of Synaphobranchus kaupii. Lineage (NCBI taxonomy): Eukaryota > Metazoa > Chordata > Actinopteri > Anguilliformes > Synaphobranchidae > Synaphobranchus > Synaphobranchus kaupii. Next base: position 26,721,998 of record CM056380.1, read on the forward strand.
GGACCCGTGGAGCCTACCACACGGAAGACTAGCTGGGGAGCTGCCAGGGCAGTTGCCGGTACCCAGAGTGCTGCCACCGCCAGCCGGAGCCGCCCCTGCCTCCGCCAGAGGTAGGCCGAGGCTGGCCGAACCACTGTCAGGTAGCGGGTGACAGCTAATGCAGCCAGGGTGAAGACGCTGGCGGAGGAACAGGCCACACCCATGAAGCTGACAAGCTTGCAGAGGGCTTCGCCGAAGGGCCAGCGGCCCAAGGCTGTGGCGGCCATATGGAAGGGCAGGCAGGCCAGCAGCAGCAAGTCAGCTGCACTCAGTGCCAGGAGAAGGGTGTCGGTCCCTGGTGGTGATCTCCCTCCTGCTCTCCAGTGCCGGCCCGTGAGGATGATGATCACCAGGCTGTGCCCCACCAGCCCTGTTATCATAATCAGGGAGTCCAGCATAGGCAGCAGCACCTGCTCCACACGCCACACCCCTTCCCCTGTCCCGTTCCCAAAAACCATGGAGAACCACTCAAATAACTGCACTGATAAGTGAAAAGTGAAATCGCAGTGATCCTGATAGCTTGGCTTGGACACTGATAATGGTCAAAGGAAAACTACAGCCATGACACTGACACTCAGAATAGTGAAGATTGCACTCATTTGTTATATTCCTTTTGGTTACATTGTCATTCATTTAACTCACTTCCTTTTTGCAATCAGAAAAATTTCACTTCCTGGGTGTTTTGATTTTTCAAAACTAAGCAACACGGTCCATGTAATTCCACAGGGTTTGTGTCAATCATCTCTCAACAAAAGCTGTTGGATTTCACATGAAAAGGCTTTCCGCACAAGGTCTAATTTGTTCTCAGATTCCAGGAATGGAGCTGCCGTTCCCTCTGGCCAGACAAGATGGGAGACACTGATTTCAGTGGTTGAATCCTCACTGAGGAATGGAAGACCTGTGAAGATGCCCTATAAAGAAGAGTAGAGGTCTCGAGTTGGGGGGGTCCATACCAACTAAAAGTCCTTTTTGGAAATGGCCGAATTCGCAGCTCCCTTTCTCCGCCAGTGTTCTCGTTCCCCGATTCGATCTGCTTTGCTCACTACTATCAGTGAGGACTGTTTGTTCCAGTACTGCCCGTGGGAGGTCTACGCTGTTTAACCAACGCTGTATTTATCTTATTCTTCTTCTGTTATGCACTCCTATGCAATCTCTGCTTCGATGAATCTTCCAAGAATGTCAAGGCCGACCACACTCCAGGGATCCTACATTAAATTGTTAATTTTATTTTAAAAACAATTGTTCTAGCAATTGTGTGACTCAGCTCAAAATATGCGGCTCGTTGCTCCTCCTTAACCCCACTCCACACCCCTTGCAACCTTTACATCTGACTAGGTAATAATTTACTTTTAGCAGAGTGCACATGCTTACCTGGAGTGTCCTGCCTTTTATCATTGTGAGATTACAGCAATAAAAAACAAAGTGCCTTTAGTGGCGAATAAAGAGTAGAGCGATGGAAAGCGGGAGCTTTCTCAACAACTCATAAATTCTGCTTTCACTCTGGTGCTGCAGGCAGGGGATGAGTGACTGAAGACCAGTAAAGGAAAGATATCGCTTGTTTTTATAGCCGAAGTGCTGAGAACGGTTGCTGCAGATTTAAGTCAACTAAAAGATTATGCATTAGTACTTTTCCCATAATTGAGTCCCTTGTATGGAACTTGTCTGCTATTCTAATTTCTATTTAATGGCATTTTCAAAATTGTTCAATCTTAAGCTAAAAGAAGGACTGTGCTCAGAAAAAAGTGCTCAGAAGTTGGGTGCATAGAAAACATAGATGCTAGAGGTGTATGTTTTGCCCTCAAAACACAAGCATTTTCATAATTACATTGTATTTTATTATAATACATTGTATTTTATTATCTATACTCCTTGAACATGAGTAAGTTTTTTGTTTGCTAAACTTGACTGGCTTCATTTAATTGAAGTAAAGATAGTGATAAATATAGCCGCAAGCGGTAATTGGGGGTTTGAGCAGTTAAAAGCCTATATAAGACATTTAAGAATATAAAAACAATATGACGTACAGCTGTGCAATGATACACATTCAACACAAATCAGAAGAATATTTCCTGTTTAACATTGAAAAACAATGTATGTCTATGGTTATTTTTGTGAATGTAGTCCATTGACTCGAGCGGCTAATTTTTGTGTTGGTAGACCAGGTACATCAGAATGCAGTAGTTATACTGGACAACAGCAGAATGACCAACCCAGAGACCATGGTGTGAGACTAAAACCTCTCCCTTCTCTTTAATTTGAAGCAATAATCAATTTTTCTATTAAAAAATAGTGTATTATTACACTGTAATATCTCAGTATTTACTTCTTTATTTTTAGTCTCCTATTTTTGAATTTCCTATTTGTTTCCTAATGAAATCTCTATTTTATCCTATAATTTATTTATGTATCATCCATCAGTCTCTAGTGTAAAGGTACACTATCCAAAACAGTTGAAAAATTGTCTTGCAGATAAAGCTACTAAGTTGCCATCTTACATTACCCATGTGCCCCACCGGCTATTGTTTATCCAAATAAAATTAGCAGAAAATTAAGTCACCATCAAATTAAAAATACCACCATATGCTAAATAACTCAGTGCATTCAGTATACATTTGCCTTTTCATTTTACCTTTAACTGAAATATGGCTCCTACAAATATGTTTTCAGCTATAGCAGCCTTAATAACCATGTAATTCTGTGTCCGAATCAGCACCCTTCCATAGCCTACTATTGAGTAGGCAGGACGAGAAAGTTGTTAAGTAGGCAAAAATGTTTAAATGTAGTATACTTAAAACCCGCGAATGATAATAACCATAATTCATTGGACAGTGACACATTTTTCTGTAGAGCCGTTTTGTGGCGCCACAAACGTATTCGCTCTGACCCTGCAACACATGCGCTCAGCACTGACGCCGCAGGCCAGGGGGGGTATTTTAGGAATCACTAGTTTGTATTGAAATGATTGGATATAGCTCGATAAAAGTATGGATTACGGGCGAACCGTTCATAGCTTTTAAACGTCCGTGCTGCACCGCCATTGTGGCTACTAGCTAAGATGCTGTGTTTGGCTACGGGCGGAATTTTGCTGAGCCTGCTTGGAAAACGGAGCTTAACCCAACTGCACTCAATTCTCTCAAAATGAATAACAGCTAGGAGCATTCATGTTTCTGAAATAGGAACAGTTCTGCCAAGTTGTCCAAGTTATGCGGTTGAAGTTTTTGAAACATATTAAAAGTAGCCTACCTATAAAATCTTTTCACATCCTTAAATAAATTGTGACCATCAGTTCACGTGATTTAATTTTGACTTCTTTCAACTTGGAAGTTCAACATAACCGCTGCATTAGTAATAAACAACTGTACTGACGTTTACTTCCTGACGCACAATATGGAGAATGCAAGGGCAGTGAATAGGCTTGTTTGCTCGAACATGCAGGTAATTGCACTGAATTGTTGGCAGGTGGCTTTCTCTGCACTCAGGCTTGGGGTGGAGACAAGACGAAGCTGGGCTTTTGCAGCCTCCACATGTACTATGTCAACTAATTGTTTTTATTATTGTTTTAATTTGCAACTTCAATTGCATAATTTGTTTATTTTTTCCTCTCAATTGGATAATTATTCACTTGATTGTACCGTTTGAGTGCCTACAGAGCCCCACTGGAGAATAACAGTTGAAGTTTAAATCCCTGCGAGTCATGTGGTTAAGATAAACTGGTGGCCCCAGTGATAGGTCATGGCCAATTTCATAAATTCCAGCTCTGGACCATGTATATAGAATTTCAGGATTGTATTGAGCCTTTAATTATAAAAATATTTTTAAGGTTTATAGCGACCCCCGTAGAGGGATTTGGACATACTTTGGCATGCATCCTCAGTGGAAACAAATGTTTTTCTCGAGTTTAGTTCAAATTGGATGAATGGTCAATGAGTTATGGCCATTTATTTTATAGCCCACGCCCAATCTCACATTTATTGTCTCACAGTTCCCGTAGTTATTGTCGGATATAGCTGGATTATAGTTAGTAAGTATAATTAGTTACAGTAATGCTATGTACCAAGTCTGGTCCAAATTGGCCAAGAAACAAAAAGCCTTAGGGAAAAAAACAATTTTGTATATTATGCAAATTAGCAGAAAATCCAAGATGGCAGCGACATGTATAGTACATACATATGTTCCAGATGAGGAAATTGGTCAAGAGAGCAAGTTTTAAATATCTAAAAGATAATGGTGATTTCTAATGAATTTATGAATTAAAAAAATAATATTATGCTCTATAGCGCCACCATTTGATTCTATTGAGCCAATAGTTTAGAGTTTGGCTCATAATGTCAGTGTAAGTGTAACGTTCCGTTCCCCTCCTGTCCGTTTTCCATGTTTTCCTTGTTTCCTTCCGTGTCATGTTGGATCCCCTGTCCGTGTTTTCCCCCTGGCTGCGGACTGGGCGTTTCCCTCGGGTTCATTTCGGCTTATTTTCCACTTTAACTTCCGCCTATCACTCTCCCCTCTCGTTACTCACATTCCTCACTGCTGTGCTTCGGCAATCACTCCCGATTGAACATCACACCTGTTTCTCATTTTCTCCTTCATTTCCTGCACCATTTAAACCCCTGGCTGGCTGCTAGTCGGCGCCAGTTCGTTAACTAACCAACCGTGTTTATGTCATGTCACGCTTCTGGTCCAGTATTCGTCAGCTTGCTGTCTTTTACCTGTTTGCCTGGTTTGCCGTTTGGTAGCTATCCCTCCGAAACATTCTCTGTTGCATGCTACTTTCCTGTCTCCCTTCAACCTCCAGACGCCGCGGTTCCAGCCTCCCTGTAGCTGTGTCTTGTCCTCCCTATGTCACCTACCTCCTGTACTTCGGTTACGGTACCAGGATCCCTGAATGTTAGCCGGCTTCAGCAAGATTTGCCCGAGCCACGCCGCACCTTCCAACTCCGCGGAGCTTTCTTCAGCTACAGTCCTGTCACAGTACCCTGCCATTAACCTCTGCTTTCTACCCCATTCATCAAGCTACCTACCCAGTCCGGTTCCAGTCCAGCTCCAGCCCAGGTCTTGTCCAGTGTTTCGTACACCTCCGTTAAAGTCCAGTTCCGGCTTGGAATAATTCCGTGCCGGCTTCCGGTTCCCTGAGTGGACCTCCCGGTCCAGTTCCAGTCCAGTTCCAGTCCAGTTCCAGTCCAGTACCAGTCCAGTTCCGGTGTGTTGTACACCTCTGGTAAAGTCCAGTTCCGGCTTGGAACAAGTTCCGTGCCGGCTTCCGTTTTCCTGAGTGGACCCCTCCGGTCCAGTTCCAGTCCAGTTCCAGTCCAGTTCCAGTCCAGTTCCTGTCCAGTACCAGTCCAGTTCTGGTGTGTTGTACACCTCTGGTAAAGTCCAGTTCCGGCTTGGAACAAGTTCCGTGCCGGCTTCCGTTTTCCTGAGTGGACCTCCCGGTCCAGTTCCAGTCCAGTTCCAGTCCAGTTCCAGTCCAGTTCCGGTGTGTAATACACCTCCGATCAAGTCCAGTTCCGGCTTGGAACAAGTTCCGTGCCGCCTTCCGTTTTCCTGAGTGGACCTCCCGGTCCAGTTCCAGTCCAGACCCGGTGCCACTACTCCACCTTCCCTAACCAGTTCCGGCTTGGAACAGTAGGGCACTTCCGCACCCAGTCAGGCTTGGACTCCCAGTCCTGAACCCTTTTGGTTCCGGCTTGGAACCTACCTTGACTTTCAAGCCCAGCTCCGGCTTGGAGCAGTCCGTAAGGGACTCTACTTATGTTTAATTAATTAACCTGTTTTCCTTTCCTGTACAGCTTTGGGACTACCCCAACGCTTAATAAAATTACCATTTTCTTGAATCTGCCTCCTGGTCGTTGCACTTGGGTTCGTCCCGTATCAGGATCGTAACAGAACGAACTGGCCAAAAAGCATGGACCCAGCCGATCTGGAACAGATTCGCCACGCCTTCTCCTGCCAAACTGCGGTCAGCGACCAACAGGGCCGTCGTTTGGATGACGTTCTGGAAGTAGTTAGGGGCATCACGGAGCAGGTAGCCCAACTTTCGCTCCACCAACCGCTACCGCGGATTCCTGCCAACCCAACTCCTCCCGCTCCTGAACCTCCTCCGGAGGCTCCGGCTCCCACTTCTAGCCGTGAGCCCCGAGTACAACACCCCGAGTTATATCGCGGGGGGTTGGGGAGATGTCGTGAATTTCTACTTAAATGTGACATAGTGTTTCGTATGCAGCCCTCCTCCTTCGCCTCTGACTCCAGCAAGATCGCGTTCATCATGAGCAGCTTGAGAGGGAGCGCCCTGGAGTGGGCTACATCCATCTGGGACAGCCAGGCCCCGTTATGCAGCAACTTCGCAGCCTTTACCGCAGAAATGCGGCGTGTGTTTGAACACCCGACCTGTGGGCGAGACGCTACCCAACGTCTGCTTCAAGTTCGTCAAGGCAACCGCAGCGTCGCAGAAATGGCCATTCAGTTTCGTACCCTCGCCGCGGAGTCCGGATGGAATGACACCTCCCTCCAGGGGGCTTTCCGCCAAGCTCTCAGCGAGGAACTCAAGGACCAGCTTGCCACTCGGGAGGAGTCCAACTCCCTCAATAGCCTCATCAGCCTCGCTATAGCCATTGATAATCGTCTCCGCATCCGGGCCCGGGAGCGGGGAGGAAGCTCCGGGCGTCCTTCACCCTCCGTCGCTTCAAACGTTCGTTCACACTCCTCCGTCACTGGATCTAGGGCGCCGACGGGCGTTTCCGAGGAGGAGCCCATGCAACTGGGCAGAGTTGCGGTCAATCCCGAGGAGCGCCAACGCCGTCTGCGCACCAGATCCTGTTTTTACTGCGGCAAGCCTGGCCATCAGATCGCCTCCTGTCCCATCCGCCCAAAAGTATGGGCTCGCCAGTAAAACTGGGCGTACTGACGAGCCCCATCATCCCCAACCATGCAGCCCAGGATCGCCTTATGTTCAAGGCTACCCTCCTTTGGAGGGACAAGACCGTGACCTCCTCGGCTCTAATCGATTCCGGAGCTGACGCCAACTTCATGGATATCACCTTCGCCAGGAGGGCCGGCATTCCCACGGAACGTCTAACCTCACCCATTTCAGCTCTTGCTCTGGACGGTAGGAGTTTGGGGCTAGTTACCCACTCCACTGTTCCTATCCAACTTGTTTTGTCTGGCAATCATCGGGAGTCCATTCAACTGTTACTTATTAACTCCAAACAATCTGCTCTTGTTTTAGGTCAGACCTGGCTCCGCCTCCACAACCCTCATATTGACTGGAAAGCCGGTCGCATCCTGGGGTGGAGTGCCCACTGTCTAGCCAGCTGTCTCCGTTCTGCTCTGCCCCCTCCGGGGTCCAGTAATTCCTGTTCTATCCAACCTATACCTGATTTAACCAATGTTCCTAGCGAGTATCACGACCTCGCACAGGTGTTCTCCAAGTCACGTGCTCTGTCCTTACCTCCTCACAGGCCGTACGACTGCGCCATTGACCTGCTGGCTGGAGCTAAACTGCCATCTGGACGCCTCTACAGTCTGTCAGGACCAGAGAAACTAGCTATGGAGGAATACATCCACGACTCCCTCGCTTCGGGTATTATCCGTCCCTCCTCATCCCCAGTCGGTGCAGGGTTCTTCTTCGTAGGGAAGGATGGCTCTCTGCGACCCTGCATCGACTACCGGGGACTCAACCAGGTCACCATCCGTAACAAATACCCTCTTCCCCTCATTAACACCGCCTTTGAACCCCTCTCGCCAGCGGTTACGTTCACCAAGCTCGACCTCCGTAATGCGTATCACTTGGTGCGGATACGGGAGGGGGACGAATGGAAGACTGCTTTCAATACCCCGTTGGGCCACTACGAATACCTGGTGGTCCCCTTCGGCCTTACTAACGCCCCAGCAGTCTTCCAAGGCATGGTGAACGACGTCCTGCGTGATCTCCTGGGGAAGAGCGTATTTGTGTACATCGATGATATCTTGATTTTTTCTCAATCCCCTCAGGAACACGTTCTCCACGTCCGGGAGGTTCTCCAGCGGCTGCTGGAGAATCAACTTTTTGTTAAAGCGGAGAAATGTTCCTTCCATGTGTCTACTGTCCCGTTCCTCGGCTTCATCATCGAGGAGGGCAGTATCCGGGCGGACCCTGCTAAGATCAAGGCGGTGACAGAATGGCCCCAACCCACCTCTCGCAAGCACCTTCAGCAGTTCCTTGGGTTTGCTAATTTCTATCGCCGCTTTATCCGTAATTACAGTGTCATTGCTGCTCCCCTTACTAAACTCACTTCCGTTGCCCTGCCTTACTGTTGGAATTCCGATGCCCAGCGAGTATTCGAACTGCTCAAGGTCCGTTTTTCCTCAGCACCTATCCTCCGTCACCCGGACACTTCTCGTCAGTTTACCGTTGAGGTGGATGCCTCCGACACCGGCGTGGGGGCCATTCTGTCTCAACGGTCCGCCTCTGATAACAAGCTCCATCCCTGCGCATTCTTCTCCCGGAGACTGTCCTCCGCCGAGAGGAACTATGATGTCGGGGATCGGGAACTACTGGCTATAAAACTGGCTCTTGAGGAGTGGCGCCACTGGCTGGAGGGGGCAGGTAATCCCTTTCTTGTTTTTACCGACCATCAAAACCTTATTTATTTAAAATCTGCCAAAAGGCTTAATGCTCGTCAGGCTAGATGGTCGTTATTTTTTGCCCGGTTTAATTTCTCTGTTTCTTACCGCCCCGGTTCCCGCAATATTAAGGCAGATGCCTTGTCCCACATGTTTTCCCTCCCCTCCAGTCCTGCTGATCCGGAGCCCATTCTGCCGGCTTCCTGTGTGGTGGCTGCGGTCTCCTGGGAGATCGAGGGTATTGTGAAGGCCGCCCAGACTTCCCAACCGGATCCCCGCAATAACCCTAACTCCTGCCTTTTTGTCCCCAATTCCGTCCGCTCCCAGGTCCTCGAATGGGTTCACGCCTCGTGCCTGGCATGTCACCCAGGTGTTGCCAGAACGATCGCCCTCGTCAGGAGGAGTTTCTGGTGGCCTACCCTTAAGGGGGATACCCGTGCCTTTGTCCTGGCCTGCTCTGTGTGCGCCAGGAGCAAGGCATCCCACCAGCCTCCCTCCGGTCTTCTCCTTTCCCTCCCCGTCCCTGGCCGTCCTTGGAGTCACATTGGTGTGGACTTTGTCACCGGTCTGCCGTTGTCAGAAGGCAACACCGTGATTCTGACAATAGTGGACCGGTTCTCCAAGGCGGTTCACTTTGTTCCCCTCCCCAAACTCCTGTCCGCCCTTGAAACCGCTGAGCTCTTGGTGCTACATGTGGTCAGGCTGCACGGGATCCCCTCTGACATCGTGTCAGACCGTGGGCCCCAGTTCTCCTCCCGGGTTTGGAGGGCGTTCTGTGTAGCCCTGGGTGCCTCACCTAGTCTTTCCTCGGGTTTTCATCCCCAGTCTAACGGCCAGGCAGAGAGGGCGAACCAGGACCTGGGGGCCGCCCTGCGGTGCGTCACAGTGCGCAATCCCGCCTCTTGGAGCCGCTTTCTCCCCTGGGTCGAGTACGCTCACAACTCCCTTAAGAGTGCTTCTACAGGCCTATCCCCGTTTGAGTGTGCTTTAGGCTATCAACCCCCTCTTCTGTCGGCCCAGGAGGCCGAGATAGCTGTCCCCTCAGTTAAGGCCCATCTCCTTAAATGTAGACGCATATGGAGGCTCACACGCACCGCACTCCTTCGCTCCAATTCCCGTTCCCAACGTCTGGCGGACCTTCACAGGACCGCAGCCCCACGGTATAGGGCCGGTCAGCAGGTCTGGCTCTCCACCGCTAACATCTCCCTTCCCTCCTCATCCAGGAAACTCCAGCCCCGCTTTATTGGTCCCTTCCCTATCATTTGTCTTATTAACCCCGTTTCAGTTAAACTTTCCCTCCCCGCCTCCCTCAAGGTTTACCCTGTTTTTCACGTGTCCCAAATCAAGCCTGTCTCCTCCAGCCCCCTCAGTACCCCCACCATCCCGCCACCTCCCGTCCGAGTTATCGACAACGCCCCGGCCTACACGGTGAACCGTGTGATCGATATCCGCCGCAAGGGCCGGGGTTTCCAATACCTCGTCGACTGGGAGGGGTACGGTCCTGAGGAGAGGTCGTGGCTCCACAAAAGCCTTATCTTGGACCATTCACTCATCCAAGACTTCCACAGGCTGTTCCCTGACAAGACCAGGCCTCCGGGTACGCCAGGTGGCGTACATTGAGGGGGGGGTACTGTAACGTTCCGTTCCCCTCCTGTCCGTTTTCCATGTTTTCCTTGTTTCCTTCCGTGTCATGTTGGATCCCCTGTCCGTGTTTTCCCCCTGGCTGCGGACTGGGCGTTTCCCTCGGGTTCATTTCGGCTTATTTTCCACTTTAACTTCCGCCTATCACTCTCCCCTCTCGTTACTCACATTCCTCACTGCTGTGCTTCGGCAATCACTCCCGATTGAACATCACACCTGTTTCTCATTTTCTCCTTCATTTCCTGCACCATTTAAACCCCTGGCTGGCTGCTAGTCGGCGCCAGTTCGTTAACTAACCAACCGTGTTTATGTCATGTCACGCTTCTGGTCCAGTATTCGTCAGCTTGCTGTCTTTTACCTGTTTGCCTGGTTTGCCGTTTGGTAGCTATCCCTCCGAAACATTCTCTGTTGCATGCTACTTTCCTGTCTCCCTTCAACCTCCAGACGCCGCGGTTCCAGCCTCCCTGTAGCTGTGTCTTGTCCTCCCTATGTCACCTACCTCCTGTACTTCGGTTACGGTACCAGGATCCCTGAATGTTAGCCGGCTTCAGCAAGATTTGCCCGAGCCACGCCGCACCTTCCAACTCCGCGGAGCTTTCTTCAGCTACAGTCCTGTCACAGTACCCTGCCATTAACCTCTGCTTTCTACCCCATTCATCAAGCTACCTACCCAGTCCGGTTCCAGTCCAGCTCCAGCCTAGGTCTTGTCCAGTACCGGTGTTTCGTACACCTCCGTTAAAGTCCAGTTCCGGCTTGGAATAATTCCGTGCCGGCTTCCGGTTCCCTGAGTGGACCTCCCAGTCCAGTTCCAGTCCAGTACCAGTCCAGTTCCGGTGTGTTGTACACCTCTGGTAAAGTCCAGTTCCGGCTTGGAACAAGTTCCGTGCCGGCTTCCGTTTTCCTGAGTGGACCCCTCCGGTCCAGTTCCAGTCCAGTTCCAGTCCAGTACCAGTCCAGTTCCGGTGTGTTGTACACCTCTGGTAAAGTCCAGTTCCGGCTTGGAACAAGTTCCGTGCCGGCTTCCGTTTTCCTGAGTGGACCTCCCGGTCCAGTTCCAGTCCAGTTCCAGTCCAGTTCCGGTGTGTAATACACCTCCGATCAAGTCCAGTTCCGGCTTGGAACAAGTTCCGTGCCGCCTTCCGTTTTCCTGAGTGGACCTCCCGGTCCAGTTCCAGTCCAGACCCGGTGCCACTACTCCACCTTCCCTAACCAGTTCCGGCTTGGAACAGTAGGGCACTTCCGCACCCAGTCAGGCTTGGACTCCCAGTCCTGAACCCTTTTGGTTCCGGCTTGGAACCTACCTTGACTTTCAAGCCCAGCTCCGGCTTGGAGCAGTCCGTAAGGGACTCTACTTATGTTTAATTAATTAACCTGTTTTCCTTTCCTGTACAGCTTTGGGACTACCCCAACGCTTAATAAAATTACCATTTTCTTGAATCTGCCTCCTGGTCGTTGCACTTGGGTTCGTCCCGTATCAGGATCGTAACAGTAAGTATGAAAACGAAATTTCATTAATATCCATTGAAGCATATTGGAGTTATTAGCATTTTTGTGACTAGCCACACCCACAACAACTTTTATTAGCTTACTGCGGTCAGGATTTTTGGACTATCAAAGTCTTTTAGAGAAACTTTTTAGAGGACCGTCCCCTGAACAAACTGGTGTGAGTTGCATGTTGATATGTCAAATGGTCTCAGAGGAGATTGATTTTAAAGGTTTTTCACAAAATGCAAATTAGCAAAAAATCCAATATGGCGGACCTCATTGGTAAAATAGGCCAAACGGTTATAGTTATAGCCCAAAAGATTATATTTGTGCTATAGCGCCACCATCAGGCTGATTGTGGTGAGATTTTAAACACTCTTCATTTCATACATTTATGATGACTGTGCCAAGTTTCAAGTCTCTAAGATGTACCATCTCCCGGGAAATTTAGCGAACACACGGAGAAAATAAATAAATGAATAAATAAATAAAACCAGTGGAAAACAATAGGGTTTTAGCTCTTCGGGCTCAGACCCTAATTATGTATTTTTCAAAAATAATAATCTTTTGAAAACTGCCAATGTGATATATCCCAATGTTGAAGAGGGTTTTATTTGAGACCTCTTTTCTCCTTGTGAACCTTTGTAAGGAATATTCAAGAAACAAGCCTCTGCAGACATCTTTAAGGAAATACATTATTACAAATACTGTTGGTGCAAGGGTAGCATAGCGAACGTGGGAAATCAGGAACTACTCAAATCAACAGACGTGCTAATTCAATCACAGCAAGAAGGCCAATACACTACGGCCTAATTGATAGGTGTCACAAAACACAAAACTGTCTACATCCTTCCTAGTATGTGTATTCAACACTCCGGATCAAAGTTGGGAAACCAGATAAGAAGCAGTCATTTGAAACGTTCGTGGTTCAGTCTGACTCTGCTGAGTGTCATTCGTGCGCTTAGTCACTGTCGGTATCGGAAATAAACTTTGTATCTTTTCATTACGTTCGAGAGACGTTTCTTTTTTCCTTACACTAGTGATAATGACGCCAGTGTCATCATTTTGCTCAACTGAGACATTCATTGCTCCTGCAGCCATACTATTAGTGGAAATCACAAACTCTGTGTTTTAACTTTATTGTTAGACGATTTGTGGCGATTTCGGCCAAATACGGAGTTTCTAAGTGTCACTATTTTCCCGTAGCAAGTCAATTTAACAAGCACCCCCCCACCCAGTCTATATCTACCCATGCATGACATAGTGGACAATAGCATCAATGTTTGAGTTCATAGATATATTTATTCATCATATAAAATTTGAATTCCATCATAGCAACAAGATAAACCCAACCCAGCCTGATCATATACCAGAAAAGCAGTGAAAAGCCCTGCTCACTCAAATGCAAAATAAACATGTGAAAGTATTGTCTCATTCTACCATGTATTCTACTAGCAATATGTGCTACTAAATATGAAACAAATATACAATCCTACCATTGCTTTTACACATTGAGACGTTCCTTTCAAAATTCAGTGGTCATTTATTGTCTGGTACAATCGGTTTGAGAAATATACAACACTTTATACCACTATTACACTATCTGAAACGTCGACTCGTTGCCCTGCATGCCCTGCAAGCCTGTCTCATTCATTACAGTACATTCTGGTTTATTTCTCGCTATTTAATCCAGTAGAGTACATTATAACCTTAGCAACGGTATATGCCATGTCTTCTTGGGTGCTTTGAACAATTTACTACAACCCAGCATAACGGCAGTTTTCGTTTTAACGGTCTACTATTAGGCAAGCTCTATAGAAAACGCAATTAGGGAGGGGAGTATTCCCTTTCCCGATATGTAAGTATTTTTGCGTCTAAATTGCCGTTGGTCTTGCTGGCTACATATGTACGTTCGTTTTTCCACTCGAGCACTGTCTTTTCAATATGATTGATAGACCTATTGTTATTTTCACATTTTGAGTGCATTTCACATACTGTAGTACAATCGTTAATTTTATTTTTGATGTAGGCTACCGATTTTCATTGAAGATAGAACATTTGGCAGCTTTTTGCAGATGGTGGAATACTATTTTATGTTCATGTTATCGTACATAATATAGGCTATGTATATACTTGTCTCTTAGGGCATGGCAAATGCTCATTCCAATTTACTGTGCGCTGATATGTGGTAGATTAATGTAAAAAGTTTCCTTGGAGTCATTATGAATAAGAACATTAAAAAATTAAAAAATTACAGAAAAATGCAATCCCATGGCAAAAGTATACATACTGTAGATTACAGGGAAAAGTTATGTTTTTGTTATGGCAGTGTACAGGACTGAACCCAAATGCAAGACTCTGAGACAGAACTTGATGCAAACACTCCACTAGGGAGAATAGAGGCAAGGCAAGCAAATGCAGGCAAAGGGCGAATAAAGGGAGGAAGGCTGGATACAGGGTTGGGCAAAGTAAGGGGTCGGGTAGATGACGGGTCAGGGCTGGCTGGGTCAGGCAGGAGGCAGGCTGGACAGGCTGGACAAAGGAACAGAACAAAACGGGTTACGAGACCAACAGGAATAATAATCAGAAAGGCTGGGGGAGATCTCAAACGGGGCAGAGAAAATGGACTGGCGACGAAACGGCGTGAGAGGGGAAACTAAATAGTGGAGGGAACAGGTGAAGGAACTAATTGAATAACTGAAAGGAGTGAGAAATGTGAGTGAGCGGGAGAGAGTGATAGGCTAACAAATCAAGGGGAGAAACAAGGAACTAAATGGGAACCACGCCCAGCCTGCAACGAATACACAGAACAGAGATGAACAGGGTAAACTGAAAAATATGACATGAAACACAAGGAATGGGAATACAAAGGAAACGAAAGGGAGGTGGACTGGAGGGAAATGGCGGATGTATATGCTTTATAATGGACAAAACAAATTTCATTCATTTTATGACATGTTTTGCATAGGGGTTTTGGACCAATAGATATCTACCCCCCTATATTGATGAAAATATAGTAATTCCCCCTTGAAAATGATAGTTAGTTTTATGAGCCTAAACTGTTGATTTGTAGTTAAATCATAATTATTAATATCATAATTATTTTTATTTAGAGCAGTACACAATTTAGCCATTTGGATAGATTTGGAGACACTAATTGAAACAGGGTACACTGCCTATATTTTGCATGATAGACCTTTAGTAGTTCTGCATATCATCCTCAGATTTTGCACACTTGTTGACATGGAGTTTATGATCCAGGAAATGTATATACAGCGGTGTTCCACTGTCATGACATGCACGCTGCTTGTTCTGAGTAATTGACTCATTCAATGAAAGGGGCGTGTTCAAAATAATAGCAATGTGGAGTTTGATTAGAGAATTCATTCATTCTGTGAAAAAACAGGTGTCATTAATTGTCCTTTATTAAGGAAGAAGGGAAGCAAATGTTTCACACATTGTTATAAAATATATTTCCTTCTGAATTGCTAAGTAAAATGGGCCATTCCAAACATTGTTCGGAGGAACAATGTAATTTGATTAAAAAGTTGATTGGAGAGGGGAAAACGTATAAAGAAGTGCAGCAAATTATAGGATGCTCAGCTAAAATGATACTCAAATGCTTTAAAATGGCAACAAAAACCCGAAACACGCAGAAGAAAACGAGCAACTACTGTTAAAACGGATCGAAGAATAGTCAGAATGGCAAAGATTCAGCCAATCATCACCTCCAGAATGATTAAATTACCTGTAAGTGCTGTTACAGTCAGAAGACGTTTGATCGAAGCTAAGCTATCAGCAAGAAGCCCCCGTAAAGCACCATTGTTGAAAAAACGGCATGTGTAGAATCGGTTAAAATTTGCCAAGGAACGCATCGATTGGCCCAAAGAGAAATGGCGTAACATTCTGTGGACTGATGAGAGTAAAATTGTTCTTTTCGGGTCTAGTGGTCGTCGACAGTACGTCAGACGACCCCCGGGTACTGAATTCAAGCCACAGTACACTGTGAAGACAGTGAAGCATGGTGGCGTAAAAATCATGGTATGGGGATGTTACGGTGTTGGGCCTATTTATCGTATACCAGGGATCATGGATCAGTTTGAATACATCAAAATACTTGAAGAGATTATGTTGCCGTATGCCAAAGAGGAAATGCCCCTGAAATGGGTGTTTCGACAAGACAACGACCCCAAACACACGAGTAAGCGAGCAACATCTTGGTTCCAGACAAAAAGGATTGAGGTAATGGAGTGGCCAGCTCAATCCCCCGACCTCAACCCCATTGAAAACTTGTGGGGTGACATTAAAAATGCAGTTTCTGAAGCAAAACCCAAAAATTCACAGGAACTGTGGAATGTAGTTCGTTCATCCTGGGCTGAAATACCTGTTTCTAGGTGCCAGAAGTTATCAAAAACAATGGTTATGCAACTAATTCAGTAATTTAAAGTGAAGTTAAATCTTGAAAAATTTCTTCAGTTTATACAGTAAGTGTTTGAGTTTGAAGAGAATAATGTCGACACTGATATTTTTTTGAACAGATTAATATTCCTTTTCTTTGCCTCCTGTAAAAGAATAACGCAGACTTGATAAAATTTGTTAATGCTTTGATTTGGAATTGAATGTGTAATGTTTCCACTACATTTGAAATATGGAACTAAATGCAATTAAAAAAATATTTGCACTTTTTTTTTTTTTGCATCTTTCCAAAGTTTCTTTTTATTTGTGGCACTTTATTTTGACTTAAATTATGAAAATAAACAAATCTAAGTATTGTATTGTAAATGGTACACCTGTCTTGTTTCATTTAAGCCATTTACCAAGCTTATGTGATGCTCACACCTGGAGTTATAAAGCCTCAAACAAAGCTCCCCCTAAATAGATTAGAATTGACCAAATTTGCAATCTGCGCGAAGGGGTTAAATCAAGTTGTTTTTCACATATTTTTCATATTTCTCCTCAGTGGGTTGTAATAAAAATGTAAGATTAATCGATGTATTACAAACGGTTCCATGTCTTATTAACGATGAATAAATGAATAAATAAGTTGTCTAAAAGCATGAGCAAAGTCTGGAGAAATTGGTCAATTATGTATTGAAGTACTTATAATAATTCTGTAATATGAAATTTAAGATTATTGTTATACTCTATAAAGTTGGATTTCACTGAAGCATCATACTCAAAGGTATGACAGAAGTAGCCTACTCTACAAGGGTTTTGATTTGAAAGCTAAGCCCTAACATAGTTCAATTTCTTTACCTTGAGACATAACATAAATGGGACCTGATCCCTGCTTTGGATACATGTTTCAAAATTTTCATCAATCATTAAATCAGAGCTACAAAATGAGTTATCACTTGATGAGATTGAGTAAATATTTCTGGAGATATGACTGTTTGAATATTGTGATTTTGCAAAACACACTTTTGAGAAAACTGGCTTTAAAAATGTTCTTGTGAATTATGCCCTTTCTCATCATAAAATACACCCTCAAACCAGGAACTATTGTATGGAATTGGTATATTTGTGTAGTCCATAACCCAATGCTTGGTATGATTTTGAATAAGTTTGATTATAATAGTGTTTGAACCATAAATTCATAAAAATATGAAAAAATTAATACATGTTTAACCTCTGATTCTTCTTAAAACCCTCATCCTTTTTCATTCTTCCACTTCCCTAATTATTTTGGCAAGACTCCCCCATTGTCATGTAACTTCAAAACATTGATAACTGCTCTCCCTATTGAAATATAGCAATAATACTTCAAAGAATGCCTGTACATTTTCATAGCCCTCATCAACAGCTAATTACTTCTTGCCAAGTAGCTATCCCACAATACCTTGCATATGAATGGTTGTCTGCTCCCAAACTAATTTGTATATGTATCTTGGAGGACTAATGGCAGATTAAAGGATTGTGCCCCCCCCCCAAAGTTGGGTCCGGGTGAAAAAAAGTCAAAAACACAACCATCCGTCTTGTCGATGGATCACCATGTGGACAGTTAAAAGTTTTTCTGAAATTTACATCAGTTAAACAGATATATTAGATCTTCTCATGAACCAAAATTCAGCTTTGGTTGAACTCCTTCATGGTTAGACCACATTTTGAAAAATACAAATTTTGCACAATTCCGGGGATACAAAACTTGAAATCGGCCGATCTACAGTTCAAATAAATAGCAGTGTGTTAAAAAAAGTGAATAAAGTGCAAATATTTTTTAATAGCTTTTAGTTCCATATTTCAAATGTAGTGGAAACATTACACATTCAATTCCAAATCAAAGCATTAACAAATCTTTATCAAGTCTTTGTTATTCTTTTACATTAAGCAAAGAAAAGGAATATTAATCTGTTCAAAAAAATACCAGTGTCGACATTTTTCTCTTCAAACTGAAACACTTACTGTATAAACTGAAGACATTTTTCAAGATTTAACTTCACTTTAAATTACTGAACTAATATTTAGTTGCATAACCATTGTTTTTGATAACTGCTGCGCATCTGCGTTGCATCGAGTCAACCAACTTCTGGCACCTAGAAACAGGTATTTCAGCCCAGGATGAACGAACTACATTCCACAGTTCCTGTGAATTTTTGGGTTTTGCATCAGAAACTGCATTTTTAATGTCACCCCACAAGTTTTCAATGGGGTTGAGGTCGGGGGATTGAGCTGGCCACTCCATTACCTCAATCCTTTTTGTCTGGAACCAAGCTGTTGCTCGCTTACTCGTGTGTTTGGGGTCGTTGTCTTGTTGAAACACCATTTTCAGGGGCATTTCCTCTTTGGCATACGGCAACATAATCTCTTCAAGTATTTTGATGTATTCAAACTGATCCATGATCCCTGGTATACGATAAATAGGCCCAACACCGTAACATCCCCATACCATGATTTTTACGCCACCATGCTTCACTGTCTTCACAGTGTACTGTGGCTTGAATTCAGTACCCGGGGGTCGTCTGATGTACTGTCGACGACCACTAGACCTGAAAAGAACAATTTTACTCTCATCAGTCCACAGAATGTTACGCCATTTCTCTTTGGACCAATCGATGTGTTCCTTGGCAAATTTTAACCGATTCTGCACCGTTTTTTCAACAATGGTGCTTTACGGGGGCTTCTTGCTGATAGCTTAGATTTGATCAAACGTCTTCTGACTGTAACAGCACTTACAGGTAATTTAATAATTCTGGAGGTGATGATTGGCTGAATCTTTGCCATTCTGACTATTCTTCGATCCGTTTTAACAGTAGTTGCTCGTTTTCTTCCGCGTGTTTCGGGTTTTTGTTGCCATTTTAAAGTATTTGAGATCATTTTAGCTGAGCATCCTATAATTTTCTGCACTTCTTTATACGTTTTCTCCTCTCCAATCAACTTTTTAATCAAATTACATTGTTCCTCCGAACAATGTTTGGAACGGCCCATTTTACTTAGCAATTCAGAAGGAAATATATTTTATAACAATGTGTGAAACATTTGCTTCCCTTCTTCCTTAATAAAGGACAATTAATGACACCTATTTTTTCACAGAATGAATGAATTCTCTAATCAAACTCCACACTGCTATTATTTTGAACACGCCCCTTTCATTGAATGAGTCAATTACTCAGAACAAGCAGCGTGCATGTCATGACAGTTGGGTCTGTTGTTTTTCTATTACACTACTACCAGTAGTACAAGTAAATTATTTGCCATGCAGAAATATCACTACTACTAATAACAGTGGTTCATCAGGTTACTGAAGTTGTACTGCTATTCTTTTGAACACAACTGTACATGCATAAGGTCTGATCACAACATGCATATTTATCACAGGAGATATGTAAAATAAAGTTAAGATGCCCCCTAGGGCCTAGAGCTAAGGTTAGATGTGGGATTTTCCCATGTCAGGTAAATACAGGGATAACCCATTACGCAATGATGGGATTTCCCATTACCAGGCAACAATATTTGGTCAATTTCATTCTAGCTCTATCATTCCAGAATTGAGATCCCATCAGTGGTGGAGGCCGTCACTACAGACTAACTGTTAACGACTTCAATGACATTGAAGGCAAACTGCCAGCATTTATCAAGGAAACAACAAACTGTACACATCTATATGGCAGAATATGTGGTAATTTAACATTTATAGTGTATGGTTTCAGTGTTTCCCCTAGATTTTTTTTCAGGCCGGGCGGTGAAAGTGCGCCATTTTGCGTAGAGGCGGAAACTATAATTACACCCTCATAATATCAGCGCTGCCATTGAAAATTTTAATTAGGCCTAACGGGAAACCGAAGATGTTTTGGCAAGGGTTTTTCCAGATGCTATTTTGATCATTCCCGCATTCTGCGGTAAGGGAAATATTGCAGCTACATAAAAAAAAGAAAAAAAGATTATATATAAAAAAAAAAGAATAATATAAATTATTTATTTTTTCATTAAAATTATTTATTTTCCCTCTTGTCCAAGCCGGGCGGCACCGCCCGGCCAAGATAATGGTAGGGGAAACACTGGGTTTAAAGTACATGTACTATTCTGTTTGATGTCTCATACATAATTTGACACTTAAGTAGTAACGTAACTCTTAAGACTTATGTGAATTCCCGATATGTTAAAATATGTGTACTTTTCAAAATGCTATCTAACCATGAAGGAGTTGAGTACCAAAGCGGAAATTTGGTTGATGAGTAGATCTAATATCTGTTTAACTGGTGTAAATTTCAGAAAACGTTTTAACTGTCCACATGGTGATCCATTGACAAGACGGACGGTTGTGTTTTTGACTTTTTTTCACCTGGACCCAACTTTGGATGGATGTCATTCGTTTACAAGGAATGACATCATCCACGACAATGGTCCCTTGCTCCCTTTGAAAGTAAGTAACTAATTAGCATTTCTGTATAACGTTATATTTAATTCACCATCGGAAATAGCAAAGTTAGCTATAACTCCTTATATATCATCTTGCTATGCAGCCAGAAACGAGAGAGGTTGCATGTCAGTGTGAGACTGAGTGGGTTACATCGCTGTCGAACCTGGTCTGAAACTGAGGCAGGTGCCTAGGAGTTAGACTAATAATGTTAGCTGAGCTGAAATTCTTATTTATAATGGCTGTTTTTCATTCATTTTTGTCAATCTAGGTAACTTAGGCACGTCTGCAAATAAAGTTTGGTTGCCTCTGCTTTCTTTTACTAACATTACCGCTCAGCTCACTGGGAGCTGCTGCCTCTAAGTTAGGTGTAACGATAGCTGTAGCATTGCTTGTTTTGTTGTTGATTAAGTAAATAATCTGTACCTATCTAGTCATGTAACATTAGCTATATTATCTACAGTTCAAGAACTGTAGTTTCTCCCTTGTAAGAAAGATGGAGAATTTTCGGGATTCCAGATTAAAATTATTGATAATTACAGATATTACGACTGCTATTAGTAGCAGTAGTTGTTGCTGTCCAGCAATTTGCACACAGCTATCCTGTTATTGCGGTAATGGTAATGTTAATAGAAAAACAAAACAGGATTCCGGATTCTAATATTTATTACAGATGTTGACATTACATACGACTGTGTTATCATACCATTCAGTAACATCAAGATTCTCTCGGGGGTGGGTCGCATTTTTTGCAGTTCTTGTTCTCATCCTCCTGCCCCTCGTTGTCCCACAGAAATGATGCTTCCTCCTCCTCAACAGCGGGGGATGGAGGAGGAGAGTAATCCTCAATTTGAGACACAATGTGCTGCTATCCAGAAGCTAACTAGCTAGCCACCGCGACAACCCGCCCATTTAAAAAAATTTAAAAAATATATTAAAAAAAGTCCCACCCCAACGTCCGGTTTCATGAGAAGCCTTCTGAAAAGCATTAGGAAACATGTGATCTGACTTCCGTTTTGTGGGGCCTTTAACTCAATTTTGACCGGATAGTGATTTTATTACATCTTTTGCCTCTCCTGCACAATAGTGGGTTGCAACAAATGTTCAAAGTAGGCGTCGGGTCACAAATAAAGAATTTACACTGTGGGAAGTAAAAAGTTAATGTCGGAAAGAGCAATACAAAAATTACCTGGCTGAGACCAGTTTGCCTCTAAACCAAGACAGTTTAACCATCTGTCCTAGCCAACAGCTCTTTGGCCTAAATACGCAGCCAAATGCGACCCCACTGTCTCACACCATCAGCCTGTTGCAATACAGCTTCTTCTGTCAGTAAGTGTGTGTGTATCTTCAGTTACCCAGACTACCAAATTTTAAAATAAGTCACACTTACAGTTATAATACTTATCTCCAGATGTGTAATCCCACCCGGATTCATTCAAAATTGGTCATAAACTTAAATAATGCATGTTAAATGCAAGTGTTAGTTTTTGTTTAGTTCAGTTGTTTTTTTGTTTAGTTTATGTTTGTGGTTGCCAAACACAAAGGAAACACTGAATTTGTCAGTTAAAAGAGTGTAAAGAGACATGGCGTTGCTTTACATTATTATTGTTATTACACATTTCAATTGACCATTTGTAGCTGAATGTTGGGGACATAATTGACAGGGGAAAACAACCAATTGCACCGCTCTAATGCTTAGCAACTGTTGCTAGCCTCTACTTCCTCAGACAACTAACTCTTTACCCGCTCTTCACATGGTTTGTTGACATAAATGCAGCGTATACTGTCAGCCAACTTTCGTGGTAGTTAAAAGGCGTCCCTGGGGCACATGTAACAGTGATTCTCGCGACAGCTCAATCACATTTTTTACGTTCCCTAAACCTAAAAGTCTATTAGAGAAATGTAATCAGTGGATTTGATTATTTGGACGACCACACAGGCAGCTGAATGTCAACAGCATAGATATATAACGTTACGTCAAACGTTAGCTATATATCTATACTGTGGTCAACAATATCAGCAGACACGTTTGCTCCAAGGTAGCCTAATTAAGTCATGTTTCATTAACACAAGTTGCGATATGTATACTTAACATTACATGAGTTAGTTAACTAAGTATTACTTAGTAACGTTAGTTGTTAAGACCTAACGTTAGCTAGCCTACTATAAACTGAGATGTAACATTAACATAGTCTACACCATAAGCAGGTAACTTAGCTACGGATTTAAACTGTCAAGAGGTGCAGCTTCTCTCTCTTCCTCTGAGATAGGTAACACTTCGCTTCAATGTTGTTGGCGATAACTTGCACGTCGTGTACAGTTGAAGTCAAAAGTTTACATATACCTTAGCCAAATCAATAATCAATAAACCAATCAAAATGTCATATCCCATTCCCTTTAAAAGCCTGCTTTTCCATGCTTATATGATGGCGAAACAGAAATGCTCGTGCGTGTTTAGTGCAATCAAGGAATAGGCTTTATGGATCAATAGTAGCCTATGATAAATATTATTCGGACAAACCATTATGAGTTCCCGGTAATTCCCGACAGCTAGTGCTGTTATTCTACAAAATATATGCGGTTAAATTTAGTTAATGGCACCTGCAACAGCTGAGAATAAGCTACCAATGGCTTCCGTCTCACCTTAGAAAACGCCAAATTAGCCTGCTTGTTTAACGAATTTCATTTGATTATGCAATGAAGCAATTAACTCATGTTCAAGCTTCATCCGAAGTTCATTACCTGCATTGTAATTTTGATTAATAAAATAAATAACGTTATTTTGCCTTAATGATGACAACAAATACAATAAAGCTGTCAGGTTGGCAACCCATAGGTTCACGCATATTTCCCTTCTTTTATAATGTCCTGCTTATGGAAATGTGACCAACCAGTTTTACTGGTAGCGTAATGCTTTAAAACAATCCACTTTCCCAGGAAGACCGTTAAAAGTGCGATTTACAGCAGGGGAAACAGACCTGCTCCTCTAAAGCGCACATGCAGATAATGGTATTTAGATTAATTGTGAATTAATTGTAACGTGCTGCAAATTTGTTTTCGTTTCTAATTAGACGCTTAGTTCTCTTTAAAATATTTTGTTCAGTTATGGAATAACAGGTGAAATCAACGGGGTTTTAATAAGCTGAGGGTATGGAAACCTTGTCACTGTAATTTAAAAAATATGAAGGACGAAGAATAACTAAGGTTACAATTCAGTTAACATGGTGACATTTACGTATCTCCGTTTTTTAACCATAGGCTATCGAAAGAAACCTTATGCATAGCGAATCCGCTGTAGCCTAGGCTATTTGAAAAACAATAAAAGCAATATTCACTGGACAAGGTTTTAAACTTTTTTCAGTCACAAACCATTCTATTTACTTACAGGCTGTATTCCTAGATAAACAGACCTGTATTGTAATGACATCTGAAGCGCATTTTCAAAACTCAAATGTCCGTCTATTGCAGTGCGCGAGTTTTCCATTGAATGGCAATTCACGCATTAGGTGTAAATGGCAATTCGCGCATTAGGCTTGATATAGGTGTTATCAGCTCCTTTTTAACGGATAGCCATTGTCCGTACCATCGCACATCGCCTGGATGTTGATGGAGTGGGCTGAGAGCAATGTAATGTGGCATCGTTTCCCTTCGCTGAGGGAAAGGTATATGGACCTATGGAACCTTTTATTATTATGCATTTTTGACATAGCCTACACAATAATAATATTTCACATTGTGATCTAGATATTTTAGTCATGCTTGTGCGCGCCCTGTGTGTAACAGACAGGATGGTACGCGCGTTGTGCACACGCCTATGTAGACGCACTTATATGCGCCGTTAAAATAACATGTAAACAACTGCGACATGACTTTAGACCAGGTTTGTGGTGGTTCTAGCGCAAGCGCTTTCTGCTGGCTTAAGATAGCAATACGCCAGAAAGAATCCTGGCCACTCGTCTTAAGACCAACACGCCCAGTTCACTTGTAATGGGCGCAAGAATACATGGTAGTTAAAGGACGTAAACGCAAGGCGTTATTATGAACCATGCGCCGGGTGTAAGATAGCAAAGACACTTGCGTTTGGGTTAGCGCCGCTTTGCGCCGGGTGTAAGATAGGGCCCATAGACAGTTGGGCAGACCCACAAAACACAAACGTATCAAACAAAGACATTCAATATCATAATTGCATTAATCAAACTAATTAAATTAATTAAAGTGTAATAGCCTACAGCCAAATGTCATGATTAAAAATAGCCCCCGCTGTCCCGAGATGTCCAGTGTTATCAAGCAGTCCAACACAAACACAAAGAATGATTTATTTCAGCTTTTATTTCTTTCACCACATTCCCAGTGGGTCAGAAGTTTACATACACTCTGTTAGTATTTGGTAGCATTGCCTTTAAATTGTTTAACTTGGGTCAAACGTTTCGGGTAGCCTTCCACAAGCTTCTCACAATAAGTTGCTGGAATTTTGGCCCATTCCACCTGACAAAACTGGTGTAACTGAGTCAGGTTTGTAGGCCTCCTTGCTCGCACACGCTTTTTCAGTTCTGCCCACAAATTTTCGATTGGATTGAGGTCAGGACTTTGTGATGGCCACTCCAATACCTTGACTTTGTTGTGCTTAAGCCATTTTGCCACAACTTTGGAAGTATGCTTTGGGTCATTGTCCATTTGGAAGAGCCATTTGCGACCAAGCTTTAACTTACTGATGTCTTGAGATGTTGCTTTAATATATCCACATAATTTTCTTTCCTCATGTTGCCATCTATTTTATGAAGTGCACCAGGCCCTCCTGCAGCAAAGCACCCCCACAACATGATCCTGCCAGCCCCATGCTTCACGGTAGGGATGGTGTTCTTCGGCTTGCAAGCCTCACCATTTTTCCTCCAAACATAACGATGGTCATTATGGCCAATCAGTTCAATATTTGTTTCATCAGTCCAGAGGACATATCTCCAAAAAGTAAGATCTTTTTCCCCATGTGCAGCAAACTGTAGTCTGGCTTTTTTTATGGCACTTTTGGAGTAGTGGCTTCTTCCTTGCTGAGCAGCCTTTCAGGCTATGTCGATATAGGACTCGTTTTACTGTGGATATAGATACTTTTGTACCTGTTCCCTCCAGCATCTTCACAAGGTCCTTTGCACTTTTTTCGCAGCAAAGCACGTTCATCTCTAGGAGACAGAACGCGTCTCCTTCCTGAGCGGTATGACAGTTGCGTGGTCCCATGGTGTTTATACTTGCGTACTATTGTTTGTACAGACGAACGTGGTACCCTCAGACGTTTGGAAATTGTTCCCAAGGATGAACCAGACTTGTGGAGGTCCACAAATTTCTTTCTGAGGTCTTGGCTGATTTCTTTTGATTTTCCAATGATATCAAGCAAAGAGGCACTGAGTTTGAAGGTTGGCCATAAAATACATCCACAGGTACACCTCCAATTGACTCAAATAATGTCAATTAGCCTATCAGAAGTTTCTAAAGCCATGACATAATTTTCTGGAATTTTCCAAGCTTTTCAATGGCACAGTCAACACACACTCATAATCATATGTTTCTGCAGGTGGGTGCTAAAAACAGTTAAATGCCCCAATCCCACACCCAAGATAAACCTTCTGCAATAACCATAGCCTACATGACTTGTTTCTATACGGATTTGGAAAAAGTAGTCAAACGCACGTATTTCAGCACCATAGGAAATGAACAGCGACCGACACACACGCGCACACACACACACACACACACACACAAAATATTTACAGGGATTGGAGATTTAACTAACGATACACACCATGAAACGCACAGAAAGTAATAATCAATGCCAACGAAATTATTTAGTAAAAAGGCTCACATGAACATAAATCATAGGCCAAGTGCACAATCCAACATCACCGTGGCTGTGAGACACCGCTGCTATAGTACACCCATAAAGAATGCAACATAACAGTATAGGCTACAAGGGGCCTATTAACAAGCCAAACAAGTCATAATATTGTTACACACGCAAAGAAAGCATACAAGCGCATGCAGTAAAATACAGTCAATTAATTAACCATCAACACATAGGCCCACACAACTACTAAATTTTTGATTTGTTTTTCACTCACCATTGACATTACTTCTTTACGAGGAAAGTGTTACTCCTTGCAGCCATGCACTTGATGAATTAATCTGCGATTACACCCAGGTTCCTATTTCATGACACATTCTTGTGACAGTTCAATACAGCACATGGTTCAGTCTGGCATGTCCCATTGTGGACCGCAGATAAGTTTTATGACGCCGCAGGCCTGAAAATGACCTTTCTGCAGTAGGGGTGCAACGAATATTTGACGTCGTCGACGAAAATCGATGACCAAATAAGTTGCCAACTAATTTAATTGTTGATTAGTTGGTGACGTCATAGCGTGTGTTTTTCACGCTGTGGAGCTGAATTAAACTGTTTTTTTTCTGGAGCTGATGATAGAAGTAGCTAAGGAGTGAGACATCTTGCTTCCTTCTCATCTTTGTTGAGAGATGCACATGCGCATTTCACTCTTAACTCGGCCAAAAAGGCTGTGAACTGCAACATTTGCAAAGCTGACCTTGCCTGGCATGGGAGCACCTCAGTTTTGCTGGAGCATCTGAAGAGGAGACTCTTCTCGGTAAGCTAGTTAGCTTGTTAGCTGGCTAGCTACAGTAGCTAATGTTAATGTTAAAAGCCATGTTACTTCACGTTATGAGCTGTAACGTTTTCTATTTTGAAACACATTTTCTCTTGATCAATGAATTGTTAATGGCATTGAACATACAGTTGCAAATAACGTATTATTCACAACGATCCAGTTCACATTCCAAATGTGCCCTTAACTTTACAATCTTAAACGTTGCATCATTGTCATCATGGCGACATTTACGGAGAATGTGTTGCTAGAGACGATAATCACATCCAGCTTCTGTCAAAATGAGTGATGGCATATTTGCATAATTTTGAGTATTCATGAGGTCATGAAAAAATATAATTATGCATAAAAAAATAAAAAATAAATTTTTATTTTGTAATTATTTTATAAAAAAATGTATTATGTATTATTATTATTCGGGGTGTTGTGGGGGGTTGTTTCAAGGGGGGATTTATTGGCATTGTGATGTCATTTTATTGGGGAGTGGTTGTTGTAAACGTTTTTTATGGTGGGTCTTAGGGTGCTTAGGGGAAAACATGTGTTGGTATTTTTTTTATTTTTTATTAGAACAACATTGTGAAAAATAATGGTATATATATATATAAACATATAAATGTATAGGTTAGTGGCAATAGTTTAAAGTTTAAAAAAAAAACAGTTTGTGTTAGCAGAAACGTTTTAAAGAATAAAATAATTCAAGCAGGTTGTTAAAACGTGACAAATAGCGATAGGCTATAGCAAGTTAATTGTCTGAAAGAAAGAAAGAAAGAAAGAAAGAAAGAAAGCATGCCATTTAAAAAAATGTTTGTTTGCGTCGAAGGAAAAAAGTTTTGGAGGATGTGCACGAATGGCTCCGTAGAGAGAGACCGTAGCCAAGGTCTCCGTAAAGTCTTAAAACTGTGTAAAATAGCCAAGCGGTATATCTAAAAAACAAGTTAGTGTTCTAAAAGAAAGCCTAGCCGGACTCGAAGAGAAAAAGAAAGGCTAGAAAGAATCAAAAATAAAAGAATAGGCTATGTAACGTTTTACAGAATTAAAACGCAAAACCTAAAAATTACTTTTTTATTTTTGGGTTCCGCGGAGGTCCGGGGATAGCCTATAGGCTATAGCCTGTAGACGGGGCAGAGACCTTTCCAACCTGACATCAACATTGCAAATGGAGACATTAGCTTTTCGTAGGTAGTATACCTAAAAGGGGATACGCCCCCGTAGTATCCGCTTCCTGTCCCCTATGAAATTGACGGACGTTTACACGGGCCAATGAGCTGGATAGGGCTGGAAAAGCTTATGCCAAACCGGTTTTGAGATTTAGCAACTAGAGAGGGGAGGTTCGACTCTTTTTACTAACTCGAGTTTGTATGAGTCACTCACCAAAGAGAGTCGGGTTTTGGAGTCACTTGAGTCATCAAGTCAGTCTAACTTCCGGTTTAGCCCTCCTGAATGGGATAAAATTATTTAATATTGCGGCTCTTCGAGACTATCCAAATGTTATCGGAATGAATGGATCAAATTCTGATAGTGAAACGAGTTATTTCACGGGGGTTGTGACGCTCAAAAAAATTTATCCACCGTTTTACAGCCGCTCCTTTTCCCATGATTGTGTGCGAGAAAACTGCTTTTCGGACATGGAAGTTATAATTACACGGTTTTACCACTAAATTGGCTTCAAAGCCCGGCGCTGTTCTGGGGGTTTGCTCAGTACTCTCACTCACGAGTTAGCGAATCAGTGAGTGCGAGTCAACTCGAGTTGACAGCCACAGTCACTCACCCGCACCCGCTGAACCAACGAGTGCAAATATGAAGGCAAATATAGTGCGAATACTTTCTACGCCGTCACACAGAGACTAACATTAGCGGAGCGGAGCAGCGAACTCCAGCAGTCACAAACGAGATCGACTGACCAACACACACTGCGGCATTCAACTCTGAGGTGAAGAAAATAGCTCTTATACAAAATATTGGTAATAAAAAATAACTGAAATAACTGTTTTGATTTGAAATGGTTTTATTGTTTCCGTTTAAAAAAGTCCGTCATTCTGCTTAAAAGACGTGAACTGCAGTCAGTCCCATAGATCAGAACGGCATCACACAGCCTGCTAATCAGAAATTACAGACTGTTGAATTTCATGATTGATCAATCAGAATTGAGTAGTAGTAAACTACTAAAAAGGGACAAATTAAAATTCATGGACGGTTAGTGACTGTGGCATGGAACTTGTGAGTGAGTGGGTGATTCGTACGTGCAGCCAGAACTTCAGCTCAGGGCAGGGGGCGGGTTCCGGGGCTGGGAGAGTGAGTACTGGGTGACCGAGTGAGTGAGTGTTTCGTGCAACCCGAGTCAGACAGATCCGGGCGGGCTGGGAGAGTGAGTGAGTGAGCGCCAAACTGGTTGCTTTTTCACAGGGCTAGGTTAATACAGTGATTTACTTGACACATTTCCACAAATACCGTTAATATAAGAGTTGCACAATAGTGTGAGTAACACGTTGTCTTGCCTCGTCTTCGCAGTTCGCATTAGCAAGTAGCAGGTAGGAGGGGCGAGTCAGTGAACGAGTTAGTGGGGGAGAGGACTTGTCAATCCAGTAAAGTCAGTAAAAAGAGTCGTTCATTTTGAACGATTCGTTCAAACTCGCACATCACTATTAGCAACAGCTGCTGGAAGGAGGGGTTGCGGGGGGTTGCGTGCGGGGTAGCGCGATGTTAGAGGCAACCTTTGAGCGACATGGAACAGCTGTATTACTGGCGGGAACCTCCACTAACTTTTGAATCAAAGAAAGAATAGTGGTATACATATAGCATGGACTAGAAATAATTCAGCAGGCCGCAAAATGCCCCGAACCCCATTGAAAAGGCGGCTATCTACCCTAACCGTCTATATGACCTATAATGTTGTTCACTGGGTCAGAATATGAAACAAAACTTTTGTGTATTTGTACAAGGTTATGTAATATGGCAATACTACTCAATATGACTGTTTAGTATCGATGGGCTTGTAAAAAGATGGGTTATTCAATTTAAACAGGATTGAGCCGTCATATATAACCTATATTGTTTAACCGTAACTCTTTTAAAAAATGTAGAACTGCGAAGGCGTAGAATCACAGCAGGAAACACCGTTTGAGTGACAGGTCCAGCTGTTACATGATGGGATATCCAAGGATAGTTTGAATGAAAACGTATAGATTAATACATGTTGAAAATAAACCTTAGACTAGTGAAACAAACAAACCGCTCAGTACACTATTTGCACAAGGGCCGTATACAATTTTAGCAGAGGGCGTAGGCCTAATAGACTCACTATTTACGAGTTTTTTAAAAACAAAGTTAAAATATAGGCTATTTGCTAAACGTGCCTAGCTACTGTTTAGTATCAATGGGCTTGTAAAAAGATGGGTTATTCATTTTAAACAGGCTTGAGCCGTCATATATAACCTATATTGTTTAAACGTAACACCTTTAAAAACGCAGCTACATTGAAATTTCGGGCTACAATCACGGGGTGGGGGGTGTGGGGAGGGGGTGTGACGTTTGAATGACAGGTCCAGCTGTAATGCTGACCACAGGTTTCACGGATTGTATAAAGCTCCGACTTTTTGAACAGGTCTATAGAAACAGACGTTGACACTATCGCCTGTAATCAACCTACAAAAAAGAAGCATGTCTACCTCAGAAAACTCAACTCCGAAATCTCCAGAGGTTGTGGCTAACAAGACCATTTTGCGGAGACCAAAAAAACCTTTTGCGGCGATGTCAAGACTTCAAAAACGTTCACTTTACGGAGAATGGCCAGTGACAGCATCCACATATCGCCATTGTGGGTATAATATTGACACGTCTGGCGAGGAACCAAAAATTACACTTTTCAACCTGTGTGAGGGGGAGTACAGTGAAAATACAGAGTCTGTAGTATTTGTGCACAAGGACTGGCTTAAATTCAAACAATGCTACAAAAAGGTTGTCGACGATGTACAAGTTAGTTGTAATTTTCCAAGCTGTTCGGAGGACTGCAGCGTGATCTGTGTGTCAGCGCTCAAATCGGCTAAAAAACTGTTTATTGCCGAGACCTATGAATCAAGAGACATTGGGGATACTCTAATTGTCTTTCAGTTTGAAGACCTGCACTTGTTGAACAAGGCTATTGAGCAAGCCGATAATGTGTTTGAGGATCATCGGATTTGGAGATCAATGGCCTGTGTGAAAATGAACTTGTGTGCAAGGTTTAATGCCGTGGTTGAAGATGAGGAAGAAAAGGAAAATGTGCCACCAACACCCTTTGTCTCTGATGAAGAAGACTATACAACAAGTTTTGTGTAAATAACTTGTCAAAACGTATAATCAAAAATTGTTTTAAAAGTTTTTAGATTGTGTGTGTGTGTTTAATATAAATGTATACAGAATGTCTTTTTGATTGATTTTGTGAACTTTAAAATAAAAAAGCCTTTCTTTTACATGCTAATTTTACGTATTGTTTCATTATTATTATTAAACGTTCAAATATGTTAAATCCAAATCAACCCCAAAAAGGAAGGCCCCACCCAGCTCATAACTCTAAAATTTTAAGGCGTGGCTATAAGTTTCAGAGGGCCTTAAAAGCCACTCTGCAAAAAGCCTGATTTCATACAGGCAGTACAGACCTCTTGACAAGCATGTCTCAGGACTTGTATAAAATGTATAGCCCCCTACAGGGCTCCATGTGCTCAGAATCTGGGGAGTCTGAGTATTCAGCGAACAATGACAAACCTGTTACAGAGCCTTGGATCGATGTCGACAAGGCCGAAACCGTCTTTTTTTTTTAAAAAATTTAAATTTGTTTCTGATTTTTTCCCATTTTCTCCCAATTTAGTAGCCAATTCAACCGCTAGAGAACCACCGCTACACAACCCTGTCAGCCGGTAGTAGGAAGGAGGATGCCACGTCCTCTACAGGGCGTGACTCCTCAAGCTCCTTGACCGTGATTCCAGCTCGGCCAGGGCCGCTATGCGTGCAGCGATTCTCTCCGAGCCCCTCCCCCCACCCGGAAGCAGCCGCCAATTGCTGCTCCCACAGGGCGCTGGCCATGCTCGGATCTGACAGGACCGGGGCGCAAACCCCGATCCTCGGAGCACAACTGCACAGACTGAAAGTCGGCGCTCTTACCATTGTACCACCGCAGCGCCTTCCAAAACCGTCTTTTTAACAGAACCAAAATCTATGGTCTACGAAGACGAAGGTTGCGATGGGCCATGCTGTGTACAACAGGCCAGACAAAAAAAACCGCCCGGGGTGTATAGACGAAATCGACGGGTGCCTTACAAGTCCGATGGTTAAGCTGTTGAAAGCCATCATCGCCTGTCTTCTGAATGGCGCTATCGAAAAACAGCTGAGAAGCGAATGTCTCGGATGTGAAGTTGACCATCCCAGTCAACTGAGACACAGCTGCCTCTTTGAAACGGATGCTCACTATTTCACATATCATTTTGACAAATTCCTTGCAAAAGTGAAGAAGCCGTGACTGCGCCCTCTGCTGGTCAAGGCATTGAAAGTGTTCGGAGGGGAACCAATTCCTGTGAGAATCTTGGCGTCTTTAGACACCCTTGTTTCAGAATTCCGTGAGGAGCCACACATTAGGGAAAAACTGCTGGAAATCTTACGTGCAGACCTTGACCCGGCCAGTGAGAAGGCTATTGCTGATGTCAGCATAGATTTCTGGGAGATTGACGGTGCAATGCATGAACACCTGTGGTGTGATCACTCTGAAGGCGAGCGGACCCAGATAAACGACAATGTTTAAAAATGTTTCAAGAACCTGTTAAATGTTAATATATGCATTTTCTGTCATTTGTTTAGTCAAACTTGTTTAGTCATTTTCTGTCATGTAACCAACTTTAAAAATACATAAATAAATACTTGGGTTTTTTATATAATGTGTCATTATTGTGATTGCTGTAAGGACGGATGGTGAGAAACGCATGAAAGATGTTTATTATGCTCCAGAAAATCCTGGTTCTTATGGTGGTAAAGAGCGTTTGCAAAGGGGTTTGCGTGAAACAACAGGTAATAACATACCAAACAAGAAAGTTACGGACTGGTTGTCGGGGGAAGATGCATACACTTTACACAAACCCATCAGAGTCAATTTCAAAAGAAACAGGGTTTTTGTGAGAAACATTGATTCACAATGGCAGGTTGATTTTGTAGACATGTCAAGTTTATCTGAGCATAATGAAAATATTAAGTTTATGCTAACTTGTATAGATATATTGTCAAAATACGCCTTGGTATGTGTTCTTAAAAACAAGACAGGTGTCAAAGTGGTCAGGGGTTTTCAAGGAATTCTCGCAAATGGGCGAATCCTTAAAAAAATACAAACCGATAAGGGTAAAGAATTTTTCAATAAATTGTTTCAAAGTCTGATGAAACGCAACAAAATAATTCACTTTGCCACAGACAACGATGTGAAAGCATCTGTGGTCGAATGTATCAATAGAACGTTAAAATCCAGAATGTGGAGATACTTCACAGCACACAATACTAGACGCTATATAGATACTGTACATGATTTGGTCCTGGGGTACAATAACAGCTAGCACAGCACGATTAAAATGAAACCTGTTGAAGTAAACGAAAATAATGCTTTTAAAGTTTTTAAAAATATGTACGGCCTCTTTCCAAAAAGGTCTAAAAAGCTAACGTTTAAGTTTGAGGAGGGGGACACAGTCCGAGTTTCCAAAGTACGCGGAAAGTTTGCAAAAGGTTATGAGCAAACATATACAGATGAATATTTTACAGTCGTTGAAAGGGTCCACAGAATCCCTCCTGTATATAGATTGAAGGATTATGATGGGGCGAGCATTGACGGCACATTTTATGAGGAGGAATTACAAAAGGTTATAGTTGGAAAAGACAAAACCTTTAAGGTCGAAAAAATTATATCTGAAAAGAAACATAAGAACCAGAAACTCGTTTTAGTGAAGTGGGTCGGATGGCCTGAAAAATACAACAGCTGGATACCTAAAGATAGTGTGATTGACATCTAAAAGAGTAGAAAAGCTTACAGGAACTGGCAAAAACATTAGGCCACCATGGAGGAAGCAGGTTTTTATGTAACTCTCCTGTCTAGATATTTACCTTACCTTTTATCGTAAGTGATGATAAGAAAAAGGAACTCAGCTACGTTGTTGTAATAAGCTGGGGTTATTACAAGAACATGAAAATGCTAGTGGATGAGATGAATAAAGCTTTAAAAACAAGAAAATTGGATATTGAGGTGGCCCATTCCGCAATGAAAAACCGAATTTATATTAGTAGTGCAAACGAAGATATTTCGCTGACGGCTAGCGGTAAACTCGCGAGGATGTTGGGTTTGGACCCGGATGTACCCTTAATGGTCGCAAAGCCTGTGGCCCCACATCCTGCTGATATTAGTGCGGGGTTTTACACAATGTATGTTTACACAGACATTATTGACTACCAGAGAGTCGGAAATAGTTTTGTGCCGTTGCTACGATGTGTATATATAACAGGGTCTAGCAACGACGTCATCACAATCTTGTATGAGAAGCCACACTACGTACACGTGAGCAAGAAGCACATTGATAACATAACAATTGAGCTGAAATCGGATCAGAACGAGAACATACGCTTCACTTACGGTAAATCCATCATAAAATTGCATTTCAGGCCAGTGAAGCATCGATATCACAAATAAAAAATGGCAAGTTCAAACCTATACGTTGACCCCCATACGTACATAGACTATTATACAGCACAAGCCGGTAATGGTCTGCCGGGGTATAAGGCGTTATGTATGGTAGCGGTCTTGGAGGACTTTTTACAGGTTTATTCCGAATGGCATTGCCCCTACTAAAGAAAGGCTTCAACATAGCCAGACCACATTTGACATCAGCAGCTAAAAACATAGCCAAGAATGTGGTCAATAAAGTTGTGACGAGTCGTTTGAACACTGGTGAACAAGAAGGTTCGGGCCTTTTGGTCATGACACGGCGCACACAGAAAAGGCGTCCAGGGGGGCGGGTCTCAAGTAGAGCTAAGTCTAAAAAGAGACGACCGGCATACATTAGGGTCACAGTCGCAAAGAACAGGAAGAGGAAGGCTAAAAAGAAGACCAAGAAGGCTAAGAGAAAAAGTAGATACATTTTTGAAAAAATGGCCTTCATACACAACATGTCAGAGGAATGTATGAAGTCGGAACTGGACCTTTTTGCAGTTCCATACACACAAACAAGCATTGATAAGAGCATCTACGTAGAAGTGCCGCCCCTGTCAGCCATTTTGGATAGTGGTCGTCTAGAGTTCTATATAGCCGGTAATGGCGAAGATTACCTTGACTTAAACAATACTCTTTTATACCTACAATGTCAGATAACCCGTGCAGATGGCACCAATATTACTGACGCTGACAAGGTTGGGCTTATTAATTATCCCATAGCGACCATTTTTTCACAGGTGGATATTTCACTGGGAGACAGGCTGGTGAGCCAGTCTAGCAACACATACCCCTACAGAGCAATTATGGAATGTCTACTTAATTATTCTGAAGACACAATGTCTAATCAATTTACGTCCGGATTATTCTATAAGGACACCAGTGGACATATGGACGAAACAGACCCTGCGGGTGACAACAAGGGCTTGAAAGATAGAGCTCTATATACAGCGGGGAGTAACACTTTTGAATTGCTCGGACCCATCCACGCAACATGTTTTTTCAGGAGAGACTACTTATAAATGGAGTCGATATTAAAATTAAGATGGTCCGGGGTAAGGATGAGTTCTGCCTAATGAGCGAGGAGGCCCAGCGGCAATACTGTCTTAAAATGGTTTCGGCCACACTATTTGTAAAAAAAATCAGGGTCTCTCCACCCGTTAAGCTCGGACATGCCCAGGCTCTACTGACATCAAATGTTAAATATCCGATTGATCGTGTTAGTCTTAAAACTTTCAGTTTAGCAGCTGGTCTTAGAGTTTGCAATCAAGAAAATTTGTTTTTGGGTCAATTACCGAAATCTGTCATTATAGGTTTGGTAGATAACGATGCCTTTACAGGTGTTTACAACAAGAACCCTTTCAATTTCCAACATTACAACGCTGAATACGTATCGCTCAGTATGAATGGCCTCCCGATCCCGAGCAAGCCATACCTCCGAAATTACGGTAATGGTTCTGCGGTTCGTGAATTTTACAGCCTAACGCTGGCCACAGGAAGGCATCTGAAAGGTACACCCTTTATGCTTTCAACCTGACACCCGATGAAGGTTTCAGCCAGCATCTATCACTGATCAAGACGGGTAATATCCGTCTGGAGATGAGATTCAGAAACCCACTACCCAGAACTGTTAATTTAATTGTTTATGCATGCTTCAACAATATCATTGAAGTGAACCAGAGGAGGAACGTGCTGTATGATTATTATTAATCATGAACACCAGAGAACTAACGGCTATTTTGAGTAACAATCCTTACACAGTAAATAACTTTTATGGGATTGTGGCCTGCGATGAGCTACCGGATAATAAACTAAATAATTTACCAGCATTGTACATTGTGAATACACACCCTCGAAATAAGCCTGGAGAACACTGGTTAGCATTGTATGTGCGTGCGGATAAAACTGGTGAATTTTTTGACTCCTACGGCAATCCCCCTGACTACATTTATTTCCCAGATAGCATCATTACTTTTTTACAAAAGAACTGTAAAAGGATTGTTTACAACACGGTACAAGTGCAAGACCCACACAGCACAAAGTGCGGACAGCATTGCATATTTTATCTGCACAACAGGTCCAAAGGGGTTCCGTTTAGTGAAATTATATCCCTATACTCTGATAATTTGAAAAATAATGATGCGATGGTTTCAAGATATGTTGATAAAATATACTTGGACAAGTGTGTTAAAAACATGTTAAACTGTGTACAGACTGCATGCTGTGGTGAAATGTTTAAGGCCTGTCACTGTTGAAAAAAAACACAGGCATGTTTTGTTTGAATGTTACTTTATGTATTTTATTGTAAAATTAAAACATTTTAAACTTTACATTTTGACATTTTGATCATTTAAAGCAAACATACTCAACAGCTTCAGAAATCTATCCACGCTGAATGGTCTAAAACGGGGGATGAAAAAACAGCCTTAGGGCCTGGTTCTGGCATCATAGGTGTAAAGGCTGCGGTATTTGGTATTTTTTTGTGTAGATTTATCTTGCCGCGCACATTTTGATTAGGTATGACAGAAATAGGCATATTAAAATAAATTCTATAAATTCCCCCCAACCCCTGGGTCTTCTATCATCAGAAATCTTGGGGGCTGTTAATGTTCTTTATTAGATCCAACATATGCGAACCACTTACAGCTGTGCCATTAAACACAAACTCCCCTTTATCGTTCCACGTTGCGACATTTCCTGATTTCGAAATTTTATCCAATACGTAGGTGGCATTTTTCCGGCTTCTAGGTGGCACGCTTTGTACAAAATGTTCAACTCGGGCGGTGTCCGTCCTGACATTATCGCGGCCCTCAACAGGCAATGATAGGGATAAATGTTGCATTTCGGCTTCACCTTGTTTGACCAGCGCTATGAAACGCTGTAGAGCAATCGTGTACAGTTTTGCCTTCTCATGAGGACCAACATCAGTCCTTGATAAGATGTTACGTATGGTTTGATCCAAATCATTTTCAACAGTTTGTCGGATGGGCTCCGGGGGAAAAGTAAGATTCTTTAATTTGTCCAGCTGGCTTTGAGGCACGAGAAACATTTTTTGGGCATGCTCCATGTTTTATTTTTTAATTTTTTTTATAAACGCCGCTGTGACCTGCTATCAAACTGGTGAGAAACGGTATTGTGACACTCAGTAGAGGCAGAAGGAATCCACCCCTCCTTTGATTAATTATTTTTCTCCTCTTTCGAATAGATGATCTTTTGTTAATCAACAGTTTAATTCCGACCTTTTGTTTTCTTATTTTTTTCAGTTGTGTATCTGTTAGGGGTATATTGCCGTGTAAAACATTGAGAGCTAGTTCACAAATTGTGTTTATAAGTTCACCAGAAGCAGACTGTAATATGGTACGTCTTTGCCGGGCATTACCTTCAAATAGGGCTTTTAGAAGCGTCCAGTTCCATTTAATATGCGCAGACATATTACTTTTTCTTTAGCACATAAACAACCGGCCACTCTGGAGCGTACAAACCAGTTCTGATGCGGTATTCCTCAGGCGTCTGTGCTTTTAAGTCCACTAATAGGTAGCCATAAGGTTTTCTGGTCGCATCATCGAAACATTCAAGGAAAAACTTTGAATGTCTGGGGTACATTTGCCGTGCCAATAAATTAACTTGCATTTTATCTCTTGGATTTTTGAACAGAACAGTACAGTTTGCATTAAGATTTATTGTGCGGCTGTTTCGACCCTGGAGGAAAAGATTCTGAACAAGATATATGATGCTTAGGTTTCTATGGTGTGTATACTTGGTAAAAGCTCTCTCAATTTCAGAGCTCTGACTGGCAGCCTGCATAAGGTCATCAACAATTACCATATTGGTTTTGTGCAAAGGTAGCAAAACTTCATCGGTCAAAGATTCAGGAAGACCTTCTACAAAATGTACATTCTTTATTTTACAAAGCACTTCATCATACATGGGTTGCCAGCACGAATAAAACCGTACAATGTACTGTTGACAATACATGTTGTGCATTTTCGAGCAGTGTTTTCACAAAAACGCTTTTACCGCTGTTTGATGGACCTGAGATTATACATGAAAAAGGATGTTGAAGGCGGCTATCAAAACCCTCAACCCCAAACACTTGTCTAGAATCCATATGGCAAGGTTTTGAAATCAGGGAGCAGGACCCTTTTGTTGTAAACTACTCTGAATCTTTTAGAAACTATGCGGTTGCTGAGAGAGAATCCTCTCTTATTCCTCACAATTTGTTGTGTTGGTTGTAATTTCATGAGCTGGGGCCTCTGGATTCTGTACAGTGTTGTACCAATTCTGTGAGGAAACAACTTGCGTGTTAGTATAGAACCGTGTTTTATAACCGTACGTCTTGGGCCCTCCTGATACAAATTCAACAATGTGGTCACCGGGGTCTAGCTCACTAGTCAATTCTCCCAAAAAATCACCTAGAGAAAGCATCCAGTCACCCGGTCGGCTCACAAAGATTACAGAATCTGTGTCGTGGTACAGAACCCTGTCAGGCATTTTATCCATGACATCATAAAGCTCGAGCCGGGCATAAGCTGTGGTGAAGACCGCGATGAACACATTGCTGTATCTGGGGACCTTTGGAAAGTAAGTAAGTTTCCACTGTACCAGAACTACTGCTTCTGTAAGAAATGAAAAGTGTGAGATGTCATACTCGTCTGAAAACATGAATTGCAGAAACTGTTCAGGATCACGGGTCAAGGTTGTGTTTGTCTGGTGGTTGCTTCTCTGACCAAATTTGCCCCAAAGACTATTTAAAAACAGTTTGGAAATTTGTCTCTTGGCTTTGTTTACTGAAATATTGTTTGGGTCTAAACGAACACGCTGCTTCTCCCAATAACTCTGCACATAGGCAGCCTTGTCAGAATCATCAGAAACCCAAGAGGGGTATCCTGACGCTTCTTATTTGCCCTTTAAATGCGTCTTAATATAGTCACTGAAAAGAGAATCGGACCTATCTTGGAAATGCCAAATTTCACAGATTTTGTCGATGATGTAACCTTTTTCAATAGCTTTAAGCATTTCAACGGTACACCATACACCTGTGAGAGAACGCAACTCATCGGAATGTTCACACTCACCTTGATGCTCAGATTCTGCGCAGGACGGGCAAAGTGGAAACATTAATTTACCAGAGACTCTGTACGGTAACACAGGTATTGTAAGTTTTCTTGGGGTATGTACCCTGGCTTTGACCAGACCGAAATAGTTTTCGATCGGTTCAGAGTCACGGAAGATGATGATGGGGTGATTTGTTTGGTAAACATTAGTTTTGTTCACGAACGGGTATAGACTGGTGAAATCAAAATAGTGTATTTGCTCACCTTCTTGAGCCTTGTAGTAAAGTTAGTTGCATTAGTTCAACCGCCAAACAGAGCATCCCAAGGTTCCAGACGTTCCGGGTAGTCATGATGTCGCAGGAACTCCTGAACCTCGGGACTCTCACGTTTAAGTCTTACCCATTCGTGCTCCCACATAACTACAACATTCAGGTTGTATACGCGATGCAGAGTGTCAATTTTCTCTTGAAATTTGTGATATATTGAACCAAAATCTGTTTTTGTGAGAGGGTTAATTGTGCTTAAATTAAAACATTGAGGGCAAGCATGAAAAAAACACCCTGCAAATTCAAAAGCTGTCCGAACGCCGTCCACCTCTGAATACCCATCTAGATAATAGTTCCCCATCTTAACCTCCCCCCGGTTCAAGGCATGCTGAATGAAAATCTTTTCCCGATGACTCACATATTCTAACCATTGAATGGCGGCTGTGGAAAATGATTTCTGCTGCCTCGCGTAATTATCAGGCGATGTGACTGCGATGGTGTTTTTGGACAAAAAGTTTGTGCAGTTATGCAGTTTCATGCACACCGAGGCTATTGTAATGCACTGGAACGGGTCTAAACATGTCATGGTTTATGACCTTTTTTCCCTTGCGGTCGTGTTCCTCGGTCGCCACACGCGGGCGCTGCTCCGTTAGTGGAGTTTTGGCTCCGTCTAGTCTTTTCGCGGAGAAGTCTTGTCAGCGTTCACAGGTGTGGGTGTTTTACCGGTGAGCTATATAAGCCCATGTTCCCTTCGTTCTGGGCTTCGATATTGCTTGTTTGTTGTTTGTACTGTGGTGTATTGTCTGACATTATTTTTGCTGTTTTGTGTGCGGTTTATTTTTGCCCTTTTGAAGTTTTAAGCCAGTATGATTAGGTCTAGTGTTTTAAGGAGACCGTTTTGCTCCGTTGTGCTTTATTGGAGTTTTGCGGGACTTGCCTTTGTGCTTTGAGCTTTCAGTTTGAATTCCTTTTTTGTGTGCTTGTTTCTGTCACTGCTTTTTGGTCTTCCTTTGTTTGTTTGTTGCCTAGATCTTTTGCCCTTTTCTGTGTCTTTCTCCTCTCTCTGTCTGCTGTCTTCCGTGAAAGCGAGATGAGTCTTTGTTTGTGTGTATTTGTATGGTAGTTTCTTACTAAGAGACAGGACGTATCATACTGACTTTAGGGCTTTATTTATTCTTAGAGGCAGGGCGTGTATTTTCTATTGAGCTTGTGTTTTTTTTGGCGATTTTGTTCGGAACTGTAGTTCTGTTCGCCCTTTGGTACATGTCTTCCCATCGGGAGACTGGACGTTTTTGTGGACATGTTCGTGTGTGACTGCGAGTCTCTGAAAGTAGCCTTGGAACGTTAGTTTTCTGTTCCATTTCGCCTCGTTACATTCCCATTTATTGAGAGGCTAGGGCGTGTATTTTCTACTAAGCTTGTGTTGGTCATTTTTGCTAGTAAAGTTATGGGACGACGGTGCTCCGTTGGCTCGCCTGTAAAATGTTTCTCTCTCCTGGGAGATCGGGCGTTTACCCCTTTACGTTTTCTGGAGTAATGCGGGACTTGCCTATGTGGATGTAGTTATCCGGACTCTTCCCCTCCTGGCGTATGTGCCTATGTGCATGTAGTTATCCGGACTCTTCTCCCCTGGCTCTTGTCTGTTCCTGCTTCCTAGTTTTTGCATGTGACTGCGAGCCTGTGAAAGTAGCCATGGAATGTTATATCTGTTCCTTCCCCTCGTTACATTCCTCTTTACCGAGAGGCAGAGCGCTTATTCTCGTCTAATCTTGCATTAGTCATGGAGCCGGTAAATGTCCGGAACAGCTGTTCTCTTCGTTCTTCAGTACCTGTCTTCCTATTGGAGGACTGGGCGATTTTGTTCGGAACTGTAGTTCTGTTCGTCCTTCGGGTACGTCTCTCCTCACAGGGAGACTGGGCGATTTTGGTTTACATGTTTGCGTGTGACTGCGAGTCTATGAGAGTAGTCTTGGAATGTTAGATCACCGTTCCTTTCGCCTCCTCGTATACTATTTTGTATTATTTTACAGTGTTTATTGGCTGTGTGTTTCATTTGTGCCATTATGCTACTCGCCTGTTTTTATGCTTCTCTTTACCGAGACAGGGCGTTTGTTATTACTGGCTCGTTCTTTAGTCACTTAGCTTGTAGAAGTATGGGAGCCTAGTGCTTTGTTTCCAATCGCCTTGTTTGGTTCTTACTGAAAAACCTGGCGTTTGCGCTTCTACTCATTGGCGTGTGACAGTGAGCTGGTTAGTAGCCTTGGTGTGTGTGTTTCCCTGTCTTGTCTCCTTCCCTTAACTACGGGGTTTCCCGTCCAAGTGGCCTAGTGTTTAAAGAATCCCCTTGCTGCGTTTGGCTTCTCCTACCTCACACGTCACGCCGCATTACAAAACCTGTGCTTCCAAGCACCTCTGTCCTAAACCGCAAACAAGCTTCCCACAAAATAACAACGTCATTCTGACAGCACTCTGACATTTCTTTTCGAAAGTCAAACACACCCCCAGACACATTATTATACCAGGACATAAAGTCCTCCCTCTCCTTGTCCATCATTGTATCAAAACCATAGTACAAGGGAGGCGGGTACGGTCCGATGTAATTCTGGTTCTCAATTTTATTCCAGAAATGGGGAAAATGCCCTTTTTTTGCATT
This sequence comes from Synaphobranchus kaupii, assembly GCA_029718625.1. Classification (NCBI taxonomy): domain Eukaryota; kingdom Metazoa; phylum Chordata; class Actinopteri; order Anguilliformes; family Synaphobranchidae; genus Synaphobranchus; species Synaphobranchus kaupii. The sequence goes on from CM056380.1 coordinate 26,764,958, forward strand.
GTCAAAACCTAGAGTGCCAGGCATGGCACTCAGCTTCATAGTCAGGAAACAGAGTGAATCAATATACCTCTGTTCAAAAGCCTCATCTGTAATGCACATGAGCTTGCTGCCTTGCGCTATGATGTTTGGCGTCACACCATGCTTAACCAAGTACTGCATCAGCAGGTAACCATCGTAACCCTTCGAATTATGTGCAATGAATGTATACCCCTTGTACTTTGGGGTTTGATACCTTTTTAAAAAAAAGCCTGTACGCAACCATCACCCTCTGCAGTCCAACGCTCGCCATTAAAATCCATGCAACATATGAAATTCGCAATGTGTTCGCCATGGTCCTGCCGACACTCAAAATCATTAAAAACATAACGTACGTTGGGATGTTCAGTTTTCACAGGTTGTATGTAACACACATGCTCAACTTCAGGGGTCAATACAGCCTTACAGGCTTTGCAGAGCTTTAGACAACATTTGTGTGTTTTAGATGTGTTGCTACTTACGACATACGTTCGCGCACATTTGTCACAGAACTTGCTAGTATCACACAAACTGAGCATTTTACCGCTAGACTCCTGCCGTTTCAAAACTTTATGCTCGTTATAGCAAAACCTAGACCGACAGATTCACTTACAATCCTTACACCTTATCGTTGTTGATGAACGATGTGTAAAACATTCTGCGCAAAAACAGACGTTACAATAATGTAAGCAGGAGTGGCTATGTTTCGAGGTGTACGGCGTGTAACAAAATGTACAAACATATTGACTGCCTAAGAAACCTGTCAATGATTTGATACCGTAATAGTGTCCGCCCTCGAGGTACACAAAAAAAGTTTTAGAGTGTGGTGTGTTGCTCGTTTGAAACTTGTTTAAGACGCCGTTATTTGAACTGTGTGCCCATACAACTATCTTGATGTTTAAGAACCTCTCAAACATTTGAATGTCCGAAAAACGAACCTTATCCTGAACACCCAAACCTACGGAACGTTGTAAATGTTCAGCCTTTCTTTCAGCGTCACACGTTGTGAATGTCGGATTTAAAAGATGTGTCAAACATATTTGCGAAACTTTTTTCCCCATAGAGTTCTATAGGAAAATGAGTCCGGAGAAATGACCCTTGCAGTGATCCATGCACATCTACTCCATATCTGGGAACAGAGTGATGGTTTGGGGCTCGTTTGATAGCTCAGACCCTTGATAACTTACAGCCATTTAGCCAGCCATGTGTTCCATACTGTACCAGTGTAATTTACAGCTGAATCTAGTCTCACCCCCCAATTTCCATAGAGATCCATTCAAATGCAGAGAGGTTATAGTATCGCTTGTAACAGTACCTGAAAATAAGATATCGACAGTTTTTTGATGTTGATGGTCACAGACTTCAGGAAGTAACAGCATGTAAAGGATATGCGACCAAATATGAAATATGATACTTTAAAAATACGTTAAAGCAAAGGGTATGAATACTTACGTAAATGAGAAAGTTAATTTTTTTATTTTTAATAAATTTGCAAAAATCTCAAAAAAACTTTTTTCACATTGTCATTATGGGGTGTTGTGTGTAGAATTTTGAGGGAAAAAATGAATTTAATCAATTTTGGAATAAGGCTGTAACAGAACAAAATATGGAAAAAGTGAAGCGCTGTGAATACTTTCCGGATGCACTGTATATAAAGCATCTTTAAAGTACATTTTAAAAATTGTAAAAACATCTTACTCTGTCTAATGGTAATGGCCTCTGGTAGAGCTTCAATAAAATCCTGGAAACCCCCGACCACATGTTCCCGCTATTCAATATTTCATCCAAGTCTGTAATACATTTACATTAACAACCGTTAAATTAAGAAATAGAACATTCAACATGTTTAATTAACAACTTGTAAGTTCCATACTTTTGCAATAATTAAAATAGTAACACATACCTTGTGTTGAAAAATCTACAGACATCGCTTGCAAATGGTTGTCTTCTTCTTCTGCGCGTGTTAAGAGTGCATGAATCAGACGAGCTACTGTAAAAAATGTTGTAAAACCCTCTGTTTTTATAGTTTAACAGTGGGGTGGGGGTCGTAACTTGAAAAAAACTCCACACCTCCCGACACCCCCACCCCGTATTGTAGCCCGAAATTTAAATGTAGCTGCGTTTTTAAAGGTGTTACGTTTAAACAATATAGTTTATATATGACGGCTCAAGCCTGTTTAAAATGAATAACCTATCTTTTTACAAGCCCATCGATACTAAACAGTAGCTAGGCACATCTAGCAAATAGCCTATATTTTAACTTTGTTTTTAAAAAACTCGTAAATAGCAAGTCTATTAGGCCTACGCCCTCTGCTAAAATTGTATACGGCCCTTGTGCAAATAGTCTACTGAGCGGTTTGTTTGTTTCACTAGTCTAAGGTTTATTTTCAACATGTATTAATCTATACGTTTTCATTCAAACTATCCTTGGATATCCCGCCATGTAACAGCTGGACCTGTCACTCAAACGGTGTTTCCTGCTGTGATTCTATGCCTTCGCAGTTCTACATTTTTTAAAAGAGTTACGGTTAAACAATATAGGTTATATATGACGGCTCAATCCTGTTTAAATTGAATAACCCATCTTTTTACAAGCCCATGATACTAAACAGTCATATTGACGCTAAGTATTGCCATATTACATAACCTTGTACAAATACCCAAAAGTTTTGTTTAATATTCTGACCCAGTGAACAACATTATAGGGCATATAGACGGTTAGGGTAGATAGCCGCCTTTTCAATGGGGTTCGGGGCATTTTGCGGCCTGCTGAATTATTTCTAGTCTATGCTATATGTATACCACTATTCTTTCTTTGATTCAAAAGTTAGTGGAGGTTCCCGCCAGTAATACAGCTGTTCCATGTCTCTCAAATGTTGCCTCTAACATCGTGCTACCCCGCACGCAACCCCCCGCAACCCCTCCTTCCAGCAGCTGTTGCTAAATCTCAAAACCGGTTTGGCATAAGCTTTTCCAGCCCTATCCAGCTCATTGGCCCGTGTAAACGTCCGTCAATTTCATAGGGGACAGGAAGCGGATACTACGGAGACTCTACCCATCCCGGAGCCAGCGCACCCTGCCCCCTTCACAGTGGAGGATGTGCGCCGGCAGCTGAGCCGGTGCAAACCAGGCAAGGCTCCGGGGCCAGACGGCATCCAGGCGCGGGTACTGAAGGAGTGCGCAGCGGAGCTCGCTCCCATCATGCACTCCCTCTTCTGGGAATCCTATAAGACCGCCTCAGTGCCCATCCTCTGGAAAACATCCTCCATCATACCGGTGCCCAAGAAACCCCATCCGTCAGAATTAAACCATTACCGGCCTGTTGCACTCACATCCATACCCATGAAATGCCTGGAGAAACTGGTAATGAACATCCTCCATCCAGTCGTCAGACCACATCTGGACCCCAACCAGTTTGCCTACAGGGTCAAAAGGGGTACTGAGGATGCTGCTGCATGCCTCCTCCACTCCCTCCTACAACACCTTGAAGCCCCCAGGAATTTCGCCAGACTCCTCTTCATCGACTTCAGTTCTGCCTTCAATAACATCCAGCGCCACCAGATGATCCAGAAACTCCACCACTTCGACGTCCCCCCTCTTCTCATCCACTGGGTGCACAGTTTCCTCAGTGACAGACCTCAAACAGTTAGAGTGGGTACTACAACATCCTCCATCACCATCACCAACACCGGAGCCCCACAAGGTTGTGTCCTGAGCCCCTTCCTGTTTACTCTCTACACCAATGACTGTGTCAGCCCCTCACCCATCACTACATACCTCAAATACTCGGACGATACTGTCATACTTGCACTCCTCACTGACAATAACTCGGTTGCAGGCTATCAAGACTCTATCTCCCATTTCACTCAATGGTGCCTGAACAACCACCTGCCACTGAACGTGGCTAAAACAAAAGAACTGGTACTCACCCCCAGCACACTCAGCGCAGCTCACAACTACATCCACAATCTTACCTACATCAACAACGAATCTGTGGAGATGGTAGAGAGCTACAAATACCTTGGACTCACCCTGGACAATAAACTGAGCTTTAATCAACACACCACTGACATCCATAAACGCAGCCAACAAAGGCTCTCTGCCATCCGCAAACTCAGAGCACTCTCCGTTGCCCCCCACCTTCTGCTGCTGCTCTACAAGAGCATCATCCAGCCCATTCTCCTCTACTGCTCCCCCTGTTTCTTCAACATGCTCACTGCCCCTAACAAAAACAAACTCCTACGCATCACACACAACGCCACAAAAATCATCGGCCTCCCCACTCCCAATCTATCAGACCTCAACAGCAAAGCCATCACACGCAAAGCACGCACCATAGCACATGATCCCAGTCACCCCCTCAATCCATGTTTCACTCTGCTCCCATCAGGCCGCAGATATAGAGCCCTGGCCTGGAAACGGGCCCGTTTCAGTAAGAGCTTTGTTCCCTCTGCCATCACACTCCTCAACAAAACTCCCCGACAACCTCCCTAACCATAATATGTTATGTGTATAAGTGTATGTATATGTGTGTGTATATGTGAAAATACGGTGGTGATGGAATTGTATGGTAAATGTAGGTGACTTAGATAAACATATATGTGTGTAAATGTAGCTGGGAATGGGAATGTTTCATGTGTGGCGCTGTACAGCTGTGGAAATGAATTTCCTGTAAAGGACAATAAACTAATCTATCTATCTATCTATCTATCTACGGGGGCCGTATCCCCTTTTAGGTATACTACCTACGAAAAGCTAATGTCTCCATTTGTAATGTTGATGTCAGGTTGGAAAGGTCTCTGCCCCGTCTACAGGCTATAGCCTATAGGCTATCCCCGGACCTCCGCGGAACCCAAAAATAATTCTAAGTAATTTTTAGGTTTTGCGTTTTAATTCTGTAAAACGTTACATAGCCTATTCTTTTATTTTTGATTCTTTCTAGTCTTTCTTTCGAGTCCTCCTAGGCTTTCTTTTAGAACACTAACTTGTTTTTTAGATATACTGCTTGGCTATTTTACACAGTTTTAAGACTTTACGGAGACCTTGGCTACGGTCTCTCTCTAGGGAACCATTTGTGCACATCTCCAAAACTTGTCAAAGTTTTTTTCCTTCGACGCTAACAAACATTTTTTTAAATGGCATGCTTTCTTTCTTTCTTTCTTTCAGACAACTAACTTGCTATAGCCTACCGCTATTTGTCACATTTTAACAACCTGCTTGAATTCTTTTATTCTTTTAAAACGTTTCTGCTAACACAAACTGTTTTTAAAAAAAAAACTAAACTATTGCCACTAACCTATACATTTATATGTTTATATATACAGATCCTTTCCAAAAAATTAGAATATCATGGAAAAGTTGTTTTTTTCCATAATTCCATTCAAAAAGTGAAACTTTCATAGATTATAGATTCATTACACACAAAGTGAAATATTTCTAGCCTTTATTTGTTTCATTTTTCATAATTTTGGCTTACAGCTCCAGAAAACCCCCAAAACAGTATTTCAAGCAATTAGAATAGTGTGTCGAAAATCAGCAATTTACTTCTGCCACCTGCTGTGTGTTTACACATTTCTATTTCTTTCTGTCTCTCTTTCCCTTTCTGTCTCTCTCCTCCTCTTTTTCTCTCTGAGAAAGAGAAAGAAGAAAAATAACCTCTATCTCTCTCCCTCCCTCCCTCCCTCTCTCTCCCTCCTGAGTCCCAGCCCCTGGAGGTGTCATAGCAGTGCTCTCTCTCTCTCTCTCTCTCTCTCCTCTCTCTCCTCTCTCTCTCTCTCTCTCTCTCTCCTCTCTCTCTCTCTCTCTCTCTCTCTCTCTCTCTCATCTCTCTCTCTCTCTCTCTCTCTCTCTCTCTCTCTCTCCTCTCTCTCTCTCTCTCTCTCTCTCTCTCTCTCTACACCTCTGCAGATGTGGGTTCGGTCGAGGGGCTGGCCTGCCACTGGGCCTGGGACACCCTGTATTGGACCACCTACACACGTCCACCATCACCCGCCACACAGTGGACCAGAGCCGCTGGGGCGCCTACAACCGCGACACAGTGGTCACCATGTCCAGCGATGACCACCCTCGGGCCTTTGTGCTCGACGAGTGCCAAGAGTGAGTGCCCGGCGGTTTGCTTTGCAGGGTCAGCGTGAACCGTACCAGGTAGATTTGAAGAAGAATTTTGGTTTTGTTAATAATGAGGCTCTTGGGGTAAACTAGGGGTGTAACGGTACACAAAAGTCACGGTTCGGTACGTACCTCGGGTTTGAAGTCACGGTTCGGTATGTTTTCAGTACAGTGGAAAAAAAGAAATGCAAAATATAATATTGCTTTTCATTTATTATGAAGTTAGGCTAATTGGCCATAATTTCCTGAACAAATGAAGCACATATCTTTCTTTCTTAAAAGCTATGGCGTTTGTTATTGCTTTTGCCCGAATTAGTGGACTCAGCCTAAATGCCATGGGGAGCTGGATTTGCACTCCACTCTGTTTTTCCTTGTACCAGTTCACCATAATGACGAGGATGGGCTGTGCTAACCCTGCATTCGTTCATAATTTTTTTCCCCCCTACATTCATTTATGGTCGGAGGTCACTTCCGCGTCATGACCGACATCACTGCGTTCGCGGTGCACAACTGGGGACTTGGCATCATGCACGCCCTTCATAGGGAAGTTTTGGCTTTGCTAGCAAATATTGCTAAAACGGCTAACAACTACAACAATAACGTTTTAACTTTTAATTGTTTATCATTCTGTATCGGTATGTTGGCAGATAGAAAAGCATTTCATGCTGAAAAACGAAAGCTGAAGTGTTTTAAAAGCTACAATTGTCTAAAAGTCATGTTTGTTTACTGTTCACAATGTGGGGCCGTGGTGTGAGCTGCCATGATGACGTGACGTCAAGTTCTTCCTAGTCAGGGTTGTTGATTTCCCGATCCATGATTTCCGCCATGGAACTCCTAGTTGGAAGGACGTTTTATTACATTTTTCCGAGTCAGATATCAGGATTCCTAGTTGGAAATGAATAAAGGAATGCAGCATTAATTCAGATGCTGTGCTCATGGGCTGAACTAAAAACATCCGGCTTTTTGCGAAAGTTATGTCTTCGGGGGTGAAATCTGAGTTTTGAATTTAAGTTCTGCCCAAAAATGTTCTGCACGTGCGTGGTTAAAGCTAGACTATTCATTTGGCTCACAACACATACTGAACCAAAAGCCATGTATCGAACGGTTTGGTACGAATACGTGTACCGTTACACCCCTAAAACAAACACATTATTAATGTGGACCTCTTTGTTTTTAATTTTCCTTTTCTCTATCCTCCTTTTTTCGATTCCTCTTCTAAGATCATTCTCTCTATCCTCCAACCCCCCCTCCCCCCCACCAGCCTAATGTTCTGGACTAATTGGAACAAGCAGTCTCCCAGCATCATGCGGGCCTCCCTGTCGGGCGGCAATGTGCTGGTGATCATTGGCAACGACATCCGTGCCGAGAAACTCTACTTCTCTGATGCCACACTGGACAAGATCGAGCGCTGCAAGTACGACGGGTCGCATCGTTATGTGAGTGACCCTGGCGATGCCCTCCATCTCCATGGCCAGTAGAAAAAACATTGCTACAATTTCTTTATTCACAACAACCCTACCGTTGTAAAAAGCTACAATAACTTTTTTCACTAGTAGGGTTGTGTCTCATGAGTCCTGTCCAAACACGCCCCCTGCAGGTGGTTTTGAAGAATGAGCCGGTGCACCCCTTCGGACTGGCCGTCTACGGCGACTATATCTTCTGGACCGACTGGGTTCTATCTCTCCTCTTCCCTTATTCCCTCTCTGTTTCTATTTCTCTGTCTCCTTCTTTATTTCCTCTCTCTCCCTCCCTTATTTCCTCTCTCACTCTCTCTTCAGCTTTCTTGGTCTCCCTCTCCTTGTCTTTCTCTTTCTCTCATCTTTCCCCATCTCCTCTCTTTTTCCCTTTTTGGTACTCACCTCTTACTCTTTATCCATCTTTCTCTCCCCTTTTTCTCCTGTCACTCTCCTTTTCCCCTGTTCTCCCCCCACCCCCACCCCCACACCAGGCATCCCCTCATGCATAGGGGCAGTTGCATGCAAGTCCAATCCCAATTGGGCCACATTGGGTAACATAAGCCATACCACCATGTACTCTGCTCCTGCTGAATTGCTGAAGCTAAACAGGTGTGGGCTTGGTTAGTACTTGGATGGGAGACCTCCTGGGAAAACTAAGTTGCTGCTGGAAGTGGTGTTGGTGGACCAGTAGGGGGCAATCTTCCCCCTGGCCAAATAAATCCCAATGCCTCAGTGCAGTGATGCAGGAGATGCCATCTTTCGGATGAGACATTAAACCGAGGTCCTGACTCACTGTGGTCATTAAAGATCCCATGACACTTATCGTAAAGAGTAGGGGTTTCCCCGGTGTCCT